>CM066037.1:171726713-172326713 GCA_033557465.1 Ichthyophis bannanicus
GTCGGGGGGGTTTGGGAGACCTTACAGTGTTTCTAGATGACTCCCTTGAGGTGGTCACAGAGAGGACAACTCTGTTGGTTACGCTGGTCCTTGAACCTGATAAAACTGATTCTTAGAGCATATTTTAAGAATTTCAATGAGAAGTTTATGGGTTCATTTGTTCGTATGTTTCCTGATTTGTCATGTCCTACCTAATTGCGGAGGAAGGAGTTCCTGGTTCTCAGTTTAATTTGAAATTTCATTCTCGTTATGTTACCTATAAAAATAAGAGGGGTTTTTTTTTTTTAACCTAAACAACTTTTGGAGTTCTTGACTGCTAGGTAGGAGTCTAGGATAGTAGTGGAATCCACCATGGCTGGTGTGTAAGTCTCCACCAGCCTTAATCTCTTGTATGTTTATCTGTACAGCGCTGTGTGTGTGGCGCTATATAAGTGCTCAACAGTAGCAGTAATAGTAGTTTATTTCCTATGGTCAATGTGCCTTGTTTTTGTTTTTCTGTATCCCCTGAAGTTTTCCTACTATTGTGGGCAAATTATTGGCTCTCTTGTTTTTCCTTTTTAATTTTACCCTGGCTGTAAATGATGTTTATTGTATACTTTTTGGTGTATTGAACCATTATTTTCATTCATGTTTTGTTACTTGAATGTTTAAGTAAGACTTAATAAATATATAAATCTAAATGATATGAGAAGGAAACAAACATCTGTGTCTTAACTAAACATGTTTATGTGAGGGAGTACCACATAAAAAGAGCAATGAATGAACTACACATTCGGGTAGCCTGGTGTGATAATCCTACCCATACAGGCACTACTACATTTCTATAGCAAATTGTGGAGTTGTCTAGCTGTTTACTTTTAATTATTTTTAAATGTTTTGTTGTGATTTGCTCAAAATATAAGATGTATCAGACTATAAATATTTTTAAATACAATTTAAACATACAGGATTGATATCATCTTGGTTTAAAGTATAAATCAAAGCATGGAATTATATACATTGTCTTTAAACATTTATCCTACACATTGGACTTTTCTTTGTGAACAGTTTTTCACAAAACACATGACCAAGAAGGCGTTCAGAAGCATGTTGGAACAATAGACTACAATGCTATTATGAAATGCTCAATGAAATTATGTACTGTACTAAGAACAAAGCAAGACCTGAAAGAAAAAATAATCAACTTTAGTAATTCCATAAATTTTCTTAAATCAAAAGCAAATAAAACTTGGATCAATCATCAGTCATTTTGATTTCACATACCTACTAAGCTAACATTACTTCATGCTTCAAAAAATCTCACAGCATCCAACATGTGCAAACATTCCATAAGCTATAGAACTACATAGTAGTATTTAAAATTCCCTTGACCTCTTCATAAAACCTTCTGGCTAACTTAAAATTAGCAGCCAATGTCTTTCTGTTTCAACAACAAAATCAATTAATATGGGAAGGTGGTGAAGAATACGTTAATGGTTATGATTGCTATAAAGAGACATTTTACATACCTGCTAATTTCCTTTCCTTGATTCCTGCTAGACCAGTCCAGATGAGTGGGTTTTGCTCCCCAGCCATCAGGTGGAGTCAGACTATATTAGTGATGTAATCACTGAAAGCTGCTCTATACTCTGGTGCAGTACTAAGAAAAGTCAATATGACACTTCCCAAGCAGAAGGCAAGATTGAAAAACTCAGAAAAGATATCAACCAAACATAACTTTGTACAATGTTTTTGTTTCTCTTATCATACTTCACTCTGCATCACTACTACTACTGAGCATTGGTATAGTGCTACAAGTCGTACGCTACACAGATATGTAAGAGACAATCCCTGCTCATCAGAGCTTACAATCTAGTCAAGACAGACAACGCAGAAGGTGTAGAGAGGGATAAAACAAGGGGGAAAGGTAAAGAAACAAGGACATCAGGTGAGTAAAGATCCAAAAGCAGCAGCGAAAAGTTGAGTTTTCAGCCTGGATTTGAAAAGGGTCAGAGAAGGTGCCTGGCGTACAGACACAGGTAGTTTGTTCCAGGCGTAAAGTGCAGCAAGATGAAAGGAGCAAAGTCTGGAGTTAGCAATAGAAGAGAAGGGCACAGATAGAAGCAGTTTGCCAGAAGAGCGGAGTTCCTGAGGGGGGGTGTAAGGAGAGATAAGAGAAGAGAGGTAGTGAGGAGCTGCAGAGTGAATGCATTTATAGGTCAGCAGAAGAAGTTTGAACTGGATGCGAAAACGGATAGGGAGCCAATGAAGTGTCTTGCGAAGAAGGGTAATATGGGCATGACGAGGCTGGTGGAAGATTAGACGTGCAGCAGAGTGTTGAACAGATTGAAGGGGAGAGAGAAGATTCAAAGGGAGACCAGAAAGGAGTAGGTTACAGTAGTCAAGATGGGAGGTGATTAAGGAATAGATAAATTAGGAGGTATGGAGAAATTAGGCCTTACCTGCTAATTGTCTTTCCTTGAGTTCTCTCCGGGCCAGTCCAGGAATGTAGGGTAGTCAATCCCTTCCAGCAGCTCTGAGGACTGAAAAACTGAAAAGGACTGAAAAACTGAAAAGTCTTTGCCGACAGGCTCTATAGCTCCCCCTGGTGTCAGAGAGAGTCAGTCAGAGTAACAAAGCAGAGAAAAACTAAGACTAATCTAAAAAAGAAACTTTAAAAAAACAAACTCCGAACTCTTCCATGCCTAAGGACTCCCCACGAAACAGAAACAATTTTAGTATTGACTATCAAGTTTCTTTTTTTTTTTTTTTTTTTTGTGTAATCGTTATTATGAATCGTATTGTATAGAAATGGAGAGCATAAAAGAGAATCCCCAGCCCCGGTCTCCCGAATGGAAGAACCGCAAGCGTAGAATCTGATGGCCGAGGATATGAACAGCTCAACCTCTCGCAGCCAAGCAAAGGGTGGGTCCTGGACTGGCCCAGAGAGAACTCAAGGAAAGATAATTAGCAGGTAAGGCTTAATTTCTCCTTCCTATTCGTCTCTCCGGGCCAGTCCAGGAATGTAGGGCAGTACCAAAGCAGTACTTATCTACGGGAGGGCCCTGCGAGCCCCGCCACAATAGCCGAAGAACCCACACTGGCATCTCCTCGAGCAAGAACATCAAGACGATAGTGCTTAGCAAAAGAGTGCAATGAAGACCATGTGGCCGCTCTGCAGAGCTCCACCGGCGGAACCAAGGCCGACTCCGCCCACGAAGTAGCGAGACCCCTAGTGGAATGAGCTCTCAGCCCCACCGGCGCTGCCACACGCTGAGATTCGTAAGCTGCCCGAATGGCATGCTTCACCCATTGCGCTATCGAAGCCTTGGTCGCAGCTTTTCCCTTAGCTGGACCCGCAAACAGTACAAACAGCCGATCAGACCTCCGAAAAGACTCCGTCATTCGCAGATATTTCCGCAACACACGCCCCAGATCCAACTTTTTCAGAAGATGAGAGCGCCTGTCACCCTCGTGAGGCCGAAAAGTAGGTAGGAAAACAGCCTGATTCATGTGGAAACTAGAAACCACCTTAGGGAGAAAAGAGGGAACCGGCCGTAGAACAACTCTCTCCCTTGTAAACTGCAGGAACGGCACCCGGCACGAAAGCGCCTGCAAATCCGACACTCGGCGCGCGGAACACAATGCCACCAAGAAGGCCGTCTTCCAGGAGAACTCTCGGATACTAACCGACCCCGAGGACTCAAACGGTGGCCCTGTCAAGGCTTCGAGCACGAGATTGAGATCCCACGGCGGAATCAGAGGCCGAAGCAGCTTCGCTACTCTTAGGAAACGACGCACATCCAGATGGGAAGAAACCGACTTCCCCATTATCTTCCCCCTATAACAAGCTATCGCAGCCAGTTGGACCTTAAGAGTACTCAGGGCCAAGCCCTTCTCCAATCCTCCTTGAAGGAACAACAAAATCTCCGGCCACTTCACTCGAGAAGGAGAAAAAGCGCGCTCCTCACACCATGCCTCAAAAATCCGCCAAATACAAATGTAGGCCAAGGAAGTAGACCGTTTCCGAGAACGCAACAAGGTGGCTATCACCGACTGCGAGTATCCCCTCCTGCGCAACCGTTCCCTTTCAAGAGCCAAGCCGTAAGCGAGAACCGATCCACCTGCGGCATCAGCACAGGTCCCTGGCAGAGGAGATTCATCCGAGACGGCAAACGCCACAGAGGAGCCACCAGCAGCCGAACCAGGTCAGCATACCACGGTCTTCTGGGCCAATCTGGAGCTATCAGGATCACCGTACCGCCCGATCCGTCGAATCACCCGACCGATGAGAGGCTACGGTGGAAACACATATAGGAGCTGACCCGGCGGCCAAACTTGCACCAGCCCGTCCAGGCCCTCTGACATATGCTCCCGACGCCTGCTGTAAAACCGCGCCGCCTTGGCATTCGCTTGAGTTGCCATTAAGTCCATTACCGGCAGCCCCCACTGCTCCGTGATCTCGTGAAAAACTGCGCAATTCAATTCCCACTCGCCGGGATCCAATGCATGCCGGCTGAGGTAGTCCGCTTGGACGTTGTCTTTTCCTGCCACGTGCGCTGCCGAAATCGCCGAGAGGTGCTCTTCCGCCCACTGAAACAACAGTTGACTCTCCTCCAGCAGGAACGCACTGCCCGTGCCCCCCTGCTTGTTTATATACGACACTGTTATTAAGTTGTCGGAAAACACACGCACCGCTCGGCCTCGAAGCCGATCCCCAAACTCCAACAACGCCAGATGCACCGCTCTGAGTTCCAACCGATTGATCGACCACAGCCGTTCCTCCACCGTCCAGGTGCCTTGCGCTATCTGATCCAAGCAGTGAGCACCCCAACCCGACAGACTGTCATCCGTCATAAGCAACACCCAGTCCGGATCCGTCAGGGGCATCCCCGCTTGAAGATGGGCCGGCACCAGCCACCAGCGTAGACTGCACCGCAATTCCTCTGGACACTGCAACCGCCGGGACAGGGGATGAGCCTGCGGCGACCACCTGGACAGCAGCACTCGCTGCAGCGGACGCATATGCGCCCGAGCCCACGGTACGAGGTTTAAGGCAGCTGCCATTGACCCTAACACCTGCAAATAGCGCCAAGCCGTCAGCGCTGACAGCTGGAGAAAGGCAGTAATCTGTGACTCCAGCTTGACCACCCTGTCCGGCGGCAGAAAAACCGAGCCCGCCTCCGTATCGAAGAAGGCTCCCAGATAAGTTAGCTGTGTCACCGGTTCCAGATGACTTTTGGAACGATTGATGACCCGACCCAACCCAGCTGTTCGAGGAACTGCACAACCCGAGCCGTCGCCCTCCGGGACTCTGGAACGGATGGAGCCCGTATTAACCAGTCATCGAGATAAGGATGGACCTGAATGCCCTGCTTTCGAAGCGCCACCGCCACCACCACCATTACCTTGGTGAAAGTGTGAGGTGCCGTAGCTAGCCCAAACGGTAGCACTCGAAACTGAAAATGACCTATGGGCACTGCAAACCGAAGGAACTTCTGATGTTCCACCCGGATGGGAATATGAAGATAGGCTTCCATCAAATCGATGGAAGAGAGGACCTCTCCCCGCCTGACCGAATGGATCACTGACCGCAAAGTCTCCATCCGGAAATGAGGCACCTTTAAACAACGGTTGACGTGCTTGAGATCCAGAATCGGCCGAAGGGACCCTTCCTTCTTGGGGACCACAAAATAAATCGAGTATCGACCGAAGCCGCACTGGTCTGCGGGAACGGGTACCACCGCTTGCAGTTGCAGCAAGCGCGACAGGGTGTCGTTGACGGCTGCTTTCTTCGTCCGGGAAACGTACGGAGACGCTACAAAAGCGTCGTCCAGTGGGTGAGCGAACTCCAGAGCATAACCTTCCCTGATGACTTCGAGAACCCACTGGTCCGTAGTAACGTTGGCCCAGGCAGAGACAAACCCCTGTAAATGACCTCCCACAGGGATCTCCGCCTGGGCCAGCGTCCCTTCATTGAGGCTTCTTAGTCGCCGACTGTGAGAATTAAAGAAGCCCCTACCAAATCCCCAGGCGCCTCGAAAGGACTGACCCCGAGCGGGAAAGCGACCTCTCTGGTAGGGCGAGAACCGGGAACCGCGGAACTTGCGAAAGTCGCGGACAGGCCCCTTGTGTTCCGCGGGCACCTTGGACGCTCGAGGGCAATCCTCGGGAAGACGACCACCCTTAGAGTCCCCCAAATCCTTCACAATTTTGTCCAGAGCCTCCCCAAAGAGGAGCCTACCTTTGTAGGGAAGCTTACTGAGCCGTGTCTTAGAGGACGAATCCGCCGACCAGTTGCACAACCAGAGAAAACGCCTAGCCGCTATCACTGAAGCCATGGATTTAGAAGAAATCCTCACCAAGTCATAAAAGGCATCCGCCAAATAAGCCGCAGCCGATTCCAACTTCGCCGCCTCCGCAGCCGAGGCCACACCCTTTTCGATCCCCTGGAGCCAACGGATGGAAGCCCGAGCAACATACGCCCCACAAACTGAAGCCTGCAGGGCCAAGGCACTGTTGTCAAAAGTCTGCTTAAGGAGAGCTTCCAAGCGCCGATCTTGGAAATCTTTAAGAGCGGTTCCCCCCTCCACCGGGAGGGTAGTCTTTTTGGTAACCACCGCCACCAAGGCATCCACCTTGGGCATACGCAACAAGTCCTTCTCCTCCTGAGGGACCGGATACAACCGAGTAAGAGCCCGCGCCCCCCTCAAGGAAGACTCCGGGCATTCCCACTCCGAATCAATCATCTGCCTGATGACCCTGTGAATGGGGAAACAGCGCTGCTGAGTTTTGAAACCCTGCAACAAAGGATCCTCCAAGGGTTCTTGCTGAACTTGAGGAGCCGCCATATTCAAAGCCGCTAAGGACTGAGTAATCAAGGCTCCCAGTTCCTCCTTCCGAAAGACACGGAACACATTAGGGTCCTCTCCGGGACCCAGCTCCCCCTCTTCCAAGTCCTCGGGCCAAACCTCGAGCCCTGCTTCGTAAAACAGCTCCCCATCTCCCGGGGCATGAGACCCCTCCCCCAGAAGACAAGACGCTTCCACGGGAGCTTCCAACGGAGAAGGCAAAGAAGAAACCCCTTCTCCAGGGTCAGGATCTAAGAGCTCACTCTGCTTTTGCTCCACCGGACTTACAGCAGAGGGGGAGCCCGTTGCCTGGGTTTTATTCAATAAAAAGGCACGAAGAAAAGCCAGTATAAACTCCGGAGCCAGAAAGGCTTCCAACGAGCTCTGCTCCAGCGAAACGGAATGCAAAGGCTCACCTGCCGGCGTGGGTGCCTTGTGTTTCCTAGATCTGCTTTTAGCTTTGCATTTCGCCGGCTGCTCCGGCAGCGCGGGAACAGAGCACGGCTGAGCCAAAATGGCTGCCGTTCCCGCGTGAGCAGCAACTGCCAGCGGGCCACTCACACCTTCATCCCCCGAAGCCTTCGGAGTCTCCATAAGCCCACAGGGCCAAAACAACCCACCAAGCTGCAAGAACCCGAGAAAAAGGGAGAGCACCCGACGCGCGGCGCTAACACGGAGGACGCCGGAGAGGCCGCTACCGACCACATGCTCCCAGTCCCCCCAGGAAGTGAGGCACGTACCTGCTTAGAAGGCGCTCTGCAAGAGGCTAAGCTGTCCGGATCCTCCGCCCGCAGCTAGCGGGTTACCGGCACCGGTGCCTGCGAGAATGGGAAGAGGGATCTGGGGCCCCCAGACCGTACCCAAGGAGTGACAGGGCACGACACTACAGTACATTACCCCGAAGAAAAGAGAATGTACTGAGCGTCTCCGTAAGGCAATAGCGCCCGTCGGGCAAAAGAAAGAAAAAGGAAGCTGAGCTGATCTGCCCTGCTAGGGCCAAATAGTCAGCACCCCCGGGAAGAAATTTGTCTGTCCCAAACACTTTAAAACTAAATTCCGAGTAGTCTCTCTGAAGAGCCTATCAGTCAACCTCCTCCTTCGCTGCTGAGGACTGAAAGACTGACTCTCTCTGACACCAGGGGGAGCTACAGAGCCTGTCAGCAAAGACTTTTCAGTTTTTCAGTCCTCAGAGCTGCTGGAAGGGATTGACTACCCTACATTCCTGGACTGGCCCGGAGAGACGAATAGAAAGTAAAATGTTTCCTTTTCATCCTGCTAGAGCAGTCCAGACAAGTGAGATGTACCGAACAATCAGGACCCAGGGTGGGAGGAAGACAATGCTCCTGATAGAACTGCCGGAAGCAATTAGTAGTCTCTTGATATTTCACCAATGACCTCTCTCATGTCTAAAAGACGTAGCAAGAGGTTTGACTGAAGGTCCCCCCCTTCAAGAAGGTGGGCAGTATCACAGACTGATTAAGATGAAAGGGTAACAGCATCTTCAGGAGAAAGGATGGTGCCATCCTCACAGGATGCTGATGAGATGTCCAGAAAGGGCTCTCTATGGACAAGGCCTGTATCTCCAACAACCACTTGGCAGAAGCAATAGCTACAAGGGTCAAATCCTTGAGAGGCCTTCCAAAGGTGTTCGAAGGAAACTTTCAGCAACTTCAACAGCCAAGAAAGCGGCCATCTATTTATTCACACTGCCTGCAGCGGTCTGCGCCGTGGCGGCACGCACCGCGGGCGCGCGCCGAAGGAGCGCGCCCAAGGAGCAGGTCCTGCTCCTTGGACGAGCTCCTTGGGGCGAGCAGAGGGCGAGGTCCGAACTGACTTTTCCCTTGCTAACTTCGGTATCCCAGTATGTATCAGGTTCGTTACTTTCTCTGAGTCGCTTGCTTAGTCATATCAGGTTAGCCTCTTCTTTCCAGTTGGTTGCCCCCTGGGTTTGTATTTGCTTTCTTCTGTCGTTCTACTTAGGCTCTGCATTGTATTTCTCTGAGATTATGTTTACTATACCTGTCCTCTGGGGTCGGCGTCCTGAACTTCCGTCATTAGTCCCTCCTGGCTCTCTGACACGCTGCCCCTCTAACTTAATCTCTTGTGGCTCTTCTGTTCGTCACTCTATGCGCCCTCTCTCCCCCAGCCTATCATCCGCAGTTTCTACAACAACATTTAATCTGGCCCTATTAAATTGCCGGTCCCTTCGGTCAAAGTCCCTGCTCGTTCAGGATCTTATCTCTTCCCACTCTCTTGATCTCCGTTTTCTTACAGAAACCTGGCTGAAGGAGGGCGATAGCCCAGTCCTATCTAGCTCTCTTCCCTCTGGGTTTACTGCAATTTCGACCCCCAGAGTAGGAAGAGGTGGTGGTGGAGTGGCTTGGCTCCATCGCGCCTCCATTGACATTGAAGAAGTCTCTTCTCCCTTTGTCCTGTATTCTGAGTCTCTTCTTCTTCGCCTTCGCTCCTCTCCTCCCCTCTACTTTCTGCTTCTCTATCTTCCTCCCTCTTTGACAGCTGCTCGTTGGGATGCGGCTCTCCAAACTATTTCTGATGTCACTATTCAGTTCTCCAATCTTATCATCCTGGGTGACTTCAATGTCCATGTCGACCACCCTAGTAGGCAGAAAGACCGTGTCTTTCTTGACCTATTACACGATATCCCTTTACGACAACATGTACTTGGCCCTACACATATAGTCGGACATACATTAGATTTGATCCTCGCCCCTTCCACGCTGTTACCAGAAATTTCTCCCCCTACTGTGTTTAGCGTCCCCTGGTCTGATCATTTTTGTGTCCTCTTCTCTGTCTCATTTCCTTCTGTGTTACCTTCTGATCCCATCGCACCCCTCCCGTCTGTCTCCCTCCGCCGTCGTATCACCCCTGACACCCTTAAAGCATTTCCATCTGCTTCTTCCCTTTTTCCACCAGACTTTACTGCACTTTCATCTGATGAACAGGTTTCTCTTTGGAACTCTCTTCTTTCGGATACTCTGAACAATCTAGCTCCACTTCATCCAGTCCCCAATCATTCTAGACCCCCTCACTCCTCGTGGTATTCTCCTGCTCTTTCGCCTTCAGCGTACTCAGCTCCGGCATTTACAGCGTCAGTGGGCCCGCCATCCCTCCCCCGACTTACGTCTTCATTTTAAGCAGCTTTTCTCTGAATACTGCTTGGCCATTCAAGCTGCCAAACGCGATTTTCACGCAACTGAGATTGCTACTGCTGCCAATTCTTCCAGACAACTTTTTGCTATTTTACGTAAACTTTCCACCACTGGCCCTGCTTATCGGCAAGTATCCTTGGCCCCCGACCCTCAGTCCTTAGCCACTTTTTTCTCAGACAAGGCTCTCAATCTTCGCCTATCCTTCTCACACCCTCCCCCTCCACCGCCCTTATCCCCACCTTGTTCTCTCTTGCCATCTATATCTTCTGGTCCCTTGGTTGCTACTTCTCAACCATCATTGCCCCCCTCTCCACCTAATCTTGCTTTAGCTCATTCCTGGTCTTCCTTCCATTTAATCACCCCTGCTGAAGTTTTGCAGATTCTAACAAAATCTAATAAGACCACCTGCCAGCTGGATCCAATTCCGTCCTATTGGCTGTCTGAACCTACTTTGCAGCTCGTACCTTTTATTACCTCCATCATCAATACTAGTCTTTCTACCGGTCACTTTCCTTCATCCTGGAAGTTAGCTATTGTTCGTCCCATCCTAAAACAACCCTCTCTTAATCCCTCTGTTCTATCTCACTGGCGTCCAGTCTCAAATCTTCCTTTTCTGGCTAAACTTTTGGAACGTTTTGTCTTCGAGCAACTTAACTCTCATGTTGAATCTACTAACACTCTTCACCCTCGTCAAGCCGACTTTCGTCACGGACACAGTACAGAAATGGTTCTTCTTGCACTTCTCAATGACTTGCATGTCGCGCACGACCACGGTAATATCACTCTTCTGGTTTCTCTTGACCTTTCTGCGGCTTTTGATCTGATTGACCACCGTACTCTTCTTTCTCATTTATCTGATGTGGGGCTTCATGGTATGGTTTGGCAGTGGTTCTGTTCTTTCCTCACAGATCGCTCATTCTCTGTTCACTCTGATGGTCAGTCCTCTGCCTCCTTCCCTCTCACTTGCGGGGTACCACAAGGTTCTGTTCTCTCCCCTCTCCTGTTTAACATCTTTCTGGCTCCCCTGTCACTGGTGATCCAACAATTCCCTGTATCATTTTACATGTATGCTGATGATATCATTTTACTTTTTCATACTTCCCCTTTGACTCTGGATATTACTCAGCTAAATCTTTGTCTCTCCCAGATCTCT
Organism: Ichthyophis bannanicus; assembly: GCA_033557465.1. Classification (NCBI taxonomy): domain Eukaryota; kingdom Metazoa; phylum Chordata; class Amphibia; order Gymnophiona; family Ichthyophiidae; genus Ichthyophis; species Ichthyophis bannanicus. Next base: position 171,737,867 of record CM066037.1, read on the forward strand.
TCCTGGTTGTCCCATAATTTCCTGCACTTAAATCCCTCTAAGTCTACAGCTATGTGGGTTTCACTGAGTGGTGCCTGTCCCTCTCTATCCCCCTCGATTGACTCTATTCCTCTCCCTCTCGTGTCATCTTTCCGCTATCTTGGTGTAATTCTTGATTCTACCCTCTCTTTTCACCAGCACCTTACTTCTCTTATTCGCCGTTCCTTTACTGCCTTGCGTCAGATTAGGGCAGTTCGTTCCCTTCCTCTTCCTTAGTCACGCTTGTCTTAGCTTTAATTATGAGTCGCTTAGACTATTGTAATGTTTTTCTTGCCAACCTCCCTAAATTTCAACTGTCTCGTCTCCAGCGCAATCAAAATGCTGCTGCTCGTCTCATCACATTTTCACACCGCTACGATCATATCACCCCTATTCTTATCCGCCTGCACTGGCTACCCCTCAGTTTTCGTTTTCAGTACAAGTTCCTTATTCTAATCCATCGCGCTATTCATACCAACACTCCCCTGAATCTTGCAGACCGGATTTCGCTTCACACCCCCTACCGTCAGCTTCGTTCTCTCCACGCCAACCGCCTATCTCTCCCTTCCCCGTCACAGGCACACCTTGAACAAACCCGACATGCAGCTTTTTTCTTCTTAGGCCCAGTATTATGGAATGCATTACCATAATTTCTCCGCTTAGAACCTTCTTACCTTCAATTTAAAACACTACTCAAGACCCACCTGTTTCAGCAAGCCTTTCATCTTTCACCTGATGGTTCTCCCTGATGTTTTTCAGTTGATATGAGTTACTGTTTGTTTATATGTTTGTCTTGTCTTGTACCTTGTCTACCCATAGGTTGTCTTGTCTCCCCAATATGGGCCTATTACTCTTGCTGTAATTTTGATGTCTTAGTAATCTTATGCTTTTAAAATTACTGGCCCTTTTAGTTTGTTATGTGCTGTCCATTTTTATTTGTCTATGTTTTTATACTTTTACTCTTTTATCCTGCTATGGCGTTCCTTTTCCTTATCTTGCATTGCCAACCTTTTATTGTACACCGCTTTATGTTTTTGACGGAAAGCGGTTCATCAAATTTTAAATAAAGATAAAGATAAAGTTACTCACCTGTAACAGGTGATCTCCGGGAACATCAGGAATTTAGTCTTCACATAAGGGTATCATCGGTAACGACAGAGCCTGCACGGGAACGCTCCCCAGCGTCCAATTGGAAAGCTTTTGGGAGCATCCCACAGCGCCTGTGTGCTGCCTTCCCGCCTTTCCCACTCTCCTTCGTCAGTTGAGTTTATAGCTGAGACAAAAGGGGAGGAGGAGAGAGAGAGAGAGAGACAGAGAGAGAGAACTCCTAGGGGAGGTGGGTGGGTTGTGAAGACTAAACTCCTGCTGTTCCCGGAGATCATCTGTTACAGGTGAGTAACTACGCTATCTCCAGGAACAAGCAGGAATGTAGTCTTCACATATAGGAACTCCACAGCTGAGAGATGCCAGGGGGATGACCCCAGCAAGCTGCGAACCCAAGGTGAGATGGGTCATGCTTCCTCCCATGAATCTCTGGCATCCAAACCCGGGACGGCGAGTAGAAGTTGTACTAAGTCTGAAAGAGATGCTGGAGCACAGCCTGGCCAAATGAGGCATCCCAACAGGAGTCCTTTTCTAAACAGTAGTGGGCTGTAAAAGTGTGCACTGAAGCCCAAGTAGCTCCTCTGCAGATGTCATCTATAGACACAGAATGAAGGTTAGCCATAGAAGCTGCCATGGTTCTCACATTGTGAGCTGTGACATGGCCTTCAAGAGAAAGCCCCTTACTCTCATAAGCGAAGGATATGCACTGTGCAATCCAGTTAGAGAGAGTTCTTTTGGAAACCGGAAGTCCCTAATGACTAGAATCAAAAGCAACAAAAAGTTGAGAAGATTTTCTATGTTGCTGCATTCTTTGTAGGTAAAAGGCTAAGGCTCTTTTGCAGTCTAAGGTATGAAGATTCCTTTCTGCATTGGAGGCATGAGGCCTCGGAAAGAATACAGGAAGGTAAATCGCTTGGTTTAAGTGGAAAGGTGGCATAAAGTGAGAATTAATCCTAAGAACAACCTTATCATGGTGAAATCTTGTATAAGGAGAATCAGTCACTAAAGCTTGTAACTCACTAATGCGTCGTGCAGACATGATTGCAATTAGGAAGATGACCTTCCATGAAAGGAATTTTAGAGCTGTAGTGGCTAAAGGCTCAAAGGGTGGTTTCATGAGCTGCCCGAGAACAAGGTTCAAATCCCATGCCACTGGTGCTGGTCTAATGGGAGGTTTTGTTAGTAGAAGACCTCTCATAAATCTTGCTATGAGTGGATGAGAGGAAATAGGTTGTCCATTTAGAGGCTTGTAAAAGGCTGCAATAACACTAAGATGGACTCTTACTGAATTGGTCTTAAGACCAGAATCTGATAAATGAAGGAGATATTCCAGTAACGATTCCAAAGGTATCACAAGAGGGTTAAGTCCCTTTTGAGAACACCACATGGTAAACCGTTTCCACTTGAAGGCGTATGATCGCCTTGTGGAGGGTTTTCTGGAAGCCTGAAGGATATCCTTTACCTGTTGAGAAAGGTTGAGATCCTGAAGTTCTAGGCTTTCAATAACCAGGCCCTGAGATGCAGGGACTGGGGATTCAGGTGCCATAGCGTACCGTCCTCCTGGGAGAGATCTGGGGCGCATCCCAACTCCAGAGGTGTAGCCCAAGAGAGATGTAGAAGCAAAGGAAACCACGTTGCGGTGGCCAACGTGGAGCTATGAGTATCATACGACCTCTGTCTCTCTGAAGCTTGAACAGTGTTTTGGGGATGAGGGGAATGGGTGGGAAGGCACAGAGGAAGTCCTGATCCCAATGAAGAAGGAAAGCATCCCTTGCCTGACAGTTTTTTGCCGGAATTCTGGAACAGAACCAGGGAAGTTTGGCATTCTGTGGACTTGCAAAGAGGTCTATGTCTGGGGTTCCCCAGATTTGGAATACTTGGGCAATCTGGTCCGAGTGGAGGGACCATTCGTGTGGCAGCAATACTCGGCTGAGTTTGTCTGCCCAAAGGTTTTGAATGCCTGGAAGATTTACCACGAGGAGGTGAATTTGATGCTCTCTGGCGAGGGCCCATAATCGTAAAGCTTCGCTGCATAACAACAGAAAGCCTGTTCCGCCCTGCTTGTTCACATAGAACATGGCTACTTGATTGTCTGTTTGGACTAGGACTGTCTTGTAGCTGAGCTGGGCTTGGAATACTCGGAAAGCAAGGAAGATTGCTCTGAGTTCTAGGAGATTTAAGTGAAGACAAGCCTCCTCTGGGGTCCAGAGACCCTGGGTGGAGAGATCGTGCAGGTGGGCCCCCCCATCCTAACTGGGACACATCTGTTAGAGTGGCCTGGAATAAGAGCTGATGGAAAGAAAAGCCTATGAGAAGGTTTTCCAGCGATTGCCACCATTGGAGGACAAAATAAGACGTTCTGAGTTTCTTATTTTGTCCGAAAGGCGACCTGAGGCCTGTATCCATTGGGAGGATAGGGTCTATGGGCTGCTCGCATGTGAAGACGAGCATAGGGAACCACATGTACAGTTGATGCCATATGTCCCAGTAGCTGAAGCATTTCCCGAGCAGTTAGGGAGGTTTTTACCGCTGCTTGGGAAGCTAGCTGCACTATGCGAAGACAGCGGGGCTGTGGAAGGAAAATCCTTGTCTGGTATCAAGGCAAGCTCCTATGAATTCTAGGAACTGAGAAGGAGCAAGATGGGATTTTGGAAGGTTTATGACCAATCCCAAGTAATGCAAAACTCGCATTGTGCGAGTAAGAGTAGAGTTGGCTTCTGGAGCTGTGGGTGCTCAAATGAGCCAGTCGTCTAAGTAAGGGAAGATGAATATCCCCAGAGTCCGTAGGAATGCAGCTACTACTGCCATACATTCTGTGAAAACTCTTGGAGCAGAAGCCAGACCGAAGGGAAGAATCCTGCATTGGAAGTGTCTTCCCTGGAAAAGGAATCGAAGGAACCTCCTGTGATCTGGATGGATGAGTATATGAGTATAAGCATCCTTTAGATCTAGACAACATAGCCAATCCTGACTGAAGGTATGGCAGAAGTGTTCCGAGAGAAATCATTTTGAATTTTTCTTGGAACAGATATTTGTTCAATTCTCTGAGGTCCAAAATGGGTCTGTGTCCCCCTGTTTTCTTTTGGATGAGAAAATAGGGGGAGTAGAACCCTGTACCCTGTTGAGGTATGGGTACTTCTCCTACTTCTGCAGGAGGATCTGGATAAATTGGAAGACTGGGCATCCAAATGGCAGATGAAATTTAATGTGGACAAGTGCAAAGTTATGCACCTAGGAAAGAACAACCCACACTATGTTTATGTTTATTATTTGATAAAAACCGCCTTTCTACAGAAACCAAGGCGGTGTACAATTTAAAAAAAATTCAATAAAAGAAGGCTAACAGCCAACGGAAAAGGAGAAGAAATGTACAATATATTATAGGACAGAAGAATAAAGGGGCAAGTAGACAGACAGAACATGAAAAGGAAGAAGACCTAGGGCAAACAAAAGGTAAGGGAGAAGTAGGAGTCATACAAAAGGAGAGGGAACATCAAAAGCTAAAGAGAACAGATGAGTTTTTAAGTCTCGTTTGAAGGTGGAGTGTTGGGGTTCTAAACGGAGGGAAGAGGGAAGGGCATTCCAAAGGGCGGGTCCGGCGAAGAAGGCGGCGGTAGAGCGGGTGGACTGAAGGTGAGCACGGGAAGGGGAGGGGAGGGTAAGACGATTAAGATGAAATGTTCACGATGCAAGGTTCCACATTGGGAACCACCACCCAGGAAAAAGATTTAGGGGTCATCGTGGATAACATGTTAAAACCCTCCGCCCAGTGTACAGCGGTGGCCAAGAAAGCAAATAGAATGCTAGGTATCATAAGGAAAGGAATGGAAAATAAAACAAAGGATATTATAATGCCTCTGTATCGTTCCATGGTACGACCGCACCCTGAATATTGTGTGCAATTCTGGTCGCCGTATCTTAAAAAGGATATAGCGTTATTAGAAAAGGTACAGAGAAGAGCCACCAAAATGGTAAAGGGGATGGAAGGCTACTCCTATGAAGAGAGGCTGCAAAGGTTAGGGCTCTTCAACCTAGAAAAGAGACGGCAAAGGGGAGATATGATAGAGGTCTATAAATTAATGAATGGAGTGGAACGGGTAAACGTAGATCAATTGTTTACGCTATCAGAATATAGAAAGACTAGGGGACATGTAATGAAGCTACAGGGTAAACTATTTAAGAAAGAGAAAATATTTTTTCACTCAACGTGTAATCAAACTCTGGAATTTGTTACCAGAGGATGTAGTAAGAGCCGTTAGTGTAGCTGGGTTTAAAAAAGGTTTGGACAAGTTCCTGGAGGAAAGGTCCATAAACCATTATTAAAAAGGGACCCAGGATATCAATGCTTGACCCAATACAAGCATTGTGGAACCTGTGTCTTTTGGGGATACTGCTAGGTACGTATGACCTAGATTGGCCACTGTTGGAAACAGAATACTGGGCTTGATGGACCTTGGTCTGACCCAGTATGGCATATCTTATGTTCTCATGTTCTTATATTGCTCCCTGGGCCAGACCTATTGTGACCTCCTGACTCAGAAGACTGGCGACAGGGGGTTGAGAATTGAACTGTCTTATGATTGTAGGAGGGGGCATGCAGTGAAAATGATGTCTGTACCCCTCCCATACAATGGATAGAGTCGTGTGTTCTGATGTTATTTGGTGCCATCTGGTGGCAAAATGACAATCTGCAGGGGATGGTAGAGGGTTCTGGACCCTGCAGGGGCAGGAAGGCTAAATTCTCTAGAAAACAGTCAAAGCCCCTGAGGAGGCTGAGCCTGCTGAGCTGGCTGAGCTCTTGGGACTTAGGTTTCTTCTATTGTCTAGTTTGTTACTGTTGTCCCTTTTGGGCAGCATGGACTGGACAGTGACCCTACTGGGTATAAGAAGGATAAAACTTATTTTTCTTGTTGAAAAAAGGTTTTTTATTAGATCTTTTCTTTGCTGGGTTGGCTGTAGACTTTGACAACCTGTCCAAGGTAATATTGTCAGAGTCAATCTCATTAGCTTTTTCTTGCCAATTCTTGCCAAAGAGATCTTCTCCTGTGTAAGGAATGTTTCCCGGTTTATCTTGTACCTAAATTTCCAAGTCTGATGCCTGAAGCCAAGCAATACGACGTGCACCAATGGAGATAGCAGAGGTTCTGCTGATGCATTCAAAGCAATAAAAGGCTGCACGGTTGACAAACTTGGAAACATCTTGGGCATATCTGACCAGAGCAAGAAAAATCTGTCTTTAATCATCAGGAAGAAGGGGGCTCATAAACTCCGAGTCTCCTGTAACCTCTTTGAGGAACATCCCCATGTATAGGATGTATGAGCAGATTCTAGCTGAGAGCATGGAAGCATCGACGCCCAAAAGCATCGAGAGTCCTGGACTCGCGGCCTGGAGGATTGGAAGAATAATGTCTTTTTGCACTCTTTATCCTGCACATGGCTGATTCTACTACCATTGAATGGTGTCATAACTGAGTCTTCTGAAAGCCAGGATAAGATGGAATTCCGTACATGGTATCGAGTCTGCGAAAGTGTGGAGATGTGGTTAAAGGAGTCTCCCACATTCTCAGCATGAGATCATGCAGGATCTTATGAATGGGCAAAGTAGCTGCCTCTTTCAGAGTTTTAAGGTATTGAAGAATCTCTAACTTCTTCCCTAGGCTCCTTTTCAGGAGCCACTGTGATTGCAAGGCCTCGAGCCACATCACGAATAAAAAACTGGAAGGACATATCCTCTGGAGGAGACATTATACGCTGAGGAGGAGGAGATGGATCCTCCGGAAGAAGTGCTCTGGTATCGGCAGAGTCATCGGAATCGGAAGATTCAAAATCTCTCTGATCCCGATGTTCGTGCAAGGCACAATACCAGTATCGATCGAAGTCGGTATCGAGGTGTCTCGGTACCGATCCTGCGATACCGGGGATGGACTCTAGACTTGGCATGGGGGGTATACCTGCCGAAGCTGGTGCCGATGGTACCAATGTAGGTACCGGTGCCTGTTGAACAGTCTGAAGCGGTTTCAACGATACCGAAGCCATTAGAAGAGCCGCTAGACTGCGTTCGATAGCGAGAAATCTTTGATCTATCGCTCCTGCCGATGCTTGGGTGTCGGTACCGGTTGAAGCAGCCGGGACCCCAGAGCATAGCACCAGTAGTTCTGCAGAGGTGGAAGCCTCGAGAACATCCTGGAGCCCCGTTAGTGCTTTGGAAGCCGAAGCCTCCTGCCGGGGCTGTTTTGCCGGTGAACTTTCCTCAAGGGCAATGCCGATGGCATCTCGATACTTTGAAGGAGATCTACCCTTTGAGGACCAGCTAGTCTTTGCAGACTTATGTTTATTTACCTGAGATGCATGGGAGGAAGATGAAGCCCTGGAAGACGTTGATGCAACGGATATCGCATCTGCGGCAAAAAGGGTACCCAGTTTTGTAACTCTATTCTGCAGGCCCCTTTGGTCATCTTTCTACAGGAGAGACACGCCAATGGAGAGTGGTCAGGTCCTAAACATTTGAAACACCAGTCATGGGTGTCGGTGACAGATATGGTACCGCCACTCTTAGAACATTTTTTAAAACTAATGGCTGGTTTTTCCATTGTAAAAGAAAAATGGGCCTAGTGCCCAAAATGGCGCCTAGCACCAAGAGGGAAAAGGCTTCTGAAGAAGTACTTCAGAAAAGATATTTTTATTCATTTATTTATTTATTTTACTAAAGAAGAAAAGAAAACCGGCGGTACTGGTAGGTGTCGAATGAAGACAGACGTGACCACAAAAAAAACAAAGAAGTAAGAAAGAATTTTCTGCGGTGACAAGGTATGCGACCTGTCGGCTCCACGGAAAACAAAAAACTGACGAAGGAGAGTGGGAAAGGTGGGAAGGCAGCACATAGGCGCTGTGGGATACTCCCAAAAGCTTTCCTATTGGACGCTGGGGAGTGTTCCCGCGCAGGCTCCGTCGGTACCGACGATACCCATATGTGAGGACTACATTCCTGCTTGTTCCTGGAGATAAGCTCCACTGTGGCACCAACAGCTGCACAGGGGTATACATCTGCTTCACCTCCTTCATGAAGCAGGACACATCAGGGTATACCGCTAAGGCCATACAAACTCATCTCTAATAGCATACAAGGGCCACCACCAGAACCCCGATAAAGATCAGAGTTAAACCTAGGTCCAAACCAGACTATAAGAAGGACAAATGGCAACTATGTCCACCATCTTGCATCCAAGGCCTGAAAGAAACACCTCTTGAAGATCCTCCAAGACTCTAGCATAGTCCAAGAACATAGAGGTTCTCCAGGCCTGAAGAAAGGTATTGTCTACTGTGATGAGGAAGCCTCTAGTGAGCATATGGAAGTAGAAGAAAATAATGATTTTACCTTTAAGAAAAGTGAAATCCCTGCAGTACACACATTTCAGCGTTTGCCAAGAGAAAGCAAGCACAGAGAAACTGAAGCTAGGCTGCCACACCCAAGCTCTGCTGACGTAGTAGCAAGCTCGGAACCTAATTACAGACACCTGTCCAGAGAGGCAGAGACACAGCTCAGAGAGCAGGAATATAAACCCTGGCTAGAGAGAGAGTCAGGAGGACGACGAGGACCCTGGCTAGAGAGTCAGGAGGACGACGAGGAAGCAGGAAGAGAAGGGAAGAACAAGGAAGAGACAGGAGAACCACAACGACAGCACTCGAGAGGGAACACAGGAGGAGACACAGCTGGAGAAGTGGAGGTGAAGCAATCAGAGCAGAAGGGGAGAAGAGAAACCTTCAAACCCCAGTGCCGGATAGAAAGGTTCAGAGAGTTCAGAGGTGGGAGCCCAGGACTCAGTCCAAGAGTCTACAAAGCCTAGCCTGGAACAGGGAACTGGGGCAGAGCTCCAGGGAGGAACTCCAACAAGGGAACCAGAAACTGCTTCCCCATAGCTGGAGAGAGATTGCTGAACAGAGCCAGAGAGGAGTCTCCACAACCTCAGGTACCTGTAATCCCTATCACATAGAGCTGTGCTCAAAGGAGACACAGAACCCCTTAGGGAGGAGTTACCCTAAGACGTATGATAGTAGCTTGAAGCAAAACACTGCAGTTCAGGAGTTGGAGGAAATGCAAGGGGACTGTAATGAGAATGATTCATTATCATCTGAAGTACCTATGGACTGTACGTTGTGTTTAGCTGATGACATTGAATCCCTTTACTAGTGTATATTGCACAGCTGAGGGAAGACAAAGGAAACGAGAATATTTTTCTTTGTTGAAGGAAGCTGCTATGTTTTTCTTTATCTGTTAAGCAGTTGCACTGTTGAGTAAAGAGTGTGAAGCTCAGCCAGCATACTCGTGTAAATAACCTTGAGCGAACAACTGAAGAATTATACTGATGCAATCTGCATAGAACCTTTTGTTTGGGGAATAAATTTTGTCATCTTTGCCTTTACCACTGGTTTCACGACTATTTCTTCTTAGAAGGCAAAAGAACTACCACTCCCAGCAGCGTTAGCTGGAGCAAAATAGTTTATACCACCTTCTATAAGGAGAACATAATGGCAACCCTAACCCTCTTAGCCTGAGGCTAGGGCATGACATTACTGACTCAGAATCGTATATCTTGAGCCAGCCAAGTTAGTCTACTATGGCAAACTAGAGCCATTCAATACCAAGAGGAGCACTAGGCTGGGAAGTATCACACCCTGTAGCAAACACAAGCTATCAGGGCCCAAAGGAAATATAAAGAGAACTCCTGTCCCTAGCCATGCCTAAAACACAGCATTTACTCCACCTACTAGCACGCCTTGGGCAAATCATTTAATCCTCCATTGCTTCAGAAAAATTCCAATTATCAATGTCCCTCTTTAATGTACTTTACCAAGTTTAAGTTACAATGTAAACTGCTTTGACTGAAATGATAAAGTGGTATAAAAAAAACACCCCACAAACTCTTATTTTTTTATTTATTTTATTTTTTATTTAACATTTCTTCTATACCGCGCTATTATAATCAGCGCGGTGTACATCGAACAAAAACATACTACAATGCATACAGGCAACATTGAGTTTACAATGAACAGGAAAATAAAACAGGGGATAACCGGGAGAACTATGTACAGGTTAACTTGATACTATATACAATACTCTAAACTCGTTTGGATATTGCATGTGCTTTCGTGTGGATAGTACAGGTATGATGGTTAGCAGGTGGGCTAGTGTGTAGGCTAACCATTTTCTGGTTGTATTAAGGTGCTAAGGCGTCTGGGGCATGTGGGGAGCTTGCCAGTTGTGTGATTGCCTGGGATGGCTTCTGGGTAGCATTTTGTGAACAGATGGTGTTTCAAAGCTTTTCTGAATAGGATTAGGCTTTTGATGCCACGGATTTCATGGGGAAGGGCATTCCAGTTTAAAGGAGCGAATATAGAGAAGGCCCTGTTGGAAGTAGTCTTAGTACATGACGTCATCATCTTGGGGACTATTAAGGTGTTCATTGCGGTAGGCCTCCTGTTTCTATTTTCCAGAGTGCTGTGAATTAGCTTGCTGATTGGTGTAGGTGGGTAGTTATTCAGGGCTTTGAAGGTAAGGACCAATGCCTTATATTGGAGTCTGGCCTGTAAAGGTAGCCAATGCAGATCTTTCATGATAGGCATTATGTGGTCAGATCTTGACGATCCAGAGAGGACTCTTGCAGCTGCATTCATAGCCAAGCGGATTTAAAGTTGATTGAGAGAGACCGTGGAGGATAATGTTCGTGAAATCCAGGTGTGGGAGGACTAATGCCTGAAAGGTAGTTCGGTAGTCGGTGGAATCCAGTAGGGGGCGCAGGTGACGTAGTGTTCTGATTTTATGATATATAGTCTTTGTAACGTTCTTCACATGTGTTGTCATATCCAGGTGCTGGTCCAATGTGATGCCGAGATATCGAATTGTGGGTTTGGATTTCAACTCTACATTGTTGACAAGTAGCGATGGAGGAGGTATGAACTTACAGTTCCTCGTAACAAAAAGAACATCAGTTTTGCTATGATTTATCCGTAGGTTTTGTGTCAGCAGCCATTCGAAGCAATTGATTATTGGGGAGAACACTGTTTGGTCAATTTTGAACAGCATGTAGAGGAGGATGTCATCTGCGTAAGCCAGGCATTGTACTTTGAAAGATCGGATCAAATCACATATCGGCTGCATGTAAATATTGAACATCAGTGCCGATAAGGACGATCCTTGAGGTACCCCCTGTGACTGCAGGAATGGTTCTGAGGATGCATGGCCTGTTTTGACTTGTTGCCATCTATTGGATAGGTAGGATTTACACCATTCTAGCACTGTGCTTTGAATCCCCTTTTCTTTCAGGCGTTGTAGAAGTATATCATGACTCACAGTCGAAGGCGGCGGAGATGTCCAGGAAGATGAGGACAAATCCTTGTTGGATGTTGTTTATTCCTGTAACCAAATCATTGAAGAGGGTTGTAAGGACTGTGTCGACTTTCCATGTGCTTCCCTGAAGCCGTGTTGTGATGGATCTACTGGTGCCTTCAGTGTCAATATGATGCTGGATTTGTTGTTGAGCAGCTTTTTTGATGATTTTTGCGAGCTGGGGGATGCTCGATATTGGTCTAAAAAATTCAACTTTGGATGGGTCAAGTCTGTTGTTTTTCAGTAGGGGTCTAATAGAGGTGTGTTTCAGACTCTGTGGGAATGATCCCGTTAAAAAGGACTGGTTCAGTATATTGCACAGGATTTGGCTTAGGTCATGTCGCAGTTCACTGATCCAGCTGGCTGGGCAGGGGTCGTTAGGTGCAGTGCTGGGATTGATAGAAGCGATAATGTTCTCAATCTCTCTATTTGATACCGTAGTGAAATTGCATAATGGAGTTGCTTGGGATGCCTTAGGTGATACGGAGGGGTTACTGACACTTATGTTTGTGTTGGTCTTAATCATCTTTGACTGCAAGTAGTCTGCATAGTCCTGTGGTTGAGGCATTGTAGGTTGGGATGAAACCGGCTCTCCTGTTATGGATTTTACTAAACTGAACAAGGCATGTGGTTTATTGATGGAGCGTTTTAATAGATCTGTGTGGTAAAGTTTCCTACTCTGTTTTATCTTCCCACGGTGTGTAATTAAGTATGAGTTGTATGCATCAAGCGTCTCCGGGGAGTGGGTTCGATGCCACCGTCTCTCAAGTTTGCGTAGGTGGTGGAGAGATGTACGAAGATCCGTAGAAAACCATGGTGCATGTTCCCGTTTTCTTATTTTCTTTTCAGAGTGTAATGGACAGGAGGCAGCTCTAAGGTTCTCGTCCCATTTGGATATGAGATCGTCTAAGTTGAGGGATGTGTTGGTCATAAGTGGTCGAAGATTCTCTAGGACTACGCTCCGGTTGAGTGGTCGGAAGCGGGCTGTAGGGGTTCCAGATGTACTTGATAACATTCGGCTCTTGTGGGATGTATTAATGGGTATATGGAATCTGAGAAGATTGTGGTCTGACCAAGGCACTGGTGTTACAGACAGTGCAAGGGTTTGGGATGTTGTGGCGTTAAGAAGAGGTGCGAAGATGAGGCCTAGTTTGCCTCCCTTAGTGTGAGTGGGGGAGTCAACATATTGTTTGTAGCCTAGGTCTTCTAGGGCATCTAGGAATGCTGCTGAGTGGCTGTCATGAAGAGATGGGAGGTTGAAGTCACCAACTAACCAAATTGGAGAGCGTGAAGTGGATGTATTGCACGCAAGCTCAATTATTGTTGGAAGGTCATCTGGTGAAGGGGTGGGTGCCCGATAGAGAAGGTTGGATTGTGCAGAGCTCATTAGATATGGTGAGGGAATCAAGGTGGGTTGAGCTGGAGGAGTTGCACAGCTTGAAATGTAGATCAGCTTTGGCAAGGATGAGCGTCCCGCCTCCTTTCTGAATGGACCTGTGGCATGTGTATAGGTCAAATCCTGGTGGCAGCATCTGATTCAAGAGGACGTTGTCACAGTCGGATAGCCATGTCTCCGTGATCATCAAGATGTCAAGATTGTATAGGGGTATCAGGTCAATGGCTGCAGGCCATTTTGATCATACTGATCTAGCATTTATCAACGTACATTTCAGTAGGCGCTGGTGATGTTGCTTCTCGGCTTGTGTCTTTTTAATGATTTGGAGAGGAATGTTAAGTAGATGGCAGTGGGATGTATGGTTGTTTTTTGCCGTGGTGTAGTGGGTAAATTCAGACCATCTCTTTCCATAGGTGTGTAGGATTGGTATGAAATTGGTACCATGGTTGAAAGCGTTTGAGATGCCGGGGAGACCAATGGTAAGGAGGGTAATGAATAAAATCAGGACTTTGTACATTCTAGATTGGTAGCAGTACAGTATAGTCGAGTCAATTCAAGACAATAGTGTGGGTAGATACAGGTTGCTAGCGTAAGCAAGGTTAACGGTAGAAATACTGACAACAGTGCAGGAGGATATTGGATACTAGCAATTGGGATAATTAATTACAACAGTACAGTGAATGCAAGTTGGTAGCAATAGTACAGTAAGATTCTAGTTGCTGGTAATCAGTAAATGAACTGCAAGATGACAGTACAGTGAATGCAAGTTATTAGCAACAGTAACAGGGTACAGGAGGATTCAAGTTACTAGAAATTAAGCGATTAACTGCAGAATACAGCTAACAGTGCAGATGACTGCAGATTAATAGCAAAAGTAAAAGGCTGATTTTTCCAAAACTGCAGGAAGAAAGGGCTTGTCTACTGCTTACTTTAGTTGTACAGTATAGAATAATGCAATATCTGTGTGATCAGCTAACGGATAAGGACTTGCCTTTTCCTGATAGTGGTGGCTGGCTCTGTTCCGGGTGTGACTTCTGACTTCGTTTGTGGGTTGTTGGAGTGCCACTGCCTAAGGGCCACGCCAAAGGGCCCTATGGCGAGGCCCTCAGGCGCGGGCACGCCTGACGGCGTGAACTTTTAAAGTTCGTTGGTCGTGCCCCGATTGGGCAAAGATGGCTCTGATGCTCCTCCCGCTGCTGGAGGCTCGATCCCCCGACAGGGGAGAGCTGATGAAGGTGGCGGAAGCTGAAAGGACGTGCGCCCGACGACACGAACTTTTAAAGTTCGTTGGTCGTGCCCCGATTGGGCAAAGATGGCTCTCTGACGACAATTGAAAAAAATCAGGAGACTTCTCGGGTCAGTCTTGATGCCATCGTCCATCTTTCGAGTGTCTGCCAGGGTGTTAACAAGAGCAACTGTCATCTCAGAGAAAGCATAGTTACTCACCAGTAACAGGTGATCTCCGGGAAGAGCAGGAATTTAGTCCTCACATATGGGTATCGTCGGTACCGACGATACCAGCGCAGGAACGCTCCCCAGCGTCCAATTAGAAAGCTTTTGGGAGCATCCCACAGCGCCTGCGTGCTGCCTTCCCGCCTTTCCCAACTGCCTCTCCCCAGTTGAGTTTTAAAGCTGAGACAAAGAGAGAGAGGGAAAGGAAAGAGATAGTTAGAGAGATACAACTCCTAGGGGAGGAGGGTGGGTTGTGAGGACTAAATTCCTGCTGTTCCCGGAGATCACCTGTTACAGGTAAGTAACTACGCTATCTCCAGGAACAAGCAGGAATGTAGTCATCACATATGGGGAATCCCTAGCTTTAGGTGCCAGGGAGAGACCCCAGAAGTTGTGGGTCCCTGAAAAGGGATCCACTTAACCCCATGGATCTCTGGCATCCTACCAGGGATGGCGGGTAGGAGTTGATTAGGTATGGAACAGGTGTTGGAGAACAGCCTGACCAAACAAGGCATCCCGGCGGGAGTCCTTGTCCAAGCAGTAATGGGCTGTGAAGGTATGAACCGAGGCCCAAGTGGCTGCTCGACAGATATCGTCGATAGACACAGAGTGCAGATGAGCCATTGAGGCTGCCATGGCTCTCACATTGTGAGCTGTGACACGGCCCTCCAGAGAAAGGTTCTTACTCTGATAGGCGAAGGAAATACACCGAGCAATCCAGTTAGACAGTGTTCTCTTGGAGACTGGAAGTCCCAAATGACAAGGATCAAAAGCAACAAAGACTTGAGAGGACTTTCTATGTTGCTGTGTTCTTTGTAATTAAAAGGCTAAAGCTATTTTGCAGTCCAAGGTATGAAGATTCCTCTCTGCATTTGATGCATGAGGCCTTGAAAAAAACACAGGTAGGTGGACCGCTTGGTTTAGATGAAAAGTCAAGACCACCTTTGGCATAAAGTGTGGATGAGTCCTAAGGACTACCTTGTCATGATGGAACCTTGTATAAGGTGGATCAGCTACTAGCACTTGCAACTCACTAATGTGGCGTGCTGATGTGATTGCAATGAGAAAGATAACCTTCCAAGAAAGGAATTTCAAGGAGGTAGTAGCTAAAGGTTCAAAGGGTGGCTTCATGAGCTGCCCAAGAACCAGGTTTAAGTCCCATGCCACCGGTGATGGCCTAATGGGAGACTTAGTTAGAAGAAGGCCTCTCATAAATCTTGCTATGAGAGGAAATGGGTTGTCCATTTAGAGACTTAAAGGAAGCTGCAATAGCACTCAAATGGACTCTTACTGAGTTAGTCTTAAGTCCTGCAATGGATAAATGAAGGAGATACTCCAGCAATGGTTCCAGAGGTATCGCAAGAGGGTTAACAACCTTCTACGAACACCATATGGTAAACCTTTTCCACTTAAAAGCATAAGAGCACCTTGTGGAAGATTTCCTGGAAGCAAGAAGAATATCTTTTACTTGCTGAGGAAGATTAAGATCTTGGAGATCTAGGCCTTCAGCAACCAAGCCCTGAGATGCAGAGACTGGGGATTGGGATGCCATAACATTCCGTCCTCCTGAGATAGGAGATCTGGAGCAGACCCTAACACCAGGGAGGGAGCTTGAGAGAGATGAAGAAGCAGAGGGTACCACGCTTGCCAATGTGGAGCTATGAGAATCATATGGCCTCTGTCTCTCTGAAGCTTGAACAGGGTTTTGGGAATTAGGGGAATGGGTGGAAAGGCATACAGGAAGTCTTGACCCCAATTAAGGAGGAAAGCATCCCTGGCCTGAGCCTTCAGAGCCGAAATTCTAGAACAGAACTGGGGAAGTTTGGCATTCCACAGACTTGCAAAGAGGTCTATGTCTGGGGTTCCCCAAATTTGAAAAATCTTGGTTACCTGGTCTGCATGCAGAGACCATTCGTGTGGAAGCAGAACTCGACTGAGTCTGTCTGCCCAAGAGTTTTGTATGCCTGGAAGATACACTGCCAGGAGATGAATCTGATACTCTCTGGCGAGGGCCCATAGAGAGTAGTTACTCACCTGTAAAGAGTAGTTACTCACCTGTAACAGGTGTTCTCCAGGAGCAGTAGGAATCAGTCCTCACTTATGGGTGACGTCAGCCGACGGAGCCCTCGCGGAGCAATTTTCCCCAGCTTTCGCAGAAAGCCTTTGGGAATTGCAGTGCGCATGCGCGGTCCCCTTCCCGCCCAGGGATGCCATCTTGCTCAGTCTGATGACATAGCGGAAAGACAGCAAAAGTTACCAAATATGCAATAAGAATGACTGCAACTCCAGGGGAGGAGGGAGGGTAGTGAGGACTGATTCCTGCTGCTCCTGGAGAACACCTGTTACATGTGAGTAACTACTCTTTCTCCAGGACCAAGCAGGAAGTCAGTCCTCACTTATGGGACTCCCAAGCTTAAGGCTACCGGAGACCTCAAGTCTAAAAGAGCTCCCTCAAGCTCAACAGTACAGAGGGAAAGAGCCTTCTTTGAATACGAATCCGGCCGGTAGCCCAACACTAGGGCCGGAGGGAGGAGTTGCCTAAACCTCAAAGAGATTGTGGAGAACTGCCTGGCCGAAAGCGCTGTCCCTGCGGGACTCCCTTTCAAGGCAGTAATGAGCCGCAAAGGTCTGGCCTGAAGACCAAGTAGCGGCCCGGCAGATGTCTGCCAATGGAACAGAGCGGAGATGAGCCACCGACGCGGCCTTCGCCCTGACCCGATGAGCCGTGACACAACTCTCCAAGGAGAGACCGGCCGCCCCGTAAGACCAGGCGATACAGTCGGCTATCCAGGAGGACAGAGTACGCTTAGAGACAGGTACCCCCAACCGATTGGGGTCAAAAGATACGAAAAGCTGGACGGCTTTCCTATGCTCTCGCCTACGGTCAAGGTAGAAGGATAAGGGCTCTTCTACAGTCCAGGGTGTGCAGCACAGTTTCCGCTCGGCTGGCGTGCGGCCTGGGAAAAAAGGTCGGAAGAACCACCTCCTGGTTGATGTGGAAGTGGGAGACCACCTTCTGAAGGAACTTAGGGTGGGTCCGCAGTACAACCCTATTCTTGTAAAACCTAGTGTACGGAGGCTCCGACACAAAACCACAACCTACCAATATCAATCGTTGATGTACCCTGGTCAGACCACAAACTGATCATTTTCCAGATCCCCATCATCAATGAGAAGCTGCACAGAAGCCAAAACATGCACAGCACATCACGGACGCCCACAAGAAGATTTAGACCATTTAACAGAGAACACATCTTGGCTGAGACCCAATCACTCCTCAACAAAACCACACCAGACCTCGACGAACTAATCAACTCCTGGAACTCCAATCTGCATGCCATATCACAACCTCCAATTTCCAATAACACAAAGAGGAGAAAAAGAAGCACCGCCCCATGGTTCTCTCCTGAATTGCGAGCCTCTCTGACTCAACTCCGCAGACTGGAACGCCGCTGGCGCAGATCACTTTCCACTGAAGATCAGACCGCCTACCGTACTCACCTCTCCACACACCGTGAAGCAATCACAACCACAATGAAACAATATCACACAGACACCCTAAAGAGATCACTGAATAAACCACGTGACCTCTTCAACCTGGTCAAATCCCTCTCAAAGGAACCTTCTCCCGAACAACACAGTGAGATTCATCCACAGAAATTCGCTGACTACATGCAATCCAAGATAGTGCAAACTAACAAGGTGTCAACAGTCCCGTTCCAAGAACCAACGAATGCAACCCCACTAAATATCTTCTCTACACCATCCACTAAATGCATCGAGGACACCATAGCATCTCTCAATACCTCCACTGCACAAACGGACCCATGCCCAGCTTTTTGGATTAAGGAGCTACGTTGTGCGTTCAGCCCCTTCGTTGCAAATCTAATGAACCTCTCATTCACAACAGGGTACTTCCCTGCAGCACTCAAGCAGACTTCCATCAGGCCACTTTTGAAAAACCCCAAGCTAGACCCGCAAAAGGTCGAATCTTATAGGCCTATAGCTAGCATTCCCCTCTTAGCCAAGATAATTGAGAAGGAGGCACAACGGCAAATCCAAGATCATATAGACACCACAGCGCCCCTAGATCACTGCCAACATGGGTTCAGAGAATATCATGGGGTCGAGACCCTTCTCACGAACCTATTCAACGACATTATCACAGGCATTAACAACATCCGACAAGGATTTGTACTCGTCTTCTTAGACATCGCTGCGGCGTTCGACTCAGTAAGCCACGAAATTCTCCTCGGACGACTGAAAGAGAAAGGTATCTGCAACAGTGCATTAGAATGGTGCAACTCTTACCTGGATGGTAGATGGCAATATGTGAAGTCCGGTACAGAAGAGTCAAAACGCTTCCATCAAAAGCAAGGTGTGCCTCAAGGTTCCTCATTGTCTTCCCTACTATTTAACATATACATGCAGCCCATCTGCGACATCATAAGATCTTTCAAAGTCAACTGCTTGATATACGCAGATGACATTCTCTTATATATGCCTTTCTCCACAACTCAATTAGACCTGGCACCGTTGGTAGACTGCCTCAATTCGGTCTCAGAGTGGCTCCAATCACAAAACCTTCGCATTCAACATAAAAAACAGAGGTGCTCTTCATCTCCAAAGACCCCAACTTCACCCCTCCAGCCCACGTCAGTGTCAAGGAAGCTGACCTACAAGCTAAAGAAACAATAAGATACCTTGGAGTTACATTAGACCAACGTCTGGATATGAAACATCACATAAATAACATAGTCAAAGCTGTATACTTCAAAATACGCTCGCTTAGGCATATGCGCTCCATGTTGGACCCTGATGACTTCCGAACCATATACCAAGCGCTAATCCTGCCACACTTCGACTTTGCAAATGCCATATTACAAGGTCTCCCTCAATCCACTCTTAGCCCATTACAGATGGCCATGAATGCCGCAGCAAGAGTCCTCTACGGAGCCTCCAGAAGCGACCACGTAACTCCCATTCTTAAACAGCTTCACTGGCTCCCCATCCATGGGAGGATCATCTTTAAAACCCTAGTCCTATCATTCAAGGCAATCAAGGGTATCTCATCCTCCTCACTCACAGATCTGATTCACACAGTACCCAACAGATCCAGAAGAACATCAGCCGTAAACCTACTGACAACCTCGAAGGCGTTGACAAAGTGCAACATGACAACCTCAAACAGAGCCTTCAGTTTCTATGTACCCAAATGCTGGAACGCTCTACCCTCCGACATAAGGGCCATTACTGACCTACTCCAGTTCAGGAAGGCACTCAAATACCACCTCTTCCTTCAATACTACCCTACCAGCAATTGAACCAGAGGAAGTGACCCACTCATGAACACACCATGCCGTTCTTGATATTATTAAGACTCTATTCTGTTCTATGTAATTATCTCTTGTATATAGTTTACCCCGGTTCTCCAAGTTTGTACTCCTGTTCGATGTAAACCAAACAGCTTGTTGTTATGGTCTTTATGTTATAATGTAAACCGCGCTGATGCCGAATAGTGCGGTATATAAGAACTTGTAATAAATAAATAAATAATAAATAAATAGGGCTTGTAGCTCACTCACGCGCCTCGCGGAAGTGAGGGCCACCAAGAAGAGAGTTTTCCAGGAGAGAAAACGGGGAAGGCAGGTAGCCATGGGCTCAAAAGGCGGACAGGTAAGCCTTTGCAGAACCACGTTGAGGTCCCAGTCGGGGGCTGGGGGGGGCGCAACGGGGGTTTAAGCAGAAGGAGGCCTCTGAGAAAGCGCGCCACCAAAGGGTGCGAGGAGAGAGGCCTGCCCTCAACCTGTGAATGATGCGCAGAGAGAGCACTGAGGTGGACTCTGACAGAGTTGGATTTGAGACCTAGGTCGGAGAGGTGAAGCAAGTATTGCAGCACCACCGATACTAAACAGGCGAAGGGGTCCTCAGACCGCTGAGAACACCAGACCGAGAAGCGACGCCATTTGAGGGCGTACGACTTCCGGGTGGAAGGACGCCGAGAAGCTAGGACGACGGCTTCCACCTCCGGGGCTAGCCGTAGCGGAGCTAGGATTACCCTTTCAGCAGCCAGGCCGTCAGGTGTAGGGCCCAGAGGTTGGGGTGCAGAAGAGTGCCCCGATCCTAGGTTAGGAGGTCGGGGTGGAACCCCAGAGGAAGAGGGGTGTCCACCGCTAGATGTAGTAGTAGGGGGGAATCACGGCTGTCTCGGCCACCGAGGCGCCACCAGGATCACGGAGGCCCTGTCCTGGACAACTTTGAACAATGTCCGGGCCACCAGTGGTGTAGGAGGGAATGCATACAGCAGACCCATGGACCACGGGATGAGGAAAGCATCCGGCGCCTACCGAGAAGGATGGGGGTGCCGGGAGCAGAATCTGGGGAGCTGCCTGTTCAGGGGACTGGCAAAAAGATCCACAGTGGGAGAGCCCCACCGGCGGAAGATCTGCTGCACCACCTCGGGGTTCAGTTTCCACTCGTGCGGTAGCAGCATCCGGCTCAGCTTGTCCGCCAGGCAGTTGTCCTGCCCTGGCAAGTAAACCGCTTTGAGGAGGATGTCGTGACCGACAGCCCAAGAGCACAGCCTCCGGGCTTCCCAACATAGAAGGAGGGAGCCCGTGCCCCGCTGTTTGTTCACGTTCACGTAGAACACTGCAACCTGATTGTCCGTCTGCACCAGTACGGACTGGCCGAACGTCAGGTGAGAGAAGGCCCGCAGAGCTAGGCAGATCGCCCGGAGCTCCAGGAAGTTTATCTGCTGAGCAGCCTCCCAAGGCATCCAAAGGCCCTGAGTGCATGTCCCTCGACAATGCGCCCCCCATCCCAGGAGAGAGGCATCTGTCGTGAGCACCCGGGACGGTGGGTGAGACTGAAATGGCATGCCGAGCACTGGGTTGGGCAGGTGAAGCCACCATTGCAGGGAGGAGACCAGGCGGTCGGAAATTTGTATCAGGTCCGACAGCCTCCCTGTGGCCTGACGCCACTGAGTGCAAAGGCTCCATTGCGCAGGCCGCATATGTAGACGGGCGTTCGGAGTGACATGGACCGTGGAGGCCATGTGTCCGAGTAGCTTCAGGAACTGTCTGGCCGAGGCCGGCAACCTGCCGCTGAACCTGCCGGCTAGAACCGTGAGCCGGTTGGCCCTTTCCGGAGGCAAGAAGGCACGCGCCTGCCGAGTGTCCAGCCGCGCCCCTATGAACTCGAGGTCCTGAGAGGGGAGCAAAGCGGACTTTTCGAAGTTTATGACGAAGCCCAAGTGCTGAAGCAGGGCCACCGTAAGTTGGGTGGCCTGGGCAACCTCCGGAGCAGACGATGCCCGGATGAGCCAGTCGTCCAGGTACGGGAAGACGAAGAGGCCTTGAAGCCTTAGGAAGGCGGCCACCACTGCCAGGCACTTCGTGAACACCCTGGGGGCGGAGGACAGGCCAAAGGGCAGTACTTGGTACTGATAATGCTTCCCCGCCACCACAAACCTTAGGTACTGCCGGTGGTTCAGATGAATAAGGATGTGGGTATAAGCATCCTTTAGATCCAAGGAGCATAGTCAATCTCCCCGCTGGAGGTAAGGTAGCAGGGTTCCAAGGGTAAGCATCTTGAACCTTTCCCGCTGCAGGAACTTATTGAGGTTTCGTAGGTCTAGAATGGGCCTGAGGCCTCCTGTTCTCTCTGGAACCAGGAAGTACCTCGAGTAAAACCCGTGACCCCAGCAGTGTTGGGGCACGGGCTCTACCGCCCGTTCTTGAAGCAGACTTCGCAGCTCCCGAAGGAGCAAGTCCCTGTGCAGAGGGGGTCTGGGAGGCTCCCCTGGGAAGTAGGGGGGAGGCACCTGGTGAAAATGGAGGAGATAGCCTTCTTGAACCACCTGCAATACCCAGGCCTTGGATGTTATGGCGGACCACCTGTGAGCAAAGTGGGTCAGCCGACCCCCTGTGCCGGCCGAAAGCCCCTGAGGGGGAGGGGCTATGCTGGCATAGTCAAAAAACCCCGCCCTGCTGGGCCGGGGCCTGCGTGGCGGGTTTGGGGGCTTTCTGCTTCTGGGATCCGTTACCCTGTCCCCTAGGCCGCTGCCCTTGAAGGGGGGTTGTGGCCGGGTATTGTGTTTGGTGATGCGTATAAGCAAACACTTTCCTCGGGTAAAAAGGCCCTTTCCCTGAGCCCTTCTTCTTCTGTGAAGGGGCAGAGGACTTTCTAGAAAGGCGAGTCCTGGTGAGAGTCTCCGACTCGAACTCCGCCGCCTTTTCGGCCATGGGTTTGCCGAAGAGGTTTTCCCCTCTGCAAGGGACATCGACCAACTTGTCCTGCACCCAGGGCTCGAGGTCGGATGACTGAAGCCAAGCCTGGCGGCGAGCCCCGATGCTGGCTCCAGCTACTCGGGCCGAGGCCTCGAAGCCATCATAGGCCGCTCGAGAAATGAACTTCAAACACTCTCGAATCCCGGAGGACAAGGCTTGGAACCGCTGCAAGAGTTCCTCGGAGAGACCGGCCGAGAAACCCTGAAGTTCTTTCGCCAGGTCTCGGAGGTACATACCCATGTACAGCTGATATGTCTGGACCCGACAAGCAAGCATAGAGCCTTGGAAGCACTTCCTACCGAGGGCATCCAGGCTCCGGGCCTCCTTCCCCGGGGGCACAGAGGAGTGCATCTTCTGACGCTTAAGTCGATGCATGGCCGACTCCACCACCATGGAGAGGTGCGGAAGTTGCGCCTTCTGGAACCCGGGGCTCTTGCGGACTCGATATATGGAATCGATCCGCTTGCTCAACACTGGCGTCGAGGTGGGGATCTCCCACATGCGGAGGAGAAGCCGCTCCAGCATCGGGGAACCGGTACAGTGAAGGCCTCCCTCGGGGGGGAGTCGTATTGAAGGGCCTCGAGCTCTTCGGCTCGGGGTTCCTCCTCCGGATCCGCGGGGAAGGCCAACGCTTTGGCCATATCCCTCACGAAATCGGAGAACCGGGTATCCTCCGGAGGGGACCGCCTCTGAGGCTCCGACTCGGGCGAATCGGACGGGATGCACCGAGTCTGAAAAGAACCGGGTGACTCGTCCTCCTCCGTGTCCCAGCCCGACTCCTCCGAGGAGGAATCAAGACGTTCCGCGGGGGCGGGACCCGGGGACCTCCGCCCCGACGCCGAGGCCGGCGTCGAGGACCTCGGTCCCAAATGGGAAGCCGAGGATCGAATCGAGCACGTATGGACTCGAGGATCGGCTCGGCCTCCGGGGTCGACTTGAGCGTCGACGTCCCGGTGGTCGGGGCAGATGCACTGGCGAGGCCGGTGATCCATGCCCGCTGCTGGTCCATGAAGGCAGATATACTGCGCTCCAAGGTCGTCAATCTGAGATCAAGCTCAGAAGACCCAGCAGCCGTCGGCTCATCCGTGGGGGAGTCCAGGAGGACTATATCACTCACGTGCCTAGGCGACTCCACTTCGAGACGTGGGATCTTCGAAGGCTTCTCCTCCTTTGAGGGCCCGGGGAGCTGAGAAGACTGAGCAAGATGGCATCCCTGGGAGGGAAGAGGACCGCGCATGCGCGCTGCAATTCCCAAAGGCTTTCTACGAAAGCTGGGGAAAATTGCTCCGCGAGGGCTCCGTCGGCTGACGTCACCCATAAGTGAGGACTGACTTCCTGCTTGGTCCTGGAGAACAGGTGTTCTCCAGGAGCAGCACGAATCAGTCCTCACTTATGGGTGACGTCGGCGCCGACGGAGCAATTCTCCCCAGCTTTCGAAGAAAGCCTTTGGGAATTGCAGCGCGTATGCGCGGTCCTCTTCCCGCCCAAGGGTGCCATCTTGCTCAGTCTGATGACATAGCGAAAAGACAGCGAAAAAAGGTTAGCAAAACCATATACTAAGAATGACTGCAACTCCAAGGGGAGGAGGGAGGGTTGTGAGGACTGATTCCTGCTGCTCCTGGAGAACACCTGCTACAGGTGAGTAACTACTCTTTCTCCAGGACCAAGCAGGAAGTCAGTCCTCACTTATGGGACTCCCAAGCATAAGGCTATCGGAGACCTCAAGCTCAACAGTACAGAAGGAAGAAATCTTCTCTGAATACGAATCCGGCCGGTAGCCCAACACCAGGGCCGGAGGGTAGGAGTTGCTTAGACCTCAAAGAGATTGTGGAGGACTGCCTGTCCGAAAGCACTGTCCCTGCGGGACTCCCTCTCCAGGCAGTAATGAGCCGCAAAGGTCTGGCTGGAAGACCAAGTAGCGGCCCGGCAGATGTCTGCCAAAGGAACAGAGCGGAGATGAGCCACAGACGGAGCCTTCGCCCTGACATGGTGAGCCGTGACTCGATTCTCTAATGAGAGGCCGGCTGCCCCATAGGCCCAGGCGATACAGTCGGCTACCCAGAGGGACAGAGTACGCTTAGAGACAGGTACCCCCAACCGATTGGGGTCAAAAGATACGAAAAGCTGGATGGCCTTTCTATGCTCTCGCGTACGGTCAAGGTAGAAGGATAAGGCTCTTCTACAGTCCAGAGTGTGCAGCACAGTTTCAGCTCGGCTGGTATGCGGCCTGGGAAAAAAGGTCGGAAGGACCACCTCTTGGTTGATGTGAAAATGGGAGACCACCTTTGGAAGAAACTTAGGGTGAGTCCGTAGGACAACCCTATTCTTGTAGAACCTGGTGTATGGGGGCTCCGACACTAGGGCCTGTAGTTCACTGACGCGCCTAGCGGAGGTAAGGGTTACCAAGAAGAGAGTTTTCCAGGAGAGGAAACGAAGAGGACAGGTAGCCATGGGTTCAAAAGGCGGACTGGTAAGCCTTTGCAGAATCACGTTGAGGTCCCAGTCAGGAGCTGGAGGGCGCAACGGAGGCTTAAGCAGAAGGAGGCCTCTGAGAAAACGCGCCACCAAGGGGTGCGAAGAAAGAGGCCGGCCTTCAACCATTGAATGATGTGCAGAGAGGGCACTGAGGTGAACTCTGACAGAGTTGGATTTGAGGCCCAGATCGGAGAGGTGAAGCAAGTATTGCAGTACCACCGATACTAAACAGGTGAAGGGGTCCTCAGAGCGCTGAGAGCACCAGACCGAGAAGCGACGCCATTTAAGGGCGTAAGATTTTCGGGTAGAAGGACGCCGAGACGCTAGGACGACGGCTTCCACTTCCGGAGGTAGCAGAAGCGGAGCTAGGACCACCCTTTCAGCAGCCAGGCCATCAGGTGCAGGGCCCGGAGGTTGGGGTGCAGGAGAGTACCCTGATCCTGGGTCAGGAGATCGGGCTGAAACACCAGAGGAAGAGGGGTGTCCACCGCTAGCTGTAGAAGTAGAGGGAACCACGGTTGCCTCGGCCACTGGGGCGCTACCAGGATCACGGAGGCCCTGTCCTGGACCACTTTGAACAATGTCCAGGACACCATTGGCGTGGGAGGGAAGGCATACAGTAGGCCCGTGGACCACGATATGAGGAAAGCATCCGGCGCTACTCTGAGAGGATGCGGGTGCCGTGAGCAGAACCTGGGAAGCTGCCGGTTCAGGGGACTGGCAAAGAGATCCACGGTGGGGGAGCCCCACCGGCGGAAAATCTGCTGGACCACTGCGGGGTTCAGCCTCCATTCGTGCGGCTGCAGAATCCGGCTCAGTTTGTCCGCCAGGCCATTGTCCTGCCCGGGCAGGTAAACAGCCTTGAGGAGGATGTTGTGACCGACTGCCCAAGAGCACAGTCTCCGAGCCTCCCGACATAGAAGGAGGGAGCCCGTGCCCCCCTGTTTGTTCACGTAGAATATGGCATCCTGATTGTCCGTCGGCACCAGCACAGACTGACAAGACGTGAGGTGAGAGAAGGCCCACAGAGCTAGGCGGATCGCCCGCAGCTCCAGGAAGTTTATCTGCTGGGCGGCTTCCCAAGGTGTCCAAAGGCCTTGAGTGCATGTCCCTTGACAATGCGCTCCCCATCCCAGGAGAGAGGCATCTGTCGTGAGCACCTGGGACGGTGGAGGAGACTGAAAGGTCATGCCGAGTACCAGATTGGGCAGGTGAAGCCACCATTGCAGAGAGGAGACCAGGCGGTCGGAAATCTGTATTAAGTCCGTCAGCCTCCCTGTGACCTGACGCCATTGCGTGGAAGGCACCACTGAGCAGGTCTCATATGTAAACGGGCATTCGGAGTGACATGGACCGTGGAGGCCATATGACCGAGCAATTGCAGGAACCGTCTGGCCGAGACTGGTGACGTGCTGTGGAACCTGCCGGCCAGGGCTATGAGCCTGTTGGGCCATTCCAGAGGCAAGAAGGCCTGAGTCTGCAGAGTATCCAGCCGTGCTCCTATGAATTCGAGATCCTGAGAGGGGAGCAAAGTGGACTTTTCCAAGTTTATGACGAAGCCCAAGTGCTGAAGCAGAGCCACTGTGCGTTGAGTGGCCTGAGTGACCTCTAGGGAAGACTGTGCCCAGATGAGCCAGTCGTCCAGGTAGGGGAAGACGAAGAGGCCTTGAAGCCTCAGGAAGGCTGCCACCACTGCCAGGCATTTCGTGAACACACTGGGAGCGGAGGATAGGCCAAAGGGCAGTACGCGGTACTGATAATGATTTCCTGCCACCACAAATCGTAGATATTGCCGGTGGTCCGGATGAATAAGGATGTGGGTATAAGCATCCTTTAGATCCAAGGAGCATAGCCAATCTCCCTGCTGGAGGTAGGGCAGTAGGATTCCAAGGGCAAGCATCTTGAACTTTTCCCGCTGCAGGAACTTGTTGAGGCTGCGTAAGTCCAGAATGGGTCTGAGGCCTCCTGTTCTCTTTGGAACCAGGAAGTACCTTGAGTAAAACCCGTGACCCCACAGGTGTTGGGGCACTGGCTCCACAGCCTGTTCGTGAAGCAGACTTTGCAGCTCCTGAAGGAGTAAGTTCCTGTGTAGGGGGGGTCTTGGAGGCTCCCCTGGAAAGAAGGGGGGGGGACCTGGTGAAAATGTAAGAGGTAGCCCTTTTGAACCACCTGCAGCACCCAGGAATCGGACATTATGGCAGACCACCGGTGGGAAAAGTGGGTCAGCCGGCCCCCCGTGCTGAGTGAAGGCCCCTCAGGGGGAGAGGCTATGCTGGCATAGTCAAAAACCCCCACCCTGCTGGGCCGGGGCCTGCGTAGTGGGTTTGGGAGCCTTCTGCCTACGGGATCTGTTCCCCTGCCCCTTAGGCTGCTGTCCCTGATGGGGGGCTGCTGAGGCCTGATATTGTGGGTGGTGTTGCTTATAAGCAAACACCTTCCTCGGGTAAAAAGGCTTTTTCCCCGAGCCCTTCCTCTTCTGTGAAGGGGCAGAGGTCTTTCTGGATAGGCAAGTCCTGGTGAGAGTCTCGGACTCGAGCTCCGCTGCCTTTTCAGCCATGGGCTTGCCAAAGAGGTTTTCACCTCTGCAAGGGACATCGACCAACTTGTCCTGCACCCATGGCTCGAGGTCGGATGTCTGAAGCCAAGCCTGACGGCGAGAGCCGATGCCGGCTCCGGCCACTCGAGCCAATGCTTCGAAGCCATCGTATGCTGCTCGAGAAATGAACTTCGAACACTCTCGAATCCCTGTGGACAAGGCCTGGAACCGCTGCAATGGTTCCTCGGAGAGACCAGCAGAGAACCCGGCAATTTCCTTTGCCAGGTCTCGAAGATACATGCCCATATATAGTTGGTATGTCTGGACTCGACAAGCAAGCATAGAGCCCTGGAAGCACTTTCTACCGAGGGCTTCCAGGTTCCGTGCCTCCTTACCCGGGGGCACCGAGGAGTGCATCTTTTGACTCTTAAGTCGATGCATGGCCGATTCCACCACCATGGAATGGTGTGGCAGTTGTGCCTTCTGGAACCCGGGGCTCTTGCGAACTCGATACATGGAGTCGACCCGCTTACTCAGCACTGGCGTCGAGGCCGGGCTCTCCCACATGCGGAAGAGTAGCCGCTCCAGCATCGGGGGAACCGGTACAGTAAAGGCCTCCTTCGGAGGGGAGTCGTATTGGAGGGCCTCGAGCTCTTCGGCTCAAGGTTCCTCCTCCGGAACCGCGGGGAAGGCCAAAGCCTTGGCCATATCCCTCACGAAATCGGAGAACCGGGTATCCTACGGGGGGGACCGCCTCAGAGGCTCCGACTCGGGCGAGTCGGAGGGGACGCACCGAGTCTGAAACGAACCAGGTGACTCGTCCTCCTCCGTGTCCCAGCCCGACTCCTCCGTGGAGGAATCGAGTGGCTCCGTGTGGGCGAGAGCCGGGGATCTCTGCCCCGACCGGCGTCGAGGACCTCGGTCCCGAACGGGAGGCCGAGGGAGACCTAGGTCGAGGATCGACTCGAGCTCTCATGGACTCGAGGATCGACTCGGCCTCCGGGGTCGACTTGGGCGTCGACGTCCCGGTGGTCGGGGCAGATGCACTGGTGAGGCCGGTGATCAGTGCCCGCTGCTGGTCCATGAAGGCAGCGATACTGCGCTCCAAGGTCGTCAATCTGAGGCCAAACTCAGAAGACCCAGCAGCCCCCGACTCGGGCCCCGACGGCATCGGGCCCGACGTCGGCTCTTCCGGAGGAGAGTCCAGGAGAACTACAGTACTCATGTGTCCAGGCGACTCCACTTCGAGACGAGGAAGCTTCGAAGGCCTCTCCGCCTCCGAGGACCCGGGGCGGCCGACGGGGCTATGCGACCTGGCCCTCGAGGGACCAGGCGTGTCCCCAGACGCCACCCTCGCGGGCTTCTTCTTCCGACGGTGTTCCTGGCCGGGGGACCCCCGTTCAGAGGAACTCCGATGGTGCTCGGAGCCAGAGCCACGAGACGTCGAGGCCTCTGACGAGGTACGGGCCCGACCAGACGCGGGGTCAGAGAAGATTCGTTCCTTTTGTGACTGCCGACTCCTCAACGCCTTTGAGGACATCTTGTTGCACGGACCGCAACTCATTGAGTCATGCTCGGGTCCGAGGCAACGGAGGCAGCAGTCATGCGTGTCGGTAAGAGACATAAGTTTGACACAACGATCACGCTTCTTAAACCCACTGGCAGCCATCGGGGGAAAAAGGGCCCCTGCAAAGTCGAAAGACCGTGCTGCCAGGGAAGAAGGAAAAAGTGGCGGGAACGCCAGTTGGAGAGAAAAATAGAAAAAAAAATTTATGTGAACGGACTCGATAGGGAATATCGAGGCCGGGCGGGGAAGAGGACACACAAACCGAGAAAAAATAACAAGAGACAAAATAAAAGAGATCAACTTTTTCAGCGGTGATAAACTACGTCTGTAGGGCTCCGCGGAAAAAAGAAGACTGAGCAAGATGTCACCCTTGGGCAGGAAGGGGACCGCGCATGCGCGCTGCAATTCCCAAAGGCTTTCTACGAAAGCTGGGGAAAATTGCTCCGCGAGGGCTCCGTCGGCACCGACGTCAACCATAAGTGAGGACTGACTTCCTGCTTGGTCTTGTCAAGGAGAAATTCAAGATGATTTCTCTCTGATCTCTGCTGCCATACCTTCAGAGTCAGGATTGGCTTTGTTCTCTAGATCTCAAGGATGCGTACACCCATGTCCTCATACATCCAACCCACAGAAGGTTCCTTCGGTTCCTTTTTCAAGGAAAGCATTACCAATACAGGGTGCTTCCTTTTGGCCTGGCCTCAGCACAAAGGGTGTTCAAGAAATACATGGCTGTAGTAGCAGCATTTCTCTGCACTCTAGGGATATTCGTCTTCCCCTACTTAGACGACTGGTTCATTCGAGCCCCAACAGAGTCAGAGGCCAGGACTTCTGTATCCTGCACAATGCATATCCTTCAGTATTTAGGGCTGGTAATAAACATCCCAAAATCCAGTCTAACTCCCACTCAGTCTTTAGAGTTCATAGGAGCTTTGCTGGATACCAGAAAGGCAAGGGCCTATCTCCCCCAGGTCCGTTGCCTTCGCATGGTGCAGTTAAGCTTCTCAAGCAGTGCTAAAGCCTCATCTAACTGCTCGAGAAATGTTACAACTACTAGGCCACATGGCATCTACAAGTCGCCTTATTTTGTCCCTCCAGTAGTGGAAGTCCACTCAAAACCTGTTGCTGGGGTCCCCTTTTCAACAACCCTTACCCCAAGCAACTCTCACAACAGATGCTTCTCCAATGGGTTGGGGAGCTCATCTGCAAGACCTCTCCACCCAAGGCACCTGGTCTCCACAGGAGAGTCCATCTACATATCAATCTCTTGGAGCTCAGAGCAATCTTCCTTGCTCTGCAAGTGTTCCACACCCTGCTCAGCTGCAAGACAGTCCTTATTCATACGGACAATCAAGTAGCCATATTCTATGTGAACAAGCAGGGGGGGGGGAACAGGCTCTCTGTCGCTTTGCAACGAAGCTTTGCGACTATGGGCCCTCGCCAGAGAACATCAGATTCATCTCCTGGCAGTGTATCTTCCAGGCATACAAAACTCTTGGGCAGACAGACTCAGTCGAGTTCTGCTTCCACAAGAATGGTCTCTGCATGCAGATCAGGTAACCAAGATTTTTCAAATTTGGGGAACCCCGGACATAGACCTCTTTGCAAGTCTGTGGAATGCCAAACTTCCCCAGTTCTGTTCCAGAATTTCGGCTCAGAAGGCTCAGGCCAGGGATGCTTTCCTCCTTAATTGGGGTCAAGACTTCCTGTATGCCTTTCCACCCATTCCCCTAATTCCCAAAACCCTGTTCAAGCTTCAGAGAGACAGAGGTCATATGATTCTCATAGCTCCACATTGGCAAGCGTGGTACCCTCTGCTTCTTCATCTCTCTCAAGCTCCCTCCCTGGGGTTAGGGTCTGCTCCAGATCTCCTATCTCAGGAGGACGGAATGTTATGGCATCCCAATTCCCAGTCTCTGCATCTCAGGGCTTGGTTGCTGAAGGCCAAGATGTCGAGGCCTCAGACGAGGTTCGGGCCCGGCCAGAGGCCGAGTCGGAGAAAAGCCTTTCCTTTTGGTGCTGACGACTTCGAAGCGCCTTGGTGGACATCTTTCCACATGGTCCACAGATATTAGGATTGTGGTCAGGACCCAGGCACCGAAGGCAGCAGTCGTGTGTGTCGGTGAGAGACAGTTTCTTGCACCGATCACACTTCTTGAAACCACTGGAAGCCAATCGGAGAAGAGAGAGTCCCCGCGAGGTCAAAGGACCGGCCTTCCAGGGAAAAAGAAAAAAGGGCACGAACGCCAGCCACGAAGGGCAAAAAACGAAAAGATAAGATTGGGCTCGATACCGGTGTACCGAACCTGGCGGGAGGGGAACCGGCGTCGAACCGGAGAAAAAACAGCGAAGGAATCGCAAAAAAATCCAACTATTTTCCGAGAGGACTAGGACACACGTCTGATGGGCTTCACGGAAAAACAGAGACTGAGCAAGATGGCACCTTTAGGCGGGAAGGTGACCGCGCATGCGTGCCGGCATTCCCAAAGGCTTTCATAGAAAGCTGGGGAAATGCTCCACAAGGGCTCCATCGACGTCGATGTTACCCATATGTGAGGACTGACTTTCTGCTTGGTCCTGGAGAAAATATTTTCTCTTTTTAGAAAAGAATGGTTTCTTGTACAATTTCTTTCTAGCAGGATCAGCTGTGGACTTAGATAACCTATGCAAAGTGGAGTTGTTAGCATCCATCTCATTGGCCTTTTCCTGCCAATCTTTACCAAACAGGTTCTCACCAGTACAAGGGATATTTCCCAATTTGTCTTGTACCCAGAGTTCTAGATCAGATGCCTGGAGCCAAGCAATTCTAGATGCACCTATGGCAATAGCCGAGGTTCTGCTTATGCACTCAAAGCAGTCAAAGGCTGCACGGTTGGCAAATTTAGAAGCATCTTGGGCATGTTTGACCAAAGTGAGAAAATCCTGTCTTCTATCCTCAGGAAGAATAGGACTTAAAGCTTCTAAATCATCTGTGACCTCCTTCAGGAACATTCCCATGTAGAGACTATAGGAACTGATCCTGGCAGAAAGCATGGAAGCTTGGAAGACCCGACGTCCAAAAGCATCCAGGGTTCTGCACTCACGTCCTGGAGGATTAGAGGCATGCCTCTTTGCACTCTTGATCCTTCTCATAGCTGATTCCACTACAATAGAGTGGTGAGGAAGCTGAGTCTTTTGAAAACAAGGACAAGGAGGGACTCGATACATGGAATCCAGTCTGCGAGAATGAGGAGAGGTGGTAAGAGGTGTCTCCGACATCCTTAACATGAGATCATATAAAATCTCATGAATGGACAAGGTAGCTGCCTCCTTAGGAGTTTTGGGATATTGTAGAATTTCCAACTCCTTGGCCCTTGGCTCTGTTTCAGGGGCCACAGTAATGGACAGGCCCCGAGCCACCTCCCTGATAAAATCCTGGAAGGAAATATCCTCTGGAGGAGACATTCTGCGCTTAGGGGAGGAGGGCTCCTCTGGGAGAAGCATTCCTGCATCGACAGAACTATCAGAATCCTCAGATTCTTCTGAGGACTCGAAGTACGGTCTGTCCGGATGCTCTTGAAGAGCCCGATACCCGTACCGACCAAAGTCGGTACCGGGAGTAACCGGTACCGGGGTATCGGTACCGGAGGGCATTGGATGACTGGGTACTGGCAAAGCAGACACTGATGCCGATGTCGATGCTGTTGGTACTGGTACCGATGCCGGGGCCGGTACCGGTCGAATTGTCTGTCGCGGTTCTGAGGGCGTCAATGCCACAAGGAGAGCCGCCAGATTGCGCTCAATAGCCAGGACTCTCTGGTCTATTGACGCTGCCAATGCCTGGATGTCGGTACCGGAGGAGACCGCCGGTACCCCAGAGCATGGCATCAGTAGTTCTGCCGAGGTTGAGGCCTCGAGAACATCTGGAGCCCTGATAATGCTTTGGAAGCCGAAGCATCCCGCCGGGGCAATTTTGCCAGTGCAGAATCCTCAAGGGCAACGCCAGAGGCATCTCGATGCTTAGAAGGAGATCTACCCTTTGAGGACCGGCTGGACTTATGTTTAGTTACCTGAGATCCACGGGAGGAAGCAGCAGCCCTGGAAGACGTCAATGCCACCGAAGCTGCATCAGAGGGAAACAGGGTACTGAGCTTAGCAGCTCGGTTCTGCCGACCTCTTTTAGACATCATGGCTTAGGACATACAATCCGTGATGGAGTGGTCAGGACCTAAACATTTTAGACACCATTCATGGGTGTCTGTGACGGAAATGGTACTGCCACACTTGGTGCACTTTTTGAAACCTGAGGCAGGTTTCTCCATTGTAAGGAAAGGTTTTTGTGCCTAAGGCCCAAAAAGGCGCGTGCACCTGAAGAAAAAAGAAGAATATTTTTATTTTTAAAGACAGAAATAAGAAGAAAAAAACGGCGGTACCGGTAAAGCGTCGAGGAAGGCAGACGCGACCACAAAAAAGAAATAAATAAAAAAGAATTCTTCTGCGGTGACAGCAACAACGACCTGCTGGCTCCGCGGAAAAAGAAGAACTGGAGAGAGGCAGTTGGGAAAGGAGGGAAGGCAGCATGCAGGCGCTGTGGGATGCTCCCAAAAGCTTTCTAATTGGACACTGGGGAGCGTTCCCGCGCAGGCTCCGTCGGTACCGACGATACCCATATGTGATGACTACATTCCTGCTTGTTCCTGGAGATCTCTCATTCTCTCGAGTCCAAGAGGAATGTGCTGAGACGAGTCCCAAGTTCATTATTGCCGCCTACCACAGGCTTAGAGAAGAACTCAATGACGCATTGCTCAACCCCTGTATAGCTTTTTGAACATTCATGAGACACAAGCTCCTGTGACACTGTCTGACAGGAGCCTGAACACGTTGTCCAGAAACGCCTTTAATTCTAATCCTGCACTATGGATAACCACCTTCACTAACAAGTTTCTCAACCAACCGACTTTGGAAACTATCCATCGATCCTGAGCCACCTAGCCCAGACAATAGGCCTCCTACGTGGGCCAACTGGTGGCTATCTTCTCCGCGCTGAGGCTAATGAGCCCTTCCTTTCAACAAACTCATATTCTGCAACCTCCACACCTGACTGGCATTGGCTTGCAGCTTTCACAATAGATATTCTTTGCAGGTCAGCTGCTGCACTGACAGTTCAGCAATGTGACCATTTCAAGAGTCATGCGTACCCATGTTCATGGGATCAGGTTGACTGCAGGAGCTAAATGTACTCCCTGCTCATGGAGCAGTCTTTACCAGTTGAGCTCTCACTTAATCCAGCAATCTGAACCTGCTCTGATCTATAAAAGGACAACTCCCATTTTAGGCATGGAAGCAGGCCCTCAGAAATTCCAGGCATTACAATGGCATCAGCTTATCCATATCAAATCTAAAGACCCAAATAAGAGCCTGCAAGAAGTGTACCACTCATGCCACTGCTGTTGACTCTTGGATTCCAACCTTGTAGGAATAAGCCTGTTGACCAGGCAGGGGATGCACTAAACTTCCTGCCATGTATAAAGCTGCCACCGGCACTCACTACCTTAAGAGTAAATATGAGGGTACTATGAAGAATCCAAATGACATCATCAAAAACTGGAAAGCGTAGTTACTCACCTGTAACAGGATGTTCTCCTGGGACAGCAGGAATCGGTCCTCACATATGGGTGACGTCAACGGAGCCCCCATGTGGAGCAAATCCTCAGCTTTCGAAGAAAGCCTTTGGGACTGCATCACGTATGCATGGTCCACTTCCCGCCCAAGGGTGCCATTTTGCTCAGTCAAATGACATAGCTAAAAAGACAGCAAAAGGATAAAAATTAAAGGACTCCAACTCCAGGGGAGGAGGGAGGGTCGTGAGGACTGATTCCTGCTGTCCCTGGATAACACTCATTACAGGTGAGTAACTACGCATTCTCCAGGAACAAGCAGGAAGTCAGTCCTCACATATGGGACTCCCTAGCTATAGGCTACTGAGAACCCATAACTGAAAAATAGGCTCCCTCTAGAACAGTCACAGCAGCCATGATAGGAGTTCAACCGAGAACGTAACACTCCGGTAGCCTGACACCAAAGGGTCAGAGGGTAGGAGTTGCCTAAACCTCAAACAGATTACGGAGTACAGCCTGGCCGAAAGCACTGTCCCATTGGGACTCCCTATCAGGCAGTAATGGGCTGCAAAAATCTGGCTTGAAGACCACGTTGCGGCCCGGTAGATGTCCGCCAGCGGAACAGAGCGGAAGTGAGCCACTGATGCGGCCTTAGCCCTGACCAAGTGGGCCATGACTCGACCCTGCAACGGGAGATCCGCCGCACTGTATGCCCAGACGATGCAATCCGCCACCCAGGTGGACAACGTACGCTAGGAGACAGGCATCCCCAGCTTACGGGGGTCATAAGAGATGAAGAGCTGAGGAGCTCTTCGATGTCCCCGCATATGCTCCAAGTAGAAGGCCAACGCCCTCGTACAGTCCAGGGTATGCAGAACTGTTTCTGCCCCACTGACATGGGGCCTGGGAAAGAAGGCCGGAAGCACCACCTCCTGGTTGAGGTGGAAAGAGGAGACCACCTTAGGCAGGAACTTGGGGTGCGTGCAAAGCACCACCCTGTTCCTATAGAATCGGACACCAGAGCTTGCAGCTCACTCACTCGTCCAGCCGATGTGAGTGCCACCAAGAAAAGCGTCTTCCAAGAAAGGAAGCGAAGATGGCAAGTGGCCATCGGCTCGAAGGGTGGGCGAGTAAGCTGTTGCAAGACCACATTCAGATCCCATTCGGTCGCCGGGGGACGAACCGAGGATTTCAGCAGAAGCAGACCTCTCAGGAACCTGGACACCAAGGAGTGTACAGAGAGAGGCTGTCCTTCCACTGGAGAGTGGTGTGCTGATAAAGCACTAAGGTGAACTCGGACCGAGTTTGACTTAAGGCCTAAATCTGAAAGGTGAAGCAGGTACTGCAGCACCACAGCCATCTGGCAGGAGAATGGGTTCTCACTCTGCTGAGTACACCATGCCTCAAACCTACGCCACTTAAATGCATAGGTTTTCCTAGTCGATTGCCTTCTAGAGGCCAGCAGCACATCCTCTATCTTTTTAGGAAGGAGAAGTGGTGCCATGCCATCAGGTTGAGGGACCTGAGAGGTTGGGATGCAGAAGTGAGCCCCCATCCTGCGACCGGGGATTGGACAGAAATCCCAGAGGAATTGGAGTCTCCTCCGCCAAGACTGTCTCGGCCACCTGGGGGCCACCAGGATGACCGAAGCCTTGTCCTGAAGAATCTTGAATAAGGTCTGAGCCACCAGAGGCATGGGAGGAAACGCATATAGGAGGCCCACCGACCAGGATATTAGGAAAGCATCTGCAGCTACCCTGTGTGGGTGCAGCTGTCTGGAACAGAAATGGGGCAACTGGTGATTTTGAGGGCTCGCAAACAAATCTATGGATGGTCACCCCCAGCACTGGAAGAGTTGCTGGGCTACATTGGGATCCAGTTGCCACTCATGCGGCTGGAGAATTCTGCTTAGCTTGTCGGCTAGGAAGTTCTCCTGACTTGGCAAGTAAACCGCCTTGAGGAACATACCCTGGCTGACTGCGAAAGAGCATAGATCCAGGGTTTCCTGACACAGGATACAAGAGCCTGTGCCCCCTTGTTTGTTCACACAGAACATCGCTACTTGGTTGCCTGTCTGAATCAAGACAGATTGATGAGCCAGAGTTTGGCAGAAGGTCCGAAGAGCCAGGCGGATCGCTCGAAGCTCTAGGAGATTGATTTGTTGTGTGCTCTCCCACTGAGACCACACACTATGAGTGCAGACCTGTTGGCAATGCGCACCCCATCCCAGCAGGGATGCATCCGTAGTCAGCACTCTCGAGTGCATGGGAGGCTAAAAAGGCACTCCCTCCAGAAGGTTGTGAGGATGAAGGCACCATTTCAAAGACTGTATCAGGCAAGGGACACCTTGATGTTGTCCCTCAGTCTGCCTGTGGCACCACTGAGCTGTTCTCAAGTGAAACCGAGCACTGGGTGTCACATGCACTGTGGAAGCCATGTGCTTCGGCAAGGGCGGTATATCAAGTTTTGCAAATAAAGATAAAAGATAAAGACCAAGAAGGCACAGAAAATGTCTTGCTGAGATGCGGGATCTGCGACTCACTTGCTGCACTAGGGCTACCAGTCTTTGAGCCCCTTCCTCTGGTAGATAAGCCCTTGCTTGAAGGGTGTCTAACCTTGCCCTTATGAACTCCAGTCCTTGAGAAGGAACCAGAGTGGACTTTGTGTAGTTGATCACAAAGCCCAGGTGCTGAAGCAACTGGATAGTGTGGGACGTGGCCTGTTGGGCCTCTAGAGCTGATGGACCTCTGATGAGCCAGTCATCCAAATAGGGGAAGACAAATACCCCTTGAGTCCTTAAGAAAGGCCTCCACCACCGCAAGGCACTTTCTGAATACCCTGGATGCCGAGGCTAGGCCAAAGGGAAGCACTCTGTACTGGAAATGGTTTCCTCCCACTACAAATTTTAGGTATTGT
Source organism: Ichthyophis bannanicus (assembly GCA_033557465.1). Taxonomy (NCBI): domain Eukaryota; kingdom Metazoa; phylum Chordata; class Amphibia; order Gymnophiona; family Ichthyophiidae; genus Ichthyophis; species Ichthyophis bannanicus. The sequence continues at coordinate 171,775,600 of CM066037.1, forward strand.
CTGTGGTCTGGATGAATCGAGATGTGTGTATACGCATCTTTAAGGTTTAAGGAGCATAGCCGGTCTCCCTGGTGGAGGTAAGGCAGCAATATTCCGAGGGAAAGCATCTTGAACTTTTCCCTCACCAGGAAATTGTTTAGGTCTCGCAGGTCGAGGATAGGCCTTAGGCCTCTTTGGTATCAGGAAATACCTGAAGTAGAAGCCTGTGCCCTGTAGGTGGTGAGGCACCGGTTCTACTGCCCGACCCTCGAGAAGACCTTTTAACTCCTGCATGAGGAGGTCCCTGTGAAGAGGGGGTCTGAGAGGCTCCCCTGGAAAGCAAGAGGGAGGCACCTGGCTGAGATGAAACCGAAAGCCCATTTGGACTATCTGGAGAACCCAGGTGTCCGTTGTAATAGCCGGCCACCTGTGCGCATACCAGGTCAGCCTTCCTCCTGTGTAGGGCCCTGCATCCTTTGGGAGAGAGACTATGTCCTGGGAGTCAAAAAACCCCTCCAGGCTGAGCCGCAGCCGGTGCCTGGGGCTTGGAGCCTTTTGCTTATGCGGGCCTTGCCTCTGTCCCTTGGTCTGCTGCCCCTGCTGGGGAGCTGGGGAGGCCTGATACATGGGGTAGTTTCGGTAAGCTGATCCTTTCCTCGGGAAAAAGGGCTTCTTACCCGAGCCCTTCTTCTTAGAAGGGGCAGAAGTCTTCTTCTTGAGTCTTGTCCGGGTCAGGTACTCAGACTCGATCTCGGCAGCCTTCTCAGTCATGGGCTTGCCAAAGAGGTTCTCACATCGGCAAGGGACATTGACAAACTTGTCCTGAACCCATGGCTGCAGGTCTGATGACTGTAGCCATGCCTGGCGTCGTACACCGATGCCGGCCCCCGCTACCCGAGCCAAAGCCTCGAAGCCACCATGGGCTGCTCAAGTCAAACTTCGAGCACTCTTGGATCCCAGTGGACAAAACCTGGAAGCGCTGCAAAGGTACCTCGGAGAGACCAGCAGAGAACCCGGCAATCTCCTTTGCCAGGTCTCACAGGTACATGCCCATGTACAGCTGATACATCTGGATTCGGCATCACAGCATCGAATCCTGGTAGCACTTTCTGCCAAGAGCATCCATGTTGCGGGCCTCTCAGCCAGGAGGCACCGAGGAGTGCGTTTTCTGGCTCTTGAACTGGCGCATGGCCGATTCCACAACCATGGAGTTGTGTGGCAGGTGTGCCTTTTGGAACCCAGGGCTCTTGCGAACGCGATAGATGGAATTGATTCGCCTGCTGAGGACCGGCATCGAGGGTCGGTGTCTCCCACATTCGGAGCATCAGCCATTCCAGAATGGGGGGGCACCGGTACAGTAAGGGCTTCCTTTGGAGGAAAGTCATACTGGAGAACCTCGAGCTCCTCGGCTCGAGGCTCCTCCTTGGCATCCGCCGGGAATGACAAAGCCTTTGCCATGTCCTGGACGAAGTCCAAGAACCGGGTGTCCTCCGGGGTGACCGTCTCCGAGGTTCAGATCCCGGGGAGTCTGATGAGACGTACTTGGTACGGGTTGGGTGTCCGGGGACTCCTCGTCTTCCATCTCCCAACCAGACTCCAAGGAGTCGTCGATCAGCTCCAGCCTCGAGGGCTTTGGTCTCGACTGCCCCGACACCGAGGTAATCAGCGTCGACGACCTCGGTCCCGAACGGGAGGTCGATGGGGACCTCGGCCGAGGAGCGACTCGAGACCTCATTTTCTCGAGGATCAGTTCGGCCTCCGGGGTCGACTTGGACGTGGAAGTCCTGGTGGTCGGGGTGGACTGACGTGTGAGACCGGCCATCAACGCCCGCTGTTGGTCCATGAAGGCAGACACGCTGCACTCCAAGGCCGCCAACCTGAGGCCGAGCTCAGGAGGCTCTGCAGCCCTCGGCTCGGGTCCCAACGGATGCCGGCTCTCCCGGGGGAGATTCAACAACGAGGACAGCGCTTACCTTCCACGGTGTCTCCGGGTCCTTTCGAGGGAGTTTGGCAGGCCTCTCCGACTCCGAGGATCCGGGGCGGTGAGCCGGGCTTCGCGAGGGACCAGGCCGTTCGGAGCTTTCAGACGACACCGCCCTCACGGATATTTTCTTCCTCCGGTGTTCCTGCGAGGGAGTCCTCCTTTCAGAGGACACCCGACGCTGCTCGGGATCAGACAGCTCCCGAGAGGTCGAGGCCTCTGACGAGGTCCGGGCCCGGGCGGGTGCGGACTCGGGAAAAATCCTGTCATGTTGCTGCTGCCTGCTCCTCAATGCCTTGGAAGACATCTTTTTGCACGGGCCACAGACCACGGGGTCATGGTCAGTCCCGAGGCATCGGAGGCAGCAGTCGTGCGTGTCGGTGAGAGAGAGTTTCGTGCACCAATCACACTTTTTAAACCCGCTGGCAGCCATCGGGGAAAAAAGGGCCCCTGCAAGGTCAAAGGACCGGGCTGCCAGCTAAAAGGAAAAAAAGAGCGTGAATGCTAGTCACCAAGGACAAAAATAAAAAAATAGACTGGACTCGATACCGGTGTACCGGCGTCAAACCGGCAAGCAGAAAGCGTAGTTACTCACCTGTAACAGGTGTTCTCCAGGAGCAGCAGGAATCAGTCCTCACTTATGGGTGATGTCGGCGCCGACGGAGCCCTCGCGGAGCAATTTTCCCCAGCTTTCAAAGAAAGCCTTTGGGAATTGCAGCGCGCATGCGCGGTCGTCTTCCCGCCCGAAGGTGCCATCTTAGCCAGTCAGATGACATAGCTAAAAAAGACAGCATAAAAATTTGCAAAAAGAACATAAGCAGACGATTGCAACTCCAAGGGGAGGAGGGAGGGTAGTGAGGACTGATTCCTGCTGATCCTGGAGAACACCTGTTACAGGTGAGTAACTACGCTTTCTCCAGGACCAAGCAGGAAGTCAGTCCTCACTTATGGGACTCCCAAGCTCAAGGCTACCGGAGACCCTAAGCACAAAAATGAGCTCCCTCTAGCTCAGCAGCACAGAAGGATAGAATCTTCGCTGAATTATCACCCACCGGTAGCCCACATCCGGGATGGAGGGTAGGAGTTGCTCAGACCTCAAAGAGATTACGGAGGACTGCCTGTCCGAAAGCACTGTCCCTACGGGACTCCCTCTCGAGACAGTAATGGACCGCAAAAGTTTGGCTCGAAGACCAAGTAGCGGCCCGGCAGATGTCTGCCAGCGGAACAGAGCGGAGGTAAGCCACTGACGTAGCCTTTGCCCGAACGCAATGAGCCGTGACTCGACTTTCTAAGGAGAGTCCGGCTGCCCCATAAGCCCAAGAGATACAGTCCGCAACCCAGATGGACAGAGTACGCTTGGAGACCGGGAGCCCCAATTTATTGGGGTCAAAAGACACAAAAAGCTGAGCAGCTTTACGGTGCTCCCGCGTACGGTCAAGGTAGAAGTTCAGAGCCCTTCTACAGTCCAGGGTATGGAGGACCGTTTCAGCTCGGCTGGAGTGTGGTCTGGGAAAGAAGGTTGGAAGTACCACCTCCTGATTGATGTGAAAAGGGGAGACCACTTTTGGAAGAAATTTAGGGTGAGTCCGTAGGACTACCCTATTTTTGTAGAACCGAGTGTAAGGGGGATCAGACACGAGGGCCTGCAATTCACTCACGCGTCTAGCGGAAGTGAGGGCTATCAAGAACAGTGTTTTCCAAGACAGAAAACGGAGAGAACAGGTAGCCATAGGTTCAAAAGGCGGACAGGTGATCCGCTGCAACACCACATTCAGGTCCCAGTCAGGCGCTGGCGGGCGCAGAGGTGGTTTAAGTAGAAGGAGACCTCGGAGAAACCTCGCTACGAGAGGGTCATTGGAGAGAGGTCTGCCGTCCACCGGCACATGATGTGCTGAAAGAGCACTGAGGTGAACTTTGACGGAGTTGGACTTAAGTCCCAGATTAGAGAGGTGCAGCAAGTACTGCAAGATCACCGACACCGGGCAGGAGAAGGGATCCTGAGACTGTTGTGTACACCAGACTGCAAAGCGACGCCATTTAAGGGCGTAGCATTTGCGGGTAGAAGGCCGTCGCGAAGCCAAGACGACCTCCTCCACCTCCGCCGGCAGGAGAAGGGGAGCAAGGACTACCCTCTCAGCAGCCAGGCCATGAGGTTGAGAGACCTGAGGTTGGGGTGCAGGAGGGACCCCTGATCCTGAGTGAGGAGATCCGGATGTACCCCCAGAGGGATTGGATCCTCCACCGCCAGTTGCAGCAGGAGCGGAAACCACGGCTGCCTGGGCCAGCGAGGGGCCACCAGGATCATGAAGGCTTTGTCTCGGAGAACCTTGAAAAGAGTCCGAGAGACGAGCGGGATGGGAGGGAACGCATACAGAAGGCTCCCCGACCATGAGATCAGAAAGGCGTCCGCCGCAACCCGAAGGGGGTGTGGCAGACGAGAGCAGAAGCGAGGAAGCTGCCGGTTGCGAGGACTGGCAAAGAGATCCATCGTGGGGAGGCCCCACTTGAGGAAGAGCTTCTGAACTACCAAGGGATCCAGACGCCACTCGTGCGGCTGGAGGACCCTGCTGAGTTTGTCCGCAAGGCAATTGTCTCGGCCCGGGAGATAAACTGCCTTGAGGAGAATGCCGTGACTGACGGCCCAAGAGCAGAGCTTCTGAGCCTCCCGGCAGAGGAGAAAGGAGCCCGTGCCCCCCTGTTTGTTCACGTAGAACATGGCAACTTGATTGTCCGTCTGGACAAGGACGGACTGTTGGGAAGTCAGGTGGGAGAAGGCCTTGAGAGCTAGGCGGATCGCCCGGAGCTCCAGGAAGTTGATCTGCTGAGCAGACTCCCACGTGGTCCAGAGGCCCTGAGTACGTGCCTCTTGGCAATGCGCTCCCCAGCCCAGGAGGGATGCATCGGTGGTCAGCACCCGGGTCGGCTGAGGTGACTGGAAGGGCATACCGAATGTCAGGTTCGGCTGCCGGAGCCACCACCGGAGAGACGAGATCAGCGGCTCGGAAACGCGCACTAGGTCTGCGAGGCCGCCCGTGGCCTGTCGCCACTGCCGGCGGAGACACCATTGAGCAGACCGCATATTCAGGCGGGCATTGGGGGTCACATGGACAGTGGAAGCCATATGGCCGAGCAGTCTCAGGAAGCGCCTGGCGGAGACCAGGGGCTGGCTGCGAAAGCGGTCGGCTAGGTTCATGAGCTGCTGAGCCCTGTCGAGCGGTAGATACGCTCGCGCCTGAGGAGTGTGCAGCCTTGCGCCGATGAACTCGAGATCCTGTGAGGGGAGCAAAGTGGACTTTGCGAAGTTTATGACAAAGCCCAAGTGCTGCAGCAGAGCCACCGTGCGGCACGTGGCGTTGGTGACCTCCGGAGCGGACGCTGCTCTGATGAGCCAGTCGTCGAGGTACGGAAAGACATAGAGGCCGTGAAGCCGGAGATGGGCCGCCACGACCGCGAGACATTTTGTGAAGACTCGCGGTGCGGAGGACAGGCCAAAGGGCAGTACTCTGTACTGGTAATGATTTCCCGCCACCACAAACCTTAGGTATTGGCGGTGGCTTGGGTGGATGAGGATGTGCGTGTAGGCATCCTTTAGATCCAAGGAGCATAGCCAATCTCCCTGCTGGAGGTAGGGCAGAAGGATTCCAAGGGTAAGCATCTTGAACTTCTCCCGCACAAGGAACTTGTTGAGGTTGCGCAAGTCCAGGATGGGTCTGAGGCCCCCTGTTCTCTTTGGTATCAGAAAATACCTTGAATAGAAGCCTTGACCTCTCAGGTGGTGTGGCACCGGTTCCACCGCCTGATCCTGCAGAAGACCTGCTAACTCCTGAAGGAGCAACTCCCTGTGCAGAGGGGGGCGCGGAGGCTCTCCTGGAAAATAGGAGGGAGGGACCTGATGGAAGTGGAGAAGGTAGCCTTCTCGCACGACCTGAAGCACCCAGGCATCTGCGGTGATGCTGGACCACCTGTGGGCGAAGTGAACCAGCCGGCCTCCGGTGCTGGGGGGGACCAGCGGGGGGGGAGAGGCTATGCTGAGCGAGTCAAAAACTCCCACCCTGCTGAGCAGGGGCAGGTGGTGCAGGCTTGGGGGCTTGCTGCCTACGGGACCCGTTACCCCGTCCCTTGGCCTGCTGGCCCTGTTGGGGAGCTGCAGGGGCCTGATAATGGGGGTATTGTTTGTAGGCAGCCGCCTTCCTCGGGTAAAAGGACTTTTTCCCCGAGCCCTTCTTTTTCTGGGAAGGGGCGGAGGTCTTCCTAGAAAGCCTGGTCCTGGTGAGAGTCTCAGTCTCAATTTGTGCAGCCTTTTCCGCCATGGGCTTGCCAAAGAGGTTTTCGCCTCGGCAGGGGACATCGACCAACTTGTCCTGTACCCAGGGCTCAAGGTCGGACGACTGAAGCCAAGCCTGTCGGCGGGCACCGATGCCGGCTGCGGCCACTCGAGCCGAGGCTTCAAAGCCATCATAGGCTGCTCGGGACATGAACTTAGAGCATTCCCGAATGCCCGTGGACAAGGCTAGGAACCTCCGCAAGGGCTCCTCGGAGAGACCAGCGGAGAAACCGGCTAGCTCTTTAGCCAGATCCCGGAGATACATGCCCATGTATAGCTGGTAAGTCTGGACACGACACGCGAGCATAGAGCCCTGGAAGCACTTCTTGCCAAGGCCATCCAGGTTACGGGCCTCCCTTCCAGGAGGCACCGAGGAGTGCATCTTCTGGCTCTTAAGACGATGCATGGCCGATTCCACTACCATGGAATGGTGTGGCAGCTGCGCCTTTTGAAAGCCAGGGCTCTTGCGGACCCGATAGATAGAATCGACCCGCTTGCTCAGGACCGGCGAGGAGGCCGGACTCTCCCACATGCGGAAGAGTAGTCGTTCCAGCATAGGAGGAACCGGCACAGTAAAGTGTTCCCTCGCGGGAGAGTCATACTGGAGGGCGTCGAGCTCTTCGGCTCGAGGCTCCTCCTCGGGATCCGCAGGGAAGGCCAAAGCCTTGGCCATATCCCTAACGAAGTCCGAGAACCGGGCATCCTCCGGGGGGGACTGCTTCCGAGGCTCGGACTCCGGTGAGTCCGAGGGGACACACCGAGTCCGGAAAGAATCAGGTGACTCTTCCTCCTCAGACTCCCAGACCGACTCCGACGAGGACTCGGTGGGGTCGGCCCGGGCAGGGTGCGGCGCCAGCCGCCCCGACGCCGAGGGAGTCGGCGTCGGCGACCTCGGTCCCGAACGGGAGGCCGAGGGCGACCTCGACCGAGGATCGACTCGAGTTCTCATCGACTCGAGGATCGGCTCGGTCTCCGGGGTCGACTTGGACGTCGACGTCCCGGCGGTCGGGGCAGCGACGCCAGCGAAGCCAGCGAGCAGTGCCCTCTGCTGGTCCATGAAGGCAGACAGTCTGCTCTCCAAGGCCGTCAACCTGAGTCCGAGCTCAGGTGACCCAGCAGCCCCCGACTCGGGCCCCGACGGCGTCGGGCCCGACGTCGGCTGTCGCGGAGGCGAGTCCAGAAGGACCACAGGACTTACCCGGGCAGGCATCTCCGACTCCAGGCGAGGTCGCTTCGGGATGTGTTCCTTCTCCAAGGACCCGGGGCGGCTGTCGGGGCTATGCGACCTGGCCCTCGCGGAGCCAGGAGCGTCCACCGACGCCGCCCTCGCGGGTTTTTCCTTCCGACGATGGTCCCCGGAGGGAGAACCCCGGTCGGAGGAGCTCCGGCGACGGTCCGAGCTGGAGCCTTTCGACACGGAGGCCTCCGACGAGGTCCGGGTACGGCTGGGGTCAGCGAAGATTCTCTCACGCTGATGCCGCCGACTTCTCAATGCCTTTGAGGACAGTTTGCTGCAGGGCCCACAGATCAGTTCCTCGTGATCCGGGCCCAGGCAGCGGAGGCAAAAGTCGTGTGTGTCGGTTAGTGACATATTTCGGTCACACCGACCACACCGCTTAAACCCACTGGCAGCCATCGGGGGAAAAAGGGCCCCTGCGAGGTCAAAGGACCGGGCTGCCAGGGAAAACGAAAACGAAAAAAAGTAAGAGGACTCGAGACCGGCGTCGCGAGTCCGGGCGGGAAAACGATCGGCGTCGAACCGAAAGAAAAAAGGATAAAATAAAGAAGAAAATCAACTTTTTCGCGGGGACAAGACGGGGACGTCTGTAGGGCTCCGCGGAAAAAAGAAGACTGGCTAAGATGGCACCTTCGGGCGGGAAGACGACCGCGCATGCGCGCTGCAATTCCCAAAGGCTTTCTTTGAAAGCTGGGGAAAATTGCTCCGCGAGGGCTCCGTCGGCGCCGACGTCACCCATAAGTGAGGACTGACTTCCTGCTTGGTCCTGGAGAAAAACACAATTTTTCAACTTTTAACACTTTTTCCATGGGGGAACTAGGACGTCCGTTGGGCTCCGCGGAATAAAGGAGACTGAGCAAGATGGCACCCTTGGGCGGGAAGGGGACTGCACATGCGTGATGCAGTCCCAAAGGTTTTCTTCAAAAGCTGGGGATTTGCTCCACATGGGGGGCTCCGTCGACATCACCCATATGTGAGGGCTGACTTCCTGCTTGTTCCTGGAGAAATAACGCTTCATCTAAAGACTCGTGAATTTCTGGTGTCCTTTCCAAATGGAACACGCAATAATGCTTCCTAGAAGCCAGAGATATCCATAACTCCCCTTGCATTTCTACCACTGTAATCAAGGTCAAGGTGTCTGTACAAACCAGGAGTGGCACAAAACCCAGTCATGTCCTTGAGATTCAGAATAGACTGAGGGAAATTCCTTTCCTTCGAACTACAAAGATAACATAATATCTGCCACTGCCCACTTTTCTTTGGGAATGGGAATCACAGACCAAGTGCAACTAAGGAGCTTCACACCACCACCTGTTTGACTGGAGCACTGCAGAAAAATAATCAAATAATCTGCTAAAGGGTAGAAAAAAAAATGTATTCAAGAACTGTCAGACTTTAAATGTACCTGAATAAGCGCTGAGGAGCACACAGTCTGAAATCACAACACAAAGTGCGTAACGTTTTGAGCCAACCACAGCTCTGCTTCAGGTGCTTAAGGGTTCCCACTCCGAAATACAATATGCGTATTTCAGTCTATGTGCTCTTCGGCACTTATTCAGTTAAGTTTAAAGTCTGACAGTTTCTTGAATAAATAGATCAAAAGGAGATTCTCTCTAGAGGGAGTGGATTGTTCCCTCCCCAGGATGGCTGATCTGATGTTAAAAAATCTTCTGTCTGCACGATTGAACTGATGTCTTTCTTTCAAGGGGTTTAATTGAGGTTTTCAGCGTTATGGTTTTTTTCATTTTATTATCATTTTCAGATGCAGCAACCAGAACTGCACACAATACTCAAGGTACAGTTGTTCCAAAGAACAATACAGAGGGCATTATAAAATCCTTTGTTTTAGTCTCCATTCCTTTCAATTCCTACCATTCTATTTGCTTATTTGGCTGTCACTGCACACTGAGCGAGGATTTCAATGTATTATCCACGATGATGCCAAGATCCTTTTCCCAGTTGGTGACTGCTAATGTGAAACCTTGCATTGTATAACTACAGTTTGCATTGTTCTTCCTTAAGTGCATAAAGAGTAGTTACTCACCTGTAACAGGTGTTCTCCAGGAGCAGCAGGAATCAGTCCTCATATATGGGTGATGTCGGCGCCGACGGAGCCCCCGTGCGGAGCATTTCCCCAGCTTTCAAAGAAAGCCTTTGGGAATGCAGTGCGCATGCACGGTCCCCTTCCCGCCCAAGGGTGCTCAGTCTGATGACATAGCTAAAAGACAGCAAAAATAGCAAAAATAAAGCATATGACTGCAACTCCAAGGGGAGGAGGGAGGGTTGTGAGGACTGATTCCTGCTGCTCCTGGAGAACACCTGTTACAGGTGAGTAACTACTCTTTCTCCAGGACCAAGCAGGAAGTCAGTCCTCACATATGGGACTCCCCAGCTCAGGGCTACCAGAGGCCCCAAACCAAAACAATGAGCTCCCTTCTAGAGCCTCAGCATGCAAGAACAGAATCTTCTCTGATAACGCCCCCGAACGGTAGCCCAACACCAGGGCCGGAGGGCAGGAGTTGCCTAAACCCCAAAGAGATTATGGAGTACCGCTTGCCCGAAAGCACTGTCCCTGCGGGACTCCCTCTCAAGGCAGTAATGGGCCGCAAAAGTCTGGCTTAAGACCAAGTAGCGGCCCGGCAGATGTCTGCCAACGGAACAGAGCGGAAATGAGCCACTGACGCAGCCTTCGCCCTGACACGATGAGCCGTAACTCGACCCTGCAATGAGAGGCCAGCTGCCCATATGGACAAAGTACGCTTGGAGACAGCCAACCCCAACTTATTGGGGTCAAAAGAGACGAAGAGCTGAACCGCCCTCCGGTGCTCCCGCATACGGTCAAGGTAGAAGGACAATGCCCTCCTACAGTCCAGGGTATGCAAAACCATCTCAGCCCAGCTGGCATGAGGCCTGGGAAAGAAAGTTGGAAGAACCACCTCCTGATTGAGGTGGAAGGAGGAGACAACCTTTGGAAGGAGGAGACAACCTTTGGAAGGAACTTAGGGTGAGTCCGTAAGACTACTCTGTTCCTATAGAACCTAGTATATGGTGCTTCTGATACTAGGGCCTGAAGCTCACTCACTTGCCTTGCTGAGGTAAGGGCTACCAGAAATAGCATTTTCCAGGATAGAAAATGCAGAGGGCAAGTAGCCATAGGCTCAAATGGTGGGCAAGTAAGCCGTTGCAAGACCACATTTAAATCCCATTCAGGAGCAGGTGGACGCACTGGAGGCTTAAGCAAAAGCAGGCCTCTGAGGAAGCGAGCCGCCAAAGGATGGCTAGATAGAGACTGACTCTCCACCTGCGAGTGGTGTGCTGAAAGAGCACTAAGATGAATTGGACTTAAGGCCTAGGTTGGACAAGTGAAGCAAATATTGCATGAGAAAGGATTCTTGTTGTGTTGAGTACACCAGGTAGAGAAACCATGGCACTTAAGGGCATAAGACTTTCGGGTGGACTGCCTCCTAGAGGCCAAGACCACGTCCTCCACTTTCCTAGGCAGTAGTAAGGGTGCTAGAACTACCCTTTCAGCAGCCAGGCCATCAGATTGAGGGACTGGAGATTGGGGTGTAAAAGAGATCCCTGCTCCTGAGACAGGAGATCTGGTTGCATCCCCAGAGGAAGAGGAGTGTCCACCACTAGTTGCAAAAGAAGTGAGAACCACGGTTGCTTGGACCATCTGGGGGCCACCAGGATCAATGAGGCCCTGTCCCGGAGCACTTTGAACAGTGTCTTGGGCACCAGAGGTGTGGGAGGAAACACATAAAGGAGGCCTGTGGACCAAGGAATGAGAAACGCATCCGCTGCCACTCGGAGAGGATGCGGTTGTCTGGAACAGAACCTTGGAAGTTGATGGTTCAGAGGACTGGCAAAGAGATCTATGGTTGGAAGGCCCCATCTCAGGAAGATCTGTTGAACCACTAAGGGATTCAATTGCCATTCATGCGGCTGTAAGATCCGGCTCAGTCTGTCCGCCAGGTAATTTTCCTGACCTGGGAGATAGACTGCTTTGAGAAGGATGCTGTGATAGACTGCCCAGGAGCACAGTCTCTGCGCCTCCTGACATAGAAGAAGGGACCCTGTGTCCCCTTGTTTGTTCACGTAGAACATAGCAAACTGAATGTCCGTTTGGACCAAGACCGACTGGTGAGAGAGTAGATGGGAGAAGGTTCTCAGAGCTAAGCGGATAGCTCTCAGTTCTAAGAGACTGATCTGTTGAGCAGCCTCCCAAGGGGTCCACAGGCCTTGAGTACATGCTCCTTGGCAATGTGCACCCCAACCCTGAAGAGAAGCATCAGTGGTCAGCACTTGAGAGTGTGGAGGTGTCTGAAAAACACCCCTTGAGTAGATTAGGAAGATGAAGCCACCACTTCAGAAAAACCTCTGCCCCTTCTCAGAAGAAGAAGGGCTCGGGGAAAAAGACCTTTTACCCGAGGAAGTTATCTGCCTATAAACAGTATCCTCATTATCAGGCCTCTGTAGCTCCCCAACAGGGTCAGCAGGCCAAGGGGCAGGGACATGGGCCCCGTAGGCAGAAAACCCCAAGCCTCCAACACCGGCTCCTGCACAGCAGGGAGCGTCGTTTTGACTCCAGTGGCATAGCCTCTCCTCCTCAGCTGGCCATCAGCACAGGAGGTCAGCTCGCCCTGTTTGCCCACAGGTGGTCAGCCATCACAAGGGATACCTGGGTGCTCAGTATAGTCCACAGGGGCTATCTTCTCCATTTTCACCAGGTACCCCCCTGAGATGTGGGGGTACAAGTTCCACCGCTCAATCTGATAGAAGGCCTGCGAGTTCCTACTGGGGAGCTGGGAAGGCTGAGTACTGATAGTTTCCATAAGCCTTCCTCTTCTTCAGGTATGGGGACTTTTTACCTGAAGCCTTTCTCCGGAAAGGGTCAGCAGTCTTTTTGGAGAGCCTGGTCCTTGTCATGAACTCAGACTCCAGCTCGGCGGCCATGTCCATCATGGGTTTGATGACGAGGTTCTCTCCCTGGCAAGGGACATCGACCAATTTGTCCTGTACCCATTGCTCCAAGTCAGCTTCTGTAGCCAAGCCTGGCAGTGGGCACTAATGCCCACCACTGCTACTCTAGCCGCCTACTCAAAGCAGTCATAGGCAGCTCGAGTCATACACTTAGACTTCTCCCTGACAGTGGAGGCCAGGGTCTGGAACCGCTGGAGGAGTTCTTCAGAGAGACTAGCGAAGAACCCAGCAAGCTCCTTTGCCAGGTCCCGCAGGTATATGTCAATGTACAGCTGGTAAGCCTGGATCCGGGCTGGTGAGCATTGACCCTTGGCAGCATTTTCTACCCAGGGCGTCCATGGCACTTGCCTCCTTACCCAGGGCACCGAGGAGTGCATCTTCTGGCTCTTGAGCCTACGCATGTCTGACTCCACCACCATGGAGTTGAGAGGCAGGTGAGCTTTTTGGAAGCCAGGGCTCTAGGAGACCTGGCACATCAAGTCCAGCCATCTGTTCACAACAGGCACTGAGGCTGGGGGTCTCCCACATGCAGAAGAGCAGCCATTCCAGGATGGGGGGGAATGGGCACCATAAGTGCCTCCTTCGGGTGAGCCTCATAGAAGAGGATCGAGGTCCTCCGCACAAGGTTGTGCCTCAGCGGCAAAGGAGAGGGCCTTCACCATGTCCCTCATAAAGTCCAGGTCTTCGGGTGGGGCCAATGTCGGGCCTCTGGGGGAGGTGGGTCAGAGGGCACTTCGATATGAAGGTAGGTATCTGGGACTCAAAATCTTCTGTCTCCCAGTCGAACCCCAAGGTGGAGGAGAGGGTCCGGCGGGATCTGGGTTCACAGCCCAGCCCCGATGAACCCGGTGCCTTGACGGCCCTATGCTCGGAGTTGGGGGTGCTAAGCAGGGAGGACATCGGCTCGGAGTTGAGGGTGCTAAGCAGGGAGGACATCGGCCCAGAGCGTGAGTGGGACCGAGACTCGGACAGCTGCTGAGGTAAGTCTCGAGGACGATGGCACTCGAGGATCGGCTCCACCTCCGGGGACAGTGGTCAGGAGCGATGACCTGAAGCAACAGGGTATCAGAGCCCACTGCTGGGCCATGAAGGCAGACAGGCTGCATTCTAAGACCAACACCCTGGCCTCGAGGCCCAATGGCTCCGCAGCCATTGGCATGGGCACCAAGGACCTCAGGCCCGACACTGGCTCCGTTGAGAAGTCCCCGACCAGGATGGACTCAGAGGTCCGAGGCCGATCCCCGGATGTCGATGGCATTCTCTCCTGCTGGGGCAGCTTGGAGGGTAGCTCCCGGTCATCGCCCTCGTGTCGGAAGCTCTGGGGCCTGGGCCTGTGGGATTTTCCCCTGGTTCCAAACTTGTCGCCCGACAAGGCCACCGACGAAGCCCGGCTCTTTGAGAGGTGTCCCTCACCAAGGGAGACCCAATTCAAGGCTCCAAAAGCAGCAGTGTCACTGCGCAAAGCTGGAGCCTCGGCAGCAGCCCTCGAGGACGCTGGTCCCACTGACGACTCCGGGGATGAGTCAGTCTTGTGAAACATCAACTTATGCTGCTGCTTATGTCCTCAAAGGGCCTTTTGGGGGGCGTCATCTGCTGGCTGAGACCGCACGCCAAGGCATCGTGGATCCAGCCCAAGGCATCGAAGGCAACAACCATGCAGATCCATGTACGACATATGTGCACAGCAGTCACAAGGCTTGAAGCCACTGATCAAGGCCATGGCGGGAAAGATGGCTCCCGAGAGATGAAACTCCTTTGGCCCAGCCAGAAAGGGCGCAAAACACACACACCAGCAAAAACGAGACCCCAAAGAGAAAAAGAAAAAAGGCACCCGAGAAAAACATGACACCGAAGGCAAGAAGACTCAGGGGCAAGGAGGACACTAGTACACACCGGAGAAAGCAAAAGAAAAAAGAAAAAAACCTCAACTTTTTCCAGGGGGAACAGACACACGTCTGATAGGCTCCACAGAAAAGCACAGTTACTTACCTGTAACAGGTGATCTCTGGGAACTGCAGGAATTAGTCTTCACATATGGGTACGTCGGTACCGACGGAACCTGCACGGGAATACTCCCCAGCATCCAATCAGAAAGCTTTTGGGAGCATCCCTCGCGCCTGCGCGCTGACTTCCCGCCTTTCCCACTGCCTCTCCTCAGTTGAGTTTCATAGCTGAGACAGAAGGAGAGAAAGAGGAAAGGAAATAGATAGATACAACTCCTAGGGGAGGTGGGTGGGTTGTGAAGACTAATTCCTGCTGTTCCCAGAGATCACCTGTTACAGGTAAGTAACTGTGCTATCTCCAGGAACAAGCAGGAATGAGTCTTCACATATGGGGACTCCCTAGCTGTGGGTGCCAGGGGAGATCCCATAAAATGCGTATCCCTGGGACAGGATGGCATTTCCCAAACCTGGATCCCCGGCATCCCCTGAGAGATGTGGGGTAGGAGTTGAATAGAGAAAAGCTTTAGAGAAACAGCTAATCTAAATAATACATGTAAAAGAGTCTTTAGAGTGTATGTCAAGTATCATTAAGATATTTAATGAAACTAGTACAATATAGAGCTTACCTACTGGATTGTAGGAAGTAGAACTGTGATGGAGTGTACTGTAGATGCAGTAGCGGAATCCTCAAGGTAACTTCACAGCAGTGAGGATGAAGTCCCAAACCTGGAATGGGCAGGTGACCCAGGTGTCAACTGGGGTAGGAGAAGAACGGCAGGTCTTCAATGGAAAGCTTTATGGGAAAAAGCTGAAAACTCTTTTAGGTACAGAGTTATTGACATTGAGAACTAAAAGAAGAAGACTGACCGATCTGGAGAATTCGCCCAGTCCTAAAGGGAAGAGGGGGTATGGAAAAAAGCCCCTATTCCCAAGGAGAAGAGAAGTGTACTCAGAAATACTGAAGATGTACACTGTCTTTCCTAGCTGGTAAGAGATAGGAAGACATTGAAGATTGATACTTCATCGACAGGGAGATCTATAACAAAAATAGAAGCTGTTGACATCACAGCAATAATATTGTGCATAACCGTTCCCACTTACTGAGCCGTATAAGAATAGGCAAGTGGACTGTCTGGACCCCTTAAGAAGGGAAAAGCTTTATAGCACAGACAGTTAGGGAGATAGCAGGTAATACTTAGCGTCCTATGGACATCTCCCAATGGGCACATATATATATATATATATATATATATATATATATATGGAGAGACATACATATCTACATATATGAGCATATATGTCTAGATATGTGTGATATATATATATATATATATATATATATATATAGGCATGAGTTATGCCCACACAGACTACAGAAATATGTATGTATAGGACATATACATACATGAATAGAAGTCTGAGGATACAAGCCTGCAACTGAGCCCCACAAAAACATTCACATGGGGAATGTGATGGGAAAAGATTCATCTAATAATGAGGGGGTAAAAACCACCTGAAGATATATAGAGAATCTATTTGTGCGGTGCAGGAATGTAGTTCAGTGGAATAACCAGTATGGTTGCGTGAAAAAACAGAGGGTAATAGCAGTCTGGCAAGAGCACGTCAGGAGTACTTTAGGACTCTGACATGTCCAAAGGACAAAAAAAAGCATAGACTAAGACACCAGGATGACCCAGCCAAGGGACACAGGGGTATCATGTACACTAAAAGCGTATGTGTTGTCCAAGTGGAGCAGAAAAGCATAATGCCAAGCTGTAAGGAAGAAAGGGGTAGATTCCTGCAAGATTGGGAACTCCTTGGACATTCACGCCATGGAATGATTATATAAACTTTTTCTACTATATGGGAAAAAATCCTCAGAGACAAAAGTTCAATGCTCTGTAGCAAGGGCCCATAGTAGAAAGCTTCTCTGAAGATTGCAGAGAGCATTGTGCAGAAGAATCATAAGATAAAACTGACAGAAGTCAGGTGTGTAGCCACATCCTAGGAAAGGATATGGCTAGAAGAAGATAACCTGCAGTGAATAGTATTATGCAAGATAGTTGAAAGTAGCTTGCAATGAGCATTAAAGCAATCACTGGAACTCCTGCATATAGAGCAACTGAACAAAACAGCAGAGGGGATTCTCCTGTATAAAAACAGAGAGAAGACAGACAAAGGGAGCGGAGATATTCCCGTCCCTGTCTGATGAGTTGTTCAGAGCATGCATTGAAGGAGAACAAAAAGTCTACATTGGAAAGAAAGAGAAGTATTTCAGTATGGTACCAACTCAAGCAGGGGAAACCCTGGAAGAGAGGGGGTGGAAAACGACTTACCATATGGTAAAGTCAGCTGAAGGAAAAGATGTCCATGTGGGGACAGAAACTATCATGGGATAGTTGTAACCTCCCTTCGTGGTAGTAAGAAGGGGAGAATTCTGTAAGCCATGGACAAAGTATCCTAACAGCTTAGCATACTGAAAAAGAAAAAAAACCAGTGTAGGGTTTGAAGAATAAACTTCTGCTAAGAAGAAGTTAACTGTAGATTGCAATACACAGGAACCTATGGTTGCTGGGTATGATTAGACTGGCTAGAGTCTGGAGACTTCAGACTAGGATGAGATGTCCCTTGCTTGGGGACATCTGGAGGATGGGCAGGAGAAGGGTGAAACCTTCTTTTCTTAGGGACAGACGGTTTGGTAGGACATTTCCTACGTCCTGGGGAAAAAGAAGGCTTAGGATGGTTTCCAGAACCAGGGAAGTCAGTGGAGCAATGAGCAACCTGACGTAAAGCCTCTTTATTGAAGAGATTTTCTCCAGTACAAGAATTACCCAGTGTATGTTGTGCCCATCTGCTCAAGTCTGAAGCTTGCAGCCAGGCTGTACGACGTGCTCCAATGGCAATAGCAGAGGATCTGCTAACAGACTCAAAGGAGTCTAGAGAAGCACGGAAAAGAAACCAAGAGATATTCCTGCTATGATTAAGAAGCAAGGAATAGTCAGTGGCCTTAGGCTCTGACAAAAAAAGGGGACAAAAGAGATAATTTCTCTGTGACCTCCTGAAGTGTCAGACTCATATAAAAAATATATGAAATAGTTCTTGAAGCCAGCATAGAAGTTTGGAAGGTTTGACCTCCAAAGGCATCAAGTGCTTTAGATGCACGACCTGGCAGATAAGAAGAATGCTTCTTCTTGCTTCTTACCTTCCTCATTGCTGATTCCACTACAATGGAATGATGTGGAAGTTGGTCTTTTTGAAACCCCGGAGAGGGAGGCACCTGACAGAACATTAATGGCTGTAGAAGGCGAAGGAACCTTTAAAGGTGATTCCCACATCCTCAGAAGAAGAGCCTGCAAAGAATGATGTAAAGGAAGCATTATATTTTCCTTTCCTGCAGGATCTTGGTTAAGAGGAGAGCCAGGAATAGGAATGGCAAGAAAGGTTGCCATGTCAAGGAGAAATTTCTGAAAAGAAGGATCTCCAATAGGAAGTATTCCTGGGTAGGCTGAGGTTAAAGGAGCAGCTTGAGCACCAGAAGACATAGTGGACTGGTGCAGAAAAAGAATCCTGCTAGAAGGACAGTGATACTGACAGTTCTGATTCGAGGCAGTTAGTACCTGCATCGTCGATGCCCGGTATCGATTCCAAGCTAGGCATAGAGAGGATCGATGGCACCGATGGAACTGCAGGAATCGACATCGATACCGGTACCGGTATCGGGAACGGTAATGCCATCGAAGCAGGTATCGGAGGCTGCTGCAGCGGTACCGAGGTAACCAGAGAGGCTTGGTAAATATCCTCGGTACTGCATAATCGGGAACGATATGGGTCGGTTCCCAAACGCGTCGGTACCAAGTCCTCTAGACTGGATATCGATTCTAGACTCAGCATCGAGGGAAGCGAGTCTATCGATGCATGCCTAGAAGGTACCGACATCGGTGGTGGTATCGGCGATGCCGATACAGGAAAGTCAAACAAACAGAGTGGTATCGATCGGTACCGAAGGTACCGAGGATGTCTGATGACGATTCCTGGTGAAGAGTGGAACACTCGACACCGATGCCAATGCCGGGGTATCGGTACCGCTCGAAGCCGATACCCACCCTGAACATGGCGAAGATACAGGAAAGTCAATCTGGGTCGTACCAGTCGGTCCCGAAGGTACCGAGGATAGCAGATGACGATCCCTGGTGAAGAGTGGAACACTCGACACCGATGCCGATGCCGGAGTAACGGTACCGCTCGAAGCCGATACCAACCCCGAGCATGGCGGAGATACAGGAAAGCCAATCTGGGTCGTATCGATTGGCCCCGAAGGTACCGAGGACACCAGATGACGATCCCTGGTGAAGAGTGGAACACTCGACGCCGGTGCCGGTGCATCGGTACCGCTCGAAGCGGATACCACCCCCTGGCACGGCTCTGGTATGTTCTGTGAGGGGTGAGCCCCAGGAATAACCTGAAACCCCGTGAATGCTTTGGAGCCCGAAGACTCCCGCCGGGGTTTTATTGCCAAAGAGGTCTTGAGGGCAAGGCCGGAGCCGTTATCATGCTGAGCATGAGAACTACCCTTCAAGAATTGGCTAGTCTTAACAGACTGTTTGTGGGTTACCTGATCCTGGAGAGAAGAAAAAAATGGTGTCCTCACCTCAGGAGGAAAAACGGCATCGAGGGAAACTCGAAAAAGGGAAGGTCTTCTCCCAATAGTACAGCCTGATGGTTCAGGGGAAAAAGGGTCAGGACCCAAACAGGTTAGACACCAAGCCTTGGAGTCTAAAAAGAAAACTAAGTTTCCACAATGAAGGCACTTCTTAGGGGAAGAAGGCTCCATGTTGGAGAGGCCTGGTAGGCCCAAAAAGATAAGACAAAAAACTGAGGAGAAAAAATCTCTCGAATTTTAGAAAAGAAAAGAATAAAGCACCGGCGGTACCGGTATCAGCGGGAAGAACAGCCGCGACCAAAAGAAAACAAGAAAATAAGAATTTTTTTTTTTTTTTTATAACTTTATTTTTTTATTGAAAGAAAAAACAAGTTTTTCCCCCTCCCCACCCAAGTGGGGAGCGGGTACTAATTAACAACACATTCAAATAGTAATCATACAACTATAAAGAGATCACAAGGTACATATCCAGCGATCATATAACCCTAGTAAACATACTAGTAAGCATATAATCAGAACCCAAGTAAGTACCCCCTCCCAACCTCATTCCATCTCCTCCCCTCCCCTCCCCCCCCCCACCTTCCCCTACCCCCTCAGACCTAACCCCCCCATGCCCCCCCCTGTTCTTCCTATCCCCCCTTCCACCCCCACCCCCGCCCCCCCAATGCTCGTCCCTTACCCCTCCTTCCGTAAATATTCCAATAAGGGCTTCCACTGTGTATCAAAGCTGGCCTCCTTAGCTCTACGCAGCATCGTTAATCGTTCCATCAGGACGACCCTGCGCAGCCGGGTCACCCACGCCTCCAAGCTAGGAGGGTGGGGCTGTTTCCATCGCCAAGCTATTTCACACCGAGCCGCTATTAAGCAGGCTCGAATCGGTCGAGACCAACAACGTGGTAAATCCTCCGGCCATATCCCCAGCAGAAAGAGAGGTGGAGAAAGAGGGAAAACTGCCCCCAAAGCAAATATCTCGCAGATTTTATCTTGGATCCCCTCCCAATAGCCCTGTATGATATCACATGCCCACCACATATGCAGATAAGTCCCCTGTGCCCCACAGCCCCTCCAACACCGATCTGACGCTCCCAACCCCATCTTACTATAACGAACAGGAGTATAATACCAGCGCATCAGGATCTTATACGAATTCTCCTTTATTATCGTACAGACCGAGGAGCGCTTGATCTCCCTAAAAATCCGGCTCCACTCCTCCTCCCCCCAGATTACCCCCAGGTCTTGCTCCCACTCCGTCATGTACCGAAATTTCTCTCCGTCCGCCCTGGATAGGCTCAAAGTAGCATAAAGCACCCGAATTAGACCCCGGGATTGACCATGTCCCCACCAGATCCCCTCAAGCCCATTAAGACCATCTTTAATCACGGCCAGATTCGGTTTAGTTTGCAAAAAATGCACTAGTTGTAAATAGGCAAAAAAATCACGGGTTCCCAATTGGTACTCCCCTTTCAGCTGAGAGAAAGATTTAACCTCCCCGGAGTCAAGCAGATGTATAAATCTATCCAATCCCTTCACCGCCCACTGACGGAAAATCCCTTCCCTCCCGGGCCCAAAAGCCTGAGTGCAGCCAATGGGGGCCAGCATGGAGACCGAATCTCGGGGCCTGGTATTAATCCTTCGCCACCCAGCCTGCCACACCTCCCACAGATGTCGAAGGTACGGATTCTCCGTCCAATTCCGGTGCACCCCCCCCTGCGACAGCCATGGAAGAAACTGCAAATTATGCTCCCCAGCCCAGAACTGTTCAATACTCCCAAAGCGCTTAGTTCCCGCAGGCTCTCTCCAGTCCATTATTTGTCGCAATTGCGCCGCCATGTAATAGATCCCTATCTCCGGCATACCCAAGCCCCCTGCAGTAACGGTACCATATAACACCCTCCTCGCCACCCTGGGCGGCCGATGTCGCCACACAAAGAGAAACATCTTCCGCTGTAGGGTTTGCAACACCAATCTCGGCACCCTCAGTGGTAACACCTGAAAAAAATATAGTAGGCGCGGCAACACCACCATCTTTAAGGCTGCGATACGCCCTAACCAAGACAGATCGTCCTTATGCCAGCGCAGAAGATCTTTGTCGATTTGAGCAATCAGAGGGGGATAGTTTGCACCATACAGGCCCTGAAAATCCCTATGCAGCTGAACTCCAAGATACTTAATGGACCTCTGAGCCCAACGAAACTTGAAGGTCCGTTGGAGATGTTGTTGTAAACCACTACGGAGGGACACATCCAAGGCCTCTGTCTTGTCCCAATTAATTTTAAACCCGGACAACCGCCCAAATCGCTTCAGTTCCAACATATAATTAGGCAATGCCAACAATGGTTGTGTAATAAACAGCAAAATATCATCCGCAAATAACGCTATCTTATGTTCCTCGCTCCCGATCTTCACCCCTGATGCATCTAGATTCCTCCGCAACCGTTCCGCAAGCGGCTCCATCACCAGGGCAAAAAGCAGTGGAGATAGAGGGCACCCCTGCCGCGTCCCCCTCTGCAATGGAAAAAATTCCGAGTAACGGCCATTAATCTTCACCGCTGCTACTGGCTGCGCATACAACGCCTTGATCCATGCCATTAAGCCCGGTCCCACCCCAACCCTATGCAGTACTGAAAACATAAAACCCCACTCCACGCGATCGAAAGCTTTCTCCGCATCAACTGCTACGAGCAACATTTCTTGCTTTAAAGTCTGGGCCGACCATATGATCTGCAGAGCTCGTCGGACATTATCCCCCGTGCAGCGGCCCTGGACAAAGCCGGTCTGGTCTGGATGTACCAATTGCGGCAAAACTCGGCCCAACCGAGCGGCCAAGACCTTCGCCAGTATTTTGCCATCAGTATTTAAGAGCGATATGGGTCTATAAGACCCACAAACGGCCGGGTCTCGACCGGGCTTGACCAGGATCGATATTCCGGCCTGTAACATAGAAGGCGCTAAACAATTCCCTTCAAGCACGCCATTATACACCCTCTGCATCACCGGTGCCAGACGCTCACAAAACTTTTTATAAAAGCCCGCCGGGAGTCCGTCCAAGCCGGGAGATTTATTATTTGCCAGATTTTTAATAACCATAGTTATTTCCCCGAGACCGATCCGCGCATCCAACAGCTCACGCTCGTCCTCTGTCAATAGTCCCAACCCTTCCGTACCCTTCAAATACTCTTCCACGTCCTCGAGCGAGCTCTGCGTCTCACTAGAATAGAGACTTTGATAGAATTGCCGAAATTGCTCACGAATACCGCTGGCCTGATAAAGAACTTTATCCTTCGCCCCCTTGATTTTAATGATATTGGTCCGGCGCTCCCTCTCCCGCAGCCGCCTGGCCAATAAAGAGCTTGCCTTGTTATTAAACTCATAGTAATATTGATTAAGCCTATTCAATTGAAATTGTATTTGCGACAATTGAAGCTCCCCCAACTCAGCCCGGGCACGCTCTAGTGCCTGCCGAACCCGTACCCCCCCATTCCGCATATGCTGCTGCTCTAACTCTATGATCAAGTTGGTGAGGCGCTCAACCTCTTTTAAAACGTTCCCGTTTTTTCCTAGCCCCCCACTTCACTAATACCCCCCGCAGCACAGCTTTCAACCCATCCCATAAGATTCCCACAGACACCTCATCTGTGTCATTCTCCTCCAGATAGTGGGCAATGGCGTCCTCTATCTCCTCCCGCACCCCTGGAACCTGCAGCAAGCTCTCATTAAGCCGCCAAAAGGTGCGCCCGCCCGTGTCCACCTCCCCCAGGAAATCTCCCCACAGCGGTCCATGATCAGACGAAGTTTTTGGCCCTATCTCCACCTGCTCCACTTTTTGCCCCCATGACTCGTCGCCCAGGAGGAGGTCAATCCTACTATAGCTACCATGCACCGTAGAATAATATGTATAGTCCCTACGCTGCGGATACCGAGTCCGCCATAAATCCTGTAGTTGATAGCGCTGTACCAGCTCCAATAAGCCAGCCCTCCCCTTGGTCCCCCCTCTATTACCTCCCCCAGACCTATCCAACCCAGGATTCAAAACTTCATTGAAATCCCCCCAATCAATAAAGCCCCATGTATCTTGCCCTCCAACCAATCCCCCACCTCCTTCCAGAAATCTATCCCAGAGTCATTGGGGCCATAGATATTAACCAACGTGACCTCCTGGCCCTGCAGCTCCCCCCAAACCAGCGATACCCGTCCCTGAATCCCGTTCGACACCCCCCCCCCCAGCTGAAAGGGCACAACACCCCGTATTAAGGTCGCTACTCCTGCCTTTTTAGTAGTACCCTCAGCATTAAAAAACAAATGTGGAAAAGCCCCATTGCGCAAGAGATGTTCATCCTTCGGCAATAGGTGTGTCTCTTGAAGAAACACAACTTGCCACTGCCATCTCTGCACCTCAGCAAATAGCAGTTTCCTCTTCTGAGGAGTATTTAGCCCACGCACATTCAAAGATCCGATACGCAACCCCCCCGTACCAGTTCCCCGCCCCTCCCCCTACCCGCTGCGCCCTTCTCCCAGTATCCCCTCGTTGGACCCCCCTCCTCCCCCGCCCAGTATATCCCATCCCCCTCCCCCCTCCTCCCCCCCTCCCCTCCCTCCCCAACCCACCAGCAGACCCTCCTTCTGCTGCGCCTAGCTCAGAGGACATGACCCCCACCTCCCGGGACCACCCACACCTTTAAATAACCTCTCGTTCTCCCCAATCCACCCCCAGACCCCCCCCATCCCTTCCCGAATCACCCCTTATCACCCTTCTAATGAATTATAACAGAATAACAACTGAACAACATTCATACATTCCCCGTTAAGCCCTTTAGTATTGCTAACTAGCAAGTGCCCCCCCCCCCCAACCTCCACAAAAGAAACATAGTGAGGAAAACAGTAGGAAAGAAAAACCCCCCAGCAGGATCATAACCATGCGCTTAATCCACACCTCCCCGCGCCCTTATACACCCCGGGCCCGCCAAACATACAGCCATCTAACATCTCCTCTTTCTCAGTTCACGTTGTTCCAGCCTGATGGCTATTGCTATCACTGTCACATCCATTCGCCTGGTCCTTCGATAAGCGCCGTAAGCGGTGCCCCTTCTCCGGGAGGCGCTGCCATCTCAGTTTGTCCAGCACTTGTCCCTGCACAGGTTCTGATGCAGAGGGCAGCCTAGGCCGTTCCGGCAAGTTGGGAGCCTTACTCTTCTCCAAAACCTCCCACGCTTCCATCTCAGTCCGAACTCGCTTAGGGGATCCCCTAATTTCAAATTGAATCCCAAAAGGGAAGAGCCATTTATATTTGATGTGCTCACGCTGCAAGTAGGCCGTCACAGGTCGAAGGGCTCGTCGTCGTTGCAAAGTGGAGGGCGCGAGATCCTGAAAAATCTCAATGAAGGTATTCCCCCAGGGCATCTTGCCCTTCTTTGCTGCCCTACGCATGATGTCTTCCTTTAGCCTGTAACTCGACAGACAAGCGATAATGTCCCTCGGTCTGTTGGGTAACTGGGGTCCCAGCGCTCTATGAGCCCGGTCGATGCCGATGTCTGGGAGCTCGGCTGTCGCGCCCTCCTCCCCCTCACGCAGTAGGGCCTCACAGATATCTTTGACAATCTGTCCCGCTTTCTGAAATTTAGCGCCCTCCGGGACCCCTCTTATCCTGATATTGCAGCGCCGTGATCTATTCTCTAAATCCTCCAACTTATCTTTCAGGTCATCCTGTTCTTTCTCCCAGCTGCTAAGTGTTGCTTGCGTGTTTTGCGCCGCCATCACCACCGCATCCACGTGCTCTTCAAGATAATCAACCCGCTGGCCCAGCGCTTGCAGGTCTTGGCGTAATTCTTTAACCACTTCTTTAACTTCCATCTTCCCAACGATTACCTCTCTCTTAAGCTCCTTGCACCAGCGCCAAAGGTCTCCCCTCGTGCACTGCTCCTCCGCATTGTCAGGCTCCTCATCTGTGTCGGCCTCCACTCCAGCACCGCTATCACTTTGAGACGCCAGTGGGGCATAGGAGGATCGGAATTTATCCAATTTTTTCCTCACAGACATTGTAGAGGACTCCCCGACCACGATCCGTTGCACAGGACAATAATTAGAGGCCAACTGCTCCTGCTAGTAGCTCTTAACTCTCCGTCCCGAAGAGAGCTCTCGTCTCAGGCAGCCATACCAGTCGGTGACGTCACGTCCTCCTCGAAAATAAGAATTTTAAAGAAAAAAGTTTCTGCGGTGACAGGAGGACGTCCTGTTGGCTCCGCGGAAAAACGAAAACTGAGGAGAGGCAGTGGGAAAGGCGGGAAGTCAGCGCGCAGGCGCGAGGGATGCTCCCAAAAGCTTTCTGATTGGATGCTGGGGAGCATTCCCGTGCAGGCTCCATCGGTACCGACGTACCCATATGTGAAGACTCATTCCTGCTTGTTCCTGGAGATAAAAAGTGACTGAGACAAGATGGCACCCTTGGGCAGGAAGGGGACCATGCATGCATGGTACATTTCCCAACGACTTTCTTTGAAAGCTGGGGAGGGGTTACCGCAAGGGCTCCGTCGACGCAGACATCACCCATATATGAGGACAGAATTCCTGCTTGTTCCCAAATCATGTGTTTCTGCAGTGAAATACAATTATAACAGCAGTGAAGATTTCCTGGAAAGAGAATAAGATCATTAACATTCCAGAAGACCAAGCAAACAGGAAACATCTTTGGAAACTTACCTGATAGATTTCATTTCCATCTCCAAGATCCCGAAGAGGGCTCCGTGGTGCCTTTAAAATCTAGAGGAAATAAATGCTTTATTTGAGTTAACATAATGTGAACTCTATTCTACTAAATCAGTAAAGAATTAAAAAAAGATATAATGCAGCATCAGTAGCAGTTAACCTACCTGCCACTGTGTCAAATCACCTCCTATCTTGCAGCAAATATATGATTATTTGTTAATGGCTTGGCGGTTGAACTATGTAGTGCTATATAGAGGACTTGGGTTTAAATTTCCAGGTTGGGTCTTCTGCTCCTCGGATTGGCCAGAAATACTACAGAATAAGGTTAGGCAAGCTTGTTTTTCGTATCAAGCCAAACTAGTGATTCTCATCTGCACCAGGGGCTGGGTAGGGGGGCTTCTGGGTATATTGTTTTCTCTGTCCATGGCAGGGTGTTGTGTGGAGTGGGTTGAGGGTAGGGTGGGAACAGAAGGTGTGAGGTTTAGGATTAAGGAGGGAGGGGGTGATATGTGGCTGGCTGTTGGTATTACTGGAAATACAGTTACCTTTTTCCAAGATTCAGGGCTCGTACATACTATCTTTTGGAGAGCAAGGCCTGATCTTTCTGCTGGCTACTGTCCTTCCTCAGACACCCAACTTTCACCAGGCCACTCATCCTCCCCATCTCACTTATCTACTGTCACGGGTAGGAGGCAAAGAGCAGTCAATCAAAACCTGATAAACTATAGAAGGCACTGTGAGCTAGGGACTAAAGGTAGCAATAACGTCTTGGGAGAAAACAGACCTGAGCAGGTCTGATATATCATACTTGGCTAATAAATAAGCAGAGAGCTCCAGATGTCAAAGTGTAAGTGAATACTTTTATTCAGTAATGCCAAGCATATCACTGAAAGAAGAAGAAAAAAGAGCAAGAACTGTGCTGGCCTCCATCAGTTCAAGCCTTCTGCAGCACAGGTTTGCAGACTCTGAACACCACAAAAAGAGAAGAAAAACCTGGACTGTCCTCTACACTAGCTGGAGAGGGATTCCTTTTGTAATGTCTTGCTTTGAGTCCAAGATGAAATTAGACTTACCTGCTAATTGTTGTTCCTTAAGGAACTCTAGTCCAGTCCCGGAACCATAGAGTTTAGAATCTCCTCCAGCAGCTTTGGCGACTGAAAGACTTCATTGCTTTGATGACAATGACATAAATAGGCAAAGACTGCCCCCTTCCTTCAGTACCTATTGACAAAGCAAACTCAGCAGAGCAACAAATAAGTAGTTAAGAGAGTAATACAATTTGGCAGTCAAACTATGTCTTTTTCTTTTTTTTTTTTACAAAACAGGAAAAATACAAACAAGCACTGCTGTGAAAGGGCCCCCCACTGCGGTTCCCCTTTGCAGCTTACCGAGCGTCCTTTCCCAAGCAACACTTACCATCCCCTATGAACTTCAGGCTGAACCACCCCTTAACAACTGGGCGGGATCCGGGACTGGACTAGAGTTCCTTAAGGAACAACAATAAGCAGGTAAGTCTAATTTCATCTTTCTTTGCGTCCCTCTAGTCCAGTCCCGGAACCACAGAAGATGTAACAGAGCAGTGAATATCAACGGGAGGGACCTGCAAGCCCAGCCTGAAGTACCACTGAGCCAAAACGCCCATCCCCCGCCGCCTGCACATCTAGCCTATAGTGCTTTGCAAAGGAATATGACAACGACCAAGTCGCCGCCCTACAAATGTCCTCGGCCGGAACCAAACTGAATTCCGCCCAAGACACCGCGTGCGCCCTAATCGAATGAGCCCGGAGGCCCTCTGGAACCACCTTACCCTTTAAAAGGTACGCCGTCGCAATCGCTTCCTTCAACCATCGAGAAGCAGACGACTTAGCCGCCGCCTCCCCTTTTCACGGACCCCCAAAGGCCACAAACAATCTGTCTGATCTCCAGAAGGGCGCCATCTTGCGGAGGTACTTCCTAAGTACGCGACGAACATCCAGAAGATGCAACCTTCCCTCCGACTTATCCTTCTGTTCCTTGGAGAACACTGGAAGAGACACTACCTGGTTAACATGAAACGCCGAAACCACCTTCGGCAAGAACGCTGAAATTGTACGCAATACAACCTTGTGATTAAAAAAGGACAGATAGGGCTCCTTACAGGATAACACTTGCAACTCGGAAATTCTTCTCGCGGAGCAAATAGCTACCAGAAAGATGGTCTTCAATGTCAGATCCTTCAGTGAAGCCTCGCTCAACGGCTCAAACGGTTCTCTGAGCAAGGCCTCCAACACTAAATTCAGATCCCAGGCCGGCACCGAACTTCGCCTCGGAGGCCGCATGAGTAACACGGCCCGCAAAAACCGTCGAATGTCGCCGTGAGCCCCTAGCAGTTGACCTTGTATCCTACCCCAACAACAGGAAATGGCTGCCAACTGCACCCACAAGGAACTAGCCGCCAGACCCTTCTCCACACCATCCTGCAAAAATAAAAGAATCTGCGATACCGAGGCCCCCAAGGGCCGGAGCTCCCGCTCCGCACACCAGGCTTCAAAAATGTGCCAAACCCGGATGTACGCCAACGAAATGGATCGCCTACGCGCCTTCAGCAAAGTAGAAATGACCGCCATGGAATAACCCTTGGCAGTCATCCTAGCCCTTTCAAGAGCCATGCCATAAGCGAGAATCGATTCACCTGGGGCATGCGTAATGACCCCTGAAGTAAGAGGTCCTTTTGCTGAGGGAGCCTCCATGGCCTGTCCACCAGCAGGCTCACCAAATCCGCATACCAAGGTCTTCTGGGCCAGTCGGGCGCTACCAGGACCACCGGACTACGGTGCCTTTCTATGCGTTGCACTACCCGGCCTATAAGAGCCCAAGGCGGAAACACAGAGAAGCCCCTCTTCCGGCCACCTCTGCGTCAACGCATCGAGACCCTCGGACATCCTCTCTCACCACCTGCTGAAAAATCGTGCTACCTTCGCTGACTCGAAATTTGCCATTAGATCTATCAGCGGAATTCCCCAGCGCCGTACCAGAAGCACAAAGACATCCGGGTGAAGCACCCACTCTCCCGGATCCACTCTGCGGCGACTTAGAAAATCCACCTCGACATTGTCCACGCCGGCCACATGCTGAGCCGATAGACCCTACAGATTCTGTTCGGCCCAACTCAACAGCTGACTCTCCTCTGCTTCCAGCAACGCACTGCTCGTGCCGCCTTGCCGATTGATGTAAGCCACTGTCATGGCATTGTCGGACAGAACCCGTACCGCCGCCTGACGCAAGTACTCCTGAAACTCCAGGAGGGCCAAAAACACTGCTCTCATCTCCAATCGGTTGATGGACCACTCCTCCTCCTCCAGAGACCACTGCCCCTGGGCAAATCTTCCTTCGCAATGCGCTCCCCACCCCACAAGACTGGCATGTGTCGTTAACAGTCTCCAGGATGGCGGCTCCAGAGGCACACCTGTTTCTAAACTTTCTCTCTTCAACCACTAGCGAAGCTCCTGCAGCACCTCCAGAGGACAAACCAACCACTGCGATAACGCATCCCTCTGATGAGACCAACGCCGGAGCAGAGCGCTCTGCAATGGCCGCATGTGAGCCCTGGCCCACGGCACAACCTCGATCGTGGCCGCCATAGTCCCCAGAAATTGTAGGTACTGCCACGCCGTCGGCGCCTGCCACGATAAAAATCTCCTCACGAGCTTCTGCAACCCTCACGCTCGTTGGTCTGGGAGAAACACCGCTGCCTGCTGCATCTTGAACCTCGCCCCCAAATATTCCAGGGACTGCGAGGGAACCACTCTGCTCTTCACAAAGTTGATCACCCAGCCGAGGCTTTCCAACAACTGCACCACCCGGGCTGTGGCCGCAGAACTCTCTTCCCTTGACTTTACTCGTATCAACCAATCGTCTAAGTACAGATGCACGAGTACGCCTTCCTTGCGAAACGCTGCCGCCACTACCACCATGACCTTGGTGAACATCCGAGGAGCTGTCGCCAGGCCGAAGGGCAGAGCTTGAAACTGAAAATGCCCCATCGGTACTGCAAATCGTAGAAACCTTTGATGCTCCTGCCGAACCGGAATATGGAGATAAGCCTCCGTGAGATCCAACGACGTCAGGAATTCCCCCGCCCTGACTGCCGCAATGACTGAACGCAAAGTCTCCATATGGAAATGGGTGACCCAAAGACACCGATTTACGCTCTTTAAATCTAGAATCGACTGAAACGTGCTCTCCTTCTTTGGAACCACAAAATAGATGGAGTATCAATCGCAGCCGTACTGGTCCGATGGAATGGGCACCACGGCCTTGAGCTGCAGCAGGTGCTGGAGAGTTTCTGAGATCACTCGTACCTTGTGCGGAGCTCTGCAAGGAGATTGGACAAAGCAATCTAACACGGGTCGATGGAGCTCTAGGGCATAGCCCTCTCGTATAACCTCCAACACCCACTGATCTGACGTAATTTGGACCCAGGCAGGGTAAAGCTCCTGTAAACGCCCTCCCACGGGCACCACCTCCACCTGAGTCCGCCTTATCTCATTCAGACTTTTTAACGCTTGAGGACTGGAAAGGCGCAATACTGCCCCCCGGAAACTCGAAATCCCTGGCCTCGCGCTGGAAACTTCCCCCGCTGAGGTTGGCCAAAACGAGAGGACCGAAATCTACGAAACTCCCGCGGAGCCCCACGGGATCCCATCGTACTCCGGCCCTGCTTAGGCTTACCCTCCGGAAGTCGGCCACCTTTAGACTCCCCGAGATCCTTGACCAACTTCTCCAAATCTTCTCCAAACAAAAGCTTACCCCTAAAGGGAAGGTTGCTGAGGCGAGCTTTAGAAGAACCATCCGCCGACCAGTTACGCAACCAAAGATACCGCCGTGCTGCTACTACAGAAGCCATACTACTCTTAGCCAGCCCCCAGATGAGGTCATAATGAATGTCCGCTAAATAAGCCATCCCAGACTCTAGCCATGCTACATTCTCCAACTGTCCCTCCAAGAGATCCCCCTGCAACCCTTGGGGGCATCTCAAGCAGCCTCTCGCCACCCACGCCCCCGCTATCGAGGCCTGCATTGAGAGGGCGCAAATATTGAATACCTGCTTCAGCAAGATATCTAACTTTCTGTCTTGTACATCCTTCAACGCCGCAGCACCTTCAACCGGAATCGTAGTCTTTTTGGTCACCGCCGATACGGAGCGCGAAAAAGCTCCCTATCCTGGTCGGAAAGCGGATAAAGGCGAGCTATCAGCAAGTCCTGACTAACCAAACCTTAAAACGCCATTTAAAAACGAAGTCTTAAAACAAAGCTGTAAACCAATTTACTACGAATGATAAAAAAACGCGGCTCTCAAAATGGCCACTGCCACGTTTCCCGCGTGGATACACGCAGGCGCCTCGCTGCCCAAAACTGAAGACCGGACCCAACCGCGGTCTCCGCTGCCACTCCCATTTCAGGTTCAGGCTAAATAGGACGGCTAACCCACAAAGGACTCACCGCTCCCCCTCAGAAGTCGCTGCGAGTAGACAAAGCAGCGTCGGAGCTCAGCCGGACCATGGCTTCAGCTCCGTCTCTCTCAACACCGCGTGCAGTCAGCTGCTCGTCTCTTCACACTCTCGGTGCTGCAATCAAGCCTGCCACCTGCTCCTCACCCTTTGTAGCGGGTTCGGGAGCAGGGAGGCTAATCTGATAAAGTATCCCCCCCCCCCCCCGTGCTCGTTTAAACGATAGGGAAAACTAGCGTTGGGGGGGGGGGGGGTCAGAGGAAGGAGAAGAACACCTTCCAGCAGCAGCACTGCACCGAACAAAAAGAAACAAGATGAAATTAGACTTACCTGCTAATTGTTGTTCCTTAAGGAACTCTAGTCCAGTCCCGGAACCATAGAGTTTAGAATCTCCTCCAGCAGCCTTGGAGACTGAAAGACATCATCGCTTTGCTGGCACCAGTATAAGTAGGCAAGGACCGCCCCCTTCATCCAGTACCTACTGACAAAGCAAACTGAGCAGAGCAACAAATAAGTAGAGCAAAAGTAATAAAACCAGCAACTAAACCGAAACCCCCCTGGGGAGTGTCCGCTTTCAGCAAAGTTGCAAAAAGTGTTTTTGGGGGGGGGGGGGTTTGTATTTTTAATTCTTTACTTTTTCATGTTATGATAGAGTCTATGAAACAGTGCTACTGAAAGGATCCCCACAATGGCTCCACCTTCTGCCTGCGGAGAACCCCTAGAGAACCAAGCTGTACCGCCTATCATGTACATCAGGCTGACAAACCCCAACACTCAGGGTGGGCTCCGGGACTGGACTAGGGTTCCTTAAGGAACAATTAGCAGGTAAGTCTAATTTCATCTTCCTTTGCGTCCCTCTACTCCAGTCCCGGAACCATAGAGGACGTAACAGAGCAGTGAATATTAACGGGAGGGACCTGCAAGTCCAGCCTGAAGCACCGCTGAACCGAAACGCACATCCCCCGCCGCCTGCACATCTAGCCGATAGTGCTTTACAAAGGAATGCAGCGACGACCACGTTGCCGCCCTACAAATGTCAGCGACCGGAACCAAACTGAACTCCGCCCAAGACGCCGCCTGCGCCCTAGTCGAGTGAGCTCTAAACCCTTCCGGCACCACCTTCCCTTTCAAAAGATACGCTGAAGCAATCGCTTCCTTCACCCAACAGGAAAGTGAGGACTTCGCTTCAGCCTCCCCCTTACTCGGGGCCCCCGAAAGCTACAAACAACCTATCCGACTTGCGGAATGGTGTCGTCCTTACCAGATACTTCTTGAGTACCCGCCGAACATCTAACCTATGCAACTTGCCTTCTGACTACTCCTTTTGCCGGTCTGAAAACACCGGAAGCGACACCACCTGATTAACATGAAACGCAGAGACCACCTTTGGTAAAAACCCCGGAACCGTACAGAGAACCACCTTATGATCAAAAAAAGATAAATACGGCTCCTGACAGGATAACGCTTGTAGTTCAGAAATCCTCCTTGCGGAACAAATAGCTACCAGGAAGACCGTCTTCAACGTTAGGTCTTTTAGCGAAGCCTTGGCCAAAGGCTCAAACGGCGCCCCGAGCAAGGCCGCCAACACCAAGTTCAAATCCCACGCCGGAACGATACAACGCTTCGGAGGTCGCAAGAGTAACACTCCCCGCAAAAAAACGTTTCACATCGGCATGAGTCCCCAACTGTTGCCCCTGCACCTTACCTCAGTAACAGGAGAGGGCCGCTAACTGCACTCGCAAAGAACTTGCCGCAAGACCCTTGTCCACACCATCCTGCAAAAAGGAAAGTATCTGCAAAACCGAGGTCCCCAAGGGTCACAGACCCCACTCCGCACATCAGGCCTCAAAAATGCGCCAAATCCGAATGTACACCAATGAAGTAGATCTTCTACGCGCCTGCAGCAAGGAAGAAATGACCGCTGCTGAATATCTTCTGGCTGTCAGCCTAGCCCTTTCAAGAGCCATGCCGTAAGTGAGAATCGATTCACCTGGGAAATTCGCAACAGACCCTGCCGCAACAAATCCGCTCGCTGCGGCAGCCTCCACGGCTTGTCCGCCAGCAGCCGCACCAAATCTGCATACCAAGGTCTTCTGGGCCAGTCGGGCGCCACCAGTACCACCAAACCGCGATGACGCTCTATCCACTGTACCATCCGGCCTATGAGCGCCCAAGACGGGAACACAGAGAAGACCCCTTTCTGGCCACCGCTGGGCCAGCGCGTCGAGCCCTTCAGACATTCGTTCCTGCCGTCTGCTGAAAAAAACGCTCCACCTTCGCTGACTCGAACGTCGCCATCAGATCCATTAGCAGAAGACCCCAGTGGCGCACTAAAAGTGAAAACACCTCCGGGTGCAGAACCCACTCTCCGGGATCCACCCTACGCCGACTGAGAAAATCTGCCTCGACATTGTCCATGCCGGCCACATGCTGCGCCGACAGACCCTTCAGATTTCGCTCGGCCCAAGCTAAGAGCTGGCTAGCCTCTGCTTCCAGCATCGCGCTGCCAGTGCCACCCTGGCGATTGATGTAGGACACGGTCGCGCATTGTCCGACAACACACGCACCGCCTCCTGCCTGAAGCTCTCCTGAAACTCCCGCAAGGCTAAAAACACCGCTCTCATTTCCAACCTGTTGATGGAGCAAGCCTTCTCTTCCTGAGACCACCGACCCTGAGCAAAGCGGCCTTCGCAATGCGCTCCCCAGCCCAGAAGACTGGCATCCGTCGTCAGCAGTCTCCAGGATGGAGGCTCTAGCGGCAGCCCTGCCGACAAACTCTCCGGTCGCAACCACCAAAGAAGATCCTGGCACACCTCCTGCGGACAAACCAGCTGATGCGACAAAGCATCCCGTTGATGAGACCAACGCCGAAGCAGCGCGCTCTGTAACGGTCGCATATGCGCCTTGGCCCACGGCACCACCTCGATCGTAGCCGCCATCGTCCCGAGCAATTGAAGATAATGCCATTCCGAAGGCACTGGTCTCGCTAGAAACCGCCTCACGAGCTCCCGCAACCCCTGAGCTCGGTGGGCTGGAAGAAACACCTCTGCGTCTCGAAACGCGCCCTCAAGTACTCTAGGGACTGCGAGGGAACAAGGTTGCTCTTTGCAAAGTTAACCACCCAGCCCAGGCTCTCCAACATCTGTATCACCCGAGTGGTGGCTGCCGCACTCTTTCCGCGACTTTGCGCGAATCAACCAATCGTCTAAGTATGGATGCACCAGCACCCCTCCTTGCGGAGCGCCACCACTACCACCACCATGATCTTGGTGCAAGTTCGAGGCGCTGTTGCCAGTCCGAACGGCAACGCTTCAAAATGAAAATGCCCCATTGGAACCGCAAAGCGTAGGAATCATTGGTGCTCCTGCCGCACCGGAATATGGAGATACGCTGCCGTCAGATCCAGCGAGGTCAGGTATTCCCCTGCTCTGACCACCGCTATGATGGAACGCAGCGTCTCCATACGGAAATGTGTGACCCGGAGACACCGATTCACCCTCTAAGTCCAGAATCGGCCGAAAGGTGCCCTCCCTTCTTTGGTACTACAAAATAGATGGAGTATCGACCATACCCGCACTGATCTACAGGCACGGGCACGACTGCCTTGAGCTGCAACAAACGCTGCAGGGTCTCCGAGACCGCCCGGATCTTTAGCAGGGCTTTGCAAGGAGACCGAACAAAGGAATCTAACACAGGTTGATGGAGCTCTAACGCATAACCCTCTCGAATGACTTCTAGGACCCACTGGTCTGAGGTAATTTGGACCCAGGCAGGGTAAAACTCCCGCAAACGACTGCCGATCGGGATCACCCCCACCTGAGTCCCCCTTCTCTCATTGCGACTTCTTAGCGGCTGAGGATTGGTAAGGGGCAAAACCTCTACCGGCCCCCCGAAACCCACGGCTCCTCGGAAATCTCCCTCGCTGAGAATGGACAAATCGGGAGGATCTAAACCTACGAAAATCCCTGGAAACCCCCTGGGACCCTGCAGAAGTTCGTCCTTGCTTAGGCTTATCCTCCAGAAGGCGACCCCCTTTAGACGCACCCAAATCCTTCACCAACTTTTCTAAATCCTCACCAAACAAAAGCTTACCCCTAAACGGCAGCTTGCTAAGGCGAGTCTTAGAGGAAGTATCCACCGCCCAATTACGCAGCCAGAGGTACCACCGAGCCGCTACCACCGAGGCCATACCCTTAGCTAAGCCACGGATGATATTATAATGAATGTCCGACAAATACGCGGTGCCCGATTCCAGGCGCGCTACATCGTCTACCTGCCCTTCCAGGTGAGGACCCTGCAATCTCTGAGACCACCGCAAACAGCCTCTTGCCACCCACGCCCCCGCTATCAAGGCCTGCATTGAGAGGGCGCAAACATCGAACACCTGCTTCAACAGAGTATCCAACTTTGTGTTCTGAACATCCTTTAGCGCCGCGGCCCCCTCAACCGGAATCGTAGTCTTCTTAGTAACCGCCGATACTGCCGCATCTACCTTGGGAGAGTGAAAAATGTCTCTATCTTGATAGGACAACGGGTAAAGCCGAGGCAAGGCCCTGGACCCCTTCAGAGCCGACTCCGGCGAGTCCCACTCTTCCTGAATCATACT
This sequence comes from Ichthyophis bannanicus, assembly GCA_033557465.1. Lineage (NCBI taxonomy): Eukaryota > Metazoa > Chordata > Amphibia > Gymnophiona > Ichthyophiidae > Ichthyophis > Ichthyophis bannanicus. The sequence continues at coordinate 171,811,504 of CM066037.1, forward strand.
CCGAAAAATATGCAGCGGAAAAACTCTTTGGGATGTCCGGACCGCCTGCAGCAACGGATCCTCCAAGGAATCCTCTGCCCCCTCCCCCTCCGAGGGTATATTCAGTGTCTTAAGAGTCTCGGCAATCAAGGCCGACAGTTCTTCGCGCCAAAATACCCTGACTATTCTGCTCTGCTGCTCCGAGTCAGGAAGCTCTCCCTCCTCCAGCTCTTCCCCCGAGAACTCTTCCATCTCCGTGTCTAAGCCTCTCAGATCGTTCCCGAGGCGAGACACTGGGCTGTCCCCCCCCCCCAGCCGTCCTGCTTCTCTTGGCCGAGGGAAGGCCCTCTGCAGCCGGAACCCCAGATCCCCGCCGCTTCTGCTCATGTGACCCCGGAGGAGACGTCGTCATCACGGGTTGCAGCAGCGCAAACACCTGCTGCATGAGGGAAAAGAAAGCCAGGGGGACCGATGGAGCAGGCCCGTCTAGACTGCTGCCGAGACACGGAAGCCGTCTCCACGGAAGACAACCCCGGCAGAGGCTTCGTGGGGTCAAGGAGCGGGGGCAAGCCGTCTGCCCCTTTAGGCGTAACCGCCTCCCGGTCCTCCGAGGACCCCTCCGTCGGCCCCTCCATAACCTGCGCTTCACGGGTGTAAACACCACACACACCTGAGTCCTGCACCGTGCTCTGCTTCGCGCCACACACCAAACACCTGAGCTTCGCCGGCATACCACTGGTCTGCAGCGTCTCTCTCACCTCCCCCTGCAGGGCAAGCACACTGGAGTAAATAAGGATAAGCTGCTCAGCCTAGCAGAGCCCACACCACAGGCAACTGCCAGCCTCGGGACTCCGTTTTTTTTTTTCCCTGCTTGTTTGTTTCCGCTTCACCTAAAGCCCCCTGGCTTGGCTAAACTAGTCCCAAGCAAAAACGAAGCTTCTAACCCGACGAAAACCGAAAAAGAAATAGACAAACCCAAAACGCTTTTTGCCTTCTAAAATGGCCGCCACCGGCTCAATTTCCTGCGCAGAGACACGCGGCGTACCGTCTTGCCCCAAAAAGCTATCCGACGTTCCTAAGAATGCTCCTTCACCAGAAAATCAAAGTGACGCTTACCGGGCAGCTCACTCACCGAAACTGTTCCCCCCGGTGAGGAGAGATTATGCAGCCACGTTGGAGCTCAGCCGGACCACGGCTTCAGCTCTGGCGCCTTCAGCCCCTGAGGGCAATCCTGCTCTCGCTCTCGGCCCCTGCGATGAAGCCTTCTACCTGCTCCTCACCCTTAATTGCAGGTTCGGGAGCAGGGAGGCAGTACCCCAACAGGGTGCACAATTCTGCTAATGCTCATTTTTACCACGGGGAAGAAGGGGGGAGGGGGGAGGAGAGAGAAGAGCCCCAAGGGGCGAGATGGAGCCAAAGGCAGGATTCTCCAGCTACTGCACTGCCCCTGCAAAATAAAGGAAAATCACTGAGACACCCAAATCAAAGCAAAACACCCCTTAACTTAAAGGGATCTAGTAAATTTAGCTCTGCTAATTTGTTTGAACTGAGCTCAGTCCGAGGCTCAGAATCTCCTTCAGCTGCTTGGAGACTGAAAGTACTGGATGAAGGGGGCAGTCCTTGCCTACTTATACTGGTGCCAGCAAAGCGATGATGTCTTTCAGTCTCCAAGGCTGCTGGAGAAGATTCTAAACTCAATGGTTCCTAGACTGGACTAGAGGGACGCAAAGGAATAAATCTTAGGGAAACCAAACAAACTAAGTCTTAAAATTTAAGATCTGGCTCTGCTTATTTGTGCCCTCTGAGCCCAGCCCCAGGCTCAGAACCTTCTCTAGCTGCTTGGAGACTGAAAGTACTGAAGGAAGGGGGCAGTCTTTGCCTATTTATGTCAGTGTCAAAGCGATGACGTCTTTCAGTCTCCAAAGCTGCTGGAGGAGATTCTAAACTCTATGGTTCCGGGACTGGACTAGAGGGACGCAAAGGAAAGCGTAGTTACTCACCTGTAACAGGTGTTCTCCAGGAGCAGCAGGAATCAGTCCTCACTTATGGGTGACGTCGGCGCCGACGGAGCCCTCGCGGAGCAATTTTCCCCAGCTTTCAAAGAAAGCCTTTGGGAATTGCAGCGCGCATGCGCGGTCCTCTTCCCGCCCAAGGGTGCCATCTTAGCCAGTCAGATGACATAGCTAAAAAAGACAGCATAAAAATTTGCAAAAAAAACTAAACCAGACGATTGCAACTCCAAGGGGAGGAGGGAGGGTTGTGAGGACTGATTCCTGCTGCTCCTGGAGAACACCTGTTACAGGTGAGTAACTACGCTTTCTCCAGGACCAAGCAGGAAGTCAGTCCTCACTTATGGGACTCCCAAGCTCAAGGCTACCGGAGACCCTAAGCACAAAAATGAGCTCCCTCTAGCTCAGCAGCACAGAAGGAAAGAATCTTCGCTGAATTATTACCCACCGGTAGCCCACATCCGGGATGGAGGGTAGGAGTTGCTCAGACCTCGAAGAGATTACGGAGGATGGCCTGTCCGAAAGCACTGTCCCTGCGGGACTCCCTCTCGAGACAGTAATGGACCGCAAAAGTCTGGCTCGAAGACCAAGTAGCGGCCCGGCAGATGTCTGCCAGCGGAACAGAGCGGAGGTAAGCCACTGACGTGGCCTTTGCCCGAACGCAATGAGCCGTGACTCGACCTTCCAAGGAGAGTCCGGCTGCCCCATAAGCCCAAGTGATACAGTCCGCAACCCAGATGGACAGTGTACGCTTGGAGACCGGGAGCCCCAATTTATTGGGGTCAAAAGATACAAAAAGCTGAGCAGCTTTACGGTGCTCCCGCGTACGGTCAAGGTAGAAGTTCAAAGCCCTTCTACAGTCCAGGGTATGGAGGACCGTTTCAGCTCGGCTGGAGTGTGGTCTGGGAAAGAAGGTTGGAAGTACCACCTCCTGATTGATGTGAAAAGGGGAGACCACTTTTGGAAGAAATTTAGGGTGAGTCCGTAGGACTACCCTATTTTTGTAGAACCGAGTGTAAGGGGGATCAGACACGAGGGCCTGCAATTCACTTACGCGTCTAGCGGAAGTGAGGGCTATCAAGAACAGTGTTTTCCAAGAAAGAAAACGGAGAGAACAGGTAGCCATAGGTTCAAAAGGCGGGCAGGTGATCCGCTGCAAAACCACATTCAGGTCCCAGTCAGGCGCTGGCGGGCGCAGAGGTGGTTTAAGTAGAAGGAGACCTCTGAGAAACCTCGCTACGAGAGGGTCGTTGGAGAGAGGTCTGCCGTCCACCGGCACATGATGTGCTGAAAGAGCACTGAGGTGAACTTTGACGGAGTTGGACTTAAGTCCCAGATTAGAGAGGTAAAGCAAGTACTGTAAGACCACCGACACCGGGCAGGAGAAGGGATCCTGAGACTGTCGGGTACACCAAACGGAGAACCGACGCCATTTAAGGGCATAGCATTTGAGGGTAGAAGGTCGTCGCGAAGCTAGGACGACCTCCTCCACCTCTGCCGGCAGGAGAAGGGGAGCGAGGACTACCCTCTCAGCAGCCAGGCCATGAGGTTGAGAGACCTGAGGTTGGGGTGTAGCAGAGACCCCTGATCCTGAGTGAGGAGATCCGGTTGTAACCCCAGAGGCAATGGATCCTCCACCGCTAATTGCAGCAGGAGCGGAAACCACGGCTGTCTGGGCCAGCGAGGGGCCACCAGGATCATGAAGGCTTTGTCTCGGAGAACCTTGAAAAGAGTCCGAGAGACTAGCGGGATGGGAGGGAAAGCGTACAGAAGGCTCCCCGACCATGATAGTAGAAAAGCGTCCGCCGCAACCCGAAGGGGGTGTGGCTGACGAGAGCAGAAGCGAGGAAGTTGCCGGTTGTGAGGACTGGCAAAGAGATCCACCGTGGGGAGGCCCCACTTTAGAAAGAGCTTCTGAACTACCAAGGGATCCAGACGCCACTCGTGCGGCTGGAGGATCCTGCTGAGTTTGTCCGCCAGGTAATTCTCTTGGCCTGGGAGATAAACTGCCTTGAGGAGAATGCCGTGACAGACGGCCCAAGAGCAGAGCTTCTGTGCCTCCCGACAGAGGAGGAAGGAGCCCGTGCCCCCCTGCTTGTTCACGTAGAACATGGCAACTTGATTGTCCGTCTGGACAAGGACGGACGGGTGAGAAGTCAGGTGGGAGAAGGCCTTGAGAGCCAGGCGGATCGCCCTGAGCTCCAGGAAGTTGATCTGCTGAGCAGACTCCCACGTGGTCCAGAGGCCCTGAGTACGTGCCCCTTGGCAATGCGCTCCCCAGCCCAGGAGGGATGCATCTGTTGTCAGCACCCGGGCCGGCTGAGGTGACTGGAAAGGCATTCCGAATATCAGGTTCGGCTGCTGAAGCCACCACCGGAGAGACGAGATCAGCGGCTCGGAGACGCGCACTAGGTCTGCTAGGCCGCCTGTGGCTTGTCGCCACTGCTGGCGGAGACACCATTGAGCAGGCCGCATATTCAGGCGGGCATTGGGGGTCACATGGACGGTGGAAGCCATATGGCCGAGTAGTCTCAGGAAGCGCCTGGCGGAGACCAGGGGCTTGCTGCGAAAACGGTCGGCTAGGTCCATGAGCCGTTGAGCCCTGTCGAGCGGTAGGTACGCTCGTGCCTGAGGAGTGCGCAGCCTTGCGCCGATAAACTCGAGATCCTGTGAGGGGAGCAAAGTGGACTTTGCAAAGTTTATAACAAAGCCCAAGTACTGCAGAAGAGTCAATGTGCGGCGTGCGGCGTTGGTGACCTCCGGAGCGGACGCTGCTCTGATGAGCCAGTCGTCGAGGTACGGAAAGACATATAGACCGTGAAGCCGGAGATGGGCCGCCACCACCGCGAGACATTTTGTGAAGACTCGCGGTGCGGAGGACAGGCCAAAGGGCAGTACTCTGTACTGGTAATGATTTCCTGCCACCACAAACCTTAGGTATTGGCGGTGGCTTGGGTGGATGAGGATGTGCGTGTAGGCATCCTTTAGATCCAAGGAGCATAGCCAATCTCCCTGCTGGAGGTAGGGCAGAAGGATTCCAAGGGTAAGCATTTTGAACTTCTCTCGCACAAGGAACTTGTTGAGGTTGCGCAAGTCCAGGATGGGTCTGAGGCCTCCTGTTCTCTTTGGTATTAGAAAATACCTGGAATAAAAGCCTTGACCTTTTAGGTGGTGGGGCACCGGTTCCACCGCCTGTTCCTGTAGAAGACCTGCCAACTCCTGAAGGAGTAATTCCCTGTGCAGAGGGGGTCGAGGAGGTTCTCCCGGAAAATAGGAGGGAGGGACCTGGTGGAAGTGGAGAAGATAGCCTTCTCGCACGACTTGAAGCACCCAGGCATCTGAGGTGATGCTGGACCACCTGTGGGCGAAGTGAACCAGCCGGCCTCCGGTGCTGGGAGGAACCAGCGGGGGGGGAGAGGCTATGCTTAAGCAGTCAAAAACCCCCACCCTGCTGAGCAGGGGCTGGTGGTGCAGGCTTGGGGGCTTGCTGCCTACGGGACCCGTTACCCCGTCCCTTGGCCTGCTGGCCCTGTTGGGGAGCTGCAGGGGCCTGATAATGGGGGTATTGTTTGTAGGCAGCCGCCTTCCTCGGGTAAAAGGACTTTTTTCCCGAGCCCTTCTTTTTCTGGGAAGGGGCGGAGGTCTTCCTAGAAAGCCTGGTCCTGGTGAGAGTCTCCGTCTCAATCTGTGCAGCCTTTTCAGCCATGGGCTTGCCAAAGAGGTTTTCGCCTCGGCAGGGGACATCGACCAACTTGTCCTGCACCCAGGGCTCAAGGTCAGACGACTGAAGCCAAGCCTGTCGGCGGGCACCGATGCCGGCTGCGGCCACTCGAGCCGATGCTTCAAAGCCATCATAGGCCGCTCGGGACATGAATTTTGAGCATTCCCGAATGCCAGTGGACAAGGCCAGGAACCTCCGCAAGGGTTCCTCGGACAAACCAGCGGAGAATCCGGCTAGCTCTTTAGCCAGGTCTCGGAGATACATGCCCATGTATAGCTGGTAGGTCTAGACACGACACGCAAGCATAGAGCCCTGGAAACACTGCTTACCAAGGCCATCCAGGTTACGGGCCTCCCTGCCAGGAGGCACCGAGGAGTGCATCTTCTGGCTCTTAAGACGATGCATGGCCGATTCCACTACCATGGAATGGTGTGGTAGCTGTGCTTTTTGGAAGCCAGGGCTCTTGCGGACTCGATAGATAGAATCGACCCGCTTGCTCAGGACCGGCGAGGTGGCCGGACTCTCCCACATGCGGAAGAGTAGTCGTTCCAGCATAGGAGGAACCGGTACAGTAAAGTGTTCCCTTGCGGGAGAGTCATACTGGAGGGCGTCGAGCTCTTCGGCTCGAGGCTCCTCCTCGGGGTCCGCAGGGAAGGCCAAAGCCTTGGCCATATCCCTGACGAAGTCCGAGAACCGGGCATCCTCCGGGGGGGACTGCTTCCGAGGTTCGGACTCCGGTGAGTCCGAGGGGACACACCGAGTCCGGAAAGAATCAGGCGACTCTTCCTCTTCAGACTCCCAGACCGACTCCGACGAGGACTCGGTGGGGTCGGCCCGGGCAGGGCGCGGCGCCTGCCGCCCCGACGCCGAGGGAGTCGGCGTCGGCGACCTCGGTCCCGAACGGGAGGCCGAGGGTGACCTCGACCGAGGATCGACTCGAGTTCGCATGGACTCGAGGATCGGCTCGGTCTCCGGGGTCGACTTGGACGTCGACGTCCCGGCGGTCGGGGCAGCGACGCCAGCGAAGCCAGCGAGCAGTGCCCGCTGCTGGTCCATGAAGGCAGAGAGTCTGCTCTCCAAGGCCGTCAACCTGAGTCCGAGCTCAGGTGACCCAGCAGCCCCCGACTCGGGCCCCGACGGCGTCGGGCCCGACGTCGGCTGTCGCGGAGGCGAGTCCAGGAGGACCACAGGACTTACCCGAGCAGGCAGCTCCGACTCCAGGCGAGGTCGCTTCGGGAGGTGCTCCTTCTCCAAGGACCCGGGGCGGCTATCGGGGCTATGCGACCTGGCCCTCGCGGAGCCAGGAGCGTCCACCGACGCCGCCCTCGCGGGTTTCACCTGACGTCGATGGTCCCCGGAGGGAGAACCCCTGTCGGAGGAACTCCAGCGACGGTCCGAGCTGGAACCCTTGGACGCGGAGGTCTCCGACGAGGTCCGGGTACGGCTGGGGTCAGCGAAGATCCTATCCCGCTGATGCCGCCGACTTCTCAACGCTTTGGAGGACATTTTGCCGCAGGGCCCACAGATCATTTCTTCATGATCCGGGCCCAGGCAGCGGAGGCAAAAGTCGTGTGTGTCAGTTAGTGACATATTTCGGTCACACTGACCACACCGCTTGAAACCACTGGCAGCCATCGGGGGAAAAAGGGCCCCGGCGAGGTCAAAGGAACGGGCTGCCAGGGAAAAATCGAAAACGAAAACTGACTACGTCAGATAAATCAGAAGAAGAGGACTCGTGACCGGCGTCGCGAGTCCGGGCGGGAAAAAGACCGGCGTCGAACCGAAGGAAAAAGAATAAAATAATGAAGAAATATCGACTTTTTCGCGGGGACAAGACGGGGACGTCTGTAGGGCTCTGCGGAAAAAAGAAGACTGGCTAAGATGGCACCCTTGGGCGGGAAGAGGACCGCGCATGCGCGCTGCAATTCCCAAAGGCCTTCTTTGAAAGCTGGGGAAAATTGCTCCGCGAGGGCTCCGTCGGCGCCGACGTCACCCATAAGTGAGGACTGACTTCCTGCTTGGTCCTGGAGAATAATTCTTTAGCAATACTGTTTCAGACATTACTTTCTGTACTGGAGACAAACATAAAAGATCCTTTATTAAATCTCCTCCTTAAGATGTTTTGTCTGCCCCATTTAAAGACAACAGAGAAGAAACCCTAAAATTTCCCCCACCCTTGTAGTTTAATGAGTATAGCTGGAGAACCATGAACCTCCCCTCCCCCCCACCACCCCTCCAAATACAATCCCCAAACTCTTCAGCTGTTTAGGGAACAAAAACCACTTCCTGCCTTAAAGCTCAACTCCAACAAACATATTCCAGCAGTCTTCAATTCAGATTTACAATCCAGTGAGTTGCAGTACAGACTTCATTGTAAACAAAACAGGTAAAATAATCCTCAGCAAAATAGCGTTGTAATTACATGCACAAACTCTGGTGGGGACAATAATGCTGCACTTCCCCCCTTTCAGTAGAGCACATTACCTCAACAGGTTGTTCTAATCCTTAGCTTTCTGCTGTCTCCAGGCAGCTTCCAAACTCCAGAGAGAGGAATGGCAAACCAAGCTTATACTATGCCCATGGCTTGGCTTCAGCCTGTTCGTTATCCTTCCTCACTTAGAGGTTCTTAAGGCCATTCCTATATCTTGGGACTCTCCTCTCCTCCCCTCCCAAGGTTCTCTCTAGCTCAACACACGGCAGCATCTTTGCTTCAATAGTCATCTGGGCTTCCTGTAGCTTTACCTACCACTTCCCAGGCTTATCTAATGTTTTTGCTTCTGTGGCTCTGCCTCTCACCCTAAGGTTGCAAACCCCTTCCTGTTACCGAGGATATTCCCCTGGCATATGGCTTGGGGCCTTCTGCTGCCATAGCTAGCCAGGACCTAGAGGTTTCTGTTGCTGCTTCTCGGGGCCTCAAAACGTTTGCTCACACTCTACCTTTATACTGAGGGACAGGGCTACCCTCTATTGGCTGAGATGTCCCAGCCTCTGTTTTAATGTGTCTTAGTAAAGTGTCTTTAGGGCGACCTGGCATCCATTAGAGCTCCCCCTGTCCCAGTGTGCATCTTCGTACATTGTAAATAGTTACCCCAGTTACCCAAGTTTTTGTTCCTGTTCCATGTAAAAAACAGATAATATGTATCTTATCTGATGTTTTATTGTTCTTTGTAAACCGCGCTGATTATAAATAGTGCGGTATATAAGAGATGTTAAATAAATAAAATAAATAAATAAATAAATATGTGCTTTTGCGTGCATACTGTCACAGCCCCTAATAGTGGCAGCGTGCAGAAAGGAGAGGGCAGACACTTATTGTTGGTTGAAGGAGGAAAGCACAGTTACTTACCTGTAACAGGTGATCTCTGGGAACAGCAGGAATTAGTCCTCACATATGGGTACGTCGGAACCGATGGAGCCTGCGCGGGAAAGCTCCCCAGTTTCCCAGAAGGAAAGCTTTTGGGGCCTCCCACAGCGCATGCGCGCTGCCTTCCCGCCTTCCTGACCAACTCTCCTCAGTTCGAGTTTAAAGCTGAGACAATAGAGAGAGGAAAGGAAAGGAAAGAGAGAGAGAGATACAACTCCTAGGGGAGGTGGGTGGGTTGTGAGGACTAATTCCTGCTGTTCCCAGAGATCACCTGTTACAGGTAAGTAACTGTGCTATCTCCAGGAACAAGCAGGAATGAGTCCTCACATATGGGGACTCCCTAGCTGAGATGCCCGGGAGATCCCCCCCCCCCCCCCAGGGTATGAGACCCTGAAGGGTTCCTCATCTTCCTATGGATCTCAGGCATCCATTCAGGGAAGGTGGGCAGGAGTTGTTCAAGAATGGAACAGGTGTCTGAGGACAGCCTGACCAAAAAAGGCATCCCGGCGCGAGTCCTTGTCCAAACAGTAATGGGCTGTAAAGGTATGAACCGAGGCCCAGGTGGCTGCTCGACAGATCTGATCGATGGACACAGAGTGAAGATGAGCCAGAGGTGGCCATGGCTCTCACATTGTGAGCTGTGACATGGCCCTCCAGAGAAAGGTTCTTACTTTGATAAGCAAAAGTGATACACTGAGCAATCCAATTGGACAGTGTTCTTTTAGAGACTGGAAGTCCTAAATGGGAAGGATCAAAAGCAACAAAAAGCTGAGAAGACTTTCGATGTTGCTGTGTCCTGTGGAGGTAAAAGGCAAGAGCTCTTTTACAATCTAGAGTATGAAGATTCCTCTCTGCACTGGATGCATGAGGAGCTGGAAAAAAGACAGGTAAATATACCTCTTGATTAAGATGAAAAGGGGAGACCACTTTAGGCATAAAGTGGGGATTGGTCCTAAGGACCACCTTATCATGATGAAACCTTGTATAAGGTGGATTAGCCACTAGGGCTTGCAGTTCACTGATACGGCGAGCTGAGGTGACTGCAATGAGGAAAATAACCTTCCAGAAAAGAAATTTCAAGGAGGTAGTGGCTAATGGTTCAAAGGGTGGCTTCATAAGCTGACCAAGAACCAAGTTTAAGTCCCATGCTACCGGAGGAGGTCGTATGGGAGGCTAAGTTAAAGTTAGGCCTCTCATAAATCTTGCAATAAGGGGATGAGAGGAAACAGGTTGTCCATTGAGAGGTTTAAGGGATGCTGCAATAGCACTCAAATGGACCCTTACTGAATTCGTTTTAAGGCCTGAATTGGAGAGATGCAGGAGATATTCCAGTAAAGAATTTAAAGGGAGTGCGAGAGGGTCAAGACCCTCTTGAGCACACCAAATGGAAAATCTTTTCCATTTAAAAGCGTAAGAACGCCTAGTGGAAGGTTTCCTAGAGGCATGGAGGATATCCTTCACTTGTTGAGAAAGACTGAAGTCTTGAAGGTCTAGGCCTTCAGTAACCAAGCTCTGAGGTTAAGGGACTTGGGGTTTGGGTGCCACAAAGTCCCCTCCTCCTGAGACAGGAGGTCTGGAGCAGCTCCCAGATCCAGGGAGGGGGCCTGGGAGAGATACAGAAGTAGAGGGTACCACACTTGGCGTGGCCAGCGTGGAGCTATGAGGATCATAGATCCTTGATCCCTCTGAAGTTTGAACAGAGTCTTGGGAATCAAAGGAATGGGTGGAAAGGCATACAGGAAGCTCTGACCCCAATGAAGGAGGAAGGCATCCTTGGCCTGAGCTCCCTGACACGGAATTCTGGAACAGAACCGGGGAAGATGGCATTCCACGGACTTGCAAAGAGGTCTACGTCCGGGGTTCCCCATTTCTGGAAGACTCTGAGTACCTGATCCATGTGCAGGGACCATTCGTGTGGAAGCAGAACTCGACTGAGTCTGTCTGCTCAAGAGTTTTGGATTCCTGGGAGATATACTGCCAGGAGATGGATTTGATGCTCTCTGGTGAAGGCCCATAATCTCAGAGCTTCGTTGCAAAGCGACAGAGAGCCAGTCCCTCCTTGTTTGTTTATGTAGAACATGGCTACTTGATTGTCCGTATGAACCAGGACTGTCATGTTGTTGAGGAGGGTATGAAAGACTTTGAGAGCAAGGAAAATTGCTCGAAGTTCCAAAAGGTTGATGTGAAGGGTGGTCTCCTGTGGAGACCAAGTGCCCTGAGTGGAGAGGTCTTGAAGATGAGCTCCCCAACATGTTTGGGAGGCATCTGTTGTGAGGATTGCTTGGGGCAACAGTGGTTGGAAGGGTGCCCCCAACAACAGATTTTGAGTGGACATCCACCATTGGAGAGACCAAAAGAGACGTTTCGAGGTTGCTATTTGGTCTGAGAGAGCTCCTGATGCTTGAGTCCACTGGGTGGACAAAGTCCATTGAGCTGCTCTCATATGCAGGCGAGCATAAGGCACCACATGTACTGTGGATGCCATGTGGCCTAGTAGCTGTAGCATCTCCCTGGCAGTCAAGTGGCTTCTGGACTGAGTCTGGGAGGCTAAGTGCACTAGACGTTGGCAATGGGCCTGAGGAAGGTAGGCCCTTGTAGTGGTGGTATCTATGAATTCCAGGGACTGAGTAGGGGTGAGTTGAGACTTTGGCAGATTGATCAAAAGTCCCAGATACTGCAGAATGCATCTGGTGTGGTCCAGGGAAGTCTGAGCCTCGGACTGAGATGGAGCTCGGATGAGCCAGTCGTCCAGGTATGGGAAGACAAAAATTCCCAGGGCGCGGAGAAATGTAGCCACTATTGCCATGCATTTGGTAAACACTCTTGGAGCAGAGGCTAGACTGAAGGGAAGTACTCTGTATTGGTAATGTTTTCCCTGGAACAGAAACCGTAGGAATTTTCTGTGGGATGAATGGATGAATATATGTGTGTACGCATCCCTGAGATCTAGAGAACAAAGCCAATCCTGACTCTGCAGATATGGAAGGAGAGTACCTAGAGAAAGCATCTTGAATTTGTCCTTGCATAGGAATTTGTTCAATTGTCTCAGATCTAGAATGGGTCTGTACCCCCCTGTTTTCTTGGGAATGAGAAAATAAGGGGAGTAGAACCCTGACCCCTGTTGAAGAAGAGGAACCTCTTCTATTGCCCTTTGGGCGAGAAGGGTGGTCACCTCCTGACCCAACAGGTCCAGGAGAGATGGGGGAGAATTGAAACGTCTCACCATGGTATGGGGAGGAAGGCTGGAGAAATGTAGTTTGTAGCCCTCTCTGATGATAGAGAGGGTCCACTGTTCTGATGTGATTTGTTCCCATCTGGGAGCAAAATGAGTTAACCTTCCTGGAATGGTGAGAGGCTCTGGTTGTTGTAGAGCCAGAAAGGTTAAGTTCTCTAGTATTAAGTCAAAAACCCTGAGGGGGTTGGGACTGCTGGGCTGTAGCAGCCCCTGCAGGTTTTGCCCTGGCTTGTTTAGATTGCTGACGCTTAGGAGCAAAGCGAACTGTAGAAGATTGTTGGCCAGTATTTGTAGAAAATCTGGCCTTCTTGTAGAAAGGCTTCTTAAAAGATTTTTTCTTGGCAGGGGTAGAGGTAGACTTAGAAAGTCTATCTAAAGCAGCATTTTCTGCATCCATTTGAGTGGCTTTGATTTGCCACTCCTTGCCAAACAGATTTTCACCTGTACAGGGCAGATTGCCCAACCCATCCTGGACCCAGGGTTCTAGGTCAGAGGCCTGGAGCCAAGCAATTCTGCGAGCAGCTATGGCAATGCCTGAGGTTCTGCTAGCACCCTCAAAGGGGTCAAAGGCTGCTCTGTTGGAGAACTTTGAAACATCTTGGGTATGCTTTAACAAAAGAAGGAACTCCTCCTTTCTATCCTCTGGGATAAAGAGGAGGAAATGGTGCATCTTTAGTGCAATCTCCTTCAGAAACATGCCCATATAGAGGCTGTATGAATTGATTCTGGCAATAAGCATACTGGCTTGGAAGATTTTCCTACCAAAAGCATCCAAAGTCCTACATTCTCGTCCTGGAGGGGTGGAAGAATGTCTTTTGGTACTCTTTATCCTTTTCATAGCTGACTGTACCACAATAGAGTGGTGAGGGAGCTGAGTTTTTTGAAAACCAGGAGAAGGAGGGACACGATACATGGTGTCCAAACGACGAGAATGTGGAGATAGGGCGAGAGGAGTCTCCCATAAGTCCATCATGTGTTCTTGAAGAATTTCATGAATGGGCAAGGTGACTGCCTCTTTGGGAACCTTAGAGTATCCTAAAATATCTAATTTTTTTGCTCTAGGTTCTTTTTCAGAGGTTACTGAAATGGAGAGTCCTTTGGCCAGTTCAATAATGAAGTCCTGAAAGGACAAATCCTCTGGAGAAGACATTCTCCTCTTTGGAGAAGAGGGCTCCTCAGGAAGAGAAAGGGATACTTCAGCAGAGTCATCTGAGGAATCAGAATCATCAGAAGACTCGAAGTATCGCCTATTAGCTTCCAGGGATCGATACACGTATCGACCGGTATCCACATCGGGCGTACCCGGAACCGGATCGGTATCGGAAAAAACCCCGGAACCGGGATCGGTATCTTGGTTGAAGTGGATGCTCTGGGTACCGGTATCGGTTGTGGTACCGGAACCGGAGTCAGAACCGCTTGCTGCAGTACCGAGGGCGTTGCAGCTTTAATAAAAGCCATTATGGCCTGCTGCATGGATTGAACCGTATGATCCATAGACGCCACGACTGCCTGGATGTCGGTACCGGGAGATTGAGCCGGTACCCCAGAGCAGTCTAACAGGTGATCGGTCGAGGCCGTGCCATCGATGTCAACCTGTAACCCCATAGGAGGAGCTTTGGAAGCCGGAGCTTCCCGCAGGGGTTGTTTGGCTGGGGCAGGGTCCTCAGGGTCAAGCCCAGGGGCCTCTCGATACTTAGAGGGAGATTTGCCCTTTGAGGACCTGCCGGAAGAATGTTTGGTTACCTGAGATCCATCAGGAGAGGAAGACCTGGATGATGTTGATGCTGGAGTATCTGTGGAAAACAGCATATGAAACTTGGCTTCTCGGTTCTGTAAGCCACGTTTAGACATCAGAGAGCAGGACGGACAATCCGGAATGGAGTGGTCAGGCCCCAAACATTTAAGACACCATTCGTGGGTGTCTGTAACCAAGATAGTACCGCTACACTTGGTGCATTTTTTGAAACCAGATGCTGGTTTCTCCATGAGGGAGAATTTTGTGAAGGCCTAGAGGCCTAAGCAGAAAATACACCAAGTGGGGAAAAAGATAGTGGTTTTTTTTTTTGGTTTTTTTTTAAAGAATAGGAAAGAAAAAGAACGGCGGTACCGGTCCGGAATTGGGGAAGGCAGACACGCGGCCAAAGAAACAAATTAAATAAGAACTTCTTCAGCGGTGACAGGAACACGACCTGCTGGCTCCGCGGAAAAAGAAGAACTGAGGAGAGTTGGTCAGGAAGGCGGGAAGGCAGCGCGCATGCGCTGTGGGAGGCCCCAAAAGCTTTCCTTCTGGGAAGCTTTCCCACGCAGGCTCCGTCGGTTCCAACGTACCCATATGTGAGGACTCATTCCTGCTTGTTCCTGGAGATCAGGTGTTCTCCAGGAGCAGCAGGAATTTGTCCTCACTTATGGGTGTCATCGGCGCCGATGAAGCCCCAGCGGAGCATTTCCCCAGCTTTCCATGAAAGCCTTTGGGAATGCTGGCACGCATGCGCGGTTCCCTTCCCGCCTAAAGGTGCCATCTTACCTCAGTGAAATGACATAGTTAAGAATAGCACACAAAATTGTAAAAATTAAACCATGTACAACTGCAACTCCAAGGGGAGGAGGGAGGGTAGTGAGGACTGATTCCTGCTGCTCCTGGAGAACACCTGTTACAGGTGAGTAACTACTCTTTCTCCAGGACCAAGCAGGAAGTCAGTCCTCACTTATGGGTGACTCCCCAGCTCTGGGCTACAAGGCTTTTCAAGAACAAAACCCCCACAGGTAGCCCAACCAGAGGGCAGGAGGGCAGGAGTTGCCTAGACCTCAAAGAGATTCCGGAGTACTGCTTGGCCAAAAGCACTGTCCCTACGGGACTCCCTCTCCAGACAGGAGTGGGCAGCAAAAGTCTGGCTTGAAGACCAAGTAGCAGCCCTGCAGATGTCTTGCAATGGAACAGAGCGGACATGAGCCACTGATGCAGCCATGGCCCTCACACGGTGGGCCGTGACCCTACCCTGCAAAGGAAGGTCAGCTGCCTTGTAAGCCCAGGTGATAAAGTCAGCCACCCAGATGGACAAGGTACGCTTGGACACAGGTCTCCCCAAGTTATTGGGGTCAAAAGAAAGGAAGAGCTGAGAAGCCTTCCTGTGACCCTGCGTACGTTCAAGGTAGAAGGATAAGGCCCTCCTACAGTCCAAGGTATGGAGGACTGTTTCAGCCTGACTTGCATGAGGCCTAGGGAAGAAAGTAGGAAGAACCACCTCCTGGTTGAGGTGGAAAGAGGAGACAACCCTAGGAAGTAACTTAGGGTGAGTCCTGAGGACCACCCTGTTTTTATAGAACCTGGTGTAAGGCCTATCACAGACCAAGGCCTGAAGCTCACTCACCCTTCTAGCCGAAGTAAGGGCTATCAGAAAGAGAGTCTTCCAGGAAAGGAAGCGTAGAGGGCAAGTAGCCATAGGCTCAAAAGGTGGGCGAGTCAGCTGCTGCAAGACCACATTGAGCTCCCACTCAGGAGCAGGACGACATATGGGAGATTTGAGCAGGAGCAAGCCCCTGAGAAACCTAGACACCAAAGGGTGCACAGACAAGGAATGGCCCTCCACTAGGGAGTGGTGAGCAGCCAACGTAGAGAGGTGGACCCGAACAGAGTTGGACTTGAGACCCTGATTGGACAAGTGCAGTAGGTACTGAAGCACTACTGACACCGTACAGGAGAAAGGATCCTCAGCACGTAGCTGACACCACACAGAGAACCTTTTCCACTTGAGAGCATAGGTCTTCCTAGTGGTTTGTTTCCTGGAGGCTAGGAGAACTTCCTCAACCTCGGGAGGCAGCCAACACTATCCTTGCAGCCTCCATGCCATCAGATTGAGAGCTTTGAGATTGGGATGCAGCAAGGAGCCCTGATCCTGAGAGAGAAGGTCGGGCTGCAATCCCAGAGGCAGAGGCAGATCCACTGCCAGTTGAAGCAGGAGGGGGAACCAAGGCTGCCTTGGCCACCTGTGAGCTACCAGGAGGACTGAGGCCCTGTCTAGGAGAATCTTGAACAGTGTTAGGGCCACCAGAGGGGTGGGAGGAAACGCATACAGTAGGCCCTGAGTCCAGGGAATCAGAAAAGCATCTGCCGCTACTCTGAGGATGCGGTTGCCTGGAGCAGAACCTTGGCAGCTGGTTGTTCAGCGGACTGGCAAACAGGTCTATGGAGGGAAGCCCCCATTTCAAGAAAATCTTTTGAACCACCAAAGGATGTAGCTGCCACTCGTGTGGTTGCAGAATCCTGCTCAATCCGTCGGCCAGGGAATTCTCCTGGCCTGGAAGATAGACTGCTTTGAGGAGCATGTTGTGTTTCTGGGCAAAGGAACAGAGGTCCTGGGCCTCCTGGCAAAGGGACTGGGAACCAGTCCCGCCCTGTTTGTTTACATAGAACATGGCTACCTGATTGTCTGTCTGGATCAAGAGACTGTTGTGCCAGGGAGGCAGTAAAGGCCTTGAGGGCCAAGCGAATAGCTCTGAGTTCCAGCAGATTGATCTGCTGGGACGCCTCCCAATGAGACCAGAGGCCCTGCGTGCACTTGTCTAGGCAGTGTGCTCCTCAACCCTGCAGAGAGGCATCAGTGGTCAGTACCACTGTATGAGGTGGGATCTGAAAGGGCACCCCCACCAGCAGATTGGGGGGATGTAACCACCAGTTGAGGGAGGCCAGGAAACGGTGGGACACACTGATCCTGTCTCTGAGACTGCCTGAGGCTTGTGACCACTGAGTCCGAAGGCACCACTAGGCAGGCCTCATATTGAGCCTGGCATTGGGGGTCACCTGTACCGTCGACGCCATGTGGCCCAGAAGCCTGAGACAGAGTCCGGCGGAGACCAGGGACCTGTGCAGAAACTTGCTGGCGAGGTCCATGAGCCTTTGTGCTCGGTCCACTGGTAAGAATGCTCTCGCCAGCTGAGAATCCAGCCTTGCTCCTATGAACTCCAAGTTCTGGGAGGGGAGCAAAGTGGACTTTGCGAAGTTGATAACAAAGCCCACCTTTTGGAGCAGTTCTATGGTCCTGTTGGTGGCCTGTTGAACCTCCAGGGAAGTCTGGACTCTGATGAGCCAGTCATCTAGGTAAGGAAACACAAAGATGCCCTGATTTCTCAGGTAGGCTGCCACCACTGCCAGACATTTGGTAAAGACCCTGGGAGCGGAGGTCAGGCCAAAAGGCAGTACTCTGTACTGATAATGGTTTCCTCCCACAATGAACCTGAGGTACTTTCTGTGGTCTGGATGAATAAGGATGTGAGTGTAAGCATCCTTTAGATCTAAAGAGCATAGCCAATCTCCCAGCTGGAGGTAGGGCAGAAGAGTTCCAAGAGTAAGCATCTTGAACTTCTCTTTTACTAGAAATTTGATTGGGTTTCTGAGATCCAAAAATGGGTCGAAGACCACCGGTTCTTTTTGGCACCAGGAAATACCTGGAGTAAAACCCGTGACCTTGGACGTGGAGAGGCACAGGCTCCACCGCCTTGTCCAGCAACAGACTCTAACTCTTGAAGGAGAAGGGCAGTATGCAGGGGAGGCTGGAAAGGTTCCCCTGGGAAGTGTGGCGGAGGCAGTCGTTGAAAATGCAGGGCATAGCGTCAATGGATTATGTCCAGCACCCAACTGTCCTGGGTTATCAAGGGCCACTGGTGAGCAAACAAGGCTAGGCGGCCTCCTGTGCAGGGCTGGGTCTGCAAGGGAGGAATGGCTATACTCAAGGAGTAAAAAAAAACCACCCTGCTGAGTGGGAGCAGGGGCCGGAGGCTTTTGGGTATTCTGCCTACGGGGCCCATTACCCCGGCCCCTGAAACTGGGGGTACTGTTTGTAAGCAGCTCCCTTCCTCGGGTAAAAGGGATTCTTACCCGGGCCCTTCCTCTTAGAGGAAGGAGCAGAGGTCTTCCTCGACAGCCTTGTCCTCGTGAGGTGCTCTGTTTCGAGCTGAGCGGCCTTCTCGGCCACAGGCTTGCCAAAAAGGTTTTCACCTCGGCAAGGGACATCGACCAACTTGTCCTGAACCCATGGCTCGAGGTCCGATGTCTGCAGCCACGCCTGGCGTCGAGCCGCGATGCCAGCAGCTGCTACTCGAGCCGAAGCCTCGAAGCCATCGTAGGCGGCACGGGACATGAACTTAGAGCATTCCCGGATCCTCGAAGACAAGGACTTAAAACTCTGCAAGGGCTCCCCGGAGAGACCAGCAGAGAATCCGGCCAACTCCTTGGCCAGGTCTCGTAAATACATGCCCATGTACAGCTGGTAAGTCTGGACACGGCAAGCAAGCATCAAGCCCTGAAAACACTTTCTACCGACGCCATCAAGGTTTCGGGCTTCCCGGCCAGGAGGCACCGCGGAGTGCATCTTCTGACTCTTCAGACGATGCATGGCCTATTCCACAACCATGGAATGGTGTGGTTGCTGTGCTTTTTGGAAGCCAGGACTCTTACGGAGTCGATAGATGGAATCGACCCGCTTGCTCAAGACAGGCGCCGAGGCCGGGGCCTCCCACATCTGGAAGAGGAGCCGTTCCAGCATCGGAGGAACCGGGACAGTAAAGGCCTCCTTCGGAGGAGAGTCATACTGCAGAGAATTGAGCTCCTCGGCTCGAGGCTCTTCCTCGGGGTCAGCCGAGATAGCCAGGGCAGCGGCCATATCACGGACAAATTCCGAGACCTAGTGTCCTACGGAGAGGATCTACTCCGGGGCTCAGACTCAGGTGAGTCCGAAGGGACACACCGAGTCTTGAAGGTGTCAGGAGACTCCTCGTCTTCGGTCTCCCAAGCAGACTAGTCCAATGTCGAGTCAAGCTCGGACCCCGCGGGGCCTCCAGTCACCCACCCCGACGCCAGGGGCACCGGCGTCGAGACCCGACCTCGACCGAGGACGACCTCGAGCCGCAAGGGACTCGAGTATCGGCTCGGTCTCCGGGGTCGACTTCGAGGTTGACGTCCCGGTGGTCGGGGCAGATGCGCCAGACAGGCTGGCCATCAGTGCCCGCTGCTGGTCCATGAAGGCAGACATTCTGCTCTCCAAGGCTGTCAACCTGAGACTCAGCTCGGGTGACGCAGCAGCCCCCGACTCGGGCCCCGGCGGCGCCGGGCCCGACATCGGTACTCGGGGAGGCGAGTCCACGAGGACAACAGGACTTACGTGTCCAGCAGACTCCGGCTCCACGTGAGGAACTTTAGCGGGCTTCTCCTGGTCCACGGGCCCGGGACGACGGTCGGGGGTCTTAGACCTGGCCCTCGAGGGCCCATGGACCTCCTCCGACGCCGCCCTCGCGAGCCGCTTCTTCCTCTTACGTTCCTGGTCGGGGGACCCCCTGTCCGAGGAGCTCCGATGCCTCTCGGGATCGGAATCCCGAGATGTCGAGGCCTCAGACGAGGTCCGGGCCCGGGTAGAGGCCGAGTCCGAGAAAAGCCGTTCACTTTGCTGCTGACGACTTCGGAGTGCCTTGGAAGACATTTTTCCACATGGCCCGCACGATTTAGAATCGTGGTCCGGGCCAAGGCACCGAAGGCAGCAGTCGTGTGTGTCGGTGAGAGACAATATTCTTACACCGATCACACTTCTTAAAACCGCTGGAAGTCATCGGGAAAAAAAGGGTCCCCGCGAGGTCAAAGGACCGGCCTTCCAGGGAAAAGAAAAAAAGATTTGGCGCGAACGCCTAGCCACGAAAGGCAAAAACCGAAAAGAAAAAGAGGTGATTCGATACCGGCGTACCGAACCCGGCGGGAGGGGAACCGACGTCGAATCCAAGGAAAAAAGCGAATAACGCCTAGAAAAAAATAACTCTTTTCCGGGGAAAAAAGGACACACGTCCGATGGGCTTCACGTAAAAAAAAAGAGACTGAGGTAAGATGGCACCTTTAGGCGGGAAGGGAACCGCGCATGCATGCCAGCATTCCCAAAGGCTTTCATGGAAAGCTGGGGAAATGCTCCGCTGGGGCTTCATCGGCGCCGATGACACCCATAAGTGAGGACTGACTTCCTGCTTGGTCCTGGAGAATCTATTATATTCACATTTGTGTTTAATTTTACCTACATACACCAACACAACTTCCAGATGGCTGTAATAAAAAACAAAAAAACCCATACTTTTAAGGAAAAAAAAACAAACAAACTGCTGCCACTAAACCCCGGTTCCCTTAAAAGGAGAAGGAAAATTTTACATACCCGACAATTTTCACTCCTTGAATCCTACTAGACTAGTTCAGAAGAGTAGTTTATGCTTTCTTACCAGCAGGTGGAGGCAGATTTGAGCAACTTTGTGTCATATCATCACTTAGTATATCCACTGGTACAGCACTGAGAAAAGCCAGTATGACATTTACCAGGCAGTAAACAAGACTGAAAAATTCAACAAAACTCAAAAATGATAAACATTATTAGCCAACAAGAATAAATGTTAAATAGTCATTTGGAACAAGTATTTGTCTCTTACCACAAAATGAATCTGCGTCAGGAACCAAAACTGCCAGTGCAATCAAGAAACAGTGGGCTCCTAAACTTGTAGGAAGTGTCTTTCAGGGCAGATCCTGGACTGGTCTAGCAGGATTCAAGGAAAGAAAAGTATAAGTTAATTCTCCTTCCTTATCATCCTGCCAGAACAGTCCAGAAAAGTGGGATGTGCCTAAGGAGTCAGAACCAGGATGGGAGGAAGACAACGAAGAGGACCGTCGCAGCCCCCAGAGCCCCGGATCGGCTTCGGGACAAGGGGCGGGAAGCTGAACTCCTCCCCGCACCCCATCACAACACTAGACAGGGCCCAAGGACCGGATTTAAATTTAACAGCGCCATCAGGTGTACCCTTGCCTGGTGGGCCCGTGCCAGAGGGTCCCACCAGAGGGCCCTTAGGCAGGAACCACTCAGAGAAACACCGAACAGCCCCACTCATCCCCCAGGACAATACAGACCCACTCCAACACAAGATCAGAGATTGGTGACATCAAGCTGGAACCACAGTGATTTCCTAACCCAAACTGAAGCCCAAGGAAAATAACCTAGAGGAGAAAGAAGAAACCAACCCCCAGAGCAGCCCACTCGACCAGCAAAAGGCAACTCCGGCCACTGATTGGCCACTGTTGGAAACAGGATACTGGGCTTGATGGACCTTGGTCTGACCCAGTATGGCATTTTTTATGTTCTTATATTGAGCAGAGCGCCCACAATTAATAAGAGACATATCTCACAAACAATGATGCACATATACCTAATACTATAAGTATGTACTATACTAGCTCTCATCATACAGCAGCTCAGACAAAACAAACACAAAGCCAACCTGTGCACTACAGGCCACAGCTATGGACTGAAGTCCACCCCATTACAACATACAAACTAGACAAATACCGTGTCTTAAAACATCCAAGGCACCTTGTGCACATACAAACCTCATTATACCCACCTGATGGACCTCCACCTATGCTACACCCCAAACATTATCCGATGCACTCATCAGAATCAAACTTCCTACTATTAAAGACCTGGTCTTATCTCGTCAACTGGGCATACTATGTATAACAGAGACATGGATAACAGAAGTGGACGTGTTACTGAATAAAATCACTCCAGATGGATACACCCTCTTTCACTGCCTGCAATATACCCGCAGAGGAGTAATGATCATAGCAAAAGCCAGCCTAAGATTCAGATACCACGCAACACAGAACACAAATGACTCCGACACCCTTACCATAACCAACAAGAAAGTCACCATCGGCCTCATATACAGGACTCCTACCACATCACCTCTTGAGTTATCCGACATTCTTGATAGCATACTATCAGCCACCAAAATGAACAAAGACCTCCTAATCCTAGGTGATTTAAGTCTCCCAGTGCTTCAACCAAAACTGGCCAGCTCGTTCCTAGAAGCAATGGAAGCTATGAACCTTATGCAGCTCGTGAAAGAACCCACACATGAAAGAGGAAACACCCTAGATCTGATATTTAGCAGTCACAGAGCCCAAGCCACCTCCCCACACTCCATTCGGACTCACCCAGTGCCATGATTGGACCCAGGGCCGGCCCGTCCATTGAGCGAGAATGTTTTTTGCACAGGGCCCCGCGTTTCAGGGGGCCCCGCGCAAAAAACATTCTGTTCTAAAAGTAAAATTTAAAAAAAAAAAAAGCTGGGGTATTCAGCTTTTCAGACAGCTTTTTTTTTTTTTTAAATTTCCCTAGGCTGGGCTGGGCTGGGGGGGGGGGGTTAGGAGTGGTGATGGGCTATGGGGGGGCTGGGGGGGGGGTAGGAGTGGTGTTGGGCTTTGGGGGGGCGGGGGGGGGTTTGGGGTGGTGATGGGCTATGAGGGGGCTGGGGGGGTTAGGACTAGTAATGGGCTATGGGGGGGCTTAAACTAAAAATTGGGTGATGGGGGATTAGGACTGGAAATGGGCTGGTGGGATTAGTACTGGGAGTGGGCTGATGGGAAAGTTAGGACTGGTAATGGGGTATGGGGGGGCTTAAACTGAAAATTGGGTGATGGGGGATTAGGACTGGAAATGGGCTAGTGGGATTAGGACTGGGAGTGGGCTATGGGGGGCTAGGACAAGTAATGGGTTGGGGGGGTTGCTAGGACTGGAAATGGGCTGGGGGGATTAAGACTGGAGGTGGGCTGATGGGGTTAGGACTGGTAATGGGCTGTGGGCTGTTGGGGGGGGTTAGGACTGGTAATGGGCTATGGGGGGCTAGGACCGGAAATGGTCTCATGGGGGGGTTAAGACTGGAGGTGGGCTGATGGGGTTAGGACTGGTAATGGGCTGTAGGCTGTTGGGGGGGTTAGGACTGGTAATGGGCTATGGGGGGGCTAGGACTGGAAATGGGCTGATGGGGGGTTAACACTGGAGATGGGCTGATGGGGTTAGGACTGGTAATGGGCTGTGGGCTGTTGGGGGGTTAGGACTGGTAATGGGCTATGGGGGGGGGTTAGGACTGATAATGGGCTATAGGGGGTTAGGACTGATAATGGGCTATGGAGGGGAAGGACAGGAAATGGGCTGATGGGGAGGGGTTAGGACTTGAGGTGGGCTGATGGTGTTAGGACTGGTAATGGGCTGTGGGCTGTTGGGGGGGATTAGAACTGGTAATGGGCTATGGGGGGGTTAAGACTGGTAATGGGCTGTTGGCTGATGGGGGCTGTCTGGTAATGGGCTATGGGGGGTTAGGACTGATAATGGGCTATGGGGGGGCTAGGACAGGAAATGGGCTGATGGGGAGGGGTTAGGACTTGAGGTGGGCTGATGGGGTTAGGACTGGTAATGGGCTGTGGGCTGATGGGGGGGTTAGGACTGGCAATGGGCTATGGGGGGCTGACTGGAAATGGGTTGATGGGGGTTAGGACTGGAAGTGGGCTGATGGGGGGGTTAGGACTGGTAATGGGTTATAGGGGGGTTTAAACTGAAAATGGGGCGATGGGGGGTTAGGACTGGAAGTGGGTTGATGGGGGGGGCTAGGACTGGTATTGGGTTGGGGGGTTGCTAGGACTGGAAATGGGCTGATGGGGGGGCTAGGACTGGAAATGGGCTGATGCAGGGACTAGAAGGGAATGGATGCTGGGTGAGGCTGGAACTAGACGGGAGCTGATGTTGGGGGAGGATTAGAATGGGAGGGGGCTGGGAGAGTAAAATGGAGAGGGGAAACATATTTTGTGTGGGAGGGATAAAAAATCTACAATTGGCCGGGTATTGGGAGAGTAAGTGGGGATTGAGGATGGAGGGGTAAAATTTGAGTGGATGAAATAGGAATGAGGAAAGAGCAAAAGGAGAAAGATTAGTATGTTAAAGCAGATGTAGAGAGAGAATGGAAAAAAACTAGAAGAGAGAGAAGAAAGGACAAATGGACAGCAGACGATGGAGAATTAGCAGAAGACACGAAGAAACCAGAAGAAAGTGGCTGGAGCAATTGCAGCTGAAAAAAAAAATGCACAAAAGGTAGAAAAATATCTCTTTATTTTGAATTTATTAATTGGAATATGTCAGCTCTGGTAAATGTGCATCATTAACGTCTGTGCTTTGTTTAGTACAAGAGCAAATTAATGTATAGTTTTATTTGTACAGTGTTGTACATTCCAAGTTTGGCTTTTGGGATTCCCAGTTTAATTATTGTCTTCCTGTTTCTAAATTGTGATTCCTTGTTTGGTGATGGTCTGTGTTCTGCATGTGTAACTGAGCTGAGGTATTCTGTTTATGTAATTCCTATTTGACATTGCCACTTGTTCTCTTTCCCCAGTAGGTCATGTATTGTTGTTCTCTGAAATGTATTTGTTTAATATTTGCATGTTTCCTTTTGATAGGTAGGGTATGGTGCTTTGTGAGTCCTGGTAGTGCTGTTAGGATACGGCGGGTTTACTATGGGTTCTAAATGGGCAGTGTTTGTAGTAGTTCCTAATGTGTCTGGTGGTTGGCACTGGATTATAGTAATGTAGAAATCTTTTAGTCTTTCTTTATCTATACACTCATTAAGAGGCATGTTTACTAAAAGTTAGTATATGGTAACATTATGCAAATATTTATGCAAATGAGGCCCCGCACCGAGTCTCCACACATGGCCCCACACCCCCCTTGGGCCGCCCCTGTTTGGACCACAAGCTCATCAGCTTCTCCATCCACCACAACAGACCTAACGTACTACCCATTCAACAAACAAAGAGGCGCTTCAAAAGATTCAACAAGGATGCTTTCCTCTGAGACATCCTGCCACAAATAACAATTGAATCGAACAACCCAGACAAGCTACTAGATAACTGGAACCAAACCTTTGAATGAGCAGCTATCACAACACCCCCCCCCCCCCCCCACAGCACAAAGACAAAGAACACACATCAAACCAACTGGTATAACCAAGAACTACGAACCTTAAAGACATGTCTCCGAAGGCTTGAACAGAAATGGCGTAAATCCAAGAATGATGAAGACAAACAAAATTACCTCAGCCTCCTAAATGGCTACCAGACTGCAACAGATAAGGCAAACACGACCACCACCATAAAATGATCAACGCCACCATCAATTGTCCCAGAGAACTCTAACATTATAAAACAGTTAACAAAGACACCCACAAATATCTACCCAGAAACTACAATCACCTCACAACAGGCAGCACACTACAAACAGTTACACCCACAACCAGAACTACCTGCGCCTCTGCAAGATGACGAGACCATCCATACAAATCCCTGGACAGACTTTGACGTCATCAGTGACAAGCGTATGGAGATCATATGATCATCACTCAACACTGCAACCTCTCTCCTGGACCCATGTCCAATAACCTGGATTAAGGCAACAAAGAAGGAGCTCAGCCCTACAATCAAACTCTCCAACACAATACTCCAACAAAGGAAAATCTCATCCATTTGTCCAACACTGAAGAAGCTAAACCTTGATCCCACCGACTCCGCCTCATACAGACCCATATCGAGCCTTCCCTTTACAGCCAAAATCATTAAAGCAATACATCAACAACTACAAGATCACATTGATAAGAACAATCTACTTGACCCACAGCAATAGGGGTTTCAGCCTCAACATGGAGCAGAAACACTACTAGTCACCCTCATTAACACTCTGATAAAAGGAATACAAAACAACCACCAAGGCTTCCTACTGATCTTTCTGGATATCTCTTCTGCCTTTGATACTGTCAAGCACAACATCCTCCGACGACGACTCACAACGGTATCCAGGAAACCTTTCCCAGATGGTTCCAATCCTACCTGACCAATCAACAGATAAAAATAGGGCAAAACACCTCAACCCCATACCGCCAAACACAAGGAGTCCCCCAATGATCCACCCTATCATCAACCCTATTCAACATCAATCTAGAGCCTCACTGCTCAATCAACAAGCGACACAACCTCAATTTTCACATATACGCTGATGAAATGATCTACAGCACTTTCAACACAAAACAACCATCCTACTCCATCCATCAACAATGCTTCGCAGATGTCTTCTGAAAGTTTTGATGTCAGTGATGCTTCAGAAGACATCTAAAAACTCACCTATTCACGGAATACTTCTGCCCAGACATAGCTCCAACAGCTCCCCAATCGCAAAGTTATATACACCATCCTATAAATGTGTACATAGTTTAAACATGCAAAATAATCAAAGTTGTATATAGTTCTACTGTTCACTGTATCTTTGATGTTTTATGTAAACTGCTTTGACCCAGCGAAAGGCGTTATAAAAATTCAGCTAAACAAAATAAACAAACGCCGCTCTGGACAGAACTGCACTGCCAAAGATGCCATCTGTTCCGGCTCCCATATGCAACCTGTATTGCTTCACAAAGGTGCTCAAAAGACAAACCAGGTAGCTGCCTTACAGATGTCCTCCAGAGACAACAAGACAAACTCCAACCAAGATGAGACCTGTGTCCTAGTGGCGTGAGCTTCAACTCCCTCAGACATGCACTTTCCAACCAGAAGGTATGCTGAACCAATAGACTCCTTAATCCAGTGGCAATGGAGGATTTACTGTCACCTCACCTTTCCTCAGATCGCTAAGGAGGACACGAAATAATTCAACTGACAGAAGGGATAGTAATCTCCGGGTAACCAATGAATGCCCTCTGCACTCTACAAGATGTAAAGAAGGGTCCATCCAAATATCCTCCTCTGAGAAGGAGGGAAAGATGATGGTCTGGTTAAGGTGAAAGGGAGACGACACCTTTAGGAGAAATGAAGGCACAGTCCACAAAAAACAGGAGCCGTTGAGAATAAAAGCCCCCCCCCCCCACAGGACATGGCCTGCAGCTCAGACACCTACCTGGCGGACACAGTAACCACCAGGAAAACCACCTTAAAGGGTCAAATCCTTATGAATAAGCTCAAAAGGGGGTCCTTTCAATGCTTCAACACCAGAGAGAGACTCAACTGAAGCACAGCCAGATGCCCTGGCATAGAGATCAGTTTCACCCCCTTGAGGAAGCGGGAGATGTCAGGGTATGCTGCCAAAGACATCCATTGAAGGCACCCCCTCCCCCGCCAGTAGCACCCACAGCTGCCACCTGAACCTTAAAAGATAAGAGTTCAGGGCTAACCCCATTATCTTTATCAAGTTGCTTGATAAATTGCCCAATAAAGGGGCATCTGAGCGGTTTACAATAAACATTACATTCTGCAGGAAATGAAAGGAAGAAGAAATCCATAATAAGACAGGAAAGAAAAGAAGGTGGCACAAAGAAAGATTGGCAAAAGGGGGGTGGGCAAGGAGAAGAGGAAGATCAAAGGCATCTAAGAAGAGGAGAGTCTTCAGCATTGTCTTGAATAAAGGAAAGGAAAGTTCTAGGCCAATGGTTCCCAAAGTGGTCTAAATGGACCCCCAAGGGTCAATTTGGACTTGCAGGGGGTCCATGTCAGCGAGAACAAAAATTGGGGGTGCACGATATGCAAACGGGGGGTCCATGTGAGCGGACCCCCCCATTTAGGCAGATCATCATCAACATTTAGGCGTTCCGTAAATGTCTTATTACACTTAACACAGATTGTGTGTACATAAAGCACAGTTACTTACCTGTAACAGGTGATCTCTGGGAACAGCAGGAATAAGTCTTCACATATGGGTACGTCGGAACCAACGAAGCCTGCGCGGGAACGCTCCCCAGCGTCCAATCAGAAAGCTTTTGGGAGCATCCCACAGCGCCTGCCTGCTGCCTTCCCGCCTTTCCAACTGTCTCTCCTCAGTTGAGTTTTATAGCTGAGACAAAGAGTGAGAGAGAGGGAAAGGAAGAGAGAGAGAGACAACTCCTAGGGGAGGTGGGTGGGTTGTGAAGACTTATTCCTGCTGTTCCCAGAGATCACCTGTTACAGGTAAGTAACTGTGCTATCTCCAGGAACAAGCAGGAATGAGTCTTCACATATGGGGACTCCCTAGCTTTTGATGCCAGGGAGAGCGCCCAGAAGTTGTGTGTCCCTGGGACAGGGCTGCACTTCCCCACCTGGATCTCTGGCATCTCATGAGGGATGGTGGGTAGGAGTTGATTAAGTATGGAACAGATGTTTGAGAACAGCCTGACCAAACAAGGCATCCCGGCGGGAGTCCTTGTCTAAGCAGGAATGGGCTGTGAAGGTATGAACTGAAGCCCAAGTGGCTGCTCGACAGATGTCGTCGATAGACACAGAGTTCAGATGAGCCATTGAGGCTGCCATGGCTCTCACATTGTGAGCTGTGACATGGCCCTCCAGAGAAATGTTCTTGCTCTGATAGGCGAAAGAAATACATTGGGCAATCCAGTTGGAAAGAGTTCTCTTGGAGACTGGGTGTCCCAAATGAGAAGGATCAAAAGCAACAAAGAGTTGGGAAGACTTACTATGTTGCTGTGTCCTCTGTAAGTAAAAAGCAAGAGCTCTTTTACAGTCCAGGGTATGAAGATTCCTCTCTGCAGATGATGTATGAGGTCCTGGAAAAAAGACAGGTAGGTAGACTTCTTGGTTGAGGTGAAAAGGCGAGACCACCTTAGGCATAAAATGTGGATTAGTCCTAAGGACCACCTTGTCATGATGGAACCTTGTATAAGGTGGATTAGCTACTAGTGCTTGCAATTCACTGATGCGGCGTGCTGATGTGATTGCAATGAGAAAGATAACCTTCCAAGAAAGGTATTTCAAGGAGGTAGTAGCTAAAGGTTCAAAAGGCGGCTTCATAAGCTGACCAAGAACCAAATTTAAGTCCCATGCCACCGGTGGTGGTCTAATGGGAGGCTTTGTTAAAAGGAGACCTCTCATGAACCTTGCTACAAGGGGATGAGAGGAAACAGGTTGTCCATTTAGAGGCTTGAGTGAAGCTGCAATAGCACTCAGATGGACTCTTAAGACAAATTCAGTAAGGCCTGCATTAGACAGATGCAGGAGATACTCCAGCAACGATTCCAGAGGTATGGCACGGGGGTTAAGACCCTTTTCAGAACACCAGATGGTAAACCTTTTCCACTTGAAGGCGTAAGAACGTCTAGTGGAAGGTTTTATGGAAGCTTGAAGAACATCTTTCACTTGCTGAGAAAGAGGAAGATCCTGGAGATCTAAGCCTTCAGCAACCAAGCCCTGAGATGCAGAGACTGGGGATTGGGATGCCACAACTTTCCGTCCTCCTGAGAGAGGAGGTCTGGAGCAGACCCTAACTCTAGGGAGGGAGCTTGAGAAAGATGTAGAAGCAGAGGGTACCACACTTGCCGTGGCCAATGTGGAGCTATGAAAATCATGTGGCCTCTGTCTCTCTGAAGCTTGAATAGGGTTTTGGGAATTAGGGGGATGGGTGGAAAGTCATACAGGAAGTCTTGACCCCAGTGAAGGAGGAAAGCCTCCCTTGCCTGAGCCCTCTGAGCCGGAGTTCTGGAACAGAACCGGGGAAGTTTGGCATTCCACGGACTTGCAAAGAGGTCTATGTCCGGGGTTCCCCAAATTTGAAAAATCTTTGAGACCTGAGCCATATGTAGGGACCACTCGTGTGGAAGCAGAACTCGACTGAGTCTGTCTGCCCAAGAGTTTTGAACCCCTGGAAGAAAGACTGCCAGAAGATGAATGTGATGCTCTCTGGCGAGGGCCCACAGTCGCAGAGCTTCATTGCAAAGCGACAGAGCCAGTTCCTCCCTGCTTGTTTATGTAGAACATGGCTACCTGATTGTCCATGTGGACAAGGACTGTCTTGTGGCTGAGCAGGGTGTGGAAAACTCGTAGAGCAAGGAAGATTGCTCTGAGTTCCAAGAGATTGATGTGGAGACAAGTCTCCCGTGGGGACCAGATGTCCTGGGTGGAGAGGTCCTGAAGATGAATTCCCCAGCCCATTGGAGAAGCATCTGTTGTAAGAGTTGCCTGGGGTAGAGGCTGTTGAAAAGGACACCCCAGCAAGAGGTTCTGAGGGGACTTCCACCACTGGAGGGACAAAATGAGGCGACTTGTGTTTGCTATTTTATCTGACAGGCAGCCTAATGCCTGGGTCCATTGGGTGGATAAAGTCCACTGAGCTGCTCTCATGTGAAGGCGAGCATATGGTACCACATGAACGGTGGAAGCCATGTGGCCTAGCAACTGTAACATCTCTCGAGCAGTGAGTAGGGGTTTCAACTCTGCTTGAGAAGCTAACTGCATCAAGCGAAGGCAACGGGCCTGGGGAAGAAAGGCCCTTGCCTTTGTGGTATCCAGCAATGCCCCTATAAACTCCAGGGAATGAGTAGGGATCAAATTGGATTTTGGGATGTTTATTACCAGCCCTAAGTATTGAAGGATATGCATTGTGCAGGTTAGATCAGTCCTGGCCTCTGATTGAGTGGGAGCTCGAATGACCCAGTTGTCCAGGTAGGGGAAGACAAATATTCCCAGGGTGCACAGAAAAGCAGCAACCACTGCCATGCATTTTGTGAACACCCTTGGTGCAGAGGCCAGGCCAAAGGGGAGCACTCTGTATTGATAGTGCTTCTCCTGGAAAAGGAACCGAAGGAACCTTCTGTGAGTTGGATGGAT
This sequence comes from Ichthyophis bannanicus, assembly GCA_033557465.1. Taxonomy (NCBI): domain Eukaryota; kingdom Metazoa; phylum Chordata; class Amphibia; order Gymnophiona; family Ichthyophiidae; genus Ichthyophis; species Ichthyophis bannanicus. The sequence goes on from CM066037.1 coordinate 171,842,281, forward strand.
GAGAACATGAGTGTACGCATCCTTGAGATCTAGAGAACAAAGCCAATCCTGACTCTGAAGGTATGGCAGCAGAGTTCCCAGAGAAACCATCTTGAATTTTTCTTTGACTAGGAATCTGTTCAATTCTCTGAGATCTAAAATGGATCTGAAGCCCCCTGTTTTCTTTGGGATAAGAAAATAGGGGGAGTAGAACCCTGTGCCCAGTTGTTGAGAAGGCACTTCCTCTACTGCCCCTTGGGCTAGAAGAGTGGCAACCTCCTGCTCTAATAGGCTGAGGAGGGAGGTTGGAGAATTGAACTGGTGCACTCTTGTGAGAGGGGGCAAGCTGGAAAAATGAAGTTTGTACCCCTCTCTTATGATGGAAAGCGTCCACTGCTCTGCTGTGATTTGCCCCCATCTGGGAGCAAAGTGACATAGCCTTCCTGGAATGGTGGAGGGCTCTGGTCCTTCTAGAGTCAGAAAGGCTAAGTTCTCTAGCAGAAAGTCAAAGGCCCTGAGGTGGCTGAGACTGCTGGGCTGGAGCAGGCCTCGCAGCCTTTGCCTTGGTCTGTTTGGAGGATTGCTGACGTTTGGAAGGGAACTGAGCTGCAGAAGATGCTCTCTGACTATAAGCAGGATAGGATCGTCCCTTCTTTGAAAAAGGTGTTTTCTTGAACAACCTTTTCTTAGCAGGAGCAGCTGTAGATTTGGATAGTCTATCCAAAGCAGAATTTTCAGCATCCATCTGATTGGCTTTTGCTTGCCAATCTTTACCAAACAGATTTTCATCTGTACAAGGGATATTTCCCAATTCATCTTGGACCCACGTCTCCAAATCAGATGCTTGAAGCCAAGCAATCCTACGTGCTGCTATAGCTATAGCTGAGGCTCTGCTTACGCATTCAAAGAAATCAAAAGCTGCACTGTTGGAGAAATTGGAGACATCCTGGGCATGTTTTGAGCGCAGAGAGAAATTCTTGCCTTTTATTGTCAGACATAAAAGGACTTAAAGTCTGCAAATGGTCAGTGACCTCTTTTAAGAACATGCCTATGTAGAGACTATAAGAATTAATTCTTGCAGCAAGCATGGAAGCTTGGAAGATTCTTCTACCAAAAGCATCCAGGGTTCTACATTCACGTCCTGGAGGATTAGAGGCATGTCTCTTGGCACTTCTAATCTTTTTCATTGCAGACTCAACCACAATAGAGTGGTGAGGAAGCTGAGTCTTATGGAAACCAGGACAAGGAGGGACACGATACATGGTGTCCAACCTGCGAGAATGAGGAGAGGTGGTTAGAGGTGCTTCCCACATCCTTAACATGAGATCATACAGAATCTCATGAATAGGCAAGGTAGCTGCCTCTTTAGGAGTTTTAGGATATTGTAAAATATCTAACTCCTTAGCTCTAGGCTCTGACTCTGGGGCTACTGTAATAGAAAGACCCCGAGCCACCTCTCTGATAAAGTCTTGAAAAGACAAGTCCTCTGGAGGAGGCATCCTTCGTTTAGGAGAGGACTCCTCCTGTGGAAGAAGCATCACTGCATCGACAGACTGTTCATTTTTTTATTTATTTACATTCTCTTATATACCACGCTATTCTGCATCAGTGCGGTTTACATTGAACAAACTGAAATTACATTGAACAGGGCATTATAACTTGGAGATAACTATTTTACAGGGAACATGGGCTATGGAGGGTTAAGTGGCTTGCCCAAGACCACAAGGAGCACCTGTGGGACTAGAAACCCCAGTCCTTCTGGCCCAAGGTTGCTGTCCTCTAGTGGGATTTGAACCCCTGACCTTCCGGCCTGAAGTACCTTGCCCCAACCACTAGGCCACTCCTCCAACTCCTCTCATAATCCTCAGAGTCATCAGAGGAATCGAAGTATCGTCTGTCAGGATGCTCTTGCAAAGCCCGATACCCGTACCGACCAGGGTCGTTATCAGGAATCATCGGTACCGGGGTATTGGTACCGGAAGGCTGCAGAGGGCAGGGTACCGGCATGGCTGCCAATGTCGATGCCACCAGTACCGGGATCGGTACCGATGGCGATACCAGAGCCGGTACCTACGGAGTAGTCTGATGCGGTACCACGGGCGATGTCACAAGGAAAGCCGCCAGACTGCGTTCCATGGACAGAATCCTCTGATCCATGGAAGCTGCCAATGCCTGGAAGTCGGTACCGGTGGAGGCCACCGGTACCCCAGAGCATGGCACCAGGAGATCGGTTGAGGCCACGCCATCTAGATCGTCCTGGAACCCCGATGATGATGCTTTAGAAGCCGAAGCCTCCCGCCGGGGTAATTTTGCCGGTGCAGAATCCTCGAGGGCAAGGCCAGAGGCATCTCGATGCTTAGAAGGAGATTTGCCCTTCGAGGACCGGCTGGATTTATCTTTAGTTACCTGAGATCCATGTGAGGAAGAAGCAGCCCTGGAAGACGTCGATGCCACCGAAGCTGCATCAGAGGGAAACAGGGTACTGAGCTTGGCAGCTCGGTTCTGTCAACCTCTCTTAGACATCATGGAACAGGACATACAATCTTTGATGGAATGGTCAGGGCTTAAACATTTGAGACACTTCTTAAAACCTGAAGCAGGTTTTTCCATATTTGAGGAAAAAGGTTTTGGGCCTAAGGCCCAAAACTGAAGTACACCTGAAGAAAAAATAGGTGGTCTTTTTTTTTTTTTTTAGGAAAAGAATAAGAACCGGCGGTACTGGTATAGCGTCGAAGAAGGCAGACGCGACAGAAAAGAAATAAAGAAAAAAATAAGGAAATTCTTCTGCGGTGACAGGAACACAACCTGCTGGCTCCGCGAAAAAAGAACTACTGAGGAGAGACAGTTGGAAAGGCGGGAAGGCAGCACGCAGGCGCTGTGGGATGCTCCCAAAAGCTTTCTGATTGGACGATGGGGAGCGTTCCCGCGCAGGCTCCGTCGGTACCGACGTACCCATATGTGAAGACTCATTCCTGCTTGTTCCTGGAGATTACTTATAATAGACATAAAAATTACTTATATATATATTAATTATTAAGTACCTGTCGTATAAAGACCATATGACCAATTGGTAAAATTTAATATACCTCCTTAAGACAGGAGACAAAACTAGCAGAGGAAAGGCGGCTTCATATACAAAGGAAACATGCGAGAAGCATCTCATTCCAGTGATATTGAGATGGCTGAAAATCGCCAAATTAAAAACAAGGAGGTTAAAAATGGTCAACTCCTTTTCAAAAAGCATAAATATAAAAATTGATAGAATAAATAATGGGTTCAACAATTCTTTTAAACCTTTTTCCAATTCAAAGGGACGGAGCAGTGAAGCGACTCCCCGAGTATGTGCAATCTGCTTTGTGGTGTGCTATGTTCACGTGCAAGTTTTTACAAGTTTTCATACCAACAGCAACGCATCGCACGCGTACGTGCAGTGAATAACACTTGTCCAGACTTGTACCAAAGCTTTGCACAGACTTGTTAGATTCATCAATTATAAATAAGAGTGTTAGAGACAAACACTGTTCATTTGTTTTGAGTTTTGAGAAGAAAAGTGGTTTGAAAATACGTTCAAAAATATAAATAGGTACAAGTCAAAGTGAATCAAAATCATCTTCTTTAGGAGTGCCTAAGAAAAGTAAGCACAAAATTTTATACATATTTTTGTAATCGCTCCGATTGCGTAGAGCCGTAGACGCTGATTACGACTTTAGGTAAAGTTGATTTTTCCTAAATTCCTAAAAAATATTTTTAAAATATTTGTGCGCTGTCTGGGCAGGAATCAATTTTGAATTGCTCTATCATATTTAAATGACTTCATTTTTGTCAACAGATAACTTCTACCCAACATAGCCCAGGCTAAAAAGAAATGTAGACAGTATAGTGTTGATTATTTGAAGTTCGGCTTCATTCCATCCCTGTCGGACAAACATCTGCCCATGTGCCTTTTGTGCAACAGAGTTTTAAGCAATGACGCTATGAAACCATCAAAGCTGGAGGATCATTTGAGAAGGTGTCACCCTGATAAAACAAGCAAAGATTTGACATACTTTAAAACACTGAAAGAAAAACTTCAGAAGAGAACCACAGTGTACAGTATGTTCGCTTCAACGTCAATGGTTTGCGGGCATCTTACAATATCTCACTACTCATAGCAAAATCAGGAAAGTCTCATACTATCGGGGAACAGCTGATTTTGCCAGCCATTGAAGAGGTTTTAAAAACTGTTCTACAAAGCCTGCATATGATATACTTAAAAGAATTCCTTTGAGCAACACCACAGTTCAAAGACGTACTGATGAAATGAGTCATGATGTTGAAAGCTTCTTGTGTAATTATCTGCAAAAGAACCATTTCTCTATTCAACTGGACGAGTCAACATTACCTGGTAATGAAGCACTATTATTGGCATATGTTTGTTTTGTTATGGACCAAGAAATCCATGAAGAACTGCTCTTTGACTGAACTTTGACAACAGACAATAAAGGCAAATCAATATTCAATGTTTTGAAAGATTATTTCATGGAAAAAGCGATCCCTTTATCAAATATAATATATGCAGCAGCAGCAGATGGAGCACCAGCCATGTTTGGGCACTTTTGCGGTTTTATAAGCCATTTAAAATAAAATGTACCCGGGGTGTTTGCAATTCACTGTGTCATTCATCGACAACATTTAGTAGCTAAAAATCTGAGTGCCAGATTGCATCAATCTCTTCAATTCGTCATAAATGCAGTAAACAAAATTTGTAGCAACGTGTTGAATTTAAGGTTATTTGCGCAGTTGTGTGAAGAAAATGACAAGGACTTTCATTGATTACTCCTTCACACTGAAGTATGCTGGCTCTCGAAAGGCTTATGTTTGACAAGATTTTTTCACTTTTTGAGATCATTTTAGAGTTTTTGGATGCTGAACATCCCATTTTGAAAGAAAATTTAATCAAATGGAAACCAGACATTGCTTATTTAACAGATCTGTTTACTAAATTTAATGAGGTTAACTTGCAGCTACAAGGTGACAGTCTGAATTTAATAAAAACAAAGTCCATCACTGCAGCTTTTCTTACCAGAATGAATGTAATGAAGCAAAACATTGGACGGAGAGAATTTTCCCAGTTACCCAACTTGTCATTGACAAACGTCCAGGATGACGACGTTTTGGTCTACATTCAAAATGTAAATGTCCTTCACACAGACTTTAAAACCAGGTTTGAGGATGCTTTGACATTGAAGCGAACATATTGTCCACTGTGGTTCTCTTCTGAAGTTTTTCTTTCAGTGTTTTAAAGTATGTCAAATCTTTGCTTGTTTTATCAGGGTGACACCTTCTCAGATGATCCTCCAGCTTTGATGGTTTCATAGCATCATTGCTTAAAACTCTGTTGCACAAAAGGCACATGGGCAGATGTTTGTCCGACGGGGATGGAATGAAGCCGAACTTCAAATAATCAACACTATACTGTCTACATTTCTTTTTTGCCTGGGCAATCCATACGGTGACACTGAAGAATCGGATGTCATATTACAAGAAGAACTGATTGGAATAAGCACTAACGAAGAACTTAAGATGAAGTTCAGAAAGGGGTAACAGCAGTTCTGGCTTCAGAAAGATATACCTGTTGCTTATCCTGCATTATGAACTATCGCAAGAAAGTTTTTGATAGCTTTTCCATCTTCATACCTCGTGGAAAGGGGTTTTAGCGCGGTTGCCAATCTTCTTACGAAAAAAAGAAATAGATTGCAAATCACTGGACATGGAGATTTAAGACTATACCTCACTAATTTGAAGCCAAATATTGAACAATTGCTATCGGAGCATCAGGTTCATCCCTCTCATTAACAGCATTATTTGTGTATTAATTTTATGTAAGAATTTTACTAGGTTGTGATTTGTTTAGTTTCAAATCCAAATATTTACTTGCATTTTGTGTCTTTTCAATAAAGGTATGAATAAAAATTACACAGGTACACTACCAAAAAACTGCCTCCAGTTTTGCAACTGATTCCTATAGATTTTGGGGTGCTGAATCCAGGAAAAATAGCCAAAATGTTCCATCACGTCACGTTTTCTTGCAAAATTAGATTTCTTACCCATATAAGGAATGTTCACATAATTTCTTTTTAGCCGACTGCAGTTTATTTTCTTGGCCCAAAATAGAGGTTGTAATGGTTAACTAACTAGAAACACTCCCTCATGATATTTTAGAGTGTTTTGTATTCATTTTATACATTAACAGGACAATTGGGAGGCGGGGGGCTAAATCCAGTACTCGCGCTGGCGCATGTTCTTTCCTGTTCGCCTCGCCTCGTTCGCTCAAACACGGTGGTTGCGACATGAATGTTCCTGTCAAATTTCAGTTTCTTGCAAGTTCATTATTACCTTTTGTTTGCTCAGTCGTAATCCAGCTTTATTCTGAAGTGGTTCACTACAGTTGTAGTTTGCAGTGCTGTGTATTTGTGATGGCTCACAGAGCCAAAGGTTGCGTCAACTCTCCGGACATTTTTTGTTTTATTTGTGGGGAATATACCGTGAAAAAGCGGCAGAGGAACATTTCTGCATTTATTAAAAAAGTATATTTCACCTATTTCGGTTTGAAGTTAGGCGATCAAGACAAACCGTGGGCTCCTCACAAAGTGTGCAAGACATGTGAGGAAGATCTACGCTTATGGATGAAAGGTAAAAAACAAGCATTTCGTTTCGGAATACCTATGATGTGGCGTGAACAAAGAGACCACAGCAGTGACTGCTATTTTTGCTCTTGCATTGTGAAGGGATACAACTTAAAAAATAAGAACGTAATAAGTTACCCCAACCTTCCCTCAGCAATTAGGCCTATGCCTCATAGCAACGAAGTACCTGTGCCTGAACCACCAAAATCTTTGGATCATATTTGTGTGGACGGTTCTGATCATGATGAGACTCATCAGATGGCCTTTTCCGATGAGTCCAGTACTTCCGAGTTTGAAACTGAACCAGATCCGAAACCTGAACTTTTCTCTCAAGCTGAATTGAATGATTTAGTCCGGGATTTAGGACTCCCAAAAGATGCTGCCCAACTGCTAGGTTCTCGGCTTAAACAGAAAAATCTATTGTCACCAGGAACAACTTTTTATTGGTACCGCAACCGCGAGACACAATTTTTGAAGTATTTCAGCAAAGAGGAAGATTTGGTATTTTGCAACGATATATACGGAGTGATGGAAAAGTTTAAACTCAAGTATGATCCTGCTGAATGGCGGCTGTTCATTGATTCGTCAAAAGACAGCATAAAAGGTGTTCTTCTTCATAATGGCAACACATTCGCTTCAGTTCCTATTGCTCACTCTGTTATTCTCCAAGAAAAATACGAGGATTTGGCCCTGATTCTTCAGAAGATTCGTTATGATGAGCATAAGTGGATGATTGTGGAGACTTTAAAATTCTATCCATGCTATTAGGGCAGCAATCCGGTTTCACCAAATATCCCTGCTTCCTTTGCTTGTGGGATAGCCGGGCCCGCGACCTACACTGGGGGAAAAAAGACTGGCCAATTCGGGAGTATTTGAGACCCGGTGAGAAAAATGTTCTTCATGAGAGCTTGGTACCTCGTGATAAAATTCTATTACCACCTCTCCACATTAAGTTGGGTCTCATTAAGCAATTCAAGTCCCTTCCAAAAGATGGTGAGTGCTTTCGGTACCTTTGCTCAAAGTTCCCCCGACTTTCTGAAGCAAAGCTAAAGGAAGGAGTGTTTGTTGGCCTTGATATAAGGAAACTCATTTCAGATGGAGCATTCGCTGAAACGATGTCTGAGAAGGAAAAAGAAGCCTGGGATTCCTTCAAGGATGTTGTTCTCAAATTCTTGGGGAACAGGCGGGATGAGAACTATAAGGATATTGTTGCCAGGATGCTCAATGCCTTCAAAGAACAAGGCTGTAACATGAGCCTGAAAGTCCATTTCTTGCACTCCCATGTGAACTACTTTCCCGAAAACTTGGGGGCGTACAGTGAACAACAAGGTGAAAGGTTTCACCAGGACATCAAGGACGCAGAGAGAAGGTACCAAGGAAGATGGAACACCACTATGATGGCTGATTTCTGCTGGTTGCTGCTGCGGGAAACCCCAGATGAAAAATACGCCAAGCAGCGCACCAAGAGAAGCATTCGGGGGAAGAAGAAACGGGCCCACCAGGAGATTGATAGACCCAAGAATGACTTTAAAATCTAAACTGTGTTGACAAATATCGTGTTTTTACTAAACTTTGAAATAAAAATTTGCTAGTTATTACCACAGTGTCGGATCTCATTTATTAGAATTTTATTTTCACACCATCGGGTGTTTGTCTTCATGTATTGCAATGGTGCGGTTTGCGTTTTCTATTCTTACATACATACCTGTACAACATTTTTTGCACATTTCTTTGCTTTGCTTTGTGTCTAACCTCGCTCTTATATATATGCTCAATGTTTGTGCACATGTATGTGGCTGTTTTAAGTGCAGACAATTTTGCTACCATCACAGTGTGTTTTGTTGACATTACTCTATTCTTATGTGCTGCCTTGTTACAATTTTCTTTATTCTTATTTGAATAACTACTAAACAATTAGTATAAAGAATTCATCCAAGAAACTCGATCGCACTCAATCTGAAACGTTCACCTCAAACTGCTAACCCAATGTAGCAAAAAATCTGTACGTGATGGAGCAAATTGGTTACCAGATTTGGATTCAGCGCACCAAAAAACGTAAAAATCAATCGAAACATTAGAGGCAGTTTAAAAAAATTTTTTTTAGTGTACCTGTGTTATACATGTTTTTCTTTTTTTACATTTGTCCACTCTACAAAAAACCCTATCAAAGTGAGCAGCACTGTGTCAGCTGTCAAAAACACATTTGAAGTTGATAAGTTTAGGAAACTTCAATATTAGGCAGGCAGGGGGGTCTACGGAAAAAAAAAAATAAAAAAATCGGCAAGTGGTCTACGGGGCAAGAAGGTTTGGGAACCCATGTTCTAGGCAGAGGTCGGGAGGGAGAGAGTTCCAGAGAAGGGGAGGTCAAGAAAAAAAGAAGGCAGAGGTACGGGTAGATTCTATACAGGCACGAGAGACAGGCGAGAGGAATAGGTGATCAGCTTGGACCTGCTGGAGGGAGCGGTGTGATGTGTGAAGGTGAATCAGATCAGAGAGATACTGGGGGGGGGGTGTTGGTGTGGATGGTGCGATGAACCAAAGTAAGGAGCGGATCTTATAGTGTACACAGAATTTTATGGGAAGCTAATGTAAGTGAATAAGCAGAGGGGTGATGTGGTCTGAGCGAGAAGTGCGGATCAGTATGCGGGCGACGGTATTCTGGAGGCGTTGCAATCTGCAGAGTTGATATTGGGGGAGACCAGCCAGGACAACATTGCAATAGTCAAAACGACTCATAACTAGAGAGAGGAGAAGTGTGGACAGAGAGGAGGGGTTGAGAAAGGGTGAACGGAGCAAATCCAATGCAAAGTGTGAAATGAGCGTTGAATAATGGAGGATAGGAGCTCACGGAAAGATAAGGAGGAATCAAATGTAAGACCAAGATAGCAGAGAGAGGAAACCAGTGGGATGGATGTTGATGCAAGAGGAGGAGCCAAAAAGGGGGCGGCGAGTGGAGAGAGCAAACCAAATGGCAGAGGCTTTAGATGGATTGATGTGGAGAAAGTTTGATCTCATCAAGGCAGACACACACATGCAGATGGGTCAGGTCAAGGGCAAAGGGACTAGTGTGGTACAGGAGGAAAATGTCATCCAGATAATAGTAGGCTGAGATATGCTGTTGGACGATGAGGATAAGGGGAGCCAGAAAGACAGTGAAGAGAAGGGGAGCAAAAAAAGAGAACCCTGGGGGATGCCACAGGGCAGGGGAGTGACAGAGGAGGAACCAATGAGGACAGAAGAAGTCCGGGACAAAAGAAAGGAGTGAAACCAACGAAGGACAGAACTGGCAATCTGAAAGTCAAGGAGATGGGAGAGAAGGGTGTGATGATCAACTAGGTCAAAGGCAGAGGAGAAATCTAAAGATATGGCCAAAGAAATGTCCTCCCAATCGTGTGAAGCTCATTATGGAGGGAAAGGACGATAGTTTCTGTACTGACCGTGACGGAAGCCAGATTGGCGGGGGTGAAGAGCGAAGGTAGCATCAAGGTAGGAAGAGAGTTGGGCGAACAGCAGCCTCTCAAGGATTTTGGAGAGAAACAGAAAAGTAAAAATAGGGTGACAGTGGGCAAGAATGGTGGGGTCCAGAGAGGGTATCTTGAGGATGGGCCGAATGACTGCGCATATCCAGGGGAGGGGGGAGGAGACCGAAGAGAGACTGAAGTTGAAGATGCTGATAATGAGCAAAAGAAGGGTCAAGGAGAGGTCAAAGAGCCAGGAAGAGGGAATAGGGTCAGAGGGAGAGGTAGTCTTGTGGGAGGAGGAAAGGGCTTTAAGGAGCTCAGAGGAGAAAATTGGATGGAAAGAGGACCAGGAGTGGGACAGGACAGGGAAGGGATGGGGGGGATGGGGAAAGACAAGACAGAGGGGAGGGGAGGAGAGAAAGGAACGGTGGAGGAGAAGGACTTTGTCAGCAAAGTAGGTAGCTAAGAGGGTGGGGTAAGGAAACAGGAGGGGGGGACTGAAGAGGAGGAATGAAGGGATGATAAGGAGTTGAGAACAGAATACAGCTGGCGGGAAGAATTAGAAGAGGAGGAAAAGGTTAGAATAGTAAGAAAGCTTAGCAGAATGGATGAGGGAATGATAGCGGGAATGACACTGATAGATATGAACCAGTGATTCGGTGGAGGGATGTTTGCGCCAAAAGCGTTCGGGAGGGAGGGAAACAAAATCAGGAGGGAAAAGCTGATCAGGAGGAGGAAACTGCTGGAGAGTGAAAGCACAAATGTGTCAAGTAAGGATGGGTGGAGAAGCAAGTCATGGTAAGGAAAACTGAAGACAAAAATGATCATACAAGGGAAAGAGTAGTTACTCACCTGTAACAGGTGTTCTCCAGGAGCAGCAGGAATCAGTCCTCACATATGGGTGTCATCGGCGCCGATGAAGCCCCAGCGGAGCATTTCCCCAGCTTTCTATGAAAGACTTTGGGAATGCAGGCACGCATGCGCGGTTCCCTTCCCGCCTAAAGGTGCCATCTTACCTCAGTCAAATGAAATAGTTAAGAACAGCACACAAAAATGAAAAAATAAACTATGTACAACTGCAACTCCAAGGGGAGGAGGGAGGGTTGTGAGGACTGATTCCTGCTGCTCCTGGAGAACACCTGTTACAAGTGAGTAACTACTCTTTCTCCAGGACCAAGCAGGAAGTCAGTCCTCACATATGGGTAACTCCCTAGCTCTGGGCTACCAGGAACCCAGGCTGAACAAGAGGACTCCCTCTAGTCCCAGCTGCACAGAAAGGCTTTTCACTGACACAACCTCGACCGGTAGCCCAACAGAGGGCAGGAGTTGCCTAAACCTCAAAGAGATTCCGGAGTACTGCTTGGCCAAAAGCACTGTCCCTACGGGACTCCCTCTCCAGACAGTAATGGGCCGCAAAAGTCTGGCTTGAAAACCAAGTTGCAGCCCTGCAGATGTCTACCAAGGGCACAGAGCGGAGATGAGCCACTGAGGCAGCCATTGCCCTGACACGGTGGGCCGTAACCCGACCCTGCAAAGGAAGGTCAGCCGCCCTGTAAGCCCAGGTGATACAGTCAGCCACCCAGATGGACAAGGTACGCTCGTACACAGCCAACCCCAAGTTATTAGGGTCAAAAGAAACGAAGAGCTGAGTAGCCCTTCTATGCCCCTGCGTACGGTCAAGGTAGAAGGATAAGGCCCTCCTACAGTCCAGGTTATGCAAGACTGCTTCAGCCTGGCTTGCATGAGGCCTAGGGAAGAATGTTGGAAGAACTATCTCCTGATTGAGGTGGAAAGAGGAGACAACCTTTGGGAGGAACTTTGGATGAGTCCTGAGGACCACCCTGTTCCTATAAATCCTAGTGTAAGGCCTATCACAGACCAGGGCCTGAAGCTCACTCACTCGCCTAGCCGAAGTAAGGGCTATCAGGAAGAGTGTCTTCCAAGAGAGGAAACGTAGTGGGCAAGTAGCCATCGGCTCAAAAGGTGGGCGAGTCAGTTGCTGCAAGACCACATTCAACTCCCACTCAGGGGCAGGACGACGGATTGGAGGCTTGAGCAAAAGCAAGCCCCTGAGAAAACGGGACACCAAGGGGTGAACCGAGAGAGAATGTCCTTCCACCAGTGAGTGGTGAGCTGCTAGAGCTGAGAGGTGGACCCAAACAGAATTGGACTTGAGTCCCTGATTGGACAAGTGCAGTAAGTACTGAAGTATCACTGGTACAGTACAGGAGAAAGGATCCTCTGTACGTAGCTGACACCACACAGAAAACCTTTACCACTTGAGAGCATAGGTCTTTCTAGTGGACTGTTTCCTAGAGGCTAGGACAGCCTCCTCAATTTCTCGAGGTAGGCCCCAGGGAGCCAAAACTACCCTTGCAGCCTCCAGGCCATCAAATTGAGAGCTTTGAGATTGGCGTGCAGAAGGGAACCCTGATCCTGAGAGAGAAGTTCGGGTTGCAACCCCAGAGGCCACCAGAGACCTTCAGGCCTTGTCCTGAATAATCTTGAAGAGAGTTTGGGCCACCAAGGGCGTGGGAGGAAACACATATAGGAGGCCCTGAGACCATGGAATCAGAAAAGCATCTGCCGCCATCCGCAGAGGATGCAGTTGCCTGGAGCAAAACCTTGGCAGTTGCTTGTTCAGTGGACTGGCAAAGAGGTCTATCGAAGGGAGACCCCATTTCAGGAAGATCTTCTGAACCACCAAGGGAAGCAGCTGCCACTCGTGGGGCTGCAAGATTCTGCTCAACCGGTCGGCCAGGTAGTTTTCCTGGCCTGGAAGGTACACAGCCCTGAGGAACATGTTGTGCTTGAGGGCAAATGAACAAAGGTCCTCAGCCTCCCGACAAAGGAGTCTGGACCCTGTCCCGCCTTGTTTGTTAACATAAAACATGGCTACCTGGTTGTCTGTCTGAACCAGGACAGATTGATGAGCCAGGGCAAGAGAGAAAGCTTTGAGAGCTAGGCGAATAGCCCTGAGTTCCAGGAGATTGATCTGCTGTGCCGCCTCCCAGGGAGACCACAGGCCCTGGGTGCACTTCTCTCAACAATGAGCTCCCCAGCCCTGCAGGGAGGCGTCGGTGGTCAGTACCACTGTGTACCCAGGAATCTGAAAGGGCACGCCTTTGAGGAGATTGGGTGGGTGCAGCCACCAGCTGAGGGAGTTCAGAAATGGTCTGGACACCCTTATCCCGTCTCTGAGGCTGCCTATGGCCTGTGACCACTGAGTCCGAAGGCACCACTGTGCAGGCCTCATATGGAGCCTGGCTTTTGTTGTCACATGTACTGTTCGAAGCCATGTGGCCAAGCAACCTCAGGCAGAGCCTGGCGGAGACCAGAGACTTGCAAAGAAACTGGTTGGCTAAGTTTATCAGTCTCTGGCTCTGTCTGCTGGCAAGAAAGCCTTTGCCAGCAGGGAGTCCAGCCTTGCCCCTATGAACTTCAAGTTCTGGGAGTGGAGCAAAATGGACTTTGCGAAGTTTATGACGAACCCCAGGCTTTGAAGAAGAGCAATAGTTCTGAGGGTGGCTTGTCTGGCCTCCTGGCATGTCTGACCCCTGATGAGCCAGTTGTCCAGATAGGGGAAGACAAAGATCCCCTGATTCCTCAGGAAGGCTGCTACCACAGCCAGGCACTTGGTAAAGACCTTAGGAGCGGAGGTGAGGCCAAAGGGCAGCACTCTGTACTGATAATGGTTTCCTCCCACAGTGAACCTGAGGAACTTTCTGTGGTCTGGATGAATGAGGATGTGGTTATACGCATCCTTTAGATCTAAGGAGCATAGCCAATCTCCCTGCTGGAGGTAGGGCAGAAGTGTTCCAAGAGTAAGCATCTTGAACTTTTCTTTCTCTAGGAACTTGTTGAGGTTCCTGAGGTCCAGAATGGGTCCAAGGCCACCGGTTCTTTTGGGCACTAGGAAATACCTGGAGTAGAACCCGTGACCTTGCAAGTGGGGAGGCACAGGCTCCACCGCCCTGTCCACCAACAGACCTTGGAGCTCTTGAAGGAGAAGGTCTGTGTGCAGGGGAGGCCTTGGAGACTCCCCTGGAAAGTATGGAGAAGGCAGTTGGTGAAAATGCAGTGCATAGCCCCTGTGGACTATGTCCAACACCCAACTGTCCCCGGTGATGAGGGGCCACTGGTGGGCAAAGAGGGCAAGGCGACCTCCTGTGCAGGGTTGAGATGGCAGGGACGGAGAGGCTACGCTCAAGGAGTCAAAAACCCCCACCCTGATGAGTGGGAGCAGGGGCCGGAGGCTTGGGGGTCCTCTGCCTACGGGGCCCATTACCCTGCCCCTTGGCTTGCTGACCCTGGGGTGCAGCTTGGGCAGCCTGATATTGAGGGTACTGTTTGTAGGCAGTGCCCTTCCTCGGGTAAAAGGGCTTTTTACCCGGGCCCTTCTTTTTATGAGTAGGGACAGAGGACCTCTTAGACAGCCTTGTCCGTGTAAGGTGCTCGGTTTCGAGCTGGGCGGCCTTCTCGGACATGGGCTTACCAAAAAGGTTTTCACCTCGGCAAGGGACATCGACCAACTTGTCCTGAACCCATGGCTCGAGGTCCGATGACTGCAGCCATGCCTGGCGTCGAGCCGCAATGCCGGCTGCCGCTACTCGGGCCGAGGCCTCGAAGCTATCGTAGGCGGCGCGGGACATGAACTTCGAGCAGTCCCGAATCCTCGAGGACAAGGACTTGAATCTCTGCAAGGGTTCCCCGGAGAGTCCAGCAGAGAACCCGGCCAACTCTTTGGCCAAGTCCCGCAAGTACATGCCCACGTACAGCTGGTAAGACTGGACACGGCAAGCAAGCATCGAGCCCTGAAAGCACTTTCTACCGACTCCATCGAGGGTCCAGGCCTCCCTGCCGGGGGGCACCGTGGAGTGCATCTTCTGGCTCTTCAGACGATGCATGGCCGATTCCACAACCATGGAATGGTGTGGTAGCTGTGCCTTTTGAAAGCCAGGGCTCTTTCGGAGTCGATAGATTGAGTCGACTCGCTTGCTGAGAACCAGCGCCGAGGCCGGTGCCTCCCACATCCGGAAGAGGAGCCGTTCCAGCATCGGAGGAACCAGGACAGTAAAGGCCTCCTTCGGAGAGTCATATTGCAGGGCCTCAAGATCTTCAGCTGAAGGCTCCTCCTCGGGGTCCGCCGGAATAGCCAAGGCAGTGGCCATATCCCGGACGAATTTCGAGAACCTAGTATCCTCCGGAGGGGATCTACTCCGGGGCTCAGACTGCGGTGAGTCCGACAGGATGCACCAAGTCTTGAACGTACCGGGGGACTCCTCGTCCTCTGTCTCCCAGGCGGACTCGTCCGACGAGGAGTCGGGGTCCGACCCCACGGGGCCCTGGAGCACCCGCCCCGACGCCGGAGGCTCCAGCGTCAACGTCCTCGGTCCCGAACGGGAGGTCGAGGGAGACCGCGACCGAGGTCGACTTCGAGCCATGATGGACTCGAGTATCGGCTCGGTCTCCGGGGTCGACGTCCCGGTGGTCGGGGCAGATGCGCCAGACAGGCTGGCCATCAGTGCCCGCTGCTGCTCCATGAAGGCAGACAATCTGCTCTCCAAGGCTGTCATCCTGAGACTCAGCTCGGGAGACGCAGCAGCCACTGACTTCGGCCCCCGGTGGCGCCGGGCCTGACGTCGGCTCTCTGGGAGGAGAGTCCTTGAGGACCACAGGGCTTATGTGTCCAGCAGACTCCGGATCCACACGAGGGACCCTGGCAGGCTTCTCCTGTTCCATGGGCCTGGGGCAACGGTCGGGGGTCTTAGACCTGGCCCTCGAGGAGCCAGGGACCTCCTCCGACGATGCCCTCGCGAGCCTCTTCTTCCTCTTACGTTCCCGGTCGGCGGACCCCCTGTCTGAGGAGCTTCGACGGCGCTCGGGATCCGAATCCCAAGATGTCAAGCCCTCAGACGAGGTCCGGGCCCGGCTGGAGGCAGAGTCTGAGAAAAGCCTTTCTTTCTGCTGCTGGCGACTTCGGAGTGCCTTGGAAGACATCTTCCCACATGGTCCACACGTCTTAGGGTCGTGATCAAGACCGAGGCACCGAAGGCAGCAGTCGTGTGTGTCGGTGAGAAACATTAATTTCTTACACTGATCACACTTCTTGAAACCACTGGAAGCCATCGGGGGAAAAAAAAGAGTCCTCACGAGGTCAAAGGACCGGCCTTCCAGGGAAAAGCAAAAAAAGGGCGTGAACGCCAGCCACGAAGGGCAAAAACCAAAAAGGAGGAACGGGCTCGATACCGGTGTACCGAACCCGGCGGGAGGGGAACCGGCGTCGAACTGGGAGAAAAAACAGCGAGGATCGCCAAAGAAAAAAGCACTTTTATCCGGGATGACAGAACACACGTCCGGTGGGCTTCTCGGAAAAAAAGAAACTGAGGTAAGATGGCACCTTTAGGTGGGAAGGGAACCGCGCATGCGTGCCTGCATTCCCAAAGGCTTTCATAGAAAGCTGGGGAAATGCTCCAATGGGGCTTCATCGGCGCTGATGACACCCATATGTGAGGGCTGACTTCCTGCTTGGTCCTGGAGAACTGGGAATGTAGAAAGATCGGAGGGGGAAAGAATAAGGAGGTCAGAGAGAGAGATAACAAGGTCAAGAAAGTGACCAGCTGTGTGGGTGGGACAAAGTACATTTTGACAAAGTGAGAAATCAGCAAGGAGGGAGACAATGAAGCATCACGTGGTCGGAAAGGAGAGTCCAAAATGGAGGTTAAAATCGCCAAGGATCAGGAGGCGTGTGAACAGGAGAAAGAGTAGTTACTCACCTGTAACAGGTGTTCTCCAGGAGCAGCAGGAATCAGTCCTCACTTATGGGTGACGTCGCCCTCGCGGAGCAATTTCCCCAGCTTTCGAAGAAAGCCTTTGGGATTGCAGCGCGCATGCGCGGTCCCCTTCCCGCCCGAGGGTGCCATCTTGCTCAGTCAGATGACATAGCGAAGACAGCAAAATATAACAAAATGAATGCAACTCCAAGGGGAGGAGGGAGGGTAGTGAGGACTGATTCCTGCTGCTCCTGGAGAACACCTGTTACAGGTGAGTAACTACTCTTTCTCCAGGACCAAGCAGGAAGTCAGTCCTCACTTATGGGACTCCCAAGCTTAAGGCTACCGGAGACCTCAAGCCTAAAAGAGCTTCCTCAAGCTCAGCAGTACAGAAGGAAGGAATCTTCTCTGAATACGCATCCGGCCGGTAGCCAACACCGCAAAAGTCTGGCTTGAAGACCAAGTAGCGGCCCGGCAGATGTCTGCCAATGGGACAGAGCGGATATGGGCCACAGACGCAGCCTTCGCCCTGACACGGTGGGCCGTGACTCGACTCTCTAAGGAGAGGCCGGTTGCCCCATAAGCCCAGGCGATACAGTCAGCTACCCAGATGGACAAAGTACGCCTGGAGACAGGAACCCCCAACCGATTGGGGTCAAAAGATACGAAAAGCTGAGCAGCTTTCCTATGCTCACGCGTACGCTCAAGGTAGAAAGACAAGGCTCTTCGACAGTCCAGGGTATGCAGAACAGTCTCAGCTCGGCTGGTATGCGGCCTGGGAAAAAAGGTCGGGAGAACCACCTCTTGATTGATGTGGAAAGAGGAAACCACCTTCGGAAGAAACTTAGGGTGAGTCCGCAGGACAACCCTATTCTTGTAGAACCTGGTATAAGGGGGCTCCGACACTAGGGCCTGTAGTTCACTAACGCGCCTAGCGGAGGTAAGGGCTACCAAGAAGAGAGTTTTCCAGGAGAGGAAACGAAGAGGGCAGGTAGCCATGGGTTCAAAAGGCGGACAGGTAAGCCTTTGTAAAACCACATTGAGATCCCAGTCAGGAGCTGGAGGGCGCAACGGGGGCTTGAGCAGGAGCAGGCCCCTGAGGAAACGCGCCACCAAGGGGTGCGAGGAAAGAGGTTGGCCCTCCACCGGCGAATGGTGCGCAGAGAGAGCACTGAGGTGGACTCTGACAGAATTGGATTTGAGGCCTAGATCGCAGAGGTGAAGCAAATATTGCAGTACCACCGATACTAAGCAGGCGAAAGGGTCCTCAGAGCGCTGAAGAACACCAGACCGAGAAGCGACGTCATTTAAGGGCGTAAGATTTCCGGGTGTAAGGTCGCCGAGACGCTAGGACGACAGCCTCCACCTCCGGAGGAAGTAAGAGCGGAGCTAGGACTACCCTTTCAGCAGCCAGGCCATCAGATGAAGGGCCCGGAGGTTGGGGTGTAGAAGAGTGCCCTGATCCTGGGTCAGGAGATCGGGCTGAAACCCCAGAGAAAGAGGGGTGTCCACCGCTAGCTGCAGGAGCAGAGGGAACCAGGGTTGTCTCGGCCACCTGGGCGCTACCAGGATCACGGAGGCCCTGTCCTGGACTACTTTGAACAACGTCCGGGACACCAGTGGCGTGGGAGGGAAGGCATACAATAGGCCCGTGGACCACGAGATGAGGAAAGCATCCGGCGCTACTCTGAGAGGATGCGGGTACCGAGAGCAGAACCTGGGAAGTTGCCGGTTCAGCGGACTGGCAAAGAGATCCACGGTGGGGAGGCCCCACCGGTGGAAGATCTGCTGGACAACTAAGGGGTTCAACCTCCATTCGTGTGGCTGTAGAATCCGGCTCAGTTTGTCGGCCAGGCAATTGTCCTGTCCGGGCAGGTAAACAGCCTTGAGTAGGATGTCGTGGTCAACTGCCCACGAGCACAGTCTCCGGGCCTCCTGACAGAGAAGGAGGGAGCTTGTGCCCTCCTGTTTGTTCATGTAGAACATGGCAACCTGATTGTCCGTCTGCACCAGTACAGACTGACGAGAAGTGAGGTAAGAGAAGGTCCGCAGAGCTAGGTGGATCGCCCGCAGCTCCAGGAAGTTTATCTGCTGAGCCGCCTCCCAAGGGGTCCAAAGGCCTTGGGTGCGTGCTCCCTGGCAATGCGCTCCCCATCCCAGAAGCGATGCATCTGTCGTGAGCACCTGGGAGGGCGTGGGAGGCTGAAAAGGCATGCCAAGCAGTAGGTTGGGCAGGTGAAGCCACCATTGCAGAGAGGAGACCAGACGGTCGGAGATCTGTAGCAGGTCCGTCAGACTCCCTGTGGCCTGATGCCATTGAGTACGAAGGCCCCACTGAACAGGCCGCATATGCAGGCGGGCGTTCAGGGTGACATGGACCGTGGATGCCATATGACCGAGCAGCTGCAGGAATCGCCGAGCCGGGGCCAGGGACGCTCTGTGGAATCTGCCGGCCAGCGCTATGAGCCTGTTGGCTCGCTCCTGAGGCAGGAAGGCGCGAGCCCGCAGAGTGTCCAGCCGTGCCCCTATGAACTCGAGATCCTGAGAGGGGCGCAACGTGGACTTTTCGAAGTTTATGACGAAGCCCAAGTGCTGAAGCAAAGCTACTGTGTGTTGGGTGGCCTGAGCGACCTCTACGGAGGATTGCGCCCGTATGAGCCAGTCGTCGAGGTAGGGGAAGACGAAGAGGCCTTGAAGCCTCAGGAAAGCCGCCATCACTGCCAGGCATTTCGTGAACACTCTGGGAGCGGAGGACAGGCCGAAGGGCAGCACGCGGTACTGATAATGTCTTCCCGCCACCACAAATCTCAGATATTGCCGGTGGTCCGGATGGATAAGGATGTGGGTATAGGCATCCTTTAGGTCCAAGGAGTATAGCCAGTCTCCCTGCTGGAGGTAGGGCAGTAGGATTCCAAGGGTGAGCATCCTGAACTTTTCCCGTTGCAGGAACTTGTTGAGGTCGCGGAGGTCCAGGATGGGTCTGAGGCCTCCTGTCCACTTGGGCACCAGGAAGTACCTCGAGTAGAACCCTTGGCCCCAGAGGTGTTTGGGTACTGGCTCCACCGCCTGCTCCCCCAGCAGACCCTGCAGCTCCTGCAGGAGTAAGTCCCTGTGCAGAGGGGGCCTTGAAGGCTCCCCTGGGAAGTAGGGGGGGGCACCTGGTGAAAATGTAGGAGGTAGCCCTTTTGAACCACCTGCAGCACCCAGGAATCGGAGGTTATGGCTGACCACCTGTGGGCAAAGTGGGTCAGCCTGCCCCCCGTGCAGGGTAAAGGGGCTATGCTTGCATAGTCAAAAACCCCCACCCTGCTGAGCAGGGGGTTGTGTAGTGGGCTTAGGGGCCCTCGACTTACGGGACCCATTGCCCTGACTCTTAGCCTGCGGACCCCGATTGGGAGCCGCAGACGCTTGGTATTGGAGGTGCTGTTGCTTATAGGCGGGCACCTTCCTCGGGTAAAAAGGCTTTTTCCCCGAACCCTTCCTTTTTAGTGAGGGAGTGGAGGTCTTTCTGGATAAGCGAGTCCTAGTGAGAGTCTCGGACTCGAGTTCCGCCGCCTTATCAGCCATGGGTTTCCCAAAGAGGTTTTCACCTCTGCACGGGACATCAACCAACTTGTCCTGTACCCACAGCTCGAGGTCGGATGACTGAAGCCAGGCCTGCCGGCGGGCCCCGATGCCAGCCCCCGCAACTCGGGCTGATGCCTCGAAGCCATCGTATGCCGCTCAAGAAATGAACTTCGAGCACTCTCGTATATTATCAGATAAGGTCTGGAACCTCTGCAAGGGTTCCTCGGAGAGACCAGCCGAGAACCCAGCAATTTCTTTTGCCAGGTCTCGGAGGAACATGCCCATGTATAGTTGGTATGTCTGGACTCGGCAGGCCAGCATGGAGCCCTGGAAGCACGTCCTACCGAGGGCGTCCAGGCTCCGGGCCTCCTTACCCGGAGGCACCGAGGAGTGCATCTTTTGACTCTTAAGTCGATGCATGGCCGATTCCACCACCATAGAATGGTGCGGTAGTTGTGCCTTCTGGAACCCGGGACTCTTGCGGACTCGATAAAGCGAATCGACCCGCTTGCTCAGTACCAGCGTCGATGCCGGGCATTCCCACATGCGAAAGAGCAGCCGCTCCAGCATAGGGGGAACCGGTACAGTAAAGGCCTCCTTCGGGGGAGAGTCATACTGGAGGGCCTCGAGCTCTTCGGCGCAGGGCTCCTCCTCGGGATCCGCGGGGAAGGCCAACGCCTTGGTCATTCCCCTCACAAAATCGGAGAAGCGGGTATCCTCCGGATGGGACCGCCTCCGAGGCTCCGACTCGGGTGAGTCGGAGGGGACGCACCGGGTCTGAAAAGAGCCTGGCGATGCGTCCCCTTCCGTGTCCCAGCCCAACGCCTCCATGGAGGAGTCGAGAGGGTCCGTGCGGGCGAGGGTTCGCCCCGACGCCGGTGTCGACGACCTCGGTCCCGAACGGGAGGCTGAGGGAGACCTCAACCAAGGATCGACTCGAGCACGTGTGGACTCGAGGATCGACTCGGCCGCCGGTGTCGACTTGGGCGTCGACGTCCCGGTGGTCGGGGCAGATGCACTGGCGAGGCCGGTCATCAATGCCCGCTGCTGGTCCAAGAAGGCAGTGATACTGCGCTCCAAGGATGTCAATCTGAGACCAAACTCAGAAGACCCGTCAGGCCCGACATCGGTTCCGGAGGGGAGTCCAGGAGGACTATAGCACTCACGTGTCCAGGCGGCTCCACCTCTAGGCGAGGAAGTTTGCAAGGCCTCTCCGTCTCCGAGGGCTCAGGGCGGTTGACGGGACTAAGCGACCCGGCCATCGAGGGACCAGGTGCGTCCTCCGACGCCGCCTGAGCGAGCTTCTTCTTCCGATGATGTTCACGGTCGGGGGACCCCTGCTCAGAGGAACTCCGATGATACTCGTGGCCCGAGCCCCGAGACATTGAAGCTTCCGACGAGGTCCGAGCCTGACCAGACTAGGGGTCAGAGAAGATACGTTCCTTTTGTGACTGCCGACTCCTCAGAGACTTTGAGGACAGTCTGCTGCACGGACCACAATCCGTCGAGTCGTGGTTGGGTCCGAGGCAACGGAGGCAGTAGTCGTGCGTGTCCGTAAGGGACATCAGTTTGGAGCAACGACCACATTTTTTAAACCCGCTGGCGGCCATCGGGGGAAAAAGGGCCCCGGCAAGGTCGAAAGACCGGGCTGCCAGGGGTGAAAAAGAAAGTGGCGGGAACGCCAGTTAGAAACAGAACTTAAAAGAAAAAGGGGGGGGAAACGGACTCGAGGGATATCAAGGCAGGGCGGGGACACGCGAACCGAGAAAACTAATGAAATTAATCAACTTTTCAGCGGCGATAACAAACTACGGGACCAACACAGAGGATCTCTAAAGGTAGAAAGTGGACTGTTGTAGTTGTTGTTATGGAAGGACAGACTAGATGGGCCTTGTGGTCTTTTTCTGTCATCATGTTTCTATGTTTCTATGTTTCTATGTTACGTCTGTAGGGCTCCGCGGAAAAAAGAAGACTGAGCAAGATGGCACCCTCGGGCGGGAAGGGGACCGCACATGCGCACTGCAATCCCAAAGGCTTTCTTCGAAAGCTGGGGAAATTGCTCCGCGAGGGCTCCGTCGGCGACGTCACCCGTAAGTGAGGACTGACTTCCTGCTTGGTCCTGGAGAAAGGCCTCTAAAACAGTAAGGAGAAGGGAGACCCAGAGGTGGGCTGAGAGGGAGGGTGGAGCATAGATAAGGAGAAAATAAAGAGGGTTAGCATTGAGATGGAGCAGCAGGGCCTCTGGATAATGGAGAGCTGGGGGAAAGAGACTGTAAGAAGGATAAAACAGTGACTATGTTTGCCTTCATGGCCCCCAAGGCCTCAAAAGGAAAACCACCTCCGGGAGGCACCTGTTGCTGGACTGCTGCTTCCAGGAGCATCATGGGACATTAGAGCAGGGTCCAAAGTCATCTACGCACGCCAGAGACGTCATCGCTCCTCCTTCCCTGTGTTAGAGGGTTAAAAGCTGGTTTCTGCTGCAAGATGCGGCCGCGTGCCTGAAGGGCCATGACCTAA
Source organism: Ichthyophis bannanicus (assembly GCA_033557465.1). NCBI lineage: Eukaryota > Metazoa > Chordata > Amphibia > Gymnophiona > Ichthyophiidae > Ichthyophis > Ichthyophis bannanicus. Next base: position 171,865,243 of record CM066037.1, read on the forward strand.
GGGGCATGCCTGTCCCTTAGGACCCCCTTTGGAGCGGCTGAAGACAACTGAGGTTTGGGAAGCCCGTTGGTTGTATTGTGGATGGGGAAGCGGAAAGCCAAGAGCAAAGTGCCCACCATAGCTAAGCCTGTGCAGGACCCTAGGGACCAACATGTGGCGAGTGTCACTGCCTCTGATAAGACCGTTAAACAATCTGTGAGAGCTTCCTCTCCCTCAGAAACCTCTTTAAGCTCGGGGTTTTGCATCCTTTCCCCTCAACCTGCTATTTCTAGCAAAGTTAGGGTATTGGGTGCATCCTTATCAAGTAGTTTGTTACCGTCTGCCTCAACCCCTCTATCCTAGGATATGGATGCACGCAAGTCTTCCTCCGATTCTGATCCTTGGTATCCTACACCCCTGTAGCTTTGACTGTTTTTCTGCTGATTCTGCTATCCAGGGGACATTTCCTTAAAAGACATTTGGTTAGCCATTAACGGATGGAGGGTGGGCTCGAGGGTACTTTGAACCAGTTTTCTGCATTTTCCGAGAACAATGAAGAAGCTTCAACAACATGGGGAGGTGCTCTCAGACCTGGGCAGCAGTATGTCTGAGCATTCTCTGAGGTGCCCTCAAGCCTAATCTTTGGCAAATTCTTTTATTAAAGATATGAAATGTTGGAAAATTTGATGATAGACAAAAACCTTAGATTTTTTAATTTTCCAGTGGATTGTCTACTTTCTATTCTGGAGCCGTTAAAGAAATATATGAAAGATTTTGCAGTATGTTAATTTTGATGTTTCTTTGGTTTCTAGTATTTATTATTTGCCTCAGAATGTTACAATAGACATTTCAGAGGGGGAATTAGAGAGTGAATATTGGACAGTCCTGATTTAAGTCTATTTTTGGAGTCTTCTTTAGATAATGTTTCCAAAAGAGCAACTTTATTGGTTACTTTTAGAACTGAACTGGAAAAAAGTACAGTTATGAAACTATATTTTCCCTTTTGGTGGGCAGCCTATAAACATATTTCCAGATGTAGCCAAGGCTACTCAACTTAGGAGGAAGTCTTTTTTGCAACTTAGGTCTAAGGTTCTGGCAATTGGTGGAACATTTTATTTTAAAAATTTCTATGTAAATGTATAGTGATGTATGCTGGTAAATAGATTTATCTTTACAGATGTGACATTTAGAAAATATTTTGGTGAATAAGTAATTTCAGTTGTAGTTACTTCATGATTTGATATTTAGTAGCCGAGGATGTAAAAGGGGTCTTGTATGTTTTGTGAGTGGCCTTGATCCAGTCCTGTGTACTCCCTTGATGTGAACTTATATCTGTGATGTGATATTATATCTGTAAATAGACTGTAAATAGTTTCCCTTGTTATCCAAGTTCCTTCCCTTGTTATCTGTAAACTCATGCATGTTATTGTACTGAGACTTTTTGTTCTATGTGAACCGCGCTGATGCCGAATAGTGCGGTATATAAGAGAATGTAAATAAATAAAATAAATAAATAAACTGCAATTCTATGAGTAATTACTTTTTGTTTTCTCTTTTTCTTCTTGATTTTTAGTTCACAAGAATTGATTTCTTAATGGTTGCCGATTGTAACAGTTGAAAACTTGAAAGAAAGAAAAAAAGGAGACAGACCTCCCGAAAACCCTCGAGACTGTCACACAGAATAAGGAAGTAGAGGCTCTCCGGACCTTGAGAAGTATGTACATTACCTCTAAAGAGTAGCCCTTTGTAGGTAGTCTACAGTTCTCAAGGGATAGGCCGTAAGCAAGAAGGGTATTGCCTATTTATATAGCATTACAAGGCATATGCAGCACTGTACACATGCATATAAAACAGGTCTTGACAAATCCCGGGTGCCAGGTCACCATGACAACCAGAAATTTGCATCTGGAACCTGGGCTTAACTTGCCCTCCTCCCCTCCTAAACAAATCCACGATCATGGTGCAAGAACCAATCTGTATGCCTGAGGGAGATCGATCCCCATGGACAGAAGAGATGGGGGTGTTGCGGTGGTGGGCCCGATGCAGGCTGTCTGCCTGTGGGAATCCAATCTCCTGCAGGCAGACAACTCGCATCAGCCCTGCAATCATAGCCATCCCCTTCTCTTCTGCCCGTGAGGATCTGATCTCTTGTGAGCAGAAGAGAAGTGGATGGCTGCGATCACAGGGCCAATGAAAGCTGTTTGCCCATGGGAGATCATGCAGGCAGACAACTTGCATCTGTGCCACCATCGCAGCCACCCCCTTCTCTTCTGCCCACGAGATATCAGATCCCTATGGGCCGAGTAGGTTGGGAAGGACAGGATCACGGCCTGCAAGGCAGAATTAGAGCTGACGGGGTAGCATTTAAAAAAAAAAAAAAAAAAAGTTTAGAGCGGAGGGAGAGGGAGTAAAACTGCAAAAACCTAAAGGGACAGTAACAAACAACAAAAGAAAGAATGGGAGCATGGAGGGCAGGGGGATGGGAGGGCAGGGGGAGGGAGAAGGGGAGAGAGTCTTCAAGGGGAACAGAATGCAAGGTGTTGGATGTTAAAAGGGATGAAATGAAGGGGACAAAACACACACACACACCACTTCCGTAGGACAGATATGCATCCCAGCTCCACACTATGTACACGCACACACACAGGCACCTCACTTCCACACCACATGCAGACACACACACACACAGGCACCCACTTCCACATCCCATGCACAGACAGGCACACCAACATTGCACCACACACCCACATAGACAATTGGTATCTAAAGATAACGCGCAGAGTAGGAACTATGGAGCTGGTCTCATGACACGTGAGAAAATGAAACCAGCATGAGACAAAACTAGGGGGGGGGAGGGGCACGAGGAGGTCATAAGCCACAAAGCAGTGGCTCCTAAGATTTTGGCCTGGTTCCTAAATCTGTACAAAATTTGTCAAGGCCTGATGTAAGATAGTCCCTTCTAAATAGAGTTTACAATCTTTTCAAGAGACAAACACAACAAACAGGGGACTAGGGTAGAACTAAGGGGAAATGGTTATAGACAATGTTAAACAGGAAAATAAGGGAGTCGGGATCCAAAAACATTTTAGTCTAGATTTGAATAGGACCAGAGATGGAGCCTGATGTACAGACTCAGGTAGTCTGTTCCAGAAATATGTTGCAGCAAGGTGAACTGAATGAAGTCTGAAGTTGGCAGTGGACGAGGAGGCTGCAAATAGCATAGTTGCTCACCTATAACAGGTGTTCTCAACAAACAGCAGGAATTAGTCCTCACATATGGGTGAAAAAGCCTTTGGGAATGCTACCACACATGTGTGGTCACCTTCCCACCCAAGGGTGCCATCTTGCTCAGTTAGATGACATAGCTAAGACAGCAGTAAAAACTAAAACAAGATAGAGAGGCAACTCCCAGGGGAGGAGGGAGGTTGTGAGGACAGATTCCTTCTGTCCCTGGAGAACACCTGTTACAGATGAGTAACTACGCTTTCTCCAGGAACAAGTGGGAAGTCAGTCCTCACATATGGGACTCTATAGCTCCAGGCTACCAAGGACTGAACCATGACAGCACCAATGGCAAGCAATCGGATAGTCGTAAGTTGCAGGTGGTGAGTCCCCACTGAGACATTCTGCAGACCCTAGCGTCCAGTGACACTATCACTCTGGTAACCTGAACACAGAAGGGTTGGAGGGCAGGAGTTGCCTACATCCTGAGAATATTATGGAGTGCTGCCTGGCCAAAGGCACTGTCCCTGCGGGACTCGCTCTCCAGGCAGTAGTGAACTGTGAATATATGAACTGAAGACCATGTGGCGGCCTTACAGATCTTTGTCACCGGCACTGAGCAGAGGTTGGCCACCAATACGGCCATCACAATGCGCTGTGATCTGGTGCTCAAGGGAGGGGCCAGCTCACTCATAGGAAAGTGGACAGAGTTCGCATAGTCATGGGGAGCCCCAGTCTACTGGGGTCATATGATACGAAAAGCTGAGCAGCTTTGCGATGGGCCCGAGTCTGCTGTAAGTAGGACAGGGCCCATTTACAATTCAGTGTATGAAGCACTAGTTCCTCCCTGTCGGCATGAGGCCACAGGACAAAGGTGGGGAGGACCACCTCTTGGTTGAAGTGAAAAGGAGATACCACCTTCTGGAGGAATTTGAGGTGCGTGTGGAGCACTACTCTGTTCTTATAGAAGCGTGTGTATGGTGGATCTGCCACCAGAGCCTGGAATTCGCTAGGGCCACTAGAAAAGCCACCTTCCATGACAGATACCAAAGGTGATAAGTGGCCAGGGGCTCGAATAGTGGTTTGGTGAGCTGAAAGAGAACCATGTTGGAGGTCCCACTCCACTGCTGGTGGGTGGAGAGGGAGCTTGGATAACAGGAGACCAGGGGCTGGCTTGAGAGGAGTTTTCCCTCTATAGGGTGGTGGTGCACAGCTATGATGCTTAGATGCACCCTCACAGAGTTTGATTTTCGCCCGGTGAGCAACAGGTATAGGAGATAGTGAAAAACGAATTGCACCTGGCAGAAGAAGGGATTCTCCTCCTCCTCTGCACACCAGACAGAGAACTTCTCCACTTAAAGGCATATGCCCATCTGGTGGAGGGTTTTCGGGAGGCCAGCAGGACCTCCTCGACTTCCTCAGGAAGATTGAAAGGGACCAACGCTACCCTTTCAGCAGCCACGCTATTAGTGTTAGTGACCAAGAGTTGGGGTGCAGGTGGAAGCCCCCCTCCTGGGACAGGTCTGGATCCCGGCACAGTGGAACTGGGAGTGCCATGACAGGGAGAGCAGCAGAGGGGACCATGTTTGCATGGGTCACCTGGGGGCAATCAGTATGACTGATGCCCTCTCGCTCTGGACTTTGAAGATGGTCTTGGCAACTGGAGGGGGGGGTGTCAGTGGAAATGCATAGAGTCGCCACTCTCTCCAGGTGCGGTTGGCACGAGCAAAAGCAACATAGCTGTGCATTGTCCGGGGAGGCGAAGAAGTCTATCACAGGCCAGCCCCAGTGGTGAAAGAGTGGTTTCGTTACCCTGGGGTTCAAACGTCACTCGTGAGGGCAAAGAATTCTGCTCAGCCAGTCCGCTAAGCAGTTGTCCTGACCTGGCAGGTACACTGCTCGTAGGAGCACGCCGTTGCGCACTGCAAAGGAGAGGAGGGCTACCGTCTCCTGGCAGAGGGAGTACGAGCCAGTATCTCCCTGCTTGTGGATGTAAAACATAGCAAGCTGGCTGTCCATCTGGATCAGCACAAGTCGGTGCCCCAGTCGGTGGGTGGAATGCTCGCAGGGCCAGGAAGATTGCCCTGAGTTCTAGGAGGTTGATCTGCAAGAGTGACTCCTCTTGGGACCAGCCGCCTTGCGTGCAGCAGTCCCCTCAATACACCCCCCCACAACCTAGGAGGGAGGCATCTGTTATTAGGGTCCTCTGCGGTGTGGGTGCATGGAAAGGCATTCCCACCTGGAGATGGCACATGTTTTGCCAACAGGTGAGGGACTTCGCCAAGTGATGTGTGATTTTGACCCTGTCCCGTAGCCTGCCCGTGGCTTCAGTCCACTGTGAGCGGAGGCACCATTGGGCTGTCCGCATATGCATGCGGGCTAATGGGGTGACATGGACCATGGAGGCCATGTAGCCAAACAGGCAGAGGCAGCAGCAAGCCGGTACTGACTGGCAGTGGTGTACCACCCCTGCCAGTTGTATAAGGCAATCTGCCCCTTCTCTTGGGAGGACGGCCTTGACTTGCAACATTGTCCAGCTGAGCCCCTTTGAAATCCAGATTTTAGACTAGAGATGGGATTTGGGATAGTTGATGATGAACTCCAGGTGCTGCAGTAGAAGGGTTAGCTCCAGTAGAAGGGTTGTTCGCTCTGTGGCCTGACTGACCTCTGAGGCTGAACTCCCTCCGATTAGCCAGTCGTCCAGGTAGGGGAAGACAAAGGTCCCTTGTAGGCACAGATGGGCAGCTACCACTGCCAAGCATTTGGTAAAGACTCACGGCAAGGAGGCCAGGCCAAAGGGCAGCACTCTGTACTGGTAGTGCCCTCTTCCCACGCCAAACCATAGGTACTGCCTGTGGGAGGGATAGATTAGGTGTGTGTATGCATCCTTTACATCCAATGAGCACAGCCAATCTCCCTGGTGGAGGTATGGCAGCAGTGTTCCAAGGGAGAGCATCTTGAACTTCTCCCTCACCAGAAACTTCTTTAAGTTTCTCAGGTCTAGTATGGGCCCGGGGCCCCCAGTCCTTTTTGAGACAAGTACCACCTTGAGTAGAAGCCTTCCCCGCATAGGTGTTTGGGTACAGGCTCCACTGCCTTGTCCCTCAGCAGACCTGCAAGTTCTGAGAGCAGAAGAGTCTGGTGAAGAAGAGGTTGCAAAGGCTCTCCTGGGAAGAACTTGGGTGGTAACCAAGCAGAGGAGGTATCCCTTCTTTACCACCTATAGCACCCACTGGTCTGAAATGACCTTGGCCCATCTGTGGGCAAAGAGTGCCAGGTGGCCCTTTGTGGGCTGGTGAAGGTCTCCTGGGGGGAAGGGAGACCCTGCCCTAGAAGTCAAAAGCTCCCCCCACCCCCGTCTGGGCTGGAGCTGGGGCTTCAGAGTTCCCTGTCCCTTGGGGTGAGAACCCTGTTGCTGGCCCGAGAAGGGCTGGTAGCGCCTCTTTTTCCCTTGAACAGGGGCCTTTTCCCCGAGAGTTTCTTGTGGGGAAAAGTCGTCTTTTTTTGAGAGTCTGTCAGGTCACCACTTTGGCTTCTATCTCAGCCATCTTGTCGGCCATGGGTTTGCCAAACATGTTCTCCCCAGTGCAGGGGACATCAAGCAGTTTGTCCTGGACCCATTGCTCGAGGTCTGATGACTGTAGCCAGGCTAGGTGTTGAGCCCCGATGCCTGCTGCAGGTACTTGAGCTGCTGACTCAAATCCATCATAGGCTGCTCGAGAAAGGAACTATGAACAGTCCTTGATCCCGGAGATCGTTGGAGAGGTTCCCCGACCAGCCCAGCTGAGAACCCAGACAACTCCTGGGTTAAGGCCTTCAAGTACATGCCTATGTACATAACTCATAGGCCTGGATTCGACATCCCGGCATCAAGCCCTGGTAGCACTTGCACCTAAGGGCGTCGAGGGCTCTAGTATCCCATCCGCGGGACAAACGAGTAATTCTTCTGGCTTCTGAATGTTTGACACAACAACCATGGAGTTATGTGGAAGTCGAGGCTTGTGGAACCCTGGCCGCTTCCTGACACAGTATATGGTGTCGAGGCATCGGCTGACCACTGGTACAGACGCCGGGGTCTCCCACATTCTCAGAAGTAGCCGCTTGAGGATCGGTTCTCACTGTGTTCCTTGGGTGGAGACTCGAACAGAAGGATCTCCAATTCCTCGGTGCAGAGGTCCTTCTCCATTTCGATTTGCACCGATAGGGTTTGAGCCATATCCCTGACAAAGTCATGGAAGGCCATGTATTCGAGGAGAATGGTGCCAGGGGAGAAGGGTCTGAGGCGATGTCTCCATGCCACCTGGTTTCCAGGGAGGCCTAGTCATCGGTTTCCCACTCTGTCAAGGGGAGACGATGAGTGAGAGGGCCTTGCAGCTCCGTGCCTCAAGGTCTGGGCCGAAAGGCCAGGGGCTCCCCCCCTCCCGAGGACCTGGGGTCCAAGTCTCAGAAACTCGCCGGGGAGGATGTCTGAGGAACGGGACCAGGACCTCGATTGGGGCTAAGGACTTACCAGAGGCCGGTGGCTCTCGGAACTTAGCTCAACAACCGGGAACTCCCTTGCAGTCAGGGGCCCGGGCATTGGGGCAGATGATGCAGATGAACCCGACATCACTGTTTGCTGCATGGCCAGGATAGCAGTTATGTTCTGCTCCATGGCTGCCATTCTAGTTTCCAAGCCAGAAGGCTCCACAGCTTTTGGCGTGGGCACCGAGGATGTCGGGCCCGACGCTTGCACTCTCACGAGTGCTTCCTCGACGAGGACTACAGCCTCGAGGAACCTCCCACGGTCTTCACTGGCCAAGGAATCCTTCTTGAAGACTTTGGTGCGATGTTTCTCGGAGTTGCCCAAGTCCCCCCCGACTCGTCTTACAGGGTTTCCCCAGTGGAACCTCGACGAACTTCAAGGACTTTTTCTTCTTTCGTTCCGGGTCCGAAGTCTTCTCAGAGGTGCCACCGCCGCAGGACTCCAAGGACGCTCGAGTCTCACAAGAAGTGCTGGGCTTGGAACTCTGCATCGTGTCGAGTCGTACTTTGGGAACAGCTTCTCCCTTTGGGAACAATTCCAAGATCTTTTTATTAATTCTATGCATCAATTGCCTGGCATAGGTCACAAGAGGTTCAATCATGGTCCGGTCCTAGGCAGCATAAGCAGCAGTCATGGGTGTCAATGACACATGGTTTGACTGCAACGGTCACATTTTTTGAACCCACTAGGAGACATGATGGGGGACACCCGGCCGGGGTCAACAAAACCCAGGCAAAAAATTGCGTGAACATCAGTCAAGGCAAACCTCGATGAAAAAAGGAGAGAAAAAGCAGAGAACAGCGCTGGCTTGAGACAGGAAGAGGAACTGGTAAGCAAACCGAGAACAGCTATTTTTTTTTTTTTTTTAATTTAAAAACTTTTATTGTTTCTCCAGTCATATTACAATTCCATACATCGCCCATTAACACTCTCTTCTAACAGAACTTCTAAACCCCCTCTCACCTCCCTCCCTTCCTCCCCTCCCTTCCTCCCCCTCCCCAAGCCAATTAAATATCATTAAGAGTCAAATCTAAAACCAAATTACATAATCTTCATCCTAGTTATCCATGCTTATTGTACCACCCCTAGTCTTCCCCACACCCCCAACCACTCCATGAAGGGTTCCCACAGAATTTCAAACTCACTTCCCCTGTCCTTCCTCAAAGCTGTTAATTTCTTCAAGTCATATATCTCATGCATATAACTCTTCCAATCATTAACCATCACCTGGCTAATGTTTTTTCCAATGCTTCACTGTGACACTTCTAGCTGCAATTATACATAATCTTAACAACACTCCCCTCTCCCCTTCCAATACCCTCCCTCTAATCCCCAGGAGCACATTTCGCTTACCCCACTCAACATCTATTCCCAGTATATAGTTTACTATTTTTCTAACAGATTCCCAATATGGCAATTTCTGACAATCCCACCACATGTGGCCAAAGTCACCCTCTCCAACAATATGCTGTATCTGAACACCCTAATCAGTGGAGTCGAGCCGGGGTGAGATACCACCTGTACAAAATTTTATAATTATTCTCATAAGCTCTTTTGACATCCCCTTATATATTTCTTTCCAACTCATACTGTCAATGGGAGTACCTATCTCTTCCTCCCATTGGCACTGAAATGACATCTGCCCCTCGCTCTCCCCCAATCTAAGTAAGTGATATAAGTTAAAGAGGCCTCTCTTTTTATCCTGCGTTGTCCAGCTCATTTTTTCAAATGCACTTAAACCATCCTTCAGGGCCATTCCCCAACTCCGTTCCCCCAACCAGTGGCGGATCTGCAGATAGCCATAGAAATCCTGCCTAGGTATTCCAAATTTTGCCTGCAGCTCCTCAAACAAGCTCAAATTCCCTTGGGACACAGTTGGTAAACCACGTACAGGCCTTTAGTTTCCCACCTTTTAAAGAGAGGGTCCACTCTCCCGAGTGGGAACTCCGCATTATGCCATATAGGTTGCAGCAATGATTTTGGTCGGCGCAATTTGCCCCCGAACCGGGACTGTCTCCAAAAATGGTCAATCTGCCGGAGTATCAACCCCTCCGTACACCCCTGTAACTTCCCCAACCAGAGTCTATATCTTAATGGGCTTTCCCCTCCCTCTGCTTGCAAGATTTGATTGAACCCAATTCTATGGTTTCTCCTCTTGCCACCACAATATGTTAGAGAGCTGAGCTGCTACATAATACCAATAAAGATTGGGTACTCCCAGTCTCCCCTCCTCCCTAGAGCGATATAGTATATGCTTCGCCAGCCTTGGAGGCCGGCGATTCCAGATATAATGGAATTTTTTTTTTAATCCCCTTCAATATTTTTTTGGCACCTGCACTGGCAACGTTTAAAAACAGTAGAGCACTCTAGGCAGTACCACCATCTTCACCATTACAATGCACCCTAGCCACGATATCGGGAAAGACCGCCCATCTAAGTCTGCCACTATTTATTTTCCCCAGAGAGGCTAGTAATTACACCCATACAATTGAGAGACCTCCCCTGTCAACTGAACCCATACATATCTCACTGGACCCTTGGTCCATTTAAAGGGGAAATATTTCGCTATCCGCTGCTGTTCATTCATCAGAAGTGTCAAATTTAAGACCTCCGTCTTATCCAAATTAGCCTTGAACCCTACAACTCAGTGATAAGTCTCTAGCTTGGCCACTACACCTCTTAACAGGTCTGGCTCAGTTAAGGTCAGGAGAATATAGTCTACAAATAACCCAATTTTATATTCCTGATCCTGTACCACTATACCTTTGATAACTTCCCTATTGCGAATTCTTGCCGCAAAGGGTTCCACTGATAAAGCAAAAAGCAAGGGAGATAGTGGATAGCCTTGATGCATCCCTCTATGCAATGCGAAAATGGGTAAATATCCTCCATTAACCTTTACAGCTGCTACCGGCTTAGCATAAAGCGCTTTAACCCACGCATGAAAGTTCTCAGCAACTTCCACCTTATTCAGAGTATCCCAGTTTACTCTGTCAAACACCTTCTCCGCGTCTATTGTCATTACTATAGCTGGTATCCTATTTCTCTCTGCATGTCAACATAAGGTGATCACCCTTTTCACATTGTCTGTTGCAAGCTCCCCTGAATGGTACATCTATGTTAATGAGGGATATAGGCCTATATGATTCACATCTTGAAGCCTCCTTCCCTAGCTTTAACAATATACTGATACCTGCCTGACCCCAGGATTCCGGCAATCCCCTCCCATCCTTCATCCCGCTGAAAACTTGTAAAAGCTTGGGAATAAGTTGTGCTTTAACATTTTTATAGGCCTGCGCCGTTAAGCCATCTAAACCTGAGGCCTTCCCGCTTGCAAGAGCTGAGATAGCGTAGTTACTCACTTGTAACAGGTGCTCTCCAGGGACAGCAGGAATCAGTCTTCACTTATGGGTGACGTTGGCACCGACGAAGCCCATGCAGAGCAATTCCCCAGCTTAGTAAGCGTAGATCGATTGTTTACGCTATCAGAATATAGAAAGACTAGGGGACATGCAATGAAGCTACAGAGTAAACTATTTAAGACAAATAAGAGAAAATATTTTTTCACTCAACGTGTAATCAAACTCTGGAATTTGTTACCGGAGGATGTAAAGGCTGATAGTGTAGCTGGGTTTAAAAAAAGTTTGGACAAGTTCCTGGAGGAAAGGTCCATAAATCATTATTAAAAAAGTGACCCAGGATATCAATGCTTGACCCAATACAAGTATTGTGTAACCTGTGCTTTTTGGGGAAACTGCAAGATATGTATGACCTAGATTGGCCACTGTTAGAAACAGGATACTGGGCTTGATGGACCTTGGTCTGACCCAGTAGGGCATATCTTATGTTCCTTATGACTGATTCCTGCTGTCCCTGGAAAACACCTGTTACAGGTGAGTAACTATGCTTTCTCCAGGAACAAGCACGAAGTCAGTCCCAACTTACTGGACTCCCCAACTACAAGCTACTGAGCCTGTAACCCAAAAACACCTCCGCGAGGCTGTGAGCAGAACATAAGATATGCCATACTGGGTCAGACCAAGGTCCATCAAGCCCAGTATTCTGTTTCCAACAGTGGCCAATCTAGGTCATATTTACCTAGCAGTTTCCCCAAGGGACACAAGTTCCACAATGCTTGTATTGGTTCAAGCATTGATATCCTGGGTCCTTTCTTAATAATGGTTTATGGACCTTTCCTCCAGGAACTTGTCCAAACCTTTTTTAAACCCAGCTACACTAACAGCCTTTACTACATCCTCCGGTAACAAATTCCAGAGCTTAATTACACGTTGAGTGAAAAAATATTTTCTTTTATTAGTCTTAAATAGTTTACCCTGTAGCTTCATTGCATGTCCCCTAGTCTTTCTATATTCTGATAAGGTAAACAATCGATCTACGTTTACCCGTTCCACTCCGTTCATTAATTTATAGACTTCTATCATATCTCCCCTCAGCCGTCTCTTTTCCAGGTTAAAGAGCCCTAACCTTTTTAGCCTTTCTTCATAGGAGTATCCTTCCATCCCCTTTACCATTTTGGTGGCTCTTCTCTGAACCTTTTCTAAAATCGCTATATCCTTTTTAAGATACGGCGACCAGAATTGCACACAATATTCAAGGTGCGGTCTCACCATGGAACGATATAGAGGAATTATAATATCTTTTGTTTTATTTTCCATTCCTTTCCTTATTATACCTAGCATTATATTTGCTCTCTTGGCTGCTGCTGCACACTGGGCCGAGGGTTTTAACATGGTATCCACAATGACACCTAAATCTTTTTCCTGGGTGGTTGTTCCTAATGTGGAACCTTGCATCGTGTAACCATAGTTTGGGTTGTTCTTCCATAGGTGCATAACCTTGCACTTGTCCACATTAAATTTCATCTGCCATTTTGATGCCCAGTCTTCCAATTTATCAAGATCCTCTTGCAATTTTCCACAATCCTCTTGGGTTTTTAACAACTTTAAATAGTTTTGTGTCATCTGCAAATTTGATAACCTCACTCGCTATTCCACTTTCCAGGTCATTTATGAATATGTCAAAAAGCAGCGGACCCAGCACAGATCCCTGGGGCACACCACTATTCACCTTTCTCCACTGGGAAAATTGGCCATTTAGCACTACCCTCTGCTTTCTATCTTTTAACCACTTCCTGATCCACAATAGTACACTGCCTCCTCTATCCCATGACTCTTTAGTTTTGCCAAAGGTCTCTCATGAGGGACTTTGTCAAAGGCTTTCTGAAAGTCCAGATACACAATATCAACCGACTCACCTTTGTCCACCTGATTATTCACTCCTTCAAAAAAACATAACAGATTAGTAAGACAAGATCTTCCTTGTCTAAAGCCATGTTGGCTGTCTCCCATTAGGTCATGACTATCTACATGATGAGTAATTTTATTCTTTATGATGGTTTCTACCATTTTTCCCGGTACTGATGTCAGGCTCACCGGTCTGTAGTGACGTCTGTAGTTGATGCCCAAAGGAGCCAGAGTCCTCGGGTCCCCAGGGAAAAGCTCTCGGTAGCTGTCAAAGAAGGGTCGGAGAGCAGGAGTTACTTATACCCAAACAGATTACAGAATACAGCCTGGCCGAAAGCACTGTCCCGGCAGGATTCCCTCTCCATGCAATAATGGACAGCGAAAGTGTTCGCTGAAGACTAGGTCGCAGACCGGCAGATGTCCGATAGAGGGACTGAGCGCAGCGAAGCCACCGACGTCACCTTGGCTCGGACACCATGCGTGGTGACCCGCCGATCGAGTGGGACGCCCCTTTGCTTGGGCGAAGGCGATGCAGTCTGCCACCCAGACGGAGATGGTGTGCTCGGTGACTGTCTGCCCCAGGCGATTGGAGTAGTAGGCGACAAAAGAGCCGGTTGGACTTGCGATGACCCTGGTATGCTGCAGGAAGAAGGCAAGAGCCCTCTTGCAGTCGAATGTATGCAACACCGCCAATGCCTGGTCGGCATACGGTCTCAGGAAGAAGGTCAGCAGCACTATTTCCTAGTTGAGATGAAAGTCCGAGACCACCTTCGGTAGAAACTTGAGATGGGTGCAGAGGACCATCCTGTTATCATAGAACCTGGTGTTATGGAGCCTCAGCCATGAGGGCCTGAAGTTCACTGACTCGGCAAGCCGAGGTCAAAGCCACCAGGAAGACAACCTTCCAGAAGAAATGCCATCAGCTCGAAGGGCGCCCACGTGAGCTGCATCAGCACCATGTTGAGATCCGACTCAGCCAGCGGAGGCTGGGTGGGAGGCTTGGAAAGCAATCAACCTCACATGAAGCGAGAGACCAAGGGCTGCCCCAAGAGGGGTTTTCCCTCGACGGGGAGGTGGTTCGCCGAAATGGCGCTCAGGTATTCCCTGACTGAAATGGACTTAAACCCTGCCTTTGAGAGCTGGAGGAGGTACTGGAGGATCCACCAGGTAGAGCAGGAGAATGGGTTGATCTGAAGATCGGAGCACCAGGTCGAGAAACGTCACAACTTAAAGGCATATGCCCGTCTCATCGCGTCCTTCCTCGGAGACGGAGACGGAACTAAGGCAACCCGTTCAGCCACCAGGCTGCGAGGGACAGCGATGCCAGCTTCGGGTGGAGAACCCGACCCCCCTCCAGTGTTAACAGGCCTGGGGCGCAGCCCAGGGGGACTGCGGGCTCAGACGTGAGCCGGAGCAGAAGTAGGAACCAAGGCTGTCAAGGCCAGGAGGGGCCACGAGGATCATTGAAGCTCGGTCCCACTGAACCTTACGGCGGGTCCTCGCAATGAAAGGAGTGGGAGGGAACGCGTAAGAAGATCGGAGGGAACGCGTAAGAAAATCGGAGGTCCAGCTCAAGAGGAATGCATCCAGAGCCACCCTGCTCGGGTGCAGAACCAGGCCACAGAAGCGGGGAAGCTATGCATTCGCCAGGCTGGCAAACAGGTCCATGGATGGGATCCCCCACCAATGGAACAAGACACCAGCGACCTCCGGAACCAAGCACCACTCGTGTGGGCGGACATTCTCCTGGCCTGGGAGGTAGACCGCTCACAGGGTCATCCCTCAGCGAGACGCAAAGGAGCAAAGGAGGATTGCCTCTCGGCAGAGGAGGCATGATCCTGTTCCCCCCTCCATGTTGATTTAAATACGGCTACCCTGTTGGTCTGCACAAACACCGACTTCCCCCTCAGGTAGCCCTCGAAGGCCCTCAGGGCCCATCGGACTGCCCGAAGCTCGAGCAGGTTGATCTGCTGCCGAGACACTTCAGGCGACCACTGCCCCTGGGTGCACAAGGTGCCACAGTGGGTTCCCCACCCCAGCAGGGAAGCACCCGTCATTAGGACGAGCTCGTGCTGCGGGGTCTGGAAGGCCATTCCCCAAAGACGACTTCGGGGGCCCCGCCACCAACTCAGGGGGTTGTGGAGACTGCAGAAGATCTGAATAGGGTCTCTGAGATGGCCGGAGGCCTGGCTCCATTGTGCCCTGAGGAACACAAAGAGAGCGAAGCCCTCGCAGCAAACAGCAGGAAACCACAGCAGGCGAAGGCTAATGAAGGTCACAGGTGCTAACTTTAGTTGTAAAAAACCCCAACGCGTTTCGGCGTCAAGCCTTCATCAGGGGGTACGCATCTAAAAACAACAATTGATGAACAAACACTAATATAATCATGTATTATTAAAAGTATATAAAAATATATGTATAAAACATATATAAAACAATATATATCCACAAATAATATGCTATATACCATTAAAAATTGTGGAAATAATAATAAAAAACTAAAATTGATCAGAACATAGATATAAGAGAAAACACATGAATGAAATTCTACAAACATAAAACGGCCAAAAACAGCCAAATGAATAATGAACACATAAAAAAAAAACAGTATTTACTAGCGAGGAGTGCTACAGAGAGGGTAGTTACGTAGTGCACCATATGAGAATGTGAATGGGGGTCTTGACAAAGACCTTATGCAGTTATGTCTCAGGGCTAAAAAGAAAAAGTATATTATACATGTAAATGCAGAATGATAGCAAAAAAGGGGGGGAAGGGGGGAAACCAGAGCCAGAGTGGAGAGGAGCACAAAATTATAAAAAAATAATTAAAACAAAAAAAAACACAATTTTTTAAAAGATTTTTTAAAACTTTTTTTTATATAATATTTATTTATTTATTTAGCTGTATTTATATTCCGCTTTTCACCGGGTCAAAGCGGTCAATTGGGGGATACATTTAACACGAGGGGATATGACACACATACATTAATACTTACAGGGAACATGGGCAATGGAGGGCTAAGTGGCTTGCCCAAGACCACAAGGAGTGCCTATAGGACTAGAAATCCCAGTCCCTCCGGCCTGAGATTGCTGTCCCCAGGTGGGACTTGAACCCCTGGCCCTCCGGCCTGAAGTACCTTGTCCTAACCACTAGACCACTCCTCCCTCCCCTGCTCCCATAATATATTATGGGAGCAGGGGCAGGGAAGATCAAACTGATAAAAATTGCACTGACCTTAATAAGATGGATTTAAAACCGTGGCAATAAACTAAAAATATTAAATTGAAAGTCTCAGAGGAGGACCTATCTGGATAGTGTCCATAAGACAAAACTTGTACCATGGAAACTGTGGTTAAGTGTAAACATGTGGGATGGTGTGATCCAAAAACCACATCAGCAATTCTGGCAAATCTAGTTCAACAGCATGAATAAAGGTGACAATGTGGTGAGAAGCAGTGACAAACTAAGATGATCAAAAAGGCTATAGTGATACAAATGTATGAAAATATATAAACCAAGATAAAAAATAAATAATGCTAAATAGAGCCAAAACGCATATCATAAAAAACAGAAATATTGAAGACCGTAGTAGGACATGTATTAAAACAAAAATGTACTAATAACTAAAAAACAAAAACAAAAAGATGTTCATCATGAGCGATACATGTTAGAAGAAACCAGTGTGCTATACTCATACAGGAAGGATAAAAAAACCATGAATAAACACAGCATTGTATATGAAAATACAGTCAAAACGTATAAAAAACATCTGACACACGGGGAAAAGAACCAAAACACGTTTTAAAAAATGGAGTGTCTAAATATGCAATAAAATCATAAAGTTAACATTATGCGGCCAAGTTATCCAAAAGAGAAACTAGTTACATTGTAAAATGTATACATAGCAGAGAACAAGAGTCTTGGAGAGGATACATATAAGTGTTTTTTCCCCGACTGCCGTGCCATAGTGCTATGGTTAATGGACGCAAATAATATACAGATAAATATGTAAAATAACCAACCACAGTTAGGGAGAAATAGTAATTAGATCTTACCTGCTAATTAGTGTTCCTGAAGGAACGACAGTCCAGTCCCTTTACTTCCGGGTTACGCAACCCTTCCAGCAGCTTGGAGGCTGAGCCCAACCTTTTTGGAGGTGGATCGGTATAAATACCACTGGGACCACCCACCAACTCCAGTATTCGAATGAAAAAGCAGACATAACTAATTTCCAACAATCCTTCAAAGAACTATTAAACCAAAAATTTTTTTTTTTTTGAATGGTATACGGGAAGGAGGAGGAGGCAGGTAGCGGGCAGGGAGGGAGCTAGCTGAGTCTGCCCGAGCCAGCTTTCTCCTGCACCTCTTCTTGCCGAACCGGCCCTACGCTCGGTCCGATGCTCTTCAATGAACAATAGGTCTTAACGTTCGCCGGAACCGGGTGGGATCAGGGACTGGGACTGTCGTTCCTTCAGGAACACTAATTAGCAGGTAAGATCTAATTACTATTTCCTTATCGTCACTCCAGTCCAGTCCCTTTACTTCTGGGATGTACCAGAGCAGTTCAATCCTGGGTGGGATCCAGCATACCAGACTGAAGAACCGCTAGGCCAAACCGAGCGTCCGCTGAACTCTGCACGTCCAGTCTGTAGTGTTTGGTAAAGGTATGCAGCGAGGACCAAGTCGCTGCCCTACAAATATCCAGAGGGAAAACCAGGCTGAATTCTGCCCAAGATGTAGCCTGGGCCCTGGTGGAATGGGCCCGCAGTCCCGCTGGAACCTGCTTCCCCTTCAGGATATAGGCGGAGGCAATCGCCTCTCTGATCCACCTGGAGATAGAGGCCTTGGCCGCTGCCTCCCCATTGTGCGGACCCCCGAACTGAATGAATAGATGGTCGGACTTTCGGAAGGACGCTGTGCGAGAGAGGTAACGTTTCAAAACCCTCTGGACGTCTAGGAGACGAAGTTTGCTATCCCTACCTTCATGTCCCTCGGCCGAGAAGGCCGGGAGGGTAACTGTCTGGTTCCCATGAAAGGGAGAGATAACTTTGGGCAAGAAGGAAGGAACCGTGCGCAGAACCACTTTGTCCTTGAGGAAGGACAGGAGGGGGGGGCTGAGATGACAGTGCCTGTAATTCCGAAACCCTCCTGGCCGAGCAGATGGCGACCAGGAAAACTGTCTTTAGGGTTAAATCCTTTAAGGAAGCCCTCTTTACTGGCTCGAAGGGTTCCCCGATCAAGGCATTTAGAACTAGGTTAAGGTCCCAAGGGGGGATGACCGACCTCCACTGAGGACGCAGCCGTCTCACCGCCCTTAGGAACCTGGAGACGTCTGGGTGTGCCCCTAGGGGTTTGCCACGGACCTTGCCCCTATAGCAGGCGATCGCCGACAGCTGGACCCGTAAGGAGCTGTGCGCCAATCCCTTGTCAAATCCTGCTTGCAAGAATTCCAGAACTTCCGGGACTGAGGCCGAGAGGGGTTTCCGACGGTGCTCTGCACACCAGGCTTCGAAGATGCACCAAACCCTTACATAGGATAGACAGGTCGAGCGCTTCTTGGCATTCAACAGTGTCGAGATTACTGCACCTGAGTAGCCACGTTTTAGGAGCCGCGCCCTTTCAATAGCCAGGCCGTAAGCGAGAATCAATCCACATGAGGCATCCGGACCGGGCCTTGCTTCAGCAGGTCCCTTTTGCAAGGGAGCCGCCAAGGTTGGTCGGCGATCATCCTCACCAGATCCGCATACCAGGGGCGGCGGGGCCAATCCGGGGCTATGAGGATTACCAATCCTTGGTGGGACTCCAGCCGCTGGAGAACCTTTCCAATCAAGACCCAAGGGGGGAATACATAGAGAAGGCCCTCCGAAGGCCACTTTTGGGACAGGGCATCTAATCCCTCGGACATTCTTTCCTTCCGCCTGCTGAAGAATCTGTCCACCTTGGCTGAAGAGAACCGTGCCATGAGGTCCATGACTGGGAGACCCCATCGGGCCACTATCTGGTTGAAGGTCCCCTGTTCCAGTTCCCACTCTCCGTGGTCTATCTTGTACCTGCTGAGGAAATCGGCTGTGACGTTGTCTTCGCCCGCTACGTGCTGAGCTGAGAGTGCTTGCAGCCGGACCTCGGCCCACTGGAAAAGGGCGTCCGCCTCCTTCTCCAAAGCGGGATTGCTGGTGCCTCCCTGGTGGTTGATGTAGGCCACCGTGGTGACATTGTCGGAGAGAACTCGAATTGCTCTTCCTTGCACTAAGGTCTTGAAAGCCTTGAGTGCCAGGGTGACGGCCCGCAACTCCAGTCTTTTGATGGGCCATTGTGCTTCCAACTGTGTCCAGCGGCCCTGGACGAACTGGTCCTCACAATGCGCTCCCCAGCCTGACAGGCTGGCATCCGTCGTCAATAGTAACCACTGATGCGGTTCGAGAGGCATCCCGCGGTCCAGATTCCTTGAGCACTGCCACCAGTGGAGAGCCTGTTTGGTCCACGGGGCGCAAGGTAACTGCATTGACAGAGGCTGATGCTGGGGTGACCATCGACGTAATAGTGCCCGCTGCAAGGGCCGCATGTGAGCCCTGGCCCACGGCACTACCTCTATTGCCGCCGCCATTGTTCCCAGAACCTGAAGATAATGCCACGCCAAGGGATTTCGTCTGCCTAGAAACTGCGTGACTAGGAGTCTTAGCTCCCTTGATCTTGAGCGTGACAGGAATACTCTGCCCCTGTTGGTGTCGAATCTTGCCCCGAGGTACTCGAGTTCCTGGGAGGGAGACAACCTGCTCTTCGCCCGGTTGATGACCCACCCCAACTCCTCCAGAACCTGGATCACTCTGGTCGTCGCTGACTGACTTTCCTCTTCTGACTTTGCCCGGATCAGCCAATCGTCTAGGTACGGGTGCACTAATATTCCCTCCTTCCGGAGGAAGGCCGCCACTACCACCATCACCTTGGTGAACGTCCTGGGAGCCGTGGCTAGGCCGAAGGGTAGGGCTTGGAATTGAAAGTGGCCTCTTGGCACTGCGAATCTCAGGAATTGTTGATGTGACTTCCTGACCGGGATAGGCAAGTAGGCTTCTGTCAAATCGAGGGACGTTAGGAACTCCCCGCCCCTCACGGCTGCTATGACTGACCGTAGGGTCTCCATCCGGAAATGCGGTACCCTGAGGCAACGGTTGACCTGTTTTAGGTCCAGGATCGGTCGAAAGGACCCTTCCTTTTTTGGTACTACGAAGTAGATCGAGTACCGACCCGCGCCGAGCTGGTCTGGTGGTACTGGAACCACGGCCCCTAAAGCTATTAGTCGATCGAGTGTTGCCTCTATCGCCGCCCTCTTTGTAGCAGAGCCGCAGGGAGACTGAACAAAGGCTGGAAGTATTTGTTTTGCAGATTCGAGAGCATAGCCTTCCCTGATCACCTCTAGGACCCATTGATCGGACGTGACTCGGGACCAGGCGGAGAGAAACAGCCTTAGGCGTCCGCCAACCGGCTTGTCCTTCCTCCTGGACCCCCGTCATCTCATTGTTGTTTTCTAGGGCCCGAGAAGGAGGAGGAGGATGCCCCAAAACCTCGACCTGCTCCTCGAAAGCCTCTGAAACCTTGACCCTTCGAGAGAAAACGGCCCCTGGGAAAGGGGCTTGTCCTGGCCGGGCGAAACCTCCGTGAGTCCCTTGGCTGGGTACGCACTGGAGCTAGGGGGCGCCCTTGTTTTGGTCTATCTTCCGGGAGCCTGCCTCTCTTAGACTCACCCAGGTCTTTAACTTCTCTAAATCCTCCCCAAATAACAGTTTCCCCTTAAAAGGGAGTCGACTCAGGCATGCCTTCGAGGAAGGATCAGCTGCCCAATTCCGAAGCCACAGATAGCGCCTAGCCGCCACCACCGAGGCCATGTTCTTGGCTAGGCTTCTGATGAGGTCATACTGACTGTCCGCCAAGTAGGCTGCACCGGATTCCACCCTAGCCGAGTTGGCCTGTATTTCGCCCGTCGAGCCCTCTGTCTGAAGCTGTTGAGCCCACCTTAAACAGGCCCGAGCCACCCAAGCTCCTGACACGGAGGCCTGTAAGGCGAGAGCGCTTACATCAAAGGCTTGTTTCAGGAGCGTGTCCAACTTCCTGTCTTGTGCGTCTTTTAAGGCGGAGCTACCCTCAACTGGGATAGTCGTCTTCTTAGTAACTGCTGATACTGCTGCATCCACCCTGGGAGATTTCAGCAGCTCTTTATCTGCCTCTGGAAGAGGGTAGAGGCGAGTCATGGCTCGGACTCCCCTTAAGCTTGATTCTGGTTGGTCCCATTCTTCCTGGATCATCTGGCGCACGACTCTGTGGACAGGAAACACCTTCTGGGATCTCCTAATGGCCTGGATTAAGGGATCCTCTAACGCCTCCTCCTGTGCTGGTATGTCTGAGGCCACATTGAGAACTTTCAGGGACTCATTAATTAATGCCGGGAGCTCCTCCCGGCGAAAAACTCTAACTATACGTGATTGGTCTTCTTCCGGGATTTCTCCCTCTTCAAGCTCCTCCTCTTCCTCGTCCAAGTCCTTAATAGAGCCATCCTCCTCCGGGGTACCCTGAGATAGGGACGCTAGAGGCTCCTCCCCACTAAGACGTGGGCGCTTAGGAGGAATACCGGAATCCAGAATGGTTGCCCCGAGGGATCTAGCTGATTTGTCGTCCGCTGGAGGAGCAACCTCTTCTGACCCTAAGCCCTGTTTATGCAGGCAATAGGCCTTGTGAAGTAGGAGGATGAAGTCAGGGGAGAAAAATTCTCCTGGCCCCCCTGCACTAGAGGAGGGGGGGAAAGACGGAAGAGGAGGAGAGGGCAGATCCGAGGGTGTGGAGAGGGGAAACTGGGATCCCCCTTCCCCTTCTAGAGGGTCTCCTGACTCCTGAGAAGGCTGTGACATGGTCAAGTTAATTTCCTGCTCCACTGAGGCGGCCACTGCGGCACAGCTCCTGCAGACTCCTGCCTCTGCGGAGGTGCCCCTGCGAGTACCACAGGAAGGACAGCGAGGTTTGGACGCCATGACTTAATGCTGGGGCTTCCCACCGTGAGCTCCCAAGCAAAGGCAATATTTCCTCCGGAGAAAAACTAAGAACCCCCTAGATTAGTAATTAAAGGTAACTTAAACCAAATTGAAGATCCCTGAATTAAATTAGAAATAAACGCTGAGTTAAATTGAAAATAAAATAACTAGCTTAGAAACAACAGCCCAAAGAACTAGTCAATGAAAACGCTAACAAAGTAAAATAAAATAAAATAAAATAAAATAGCATCAAATCACTAAGAACCAAGAACTGAAGCTCAGTAGAGTACTTGCGATTATGTTGCTGTTGCTGGCTGAACCCGACTCAGCAATCAACACCCGCCGGCTCTACACGTGGTAGGCCTCGCCACGTGGAGCCTGGACGGGGGACCGCAATATCGCTCTCTGGGCTGGTGGAACACAACTCGGAACGCAGCCCCGAGGCAGGAACCGCTCACATGAGAAGATCGCCGCTGAAAACTGCTCCTCGGTGAAACGGGAGCCCCGGCACTCGCCTCCACGTCCTCTTGCTCCGGGACGGGTCCGGCGGCGGGAGTGGGCCTGCGGTTTTGCCTCAAGCGCTCAGCCACCCGGAGGGCTTCAGCGCGAGGCAGGACCAGCTCGGGAGAAGTAGGGCAGGAGGCAGCCGATATCGCCGCAAAGGGATCCGTGCAAGGCAGGATTCTTTGCTGCAGCCTGCAGCCCGCAGGAGAGAAAACACCTCCGATGTCCTTGCCGACCCGGGGGGGGGGGGAGAGCGAGCAGGCAGGAATTAAAGGGGCAGGCCTGGAGGAGAAAAAAAAAACCTGAATATCAAGAAATAAAAGAAATAAAAGGAGAAATTCTTTTTTTTTTTTTGGTAAATCTAAGTAAATAATCTAAAGTAAATAATCTAAATAAAGGGGACTCCAGTAAGCCCTAGGCTTATGGAACCCTCCAGCTGCTTGGAGGCTGAGAATACTGGAGTTGGTGGGTGGTCCCTGTGGTATTTATACCGATCCACCTCCAAAAAGGTTGGGCTCAGCCTCCAAGCTGCTGGAAGGGTTGCGTAACCCGGAAGTAAAGGGACTGGACTGGAGTGACGATAAGGAACAGCACCATTACAACATAATGCATGTATTAAAAAACAACATGTAATATGTTAAGACCATCAAGAGACATGAGTATTGAGCCGAACATCAGTAAACGGAGCCGTCAATATGGAGAAAACGTATCAAAACACCGTCCTTGCACGGTGTGAAGAAAAGATGAAAAGGAAGAACTAATGGCTAGTATGTTAAGCAATCAACCATGAAGAAAGAACTCGTTAGCAGGCTGCAGCAAGTATTATGGGTGAGACCCGTGTGAGCGTCTTGAAATAAATGTCCTAGTTTTCACACCAAACAACATTGATCCGCAGATAGCCGCGCATGTCAAGAATGGATATAGGGCACAAACAGGAGCAATGATGAAATGAAGTAATAATACACTGACTTAAATATAAATGTCTTTCATATAAAAGAGCAACATCTATGAAACTGTATTATGCTGAATATAGTCAGAAAACATAGCGAACATTAAAACATAATAATTGTTAAGAGTACATCATGCAATATATTAAAAACATCACAGACCATAAAATACTGGACCCAAAGAAATTGCAGAAACACCTTACTTGTGCGGTGTAAAAAAGGGGGAACTAAATCAATCAAGAAGGAGCTTGTGGCTGGTACGTTACCCAATCCACCATGAGGAAGAGATTCATAATGAACTATGACAAATATTTTTTGTAAGCATCTTGAAATAGATGTTCCAGTTCCTGTGCCAAAGAGCATTGATCGTAAAATTACCGCGCATGATAAGAGTGAGTATAGGGCATAAATGGGAGCAATAATAAAGTGATGATGCACTGATCTAAATAAAAACATCTTTGCTTTAGAAAGTAAAAAACTATGACTTTACAAAAGGTTCAAATGGTACTGTTTTAATGGTGCTTTTCTCCCTAACTATGGTTGGTTATTTTACATATTTATCTGTATATTATTTGCGTCCATTAACCATAGCACTATGGCACGGCAGTCGGGGAAAAAAACGCTTATATGTATCCTCTCCAAGACTCTGGTTATTCTCTGCTATGTATACGTTTTACAATGTAACTAGTTTCTCTTTTGGATAACTTGGCCGCATAATTTTAACTTTATGATTTTATTGCATATTTAGACCCTCCGTTTTTTAAAATGTGTTTTGGTTCTTTTCCCCATGTCTCAGATGTTTTTTATACGTTTTGATTGTATTTTCATATACAATGCTGTTTTTATTCATGTTTTTTTTATCCTTCCTGTATGAGTATAGCACACTGGTTTCTTTTTTTTTTTTAAACTTTATTTTTAATACACACCAATACATAAACACAACATCTGGGACACAACATAGCCACATAGTTATACACATCACCATAAAGTCAACTCGTCACAAAACCTTCCAGCTGGCATGATTTTTCATACCCCCCAAACCGCCCCTCCCCCCCCACCAAACAGCAGCCATAAACATATAGAGAAACAAAATCACTTTGTGGCCCTCCACGTATTATACCTTCCCCACACTTGTACATACGTCTGTGAGCACTCCTTTTTCATCGCCGTGAGCTTACTCATCAAATGGAGGTGGTCTAGGGAGTTACAGTACTCTTCTAAGGTAGGCACTCCCACCTGTTTCCACTTCCTTGCAATCAACACCCGCAGAGCAATACACCCAAAATGCACAAAATCCCCCTCCCACCTATTAAGATCTGCCTGCCGCACTCCAAGAAACGCCAAGGCAGGCGAGGGCGATAGGCCCTTCCCCAAAATCAGACCTAAAAGGTTAAACACCTCCGCCCACACCCCCCGAATCAAATCACATGTCCACCAGATATGCATATATGTTCCCCGTTCCCCACACTCTCTCCAACAGCGAGCACTGGTGGCATGATACATCTGATTCAAACGCACAGGCGTCAAATGCCACCTATACAGTATCTTATAATTATTTTCAATTAAAGAAATCGCCAAAATGCCCTTATATCGAGATCGGTAGATTTGCTTCCACATAGCCTCCCCCCACTCAACACCCAGATCTTCCTCCCATCGCTTTTGAAAAGGCTCTCTTCCCCCAACCCCTTGCATCATAGCATAAAATTTAGTCACAACCCTTCTCTGCCACCCCATCAAAAACATCTGCTCCACCTCAGTAGGATCACCCTGCAGCCCTGGTACTACCTTATGGTGGATATAGTGAGTGAGTTGTTGGAAACAAAAAACATCTTTATCCTCCAACTGATATTGTTCTTGTAATACAGCAAAACATTTCACAGTCCTACCCTCCAATAATTGACCTACCCAGTCCAACCTTTTCCATGCCCATTGCAGATAAGCCGTACTCCCCAATCCCGGCGGAAAAGCCTGGTTCCCCCTTATAGGCACCAGCCACGAAATCCCCTCCTTGCCTAACCACACACATTTCCATTTATTCCATATTTTCAGGGTGAGATGCACGAGGGGGTTCTCGCCTTGAAAACCTCTATTCCCCTCACGGGGCAACCACAAAAGATCCCCAGTCGAACCACCCCGCAATTCCTCCGATTCCATCCACACCCATTCTTTTTTCTCGTCCCCCCACCAGTCCACACATGCACTCATTCGGGCAGCCTCCCAATATCTCCCTAAGTCCGGAAGTGCCAAACCCCCACATTCCTTTCGACGCACCAAAATTCTCCCAGCTATTCTGTTTTTCCGTGGCCCGCCCACATATTTCATGAGTACCTGTTGCCATTTTGCTAGACAATTCTTTGGCACCCAGAGAGGTAGCGCCGTAAACAAATACAGCCATCTAGGCAAAATCACCATCTTTACTGCTGACAGTCTCCCATACCAGGATAACCCCTTACACCCCCAACCCTCCAATTCCCTCCAAACCTGTTTATCCATGGCCCCATAGTTAGCCTCAAACAAATCTTGCTCCTTCGCCGTTAATTTGATACCCAGGTATGTAATACTATGCTTAGCCCATTTGAATGGAAACTGGTCCTTAAGAAGGCGCACAGTCTCGTCCGGGACCGAAATATTCAGGATCTGGGACTTAGTCGCATTAACTCTAAACCCCGAGTATTCCCCAAATTCCACTAGAAGGACATACAATGCGGCTAAAGATTTCTGGGGCTCAGTCACCATAAACAATAAATCAACAGCAAAGAGTGACACCTTGCTTTCCAATGTCGACCACCTAACCCCTTTCACCGCTCCACATTCCCACACCCTCTGGGCTAAAGGTTCCATCGATAGCACAAACAGAATGGGCGATAACGGACACCCCTGCCGCGTACCCCTCTGTAGCTCAAAGGCCGCCGTATAATCACCATTAATGCGAATCTTCGCCCACGGCTGGTTATAAATCGCTCTAACCCACTGCAGATACTTCCCTCCGATCCCCATCTTCTCCAAAACCCGAAAAAGAAAGGGCCAAGATACGCGATCGAATGCTTTCTCGGCATCAATTGTCAATAACAACATCTGCTGTTTCTCCCGCTGCCCTCGCCACATAGCATTCATCACTTTCCGAATATTGTCAGATGTATGTCGCCCCGGCACAAAAGCCGCCTGGTTCTCATGAACCAAATATGGTAAATGAGGTAAAAGCCGATTAGCCAAGACCTTAGTGTAGATTTTAAAATCCGACCCCAACAGAGAAATTGGTCGGTAGAATCCGCAAAGAGTTAAGTCTTTCCCCTCCTTAGGTAGGACAGTAATCCCCGCAGTGCGCATAGTTTCTGGCAGCACTCCCTCCTCAGCAAAGGAGTTAAAAAGCCTAGTCAGGACCTCCCCCAAATCTTCCCCAAACCTTTTATAAAATTTATTGGTGTACCCATCCAAACCCGGCGCCTTATGCGAGGGCAGATTCTTAATTACTGCGAGTACTTCCCCCACCTCAATGGGCCGGGAGAGCAGCTCTGCTTGCCCCACACTCAAACAGGGCAGCTCCATACTAAAAAAAGCATCCACCCCCTTCTGCCCAGCACCCTGGTCCGGGGTATACAACTGCTGGTAATACTCAACAAACCGCTCTTGTATTTGCCGCAACTGGCGCAAATCTTTACCCTGAGTATCCTTAATTTTTGTGATATAATTTTGCTGGCGCTGTTGTTTCAACCTATGAGCTAATATCCTCCCAGGTTTATTCCCCCATTCAAAAAAGACTTGTTTTAGCCTATCCTGGGCATATTTAATCTCTCCGAGCTCTATTTCCCCTAGCTCCTTTCGTGCCCGGTCCAGCTCACTCTGACCGGACCGTCCCAAGTCCCCCCGTTTTTGTACCCCCTCCAGTTCCCGTATCTTCTCATATATTATCCGCTTTTTCCGTTCCTGTATCCTCTTCCGATAGGAGCCAATAGATATCAACTTCCCTCGCACCACCACCTTAGGACATTCCCAAAGTGTACCAATTTTACACTCGGGCGTGTCATTAAAATCTAAATATTCTTTAATCTGTTCCTTAATTTGCGTAACTATCTCCGGGATTTCCAACAGAGACTCATTTAGACACCACCCCGAGCCTTTCCCACCCTTGCCCCCCAGCCTAAGCTCTACCCAGAACGGGGCATGATCAGATAGCGTGCGCTCACTAATCTCACACCCACCCAAGTGTCTTAGCCACCCATACCATATCCAACCTAGA
Source organism: Ichthyophis bannanicus (assembly GCA_033557465.1). Classification (NCBI taxonomy): domain Eukaryota; kingdom Metazoa; phylum Chordata; class Amphibia; order Gymnophiona; family Ichthyophiidae; genus Ichthyophis; species Ichthyophis bannanicus. Next base: position 171,892,938 of record CM066037.1, read on the forward strand.
CAAAGAATCATGCACAGGGGACCAATAAGTGTAATCCCTCCTCCTCCCATGTAGCTCCCGCCACACATCCACCACCCCCAGTTGTGTCCCCATCACTCGCAGCGCTCTCCTACTCTTCACATTTCCTAGGGCCTTTCCCTTGGAATTGTCCGACAGGGGGTTACTCGTTAAATTAAAATCCCCACCCAGTATTAGTTGCCCCTCCTCAAATGCAGTCACCCGACTAGTCAATTCCACGAAGAAGGCCCCCTGAGCCACATTAGGCCCATAAATATTCACCAAGGTAAATTTCTGATCTTTTATACATATCTTAACCATCAGATAACGTCCTTCCCGGTCTTGTTGAATGTCTTGTACTTGGAAGGGTACGTGAGTATGCACTAAGATACCTACCCCCCCTTTCTTATGCTCCACCCGATTGGAAGCAAACCATCGACCCTGAAATTTTTTATTTGCCATTCTCCACTCATCCCTCTTCAACAAATGTCTCCCCTGTAGGAACACCACATCGCCCCGCAATCTACCGATCTCTTTATACACCCTTTGTCTCTTAGTTGGGGAATTTAGACCTCGCACATTCATTGTTACCACCCTTAGTTTATCCATCAACCCCACATCTAGCACTCATCCAAATCGTACGCTGTTTGGTTATAGCCCCCCTACCCAACCCGCCCCCCCTCCTTCCCCTCCCACACCCGCCCCCTCCCCTTCCCTCCCCCGCACCTTTCCAAGGCACCCTTACCACCATAGCGTGAGGCATGACTCACCAGCCTGAGCCCCTAGCTCCCTCTTCAACTTTCCAAAGAGCATCCCCCCCCCAGCATCACAGTATAGTACCATTGTAAATAACACAAAATACCCCTCCTTCCCTCCTCAGGCATTAATCAATACTGTCCAGAGAGTCCACTTCTCCACTTCAACCCTCAGGCTCCACCACCCGCTGCTGTTGGTGTCTGCGTAGCCTCCGATCCCCCTGAGGTGCTCTCCTCCAGCCGCTTTCCCCTGGGTGTTTCCTCAGCGTTTTTTGGCGCTCCATCGGTGAAATCTCGGGTATCTCCATCCATCCCGCTTTCTCCATAGCCTTAATCGCTTCCTCCACAGTTTTCACATATGAGGCGACTCCTTCAATACAAAATTGAAGCCCAAACGGGAACAGCCATTTGTATCTGATGGCCTTATCCCGCAGTTGCATAGTAATCTGTGAAAACTCTCTTCTCTTTCGCATCGTAATAGCGGAAAGGTCTGCATAGATCTCAAGACGCTGATTATCCCATTTAAAATGCTTTACTTTCCGGGCAGCTTCCACCACAATGGATTTAGTAGAATACTCGTGGAAGCATACAATGATGTCTCTATTAAAGCCTTCCTTTTTGGACCCCAACGCTCTGTGGGCTCTATCAATCTTCCAGCACAGGCCTTCCATCTGCAAACCCGACTCGAGCACCAACTGTTTACATACTCTTTCTACCAGGGGTACACAGTCCAAGTTTTCCGCTGTTTCAACAAGGCCCCGCAGTCGAATATTAGCCCGCCGGGACCGGTTTTCCAAATCTTCCACTTTGGACCATATCTCCTCTTGTTCCCCCTCCAGACTCTCCATCTGCTCTTGCAGCTTTTGTAACGTGCTGTCCTGCACTTCTACTTTGCCCTCCAAATCTTCCAGGCGTTGGCCCAGCTCCCGAATTTCGCCACGCAGATCCTCCATCCAACCCTGGACATCCGCCTTAAACAGGGACATATCTTGCCTGAGAGTGGTAAACCAATTTTTCAGCTCACCCCGGAGTACCTCCACATCACTGCCCTTCAATTTCTCAGCTTTGGAGGCCTCCTCGTCACTGCCCGTATGTGTCGTCGCCATCTTGGATTTTCCCGCGGCTCCAGCCGCCGACGCGCTTTTGTAAGCAAACGCCTTTAAATCAGCGCCGCTTTTTTTCATCGCCGGGCAGCCTCTCGGTTCACCCAGCGCTCCACCGTTTCTCCGGCTCTCTAGACCCCGCAATTTGGGAAGGGGTACCGCTCAAACTCACTCACTCACGGAGCCCCGTATTTTGCTGCTTCTCAGGCTGATGACATCATTTCCTCCTTACACACTGGTTTCTTTTAACATGTATCGCTCATGATGAACATCTTTTTGCTTTGTTTTTTAGTTATTTATTACACAGGTACACTAAAATAATTTTTTTTAAACTGCCTCTAATGTTTCGATTGATTTTTACGTTTTTTGGTGCGCTGAATCCAAATCTGGTAACCAATTTGCTTCATCACGTACAGATTTTTTGCTACATTGGGTTAGCAGTTTGAGGTGAACGTTTCAGATTGAGTGCGATCGAGATAAAAGTTTCTTGGATGAATTCTTTATACTAATTGTTTAGTAGTTATTCAAATAAGAATAAAGAAAATTGTAAAAGGCAGCACATAAGAATAGAGTAATGTCAACAAAACACACTGTGATGGTAGCAAAATTGTCTGCACTTAAAACAGCCACATACATGTGCACAAACATTGAGCATATAAGAAAGAGGTTAGACACAAAGCAAAGCAAAGAAATGTGCAAAAAATGTTGTACAGGTATGTATGTAAGAATAGAAAACGCAAACCGCACCATTGCAATACATGAAGACAAACACCCGATGGTGTGAAAATAAAATTCTAATAAATGAGATCCGACACTGTGGTAATAACTAGCAAATTTTTATTTAAAAGTTTAGTAAAAACACGATATTTGTCAACACAGTTTAGATTTTAAAGTCATTCTTGGGTCAATCAATCTCCTGGTGGGCCCGTTTCTTCTTCCCCCGAATGCTTCTCTTGGTGCGCTGCTTGGCGTATTTTTCATCTGGGGTTTCCCGCAGCAGCAACCAGCAGAAATCAGCCATCATAGTGGTGTTCCATCTTCCTTGGTACCTTCTCTCTGCGTCCTTGATGTCCTGGTGAAACCTTTCACCCTGTTCTTCACTGTATGCCCCCAAGTTTTCGGGAAAGTAGTTCACATGGGAGTGCAAGAAATGGACTTTCAGGCTCATGTTACAGCCTTGTTCTTTGAAGGCATTGAGCATCCTGGCAACAATATCCTTATAGTTCTCATCCCGCCTGTTCCCCAAGAATTTGAGAACAACATCCTTGAAGGAATCCCAGGCTTCTTTTTCCTTCTCAGACATCGTTTCAGCGAATGCTCCATCTGAAATGAGTTTCCTTATATCAGGGCCAACAAACACTCCTTCCTTTAGTTTTGCTTCAGAAAGTCAGGGGAACTTTGAGCAAAGGTACCGAAAGCACTCACCATCTTTTGGAAGGGACTTGATGAATTGCTTAATGAGACCCAACTTAATGTGGAGAGGTGGTAATAGAATTTTATCACGAGGTACCAAGCTCTCATGAAGAACATTTTTCTCACCAGGTCTCAAATACTCCCGAATTGGCCAGTCTTTTTTCCCCCAGTGTAGGTCGCGGGCCCGGCTATCCCACAAGCAAAGGAAGCAGGGATATTTGGTGAAACCGGATTGCTGCCCTAATAGCATGGATAGAATTTTAAAGTCTCCACAAATCATCCACTTATGCTCATCATAACGAATCTTCTGAAGAATCAGGCCAAATTCTCGTATTTTTCTTGGAGAATAACAGAGTGAGCAATAGGAACTGAAGCGAATGTGTTGCCATTATGAAGAACACCACCTTTTATGCTGTCTTTTGACGAATCAATGAACAGCCGCCATTCAGCAGGATCATACTTGAGTTTAAACTTTTCCATCACTCCGTATATATCGTTGCAAAATACCAAATCTTCCTCTTTGCTGAAATACTTCAAAAATTGTGTCTCGCGGTTGCGGTACCAATAAAAAGTTGTTCCTGGTGACAATAGATTTTTCTGTTTAAGCTGAGAACCTAGCAGTTGGGCAGCATCTTTTGGGAGTCCTAAATCCCGGACTAAATCATTCAATTCAGCTTGAGAGAAAAGTTCAGGTTTCGGATCTGGTTCAGTTTCAAACTCGGAAAAGCCATCTGATGAGTCTCATCATGATCAGAACCGTCCACACAAATATGATCCAAAGATTTTGGTGGTTCAGGCACAGGTACTTCGTTGCTATGAGGCATAGGCCTAATTGCTGAGGGAAGGTTGGGGTAACTTATTACGTTCTTATTTTTTAAGTTGTATCCCTTCACAATGCAAGAGCAAAAATAGCAGTCACTGCTGTGGTCTCTTTGTTCACGCCACGTCATAGGTATTCCGAAACGAAATGCTTGTTTTTTACCTTTCATCCATAAGCGTAGATCTTCCTCACATGTCTTGCACACTTTGTGAGGAGCCAACGGTTTGCCTTGATCGCCTAACTTCAAACCGAAATAAGCAAAATATACTTTTTTAATAAATGCAGAAATGTTCCTCTGCCGCTTTTTCATGGTATATTCCCCACAAATAAAACAAAAACTGTCCGGAGAGTTGACGCAACCTTTGGCTCTGTGAGCCATCACAAATACACAGCACTGCAAACTACAACTGTAGTGAACCACTTCGGAATAAAGCTGGATTACGACTGAGCAAACAAAAGGTAATAATGAACTTGCAAGAAACTGAAATTTGACAGGAACGTTCATGTCGCAACCACCGTGTTTGAGCGAGCGATCAAGGCGAGGCGAACAGGAAAGAACATGCGCCAGCGCGAGTACTGGATTTAGCCCCCCGCCTCCCAATTGTCCTGTTAATGTATAAAATGAATACAAAACACTCTAAAATATCATGAGGGAGTGTTTCTAGTTAGTTAACCATTACAACCTCTATTTTGGGCCAAGAAAATAAACTGCAGTCGGCTAAAAAGAAATTATGTGAACATTCCTTATATGGGTAAGAAATCTAATTTTGCAAGAAAACGTGACGTGATGGAACATTTTGGCTATTTTTCCTGGATTCAGCACCCCAAAATCTATAGGAATCAGTTGCAAAACTGGAGGCAGTTTTTTGGTAGTGTACCTGTGTTATTTAGTACATTTTTGTTTTAATACATGTCCTACTACGGTCCTCAATATTTCCGTTATTTACGATATGCGTTTTGGCTCTTTTTAGCATTATTTATTTTTTTATCTTGGTTTTAGATATTTTCATACATTTGTATCACTATAGCCTTTTTGATCATCTTAGTTTGTCACTGCTTCTCACCACATTACCACCTTTATTCATGCTGTTGAGCTAGATTTGCCAGAATTCCTGATGTGGTTTTTGGATCACACCATCCCACAAGTTTACACTTAACCACAGTTTCCATGGTACAAGTTTAGTCTTATGGATACTACCCCAGATAGGTCCTCCTCTGAGACTTTCAATTTAATATTTTTAGTTTATTGCCACAGTTTAAATCCATATTATTAAGGTCATTGCAATGTTTATCAGCTTGATCTTCCCTGCCCCTGCTCCCATAATATATTATATTAAAAAATATTTTAAAAATTATTTTAAAAAAAACTGTTGGGTTTTTGTTTTGTTTTTTATAATTTTGTGCTCCTCTCCGCTCTGGCTCTGGTTCCTCCCCCTTCCCCTTTTTTGCTGGTATCATTCTGCATTTACATGTATAATATATTTTTTCTTTTTAGCCCTAAGACATAACTGCATAAGGTCTTTGTCAAGACCCCCATTCACATTCTCATATGGTGCACCACGTAAGTACCCTTTCTGTAGCACTCCTCGCTAGTAAATACTGTTTTTTTATGTTTTCATTATTCATTTGGCTGTTTTTGGCCATTTTATGTTTGTAGAATTTCATTCATGTGTTTTCTCTTATATCTATGTTCTGATCAATTTTAAGTTTTTTATTATTTCCATAATTTTTAATGATATATAGCACATTATTTGTGGATATATATTGTTTTATATAGTTTTTTACATATATTTTTATATACTTTTAATAATGTGTGATTATATTAGAGTTATTTATTATTCATGAATTGTTATTTTTAGATGCGTACCCCCTGATGAAGGCTTGATGCCGAAACGCGTTGGGGTTTCTTTTTTACAAATAAAGTTAGCATCTGTGACCTTCATTAGCCTTTGCCTGCTGTGTTTTCCATTGTGCCCTGAGGCACCACTGAGTTGTCCGCATGTGCATGCGGACATGGGGGACCACATGGATGGTGGAGGCCATGTGCCTGATGAAGCGCAGCATCGCCCGCGCTGTAACCCAAGCCCTGTTTTGGACATGGGATGCCATGGCCCACAGGCAGCCTGTGCGGTCCTTGGGAAGGAAGGCAGTCTTTTTCAGGATGAGAAAGTAGCGGGAGTAGAACCAGACATCGAAGGTGCCACGGTACCTTCTCAAACACCCGCTGGGCGAGGAAGTTTGCTAGTTCCTGCTGCAAGAAGGTCTGGTGCACGAGGAGCCGAGCAGGCTCTGCTGGGGAGAAGGGAGGAGGATACCTGTTGAGGCGGAGACGGTATCTGTCTCGGATTACCCGGAGGAACCAGGTGTCCGATGTGATCGACATCCACTCTGGGGTGAACAGGGACAGGCGTCCCCCCACCGGCAGAAGAGCTGCCGGGGGGCGAGTGGCGATGCCAACGGCGTCAAAACCCCTGCGTAGGCTGGGGCGGTGCCGGTGGTTGGGCAAGCCCTTTGGGCTTATGGTGGCCATGTGCACCTCCCTTCCCCTGCGTGCTGAGAGCTGGCGCAGAGATGGGCAGGAAAGGCGGGTAACCCCGGTAAGGGAGCCCATTCCTTTGGAAGAACGGCTTCTTGGTCTGCTGCTTCTTCCTAGGGAGGGAGAAGGTTTTGTGCAAGAACGGGTCACAAACTCCATTTCTATCTCAGCGGCCTTATCCTCCATAGGTTTACCGAACAGTTGCTCACCAAGACAAGGGATGTCCAGGATCTTTCTTGGACCTACTGCTCCAGGTCCGAAGGACTGGAGTGATGCCTGGTGATGGGCCCCGATGCCGGCTGCCGCCACCCGGGCGGAGGACTCAAACCCATCATATGAGGCACAGGAAAGGTACTTCGAACACTCCGCGATGGATTTCAGGAGGATATAGAACCTTAGGAGGGGTTCCTCCCCCTAGGCCGAGCTCCTTGGCGAGGTCATGCAGGAACATGCCCATATATAGTTGGCATGCCTGGATACGGCAAGCAAGCATGGAAACCTGATAGGCCTTTACATCCCAGGGCGTCGAGGGCTCTTGACTCCCTACCTGGGGGGACTGAAAAGTGAGACTTCAGGCTTTTTTGCTTCCGCATCGCCGACTCCACAACCATGGAAATGTGCGGAAGCTGGGTCTTATGGAACTCCGGGCCACACTGAACTCTATACATGGCGTCAAGATGCTTGCTCACAATGGGGACAGAAGCAGGTGTCTCCCATATGTGGAGGAGCAGCCTTGACAATATGGGGCGAACCAGGACAGTAAGAGACTCCCAAGGGGGGGACTCATGCTGTACAATATCGACCTCCTCAGCTCGCGGCTCCTCTTCAGTCTGCATAGCCATGCTGAGGGCCCATGCCATGTCCCGCACGAATGCCGGGAATGATTTGTCCTCGTGCAGAGAATGCCTCTGATAGGCAGGCCGAGACGGGTCTGAAGGGAGGTCCATGTGGGCACGGGTTTCCAGGGAAGTATCCCCGTCCGACTCCCATCCCGAGAGGTCTGAAGAGGAGTCCGACTCAGGCAAATCACCCCGTCCAAAAGCTGAGGTCTGCTTGGAGCATCACACTCCTGAGGACTGGGAAGGCAAGCCAGACCGATGCTGAGGACCCTCACGAAGCTCGTGGCTCTCAGAGGTTTCCAGGGCAGATTTTGGTGTCCCCCTCAAGGGATCCTCAGCCTCAAGGCGCAGGCCAGCTGTGCTGGGCATGAGCACCTGCTGGGCAGCTAAAAAGGCAGAAACGCTGCGCTCTAGTGCCAGCATTCGGGACTCCCAAGCGGGCATGGGACGCTACAACGCCAACACCGGGGTTACCGGGTCTGGCATGGAGGAGGAGAGGGGGATCCTCAGCGGGACAACCCTCAAGAGAACAGGCGCCATTGCCGGAGGCCTCTGTATCTGTACGAGGTACCTTTCGAGGTCACTCCTTGTCCGACTCTCGGGAACGCCATGGGGGGCTGAGCGACCGAGTGCGGGAGCACTCATGCTTATCCAGAGCCCCCGCCAGAGACTTCGAGGCCTTCTTCTTACGCCGCTCCACTTCAGAAGACCCCTGGTTGGAGTGCCGCCGAGAACGCGGAGCCAAAGTGGGGGATCCCATCATGAGGATTCCGGAGCCATCTTCGAGAAAATATCATCGGACTTCTGCTTATGGCTGAATAGGGCCTTGGAGGACATTTTTCTGCAAAGAGAGCAGAGCTCCGGGTCATAGTCGGCCCCAAGATACCGAAGACAACAGTCATGGGTGTCAGTGAGCGACATGTTTTTGAAGCATGTGTCACATTTTTTAAAACCGGTGGCCATAGGGGTAAAAAGGACCCCCGCTAGGTCGAAGACCTTTGCCGCCAGTAGTTGGGGAAGAAAAAAGGTCACGAAGCCCGCAACAGGGTAAAAAAAAAAAAGAAAAAACTTTTAACGAATATCCACTCGCTCAAGAAGAGGAGAGCAGGGGAGGACGGAAGAGAATCGGTGCAACCGGAGAAAACATGGCCCAGAAGCCAAAAACAAAACTTTTTCTGAGGGATGAGGACGTGCGTCCGAAGGGCTCTGCGGAAAAAGGGAGACCGAGCAAGATGGCACCTTTGGGTGGGAAGAGGATCACGCATAAGTGGCAGCAATCCCAAAGGCTTTTTTGAAAGCTGGGGAATTGCTCCGCACAGGCTCAGACGGTGCCAATATCACCCAAAAGGGAGGACTGACTTCCTCCTTGTTCCTGGAGAATGCCCAGTCCACCTCCTCCTCCCCACAATCTGAGAATCTAATCTGTCCTGCTCTGCCTTTGATAAGCTCAGCATTTCTACTGATGTAAAGTAGCACCCAATCTCGTCTGCATCCAATTCTCGCTCCACACTATACAATTTAGTATAACAATGCTGAAATTCCTGCCTTATAACCCCCATCACTATTTGTCCAGCCCCCTGCCCCTTTTCTCATTTTGTCCATCGCTAACTGAGCCTGCTGCTTCTTGAGACTGCGAGCCAGCAGCCTCCCCGGTTTATCACAGTGTTCAGAGAACCGTTGGTGCACACACTAGAGCTGAAATGCTAGCGACGCCACATATAAATCCTTCACCTGGGACCTCGCTGCAACTATATCACCTGAGAGCCTCCCTTTCCCCTCCTTCCCTTCCCTTCTCTCTAACTCCTTCAAGGTCTGCAAAGCACATTCCAAATCCTTCCTTCTCTCTCTTTTTTTCTTAGCCACTCATCGGACAAAAATCCCTCTCAAGTATGCATTAAAAGCATCCTACACCATCTCAGCCTTTACCCCCTCCCCCCTCATTATACTGAAACAATGCCTCAATATCTCGGATGACCTCCTGAACTATTCTTGGGTCCTTTAATAAAGTGTCATTCATACGCCAATATTTCATTCCTGCTTGTGGGCCCCATCCCTTTAGTTCATCCCATGGTCAGACCAGGAAATGGGCTCGTAATTCATCTTTCCCACCTCTGCCATGAGAGCTGTTTGGATCAGTATGAAATTGATAAGCGAGTAGATGCCATGCGGCACCAACTAGAAGGAGAAAACCCTGCTCCCTGGATACAGCTCTCACCACCCATCCGCCAGCAGCCATAAATGCATTAATTTTCTCAACTGCTGCCTAGCCCTTCTCTCTCCCATTTTGCCCCCCTCCCCTCCCGTGCTATCCAATGACGGAGACAATACAGTATTAAAATCTCCTAAAACTATTACCTTTCCCTCCAAAAAAACAGACAACTAATCCTAGATGGTTAAAAAAAAAACCTCCCCTGGGTTTGAGTTCGGGGCATATATGCTAATGATTTTAACGCTCGCACCCTGTAACCCAGCCCTTCAGTGCCACATATCGCCCTTCCACATCTCTCATTACCCCCAATTCCACAAACGGGATGGAATCCTGTAAAATAATAGCTGCTCCCCCTGTTTTTCCCCCTCCTCTTTTAGAAGCACAATAGCATCTATAAATTAATGAATGGAGTGGAACGGGTAAACGTAGATCGACTGTTTACATTATCAGAATATAGGAAGACTAGGGGACATGCAATGAAGCTACAGGGTAAACTAATTTAAGACTAATAAAAGAAAATATTTTTTCACTCAACATGTAATCAAACTCTGGAATTTGTTACCGGAGGATGTAGTAAAGGCTGTTAGTGTAGTTGGGTTTAAAAAAAGATTTGGACAAGTTCCTGGAGGAAAGGTCCATAAACCATTATTAAGAAGGGACCCAGGATATCAATGCTTGACCTAGTACAAGCATTGCAGAACCTGTGTCTTTTGGGGAAACTACTAGGTATGTATGACCTAGATTGGCCACTGTTGGAAACAGGATACTGGGCTTGATGGACCTTGGTCTGACCCAGTATGGCATATCTTATGTTCTTATGTTCATCTGTAGTAACTTATCTTGCAAAAATCCATGATCCCGTATTTTGAGATTAGTTTCCTGTATGCAAGCGATGTCTATTTTCATTCGGTATAATTCTTTGAATAAATGCCATTTCCTTGGTGTATTCAAACCCTTCGCATTGATAGCACTCACCCTTAGCCACGGCATAATTTGTCCTTCCCTCCCCCTCCTACCTGCATTTCTAGAAACCTGGGACTGATCCCCTCCCACTACACCCCTCTGCCCCCTCTCCCCCCTCCCCTGATAGCCTCGCTGCCCACACCCTCCAGGAAGCTCCACTCTCTTGAGCAAGTGAAGTCCTACCCCTTTTTTCCTCTCTCCAACCTCCCCCATCCCCCCTTTACCTCTACTGCTTGCCCTTAAGAAACCTTATTGTGCTTTATAAATGTCAACTGTAATCATAGCCTATTTACCATCATCCTACCAAATATCACCCCTTCTTGTTTATTTTTTTCTTTCATTTTTTGTCTCCTCTTCATCCCCCTGTTGCTGTCCTCAATCCGGGAACCCATTCATCTACATGCATGCCACACATCAATCAAAGCCAAACAATTTCTTCCCCCTCACATCCATAATCTCAATCATTATTGTCCACATTGTGATGTGTCTAATGAGGGATTTACTAGTGTCTCAGTTGTTTCCCTCCTTCAACTCTCTGCCATGCTGTAGTCCTCCGTGGCTCCGCCAGCCTCTCTGCTGGAAATTGTGTGTCTGTCACTATGTCCAGTTCCTTCAGTGTCACTATGACTTCTTCCCTCGTGCGGCTCCAAATAGTCCGACCCTCTTTTGAGTTGGCAATGGCAAACAGGAACTGCCATTAATATTTAATCCCTTTGTCCCTCAACTTCCCAATAATATCACGTAGCTCCCTCCTGTGCCGCAAGGTGGCTGGGGTTAGATCCTCATAAATCTCCACCAGGTGGTTCTGCCAGGTTACACTGCCTTTTCCTGGCCCTCAGCAGCACTTGCTCCTTAAGTGTATAGTGATGGAAACACATCACATCTCTCCCTCGAGTCTCTCTCTGTGGACCCAGAGCTTTATGTGCACTATCAAATATTATTTTAGGGCAATCTCCTTCCGCCCACAACTGCTGGAAAATAAGCCGGGCCACCTGGGAGGCAGCATCCACAGGCACCCCCTTGATCCTTAAATTACACTTCCAGTTTCTGCTTTTCATGTCCTTCACCTTATCCGCTAATGCCTGGTGGGCCGCAACTAGCTGTCCACTATGCTTCTCAATTTTTGATTCCTGTTCGACCAGCTGCTCCTCTATCAATTTGATGCAGGTGCCAACCTCATGTCACTCTGCTCTAAGGTCCGCCGCCATCGTTCCCAGATCCTCTCTCAGGTTTTGGATCTCAGTTTTCAACACCATTAACAGGGTGCGAAGTTCTGCATCTCTCAGCCCTGTGCTCTCTGCCATCTCGGCCTCGCTCTCCTGCTCCATGCTTCCCACCGCTGCACGGCTCCTCGCCACATCTCCCTGCACCATCTTGATCTCTCTGCGCGGCGGCACCGATTTTGAGTAGGCAAAGTCTTTCATTTCTACTTTTTTCTTGTTCGTCCTATGCGCACTGTTATTCTCCACTCCACACTCACGTTCGTTAAGGTTTTTAGCTATTGCGTCATAGTTTCACTCTGATTTATTGGGGGGGGGGGGGAGCTCCCGCTTCAAACCACCATTCTTTAGGGTGACGTCACTTCCTCCTGGAACAGCTAATTTTTTAAAGGATTTTTTCCAGGGAAACTGGATATGCGTCCATAGGCTCCGCGGAAAAAAGGAGACTGAGCAAGATGGCACCCTTGGGGGGGGGTGTGGAGGAAGGGGACCATGCATGCGTGGTAGCAGTCCCAAAGGCTCTCTTTGAAAGCTGGGGAAATGCTCCATGTAGGCTCTGTCGGCGTCGACGTCATCCATATGTGAGGACTGATTTCCTGTTTGTTCCTGGAGAAGGTGGTGATGTACCAGATGAGCAGAGCTCCTAAGGAGTGTAGGGAGAGATAAAAAGATGAAAAGTAATGAGGAGCTACAGAATGAATGCACTTGTAGGTCAGTAGGAGAAATTTGAACTGAATGTGGAAAAGGGGTTCTTACCACAGGAAGCCTCCCCGAAGGCATCAAGAGAAGGGACCCTACCAGTAGATTCAAAAGATTCATATACTATGGCCTACGCAGCCAGTTCAGAGCCAATAAAAATCACCAAGCCCAGGGTGAGCCTGAATGCGCAAAGAAAGTAGCTCACAGAGGACCATAATGGGAAGATAGAGAAGCCCCTACTGGGACCAGACTGGAAGCAGGGCATCTAAAACCACCACTTGTGGAAACTTCTTCCAGCTGAAAAGGTTCTCCCACTTTGGCAGTCTCCTCAGTTGCAGTCAAGTCAAATACTGTACCATGAAGTTGAATGAGTAAGGGATTAGCTCCAACATGCCAGAATCCAGTGTGTTCCAACTCAAGAAGTCAGCTTGTATGTGGTTGACGCTTGCCACGTGAACTGCAAACAAGACAATCAAATGCTCTTCTGTCCAGCAACACAGCTCTGCTACCTCAAGAGCCACACCAGCATAGAGTTCCATCTTGCTTGCTGACGTACGCCACAGCTGTGGCATTGGTCAAGAACATGCGGACCACTGCTCACCAGGAAGGGCCAGGCAGGTTGCCTCGACTCAATTGATTAACAAAGAAGTCTCTTAAGGGAACCAGAGTCCCTGGACAAGCTGACCAAGGCAGTGATCTCCCCAGCCCTTTAGGCTGGCATCCATGGTGCATCCAGAAGCATTCCATCCATCAGATGGCAAGAGTGCAACCACCACGCTAATTATTCCCACGACAGAGTAACAGTCTAGTTGAAAAACTGAGAACAGGGAAACCAGAGAGACAACAGATGTCTCTGAAGTGGGCGCATGTGTGCCCTGGTCCACAGGACTAGTTTCAGGGCCATGGAGCTGACTGAGCACAAAACTTCCCGAGTTGGCTCTGCAGCTTGAGTGATCTCCCTGGCATGAGGAAAATTTGAAACAGGAAAGTGCTGAAATAATGCCTCTGGCCTTGCTCTGTGGCAGGCACAAGTAGAAGAGTCTGCAACTACAGGAAGTGCTGTAAAGTTTCCTTGATCGCCCTCTGCTTGAGCGGAAACCACAAGAGGCTCCACAAAAGGTGTCCTATAGAGGATCTCAGAATTCCAGTGTATAACTCTGACTGAGGATCTCAAAGACCCATTAATCTGACATGACATAGGCCCACTCTTAAAAAAAGACAGCCAGTTGGGGGCAGCTCTGAATGTCTCTCGGTAGAGACCCATTGGATCACATTTCAGGGGTTTACTGGCTCCAGAGGGAGTCACACCCGAGTCCCAATAATTTTGAGAACTTCAAAACAGGCTGACCCTTCTAGTGCTCAGAACTATAGCCCCTATCTGGACTTCCTACAGTCCAAGGTCATCTCCATGCAAGACCCTGTGAGAAGCACACCTAATGCCTCTAGGCCTGTCTTCCAAGAACCTCTATGGGAAAGCCTCTCCAAGATCCTTCACCAGCTTCTCCAGGTCCTCTTGAAAGAGTAACCTACCCTTATAAAAAAGGGAGTTTACTTTGCTATAGCCTGGAGGCAGTGCCAGCCAACTGATTGCAGAGCCAAAGCCTCTGCCTAGCCACTATTACCACTGCCACAGACTTGGAAGAAATCCTAATAAAGTCATACAGAGCATCAGCCACATAAGTGGCTCCAGACTCCAATCTGTCTTCCTGGTAGGCAGTTGCTGGACCCAGCATAAATGAGCCTGGTCCACCAAGCCTGCACACAGCACTGCTTGAGAACCTATTGCAGAAGCCATAAAAGCATTCTTAAGGAATGCTTCTCTCATGAGACATCTTGAATGCAGCACCCCGCTCCACTGGGATGGCCTTGTACTTTGTCACAACCATGACAAGGGTATCCACCAGAAGGAGCTCACTAGATCATCCAAGTTCACCCTGGGACATGTTAAAGACAGGACCTTAGGGCCTTTAAGACCCAGCTTAGGAGTCTCCCACTGAGAGAATCGAGCTGCCACATACGCCCAAGAAGAGTAAAAAATCCAAGATGCCAGACACCCTCCAGAATAGGGTCCACTTGAGAAACTTGCATGTAAGCAGGCTCTGCAATATGCAAAGCCACCATAGCATTCTCAATAAGAATAGGAAGATCCACTCTGTGCAATAAGCAGATCACGGATGGATCTTCACTTTCCATTAAGGAAATTTCCCCTTCTTCCTCTAGCCTCTGGATAAAGGATTCCTCATCTGCATCCTAAACCACCCCTATAAGGGATAAGGCTGGGCTCCCAGAGGAACGGACAGGTGAAAGGGCAAAGCAGGGGTGTTTAAACCCTTTGCCAAAAGCAACAGAGTCGCTTGAGGGCCCTGGGTTCCCCCTAAGGAAAACCTTGGCATTGGACCCCACATAGGGCTACCAAGCAGCTAGTGAGGACTGAAAGCAGCTCATGAGATGTTTCAAAAACTGCTGTCCAAGACAACTGAAAAAAGGGCCCTGGATATCCTTCAGGAGTCTATGGGCCTGAGGAAGCAGCTGCCTCACTATGTAACCCCATCTGCAGAGGCCATGCAGCCCTTCAAAATGGCCATGGAGCCCACCAGTGGAAGAAAAAAAAAAGGGGAAGGGGATGCCACAAAAGGTGCCAAAATATGAAATTGAGCCCCGAGCCCCCAATGAGGGGATCCTGTACATGCTGAACCATGAACAAAGAGTAAAACACCACAGCAAAATAAGAAACCCCAAAAAGGGAATCTCAGTATCTGTCAGGCTGGCCAGGGAAATCTGAGAAGGGCTGTCCCAGCCACACTCACCCCTCACAGGCCTAAGAGGCCGAGCTGCAGAAGAAAGAAATTTTTAAAAATTGAAGCTGCTTTATTACAAATAGTCAAACCAAACACAGCCAATTGATTTGAATGGAAGAACAGAAAAAAATTTCAGAAAAGTATTAGAAAGCTCAGCAAACAGAGGGCAACAAAAGAGGGAGGGGGGGGGCCTGGGCCCAGACTTACCATCCCCACTCTCAGAGGTCCCATGGGGTCCTCCTATCTGCTCTCTGACTCACCATTTCTGAATCCATTGGATATAAGGCAACTGTTGGCACAAAGAAACAGGGGTGTACTCAACCTCTGAGCAAACGCTGGGCCTATAGATCTCAATCATACAAGCTACATGACCTTGGTCTGGGCCAGGGGAGATAAGTCTATCTACTCTGCTGTACCAGTCTAAACAACTTGCCATCTGCTGAAGGCAGACAAATACTGGCTTCTCTCAGTGCTCCATCAATGGATATACCAAATAATGACATCACAAAGTTGCTCAAGTTTGCCTCCACCTGCTGGCTAGACTGGTCTAGCAGGATGATAAGCAAAGCGTAGTTACTCACCTGTAACAGGTGATCTCCGGAAACAGCACAAATTTAGTCTTCACATATGGATGACATCGGCACCAACAGAGCCCATGCGGGAATGTTCCCCAGCATCCAATAGGAAAACTTTTGGGAGCACTCCCCTGCGCCTGCATGACTGCCTTCCCTCCTTCCCAGCTCCCTCTCCTCAGTTGAGTTTGTAGCCAAGAAAGGAAAGTAAATGAAACCCTTCAACTCCTAGGGGAGGAGGGTGGGTTGTGAAGACTAAATTCCTGCTGTCACTGAGATCACCTATTACAAGTAAGTAATTATGCTATCTCCAAGAACAAGCAGGAATGTAGTCTTCACATATGGGACTCCCTACCTCCAAGATGCTAGATGAAATTACCTTAGAAAAGGTGGAGTTTTGCCTCTGAATAGGTTTGAGAGGTCATGAATCCTACATGGATTTCTGGTATCATCAAAGTCCAGGACTGAGGGTAGAAGTTGCATCTAAATCTGAAACAGGTGCTGGAGAACAGCTTGACCAAACATGGCATCCCGGCAGAAGTCCTTGTCCAGACAATAATAGGCAGCGAAGGTTTGGACGGAAGAACAAATTGCTGCCTTGCAAATTTCAACAATGGCTACCGAGCGTAGGTTTGCCATCAAGGTGGCCATGGCGCGAACATTGTGAGCAGTGATATGACCTTGCAGGTTGAGACCTGCTTTGTCATAGGCAAATGAAATGCAGTCCGCTATCCTCCTGGAGAGCATACATTTGGATACAGGTAGACCCAGGTGACTAGGGTTAAAGAAGATGAATAACTGTGATGCTTTACAATGACAGAGTCCTTTGGAGATAAAAAGCCAATGCACGCTTGCAATCAAGAATATGCAGAGTTGCATCTGCTCGAGACGCATGTGGTCTAGGAAAGAAGACAAAGGTAAATCGACTGGTTTAGATGAAAAGACACCACCACCTTTGGCATAAAGTGTGGGTGAGTCCAAAGGATGACCTTGTCATGGCGGAACCAGGTATAGGGGGTGTCCACCAACAGAGCCTGAAGCTCACTAATACGTCCAGCTGAAGTACCTTCAGAGACAGGAACTTCAGGGAGGTTGTGGCCAATGGTTCAAAGGGCAGCTTGAGAAGCTGCACTAGAATAACGCTGAGGACCCAAGCCACCAGATGTGGCTTGATGGGCAGATTGGACAGCAGGAGACCTCTCATGAACGCACTACTAGCGGATGTGAGGAGATAGGCTAGCCATCTAGTAAGTGGTGGGAGGCTGCAATGGCACCGAGGTGGACTGTCACCGAATTGTACTTTAGACCTGTCGAGGACAGGTGGAGGAGATACTGGAGGAGTGACTCCACTGGAACGTAAAAAAGGTTGAGATCTTTCTGGGGAACACCAGACGGAGTATCTACACCACTTGAAAGCATATGAATGTCCATGGAGGACTTTCTGGAAGTGAGTAGGATTTCCTTAACCTCTTGTATAAGGTCAATGCTATGTGCTCTCAGCAGCCAAACTGTGAGGCGGAGAGACTGTGGATTGGGATGGAGCAGTGAGCCGTTCTCCTGGGAGAGGAGATTGGGTGCAAATTCCAATCAGAAAGGTTGAGTTTGAGTCATATGTAGTAGCAGTGGAAACTACAGTTGCCGCAGCCAGTGAGGGGCTATGAGAATCATGGAGCCTTTGTCGGACTGAAGCTTGAAAAGCATCTTGGAAATGAGGGGTATGGAAGGGAAAGCATAGAGCAGACCCTGATCCAAGTGTAGGTGAAAGGCATCCACCTGTTGGTTGCTGGATGTTGGAGTCTTTGTGCAGAAGCAAGGAAGCTTGCCATTCTGAGGAACAGCAAATAGATCTATGTCTGGAGTTCCCCAGGTCTGGAAGATGTAGGACAATGTGTCCGGATAGACACACCATATGTGGAGAAGGATGCGACTCAGCTTATCTGCTAAGACATCGAGCTCCCCCAGGAGATACACCGTTCAGAGGTGTATTTGATGAGAGATGGCAAAGGACCACAGGTGAAGAGGGTTTCCTCACATAGGGGCCATGAGCTTGTTCCTCCCTGTTTGTTCATATAGAACATAGCTACGTGATTGTCTGTTCAGACTGGGACTACTTGTGCCCTGAGGTGGTGTTGAAACACTCAGAGGGCATTTGAGATGGCACAAGTTCCAACAGATTTACTTAGAGGTGTGACTTGTGTGTTGGCGAGAGCCCCTGTGTAGACAGGTTGCCCATGTGTGCTCTCCAACCCAACTTGGAAGCATCCATTGTCAGGGTGCACTGAAGTGGAGGCATCTGAAAAGGTGACCCTATGAGTAGATTTTCTGGAGAGCACCACCACTGAAGGGATGTGGTTAGAGGGGCAGTGACTTGGATTCTGCCCCGGAGAAGGCCTGAGGCCTGCATCCATTGGGAGGCCAGAATCCACTGGGCTGTGCACATATCTAAGCAGGCATAGGAAATGATATGTACTGTAGAGGCCATGTGTCCCAGGAGATGCAGCATTTCGCGGGTAGTCAGATGGGACGCTAGTTCAATTAGATGGACACAGCTGAGCTGAGGCAAGAATGTCCTGGCATTGAAAGTCCAGCAGAGCTCCGATGAACTCTAGCTTTTGAGTTGGAGCGAACTGGGATTTTGGGAAGTTTATAACAAATCCCAAGTGTAGTAGTAACAACATGATGGTACGATGCAGGAAATTTGCACCTCTAGTGAGGCTTCTGCTTTTATGAGCCAGTCATCTAAGTAAGGGAAGACTAATATCTTCAGAGACCTTAGGTATGCGGCTACGACAGCCATGCACTTCGTAAAGACTCTTGGGGCAGAGGCGAGTCCAAAGGGAAGTACTCTGTGTATTGATAATGAGTTCCCTGAAAGGTGAATAATAGATATTTCCTGTATCCTGGATGAATGAGGATATACGTGTATGTGCTTCTTTTAGATCTAGAGAACAGAGCCAGTCCTGTCTCTGGAGGTAGGGAAGAAGAGTCTCAAGGGAGATCTTGAACTTTTCTCAGACTAGAAACTTGTTGAGGTTTCTGAGGTCCAGAATGGGCCTGCATCCTCCAGTTTTCTTTGGAATGAGAAAATATGGAGAATAGAAACCCATTCCCTGCTGAGATGTAGGGACATTTTCTATGGCGCCCTGAGACAGAAAAGAAGAAACCTTGTCCTGTAGGAGAACCATGAGTGGGGGTTGTGTTTAAAATTACCCCATGAAAGTGGAGGGGGGCCTGAGTTTGCAGATGAAGTCTGTACCCCTCCTTGATTATGTTTAATGTCTACTGCTCTAAGGTTATAAGATGCCACCTGTGGGCATAATGATATAATCTGCCTGTTATGTGGAGGAGGTTGGGGACCTCCAGAGGAAGGGTGACAATGTTCTCTAGAAAAGAGTCAAAAGCCAGGCGCAGACTGGCTGTGCAGCTGGCTGAAGTTTAGCTCCCCCCCCCCCCCCATGGCTTATTCTGTTTAGGAGTTTGTTGCCTCTTCTGTGGTGCTTGAGTCTGGAAATAGTAATTAGATCTTACCTGCTAATTAGTGTTCCTGAAGGAACGACAGTCCAGTCCCTTTACTTCTGGGTTACGCAACCCTTCCAGCAGCTTGGAGGCTGAGCCCAACCTTTTTGGAGGTGGGGCGGTATAAATACCACTGGGACCACCCACCAACTCCAGTATTCGAATGAAAAAGCAGACCTAACAAAACTTCCATCCAAAAACTACATAACGTAACATAACAATAATACCACAGAAACCTAACCAAGCGGGCATGTTTTTTTTTTTTTTTTTGGAAAGTATAGGGGAAGGCGGGGAGGGATGGCAGTGGACGGAGGAGATGGCTACTTCCACCCGAGCCGGCTTTCCCCTGCACCCCTTCCTGCCGAACCGGCCTTACACTCGGTCCGATGCTCTTCAATGAACCCGAGGGCTTATCGGTTGCCCGGACCGGGTGGGATCAGGGACTGGACTGTCGTTCCTTCAGGAACACTAATTAGCAGGTAAGATCTAATTACTATTTCCTTATCGTCACTCCAGTCCAGTCCCTTTACTTCTGGGATGTACCAGAGCAGTTCAACCCTGGGTGGGATCCGGCATACCGGCCTGAAGAACCGCTAGACCGAACCGAGCGTCCGCTGAACTCTGCACGTCCAGTCTATAGTGTTTGGTGAAGGTATGCAGCGAAGACCAAGTCGCTGCTCTACAAATATCCAGCGGCGGAACAAGGCTGAATTCCGCCCAAGAGGTCGCCTGAGCCCGAGTGGAGTGGGCCCGCAGTCCCACTGGGACCTGCTTCCCCTTCAGGATGTAGGCGGAGGTAATCGCCTCTCTGATCCACCTGGAGATCGAGGCTTTGGCCGCCGCCTCACCTTTGTGCGGACCCCCGAACTGAATGAACAGTCGGTCGGACTTTCGGAATGGCGCTGTGCGAGAGAGGTAACGTTTCAAGGCCCTCTGGACGTCTAGGAGACGTAGCTTGCTATCCCTACCTTCCTGTCCCTTGGCCGAGAAGGCCGGCAGGGTAACTGTCTGGTTCACATGAAAGGGAGAGATAACTTTGGGCAAAAAGGAAGGAACTGTGCGCAGAACCACTTTGTCCTTGAGGAAGGTCAGGAAGGGGGGCTGAGAAGACAGCGCCTGTAATTCCGAAACCCTCCTGGCCGAGCAAATGGCGACCAGAAAAACTGTCTTTAGGGTTAAATCCTTTAAGGAGGCTCTCTTTACTGGCTCAAAGGGTTCCCCGATCAAGGCATTCAGCACTAAGTTAAGGTCCCAAGGAGGGATGACCGACCTCCGTCGAGGACGTAGCCGACTAACCGCTCTTAGGAACCTGGAGACGTCCGGGTGTGCCCCTAAGGGTTTGCCACGGACCTTGCCTCTATAGCAAGCGATCGCCGCCAGCTGGACTCGCAGGGAGCTGTGCGCCAGACCCTTATCAAATCCTGCTTGCAAGAATTCCAGGACCTCCGGGACAGAGGCCGAAAGGGGTTTCCGATGATGCTCTGCACACCAGGCTTCGAAGATGCACCAAACCCTTACATAAGACAGACAGGTCGAGCGCTTCTTAGCCTTCAATAGCATCGAGATTACTGCTCCTGAGTAGCCTCGTTTTAAGAGCCGCGCCCTTTCAATAGCCAGGCCATAAGCGAGAATCTATCCACGTGAGGCATCCGAACCGGGCCTTGCCTCAGCAGGTCCCTTTTGCAAGGTAGCCGCCAAAGTAGGTCGGCGACCATCCTCACCAGATCCGCATACCAGGGGCGGCGAGGCCAATCCGGAGCTATGAGGATTACCAATCCCTGGTGAGACTCCACCCGCTGGAGAACCTTTCCGATCAGGGCCCACGGAGGGAATACATAGAGAAGACCTTCCGAAGGCCATTTCTGTGACAGGGCATCTAAGCCCTCGGACATTCTTTCCTTCCTTCGGCTGAAGAATCTGTCTACCTTGGCTGTAGAGAACCGCGCCATGAGGTCCATGACTGGGAGACCCCAACGGTCCACTATTTGGTCGAAGGTCTCCTGTTCTAGTTCCCACTCTCCGTGGTCTATCTTGCACCTGCTGAGGAAGTCGGCTGTGACGTTGTCCTCGCCCGCCACATGCTGTGCTGAAAGTGCCAGCAGCCTGGGCTCCGCCCACAAGAAAAGAGCTTCCGCCTCTTTCTCCAAGGCGGGACTGCTGGTGCCTCCCTGGTGGTTGATGTAGGCCACCGCGGTGACATTGTCGGAGAGGACGCAAATTGCTTTTCCTTGTACTAAGGCCTTGAACGCCTTGAGTGCCAGGGTGACGGCCCTCAATTCCAGTCTGTTGATGGGCCATTGTGATTCCAATGGTGTCCAGCGGCCCTGGACGAACTGGTCCTCGCAGTGCGCTCCCCAGCCTGTCAGACCGGCATCCGTCGTCAATAGTAACCACTGATGAGGTTCGAGGGGCATCCCGCGGTCCAGATTCCTTGGGCATCGCCACCAGTGGAGGGACTGTTTGGTCCGCGGAGCACAAGGTAACTGCATTGACAGAGGCTGATACTGAGGAGACCATCGACGTAATAGTGCCCGCTGCAGCGGACGCATGTGAGCCCTGGCCCATGGAACTACCTCTATCGCCGCCGCCATAGTTCCCAGTACCTGAAGATAATGCCACGCCGAGGGATTTCGTCTGCATAGAAACTGCGTGACTAGAAGCCTTAGCTCCCTTGATCTTGACCGAGACAGGAATACCCTGCCCCTGTGGGTGTCGAATTTTGCTCCGAGGTACTCGAGTTCCTGTGAGGGAGTCATCCTGCTCTTTGGGCGATTGATGACCCACCCCAATTCTTCTAGAACCTGGATCACTCTGGCCGTCGCCGAATGACTTTCCTCTTCCGACTTCGCTCGGATCAGCCAGTCGTCCAAGTAGGGATGCACCAATATTCCCTCCTTCCGGAGGAAGGCCGCCACTACCACCATTACCTTGGTGAACGTCCTGGGGGCCGTAGCTAGGCCGAAGGGGAGAGCCTGGAACTGAAAGTGGCCTCTTGGCACTGCGAATCTCAGGAATTGTTGATGGGACTTCCTGACCGGGATATGTAAGTAGGCTTCTGTCAAGTCGAGGGACGTTAGGAACTCCCCTTCCCTCACGGCCGCTATGACTGACCGTAGGGTCTCCATCCGGAAGTGTGGTACCCTGAGGCAGTGGTTGACCTGTTTTAGATCTAGGATCGGTCGAAAGGATCCCTCCTTTTTTGGTACTATGAAGTAAATCGAGTACCGACCAGAGCCGCACTGGTCTGGTGGTACTGGGACCACCGCCCCTAGAGCTATTAGACGGGCAAGAGTTGCCTCTATTGCCGCCCTCTTTGCCGAAGAACCGCAGGGAGACTGAACAAATGCTGGAGGTATTTGCTTTGCAAATTCGAGAGCATAACCTTCTCTGATCACCTCTAGGACCTATTGATCGGACGTGACTCAGGACCAGGCGGGAAGAAACAGCCTCAGGCGACCGCCTACCGGCCGTCCTTTCTCCTGGACCCCTGTCATCTCATTGCTGTTTTCTGGGCCCCGAGAAGGAGGAGGAGGATGCACCAAAACCCCGACCTGCCCCTCGAAACCCTCTGAAACCTTGACCTTTCGAGGGGAAACGGCCCCTGGGAAAGGAATTTGACCTGGATGGGCGAAATCTCCGCGGGTCCCTAGGCTGGGTGCGCACTGGGGCTAGGGGGCGCCCTTGTTTTGGTCTATCTTCCGGGAGTCTGCCTCCCTTAGATTCCCCCAGGTCCTTAACTAGCTTCTCTAAATCCTCCCCAAATAAGAGTTTCCCCTTAAAGGGGAGCCGACTCAAACGTGTCTTCGAGGAAGCGTCAGCCGCCCAATTTCGTAGCCACAGGTACCGTCTAGCCGCCACTACTGAGGCCATGTTCTTGGCTAGGCTTCTGATGAGGTCATACTGACTGTCTGCCAAGTAGGCTGCTCCGGATTCCACCCTAGCCGAGTTGGCCTGTATCTCGCCCGTTGAGCCCTCTGTCTGGAGCTGCTGGGCCCACCGTAAACAGGCCCGAGCCACCCAAGCTCCCGACATGGAGGCCTGCAAGGCGAGAGCGCTTACATCAAAGGCTTGCTTCAGGAGCGTATCCAACTTCCTGTCTTGCGCGTCTTTTAAAGCCGAACTGCCCTCAACTGGGATTGTCGTCTTCTTAGTAACTGCTGATACCGCTGCGTCTACCCTGGGGGATTTTAGCAGCTCTTTATCTGCCTCTGGCAGAGGGTATAGACGAGACATGGTCCTGACTCCCCTTAAGCTTGATTCTGGCTGGTCCCATTCTTCTTGGATCATCTGGCGCACGACCCTATGGACAGAGAAAACCTTTTGGGAACTCCTAAAGGCTTGGATTAAGGGATCCTCCAACGCCACTTCCTGTGATGGCATGTCTGAGGCCACATTGAGGACCTTTAGGGACTCATTAATTAATGCCGGAAGCTCCTCTCGGCGAAAGACTCTAACTATCTGTGATTGATCTTCTTCCGGGATCTCTCCTTCTTCCAGCTCCTCCTCATCCTCCTCCAAGTCCTTAACCGAGCTATCCTCCTCCGGAGTATCCTGGGACGGGGATGCTAGGAACTCTTCGCCACCCAGACGTGGGCACTTAGAAGGGATACCGGATTCCGGATTGGTAGCCCCGAGGGATCTAGAAGATTTGTCCTCTACTGACGGGGCAATCTCTTCTGTCCCTAGGCCCTGCTTACGTAGGCAGTAGGCCTTGTGAAGTAAGAGGATGAAGTCAGGGGAGAAAAAATCTCCGGCCCCCCCTGCACTAGAGGGGGGGGGAGGGTAGAATCAGGGGAGGCGTGGGCAAGTCCGAAGGGGTTGAGATAGGTAACTGGGACCCCCCTTCCCCTTCTAGAGGGTCTCCTGATCCCTGGGAGGGCTGTAACATGGCCAAGTTAATTTCCTGTTCCACTGAGGCGGCCTCCGCGGCACAGCTCCTGCAGATTCCTGCCTCTGCGGAGGTGCCCCTGCGAGTTCCACAGGAAGGACAGCGTGGCTTGGATGCCATGGGTTACAACAGGGGCTTCCCTTTGCGAGCACCCGAACCAAGGCAATAAAAACTGTTTGCAAACCGAAGATAGTTAGCAAATTATTTATTTATTTATTTATTTATTTATTACAATTTCTTATATACCGCGCTATTTAGCATCAGTGCGGTTTACATTATAACTTAACGACCATAACAACAAGCTGTCAGGTTTACATCGAACAGGAGTATAAACTTGGAAAACAGGGTTAACTATATACATAATCTATTTACAATGGAAGGATAGATAAAAGTCAGATAATGCATGTAGGTCTTTTCTAAATTGGGTCATTTCCTGAAAGGTATATCTAGGATCAATTGCTATCAGGTAAGTGTTGGAGGAACAGGTGGGTTTTGAGAGCCTTCCTGAACTGATATAGGTTGGCTATGGCCCTAATGTCAGGGGGTAGAGCATTCCAGCATTTGGGTACGTAAAAGCTGAAAGCCCTGTTTGTGGTTGTCATGTTGTACTTTGTCGAAGCCTTTGGTATTGCAAGCAAGTTTACAGCTGTTGATCTTCTGGATCTGTTGGGAGGGACAAAGTGGATAAGATGAGTGAGTGAGGAGGCTGAAATACCTTTGATTGCCTTGAAAGCTAATAGAAGGGTTTTGAAGGTGATTCTCAATTAAACAAGGTAATTAAACAAGAATTAAACAAAAATTAAACAAAAATTAAAGAAATTAAAATAAAAATAAAAGGATTGGGAGTTTTCAGCATAGAGAAAGTCCAAGACCACAGTTGCACCCTTCCCTCCCCCACCCTAGCCTGCAAGCTACTACTAGGGAGAGGTAAAGGGAAAAATCTCAGATTAAAAGTAAAGGAAAAGAAACAAAAAACAGATGCCCTTAACTAATCCCCCGCTGACAAAATGCTCCCCAGTACTTGCGCTTTGCAGGACTTTCACCAACGCGATGCTCCGCGGAAGACCGCTGCGCTCCGGAGGCTCACACGTGGCAGGCCGCGGCCACGTGGAGCTCTATCCGGTCAGCGTGTCAGCCGGAATCTCCTTACCCGCTCGCAAAGCCTGTTCCGGAGTGGGCTTTGATGCGGAGAACCACCCCGACGCTCCTGGGCTGCAGGACCAAGCCGGGAGGAGCGGGGGAACGTCCTGCTGCCGCCTCAAGCGCTCAGCCACCAGAGGGCTTCGGCGCGAGACAAGGTAGGCCTAAGCTGCAAAGGCCGAGGAAACCACTAATCCCGCAGGGGAGGAGGAGGATATGCGGTCCCCCTCACTGCTGCCTGGAGATCTTCTGCTGAGGTAAACCTGATTACCGACAGCGATTAAAAGTTTCCTCTCGCTACTGGAGAGGGGGGGGGGAGGGAGATGGGAAGATTTAAAGGAGCAGGAATCTCTCTTCTTTCAGCTAAATAGAAACCAAGATAAGATAGATAAATAAGAATAAATTAAAATTAATTAAAAGGAATAGTTAAAGACTCCAGTAAGCCCTAGGCTTACGGAACCCTCCAGCTGCTTGGAGGCTGAGAATACTGGAGTTGGTGGGTGGTCCCAGTGGTATTTATACCGCCCCACCTCCAAAAAGGTTGGGCTCAGCCTCCAAGCTGCTGGAAGGGTTGCGTAACCCAGAAGTAAAGGGACTGGACTGGAGTGACGATAAGGAACTTGTCACGCCCATAGCTCCTTACATATGTATGGAGGGGCGTGCTTGTTATATAGGATTCACCACTTAGTCAGTCTGGATCATTGCCAATCTTGCAAAGGATTATAGTAATGGTAGTCCAGTCATGCGGTGCTTGCCTTTGAGGTAAATGAAGACTATGGTAGTTGGCTCGAGTGTTAAGGCAATGACAGAAAATTTATTTATGAGGTAAATCAAAATGCACACAGATTCACTCGGTAACACCTTAGGATGTCTTCTCCAGGATTTATATTCAAAATAACAATACAACTGAAAGCTTATGCAAGTAGCTTGTAACGTCCATTAAACAACGGAAAGTCTTGCTCTCAGCCACTGTTGACAAACCTTCTCAGCAGTGCTGGTGTAGAGCAAATCAAAAATAAAAGCTTCTTCACAAAACAGCTTTTCTTTTCACATTCAAAGAACTTTTTATATCCAACGTGTGCACAGCCTGAGCCGTGCTCTGCTTTGATATCAGCTGGCTAACAAGCTTCAAACAGCTTTTCTCCTTCTCTGCACAAGTATTTCACTTTCCCCAAAACCTTCTTTCCACACAAACTTTCTGCTGTGCCAGTTACTAGAACGTTTCCTTTTTATGTTTGATCACACTTTCAGGATTTCTCTGTGCTAGCAACTTTGCATAAAGAACAGTCCATGAAAGTATCGTCTTCCTCTGTAATTATATCTTGTTCTTCTATTTGCATAGGTTCTATATCGGGGTCTGGATCAGTGGGCTTTACTAACTGACCTCCATTAGGACAGGAAATAGAAATTACACATACCTGGTAATTGTAGTTCCTGGAGGGTCCAGTTTAGTCCTTCACAGTCGGGTAGTGCACCTCCTCCTGCAGCCTGGAGACTGGACCAATCACAAACTTTCTGTATAATGTATGCAGACGGAGCTCCCAGAAGCCCCCAGTGAACTAGTAACAAAGCAGACTTAAAGAAGCAACACATGAGATTGTTAGAAATACAAATGCAGAATAAAATGTAAAAACGATGTCCCTTATAAAAATATGGACCCCCTCCCCAAACGAGGAAGCCAGAATGCTGCACAGCGCCGCTACCGACGCACTGTCAGAGAAAAAGAGCCAGAAAAAGACCCAAAGCTCTAGGGGAGAGACTGGAGAGTAGACCAAAGAGAAAAGAGAAGAGTAGGCCGCTCCCAGAACGAGTCGTCCGGAACAGCGCGCCGTAGTAGAAAACCTGATACTCGGGAGGGAAGGAGGACTAAACTGGACCCTCCAGGAACTACAATTACCAGGTATGTGTAATTTCTATTTCCTAAGCGGTCCTCCAGTTTAGTCCTCCACAGTCGGGATGTAACAGAGCAGTTAACACCGGGCGGGACCTTGCCAACCGGCGCGCAGGACAGCCGAACCAAAACAAGAATCCCGAGCGGCCAACACATCCAAGCGATAGTGCTTACTGAAGGCATGTAACGTTGACCAAGTGGCCGCCTTACAAATCTCTACGGGCGGCACCAGGCAATGCTCCGCCCAGGACGTAGCTTGTGCCCTAGTGGAGTGGGCTCGCAGCCCCTCCGGAACGGGACGATGGTGCAACAAATACGCGGACGCTATCGCTTCCTTGATCCACCGAGCGATAGAGGCCTTAGCTGCCGCCTCCCCTTTTCTAACACCGCCAAACAGGACGAACAAGCGGTCGGCCTTACGGAACTCCGCCGACACCTTCACGTAACGCCGAAGCACGTGACGCACATCGAGGCAGTGAAGCCCCTCGTCGGCCGGGTTCTCTGGAACGCTAGGCAGAACCGGAAGAAAAACCGCCTGATTTATATGAAAAGGTGAAACCACTTTGGGCAAAAAGGAAGGTACTGGCCGAAGGACTACGCGATCCGGAGTAAAAGACAAAAACGGTTCCCGGCATGATAGGGCCTGGAGCTCTGAAATGCGCCGCGCAGAGCAAATAGCAACAAGAAAAACCATCTTTAGCGTGAGATCCTTAAGAGTCGCTCGACGAAGGGGCTCGAAAGGTTTGCGAGCCAAGGCACGCAGTACAAGATTCAAATCCCACAAAGGAACGGCCACCCTCCGTGAAGGCCGCAAGCGGAAAACTGCCTTGAGAAAACGCTGCACGTTCAGATGAGACCCCAGTGGACAACCCAGCACTTTACCTCTGTAACAGGAGAGAGCCACCAGCTGAACCTTCAGAGAACTGGCCGCCAGGCCCTTGTCAAAACCATCTTGTAGAAAACTCAAAACCACTGGCACGGATACCGTCGCCGCTCCAACACCCCGCCGTGAACACCAGTCCTCAAATATTCTCCATACCCGAACGTACGTGAGGGAGGTGGAAGTTTTCCGCGCCCTGAGAAGAGTAGCAACCACCACAGGGGAATAACCCCTCTTCCTTAACCGAGCCCTTTCAATGGCCATACCGTAAGCGAGAACCGACCCACCTGGGGCATCCGCAGCGGACCCTGAAGTAGCAGGTCTGGTAGCGAGGGAAGAAGCCAAGGATCGCCGTCGCGCAACCGAACCAGGTCGGCATACCACGGACACCTGGGCCAATCCGGAGCAACCAACAATACCCGTCCCCGGTGACCCTCGATGCACTGGACGACCCGACCGATGAGCGCCCACGGAGGAAAGACATAAAGGAGTTGCGACTCCGGCCACGGCTGGATGAGAGCGTCGAGTCCCTCGGACATGTGCTCCCTCCTCCTGCTGAAGAAACGTCCCATTTTTGCTGATTGGAAGGTCGCCATGAGATCCATGACAGGCGGGCCCCATCGACAAACAATCTGTGCGTAAACCTGCAGGTTCAGCTCCCACTCCCCGGGGTCTACCCGTACTCTGCTGAGAAAGTCTGCCATGACGTTTTCCTTTCCCGCTATATGCGCTGCCGAGATTGCCGGGAGACGGGTCTGTACCCAAGTGAACAAGGCCGTCGCCTCCGCTTTTAAGGCCACACTGCCGGTGCCCCCCTGCCGATTGATGTAGGCTACCGTCGTCGCATTGTCCGAGAGAACGCAAACCGGCCGCCCTATCACCAACCCCTCGAGGGCCAAGAGAGCTAACCGTACCGCTCGCAGTTCGAGTCGGTTGATCGACCAAGAAGCTTCCAGGGGAGACCAGGTTCCCTGAGTGAACCGGTCTTCGCAGTGAGCCCCCCAGCCCGCTAGACTGGCATCCGTCGTGAGAGGTACCCAACGGGGCGGTTCCAGGGGAAGACCCCTCCGCAGGTTTCTGGAACACAAACGAAGAGACCGACGAACCGGTTGCGGGCAAGGCAAGCGCATGTTTAACGAGTCGAACTGGTTCGACCAGCGACGTAACAGAGCACTCTGGAGCGGACGCATATGGAACCGCGCCCAAGGCACCACCTCTAGGGTCGCCGCCATCGTGCCTAGAAGCCGGAGGTACCACCAAGCTGAGGGCGCAGGCATCCCCAAGAACAGACGAACGAGACCCCTCAAGGCCAGAATACGGCGTTCCGGCAAGCACACCAGTCCGCTCGCCGTGTTGAACCTTACCCCCAGATATTCGAGGTCTTGAGACGGCACCAGACAGCTCTTCTGATCGTTGACCACCCAGCCGAGGGAACGCAATAGAGAAACCACTCTGGCCGTGACTTGCACACTCTCGTCGTTGGACTTTGCCCGAATCAACCAATCGTCGAGATAAGGGTGAACGAGAATGCCTTCCTTCTGTAAGGCCGCCGCAACCACCACCATGACTTTTGGGAAGGTCCGAGGCGCCGTGGCGAGACCAAACGGCAGGGCCCGAAATTGAAAGTGACCCCACGGGAATGCGAACCGGAGGAACTTTTGGTGAGACTCCCGGATGGGAATGTGCAAATACGCCTCCGAGAGGTCGAGAGAGGTGAGAAATTCTCCTTGACGCACCGCCACAATGACTGATTTTAAAGTTTCCATCCGAAAGTGCGGAACCGAGAGGGCTCTGTTCACGCCCTTGAGATCCAAGATTGGGCGAAGGGACCCGTCTTTCTTTGGCACGACAAAATAGATGGAGTAGCGACCGACGCCGCGCTCGGAAGGAGGGACGGGAATCACTGCCCCCAGAGACAAGAGGCGGTGCAAGGTCAAGTGGATGGCCTGAGTCCTTTGGTCGCCCTTGCTGGGAGACAGAACAAAGGAATCTTGGAGAGGGAAGGCGAACTCCAGGGCATAACCCTTCTCGATAATCTCTAGCACCCACTGATCTGACGTGATTTGGGCCCAAGAAGGAAGAAAATTGCGTAAGCGACCCCCGATGACAATAAGTCCCTCTGGGGCCCGCCTCACTTCATTGCGGCTTGCGACTAAAGGAGGAAGCCGAGGAAGAGGAAGTCCCCGAAAAACCTCGGCCGGCGCCTCTGAAACCACGAAAGCCTTGGGAACGGGAGCTAAAGCGACCACGCTGGGCCCCCCACAGATGGGAGGAACGAAATCTGCGAAAATCCCGAAATGGCCCGCGGGACGGAGGCAAGGGTCGATTCAGCTTAGGCTTATCTTCCGGAAGCCTACCACCTTTAGATTCCCCAAGGTCTTTCACCAACTTATCTAGCGCATCACCAAACAATAACTTGCCCTTGAAGGGCAACCTACTGAGTCGAGACTTAGACGAACCATCGGCCGCCCAGTTATGCAACCAGATGGATCGGCGCGCTGACACCAAGGAAGCCATACTATTAGCCAAGGATCTAATCAAATCGTAATGAGCATCCGCCAAGTACGCCGAGCCCGATTCCAGACGGGTCACCTCTAAGAGACCCTGCGCATCCAATCCAGAAGCCGAACGGAGGCGCTGAGCCCAACGCAAGCAGGCCCGAGCTACCCAAGCGCCACAAATAGAGGCTTGCAGAGACAAAGCATTGGTGTCAAAAGCTTGCTTCAACAAATTGTCCACTTTGTCTTGCGCGTCCTTCAAGGCCGCCCTGCCTTCAACGGGTATGGTGGTCTTCTTAGTC
Organism: Ichthyophis bannanicus; assembly: GCA_033557465.1. Taxonomy (NCBI): domain Eukaryota; kingdom Metazoa; phylum Chordata; class Amphibia; order Gymnophiona; family Ichthyophiidae; genus Ichthyophis; species Ichthyophis bannanicus. The sequence continues at coordinate 171,923,977 of CM066037.1, forward strand.
ACAGCAGACACCGCCGCATCCACCCGCGGCGATTTGAACAGCTCCTTGTCTTTATCGGCTAAAGGATAGAGGCGGTTCATAGTTCGAATTCCCTTCAAACCTGAATCCGGTTGATCCCACTCAGTGTGAATCATTTGCTTGACCACGCGGTGCACGGGAAATACCACCTGGGATTCCCGCACCGCCTGTATGAGAGGATCCTCCAAGGCGTCGTCCTCCGCTGGACGCGCTACCGCTAGATTAAGGGTCTGAAGAGACTCTGTGATCAAGGGCACCAAATCTTCCCTGCGAAACACACGAATAATCAGAGCCTGATCCTCCGGCTCAGGGATTTCCCCTTCTTCCAATTCCTCCGCCTCAACCTCCTGATCAGCATCCGCCTCCAAATCTGTGCAACTGAGGGCGTCCTGCTCAGGGTCCACGGACCTAAAACGTTTGGAAGCAGGTTGAGAAACACGCCGGGGCTCCCCCGACGCAACGGAGGGAAGAGGCGCTGGCCAGGCCTCCGGAAGTTGACCGGAGCGGCTTAAGCGAAAGGCCTGATGCATCAGAAGCACAAAGTCTGGGGAAAAATCCATAGGAGATTCAACAGCCGTAGCAGATAAGACACCAGTATGACCAGTGGCATGAGGCGTAGGACCAGGCGGCCGAGAGCTTGGTGAAAGATCTCCCTCCGCCAGAACCGAAGGTCCTTCCGTTCCAGGAGGCTCCTTCAAGTCCATTTCAGGATCTAAGTTAACAGAGACGGAGGCACAGCCCCGACAGAGACCAGACTCCGCCACCGCGGTCCTGCGCGAACCACAGATTACACACTGCGGTTTAGTAGCCATGGCCACCTGCAATCTGTGTCAGAGAGACGCCCAGCGCAGAACCTTATACACAAAGGAAACGCTGAAGCAAGGAGTCCTGTGATAGAACTGACAGCCAAAACTTTTTTTTTTTTTTTTTTTGCAATAAATAAAACACTGCCTAGAACCCTAAGGGTGTCCCGAGTAAAATCGCCAGGGTCAGAAGCAGAAAAAATGCAAAGGGAAGCCGTGCACTACTGTTGAAGCCGACGGGAAAAAACCGGCACCGAGAAGCACAAAATGGCCGCCTGCAGAATGCCCCCGCGCTGAAAAAAACGGCGTGAAAAGTGAAAACAAAGAAATAAAAAGAAATTAAATAAAAGAATGAACGCAGGCAAGAGCAGAAGCCCCCAAAAAGAGGTACTCACCCCCGAGGCCAAAAACGTCAGCAGTCAACTCACCGCGGGAAGGAAAAGCGGGAGCGCGCTGTCAGGACAAAGAGAGTATGAAAGACTGACAGAACGTCTGAAAATATCAGCAGCAAAGGAGCTGTCCGTGAAGGCAGCACTCTTCCCCGTGCAGTCTAGGGGAGAGTGCAAACCTAACTGGTAAGTAGAAAACCTCGGCAGGGAAGGCAGGAGCCCAATGCAGGACTGGCTTCTCAAACCGGGAACAAGGCTGGATCAGCTCAGCCCTTTTTTTTTTTTTTTGAAAGTTTAAATTTAAAGGAACAGGTACTTAATTAAATAAAAGGAAATAAACCCCCAAAGGAAAAAGAATCTAGTGTTGCTCCTCCAGTAGTCACTTAGTGTACCCAGAGCAGGCACACACATCCCCAAGCTGCAAGGAGACTGGACACACTGAGGGCTTCTGGGAGCTCCGTCTGCATACATTATACAGAAAGTTTGTGATTGGTCCAGTCTCCAGGCTGCAGGAGGAGGTGCACTACCCGACTGTGAAGGACTAAACTGGAGGACCGCTCAGGAACTGTTTTTAAGCCCTTTGCAATGCTCTAGGTTAGACAAACGTCCAAAGTTCATACCTGAGTTAAAGCTGGCATTAGGCTGTCCTCTTAGATACTCTGGCCAGTATGCATTTGAGCTTTTATGACCTGTCCTCCAGTCTGTATTCCTGGACCTTAGGGCATCTGCTCCATAACTCTTCCAAAAGGTATTCGTTTTCCTTATCCCTTCAGCTGCTTCAGTCCTCTTACCGGCTGCTGCTTTAGGGTTCCTAGCTGAAGTTCTCCAACCCTCTGGATTTCTCCAATCCCTTGAAGCTTGCTTCTCATAGGAATCTCTCCAAGAACACAGATCTCTGAGCTCCTCTCTCCTTTTGCTCCTGCTCCTTTCTGAATATTCTGTTCTAGTTTTAAAGTTCCCAGTTTCCAACCCCTCCCTTTCATTCCTCAGGTGTTAGTGGTCAAACTCCCTCCTGGCAGCTGAGTAATTAGGAGTGACGTAAGGGTTTCTCAATCTGGGCTTATACTCCTTCACCTCATCTCCACTAGGGGCTCTCTTCAGGCCACTGCAGCCTGGAATAACCTGTCTTTTAGGAAAACATGCAGTTTTATTTCTGTGACCTGTGACAAAACAGGTCCCTTGATTAGGGTAAATTCCCTTCCTTTGTCACTATTCTCTGGGCTCTGATAAGCTTCCTTATCACAAACTGAGAGGCGGGAGGATAAGAAGAATAGCATTTCTTCATATTGTAGAAATACTTCCTTGCAGTTGCTTTTTTTCTGACAGGATCAGCCGTTGTTCTAGACAATCTTTAGAGTAGTGTTTTCTGACTCTAATTGAGAGACCTTATCTTGCCAGTCTTGCCAAAAAGATTTTCACCTGTGCAAAGTACGTTGACCAGCTTATCTTGAACCCATGCAATTCTGCATGCACTGATGCATATTGCTGAGGCCCTGCTTGTGCATTTGAAAGCATTGAAGGTGGCCCTATTAACAAACTTTGATACAATCTGGCTATGCTTGAAGAGGGCAAGGTAGTCTGTTCTCTTATCATTTGAAAGAAGGGCAAAGGCTTCAAGATCCCTGGATACCTCCTTGAGGAACATCCCCATGTACAGGATATAGAGTTAATCCTAGCAGAGAGCATATAATCAACGCCCAAAGGGATCGAGGGTTCTCAATTCTCTACCTGGAGGGTTAGAGAAGTGGGTCTTCGAGCTTTTGATTCTGTGCATCGCCAATTTGACCACCATAAAATGGTGGGAGAGTTGCAGTTTTTGAAATGAGGTGTAGACTGTGAGGGGAGACCATGAGAGGAGTCTCCCACATACAGAGCATAAGATCATGAAGGATACGGTGCACCGAGTGGCTGCCTCCTTCGGTGCTGTTGGGTATTGGAGTATCTCCAACTCCTCTGCCCTTGGCTCCTTCTCCAATGTTATTGTGATGCAGAGACCGCTGGCTAGGTCTCAAATGAATTCCTGGAAGGACATGTAGCCTCCGGAGGACATGCGTCACTGTTGTGGTGAAGACTGTTCTGAAGGAAGGTCCTGGGGCCGACAGGAATCGTACGATTCTGCATCAGAGATGCTGTAATCAGAACTGGAGGTCTCGAAGTACCGACGCGTACAGAGTTCACTCGAAACTCAATGTCGGTATTGTTGTTTTAAGGTATCAGCTACGGTGAGGCGTTTGGATTGGGAATCGATATTAGTGATGGTTTCTAGGGAAGGAATGGGTGGCAGCGATGTCGACACAATGCGCATGAGCCCTATGTCGTGACTACAACTGGTGTCAACATTTGTACCAATGCCAGTACTGAGTGGGCTGATGCCTGGAGCCCATGGCTTGATAGATACTGAGGCTGCCAGGAGAGCTGCTAAGCTCCGCTCAATGGCCAGTATGCACGGCTCTATAGAGGTTGCCGATGCCTGGGTATCAGTCGCGGGTGTTTGCTCTACCATCCTGGAGCATAGCACCAGTAGCTCTCTGGAGATCGAAGCCTCGGGAGCATCCTGGAGCCCCTTTGTGGCTTTGGAGGACAGGGCCTCCCGCCAGGGCTATTTGACAGGCCGGTCCATCTCCAATACAACGCCAGAGGGATCTCGATGCCTTGAGCGAAATCTACCTTTAAAAGTTTTGTCTTGCTTCAATGCAGACTTGAGCTTTGACTCTGAGGATATCTGGGATCCATGAGAGGATGAAGCACTTGATGAAGTGAATGCTGACGATACTGCATCCGAGGCATTTAGAGGCCCAGTTCTGTAAGCCTCTTAGTTGACTTTTGACAGAGGGGAGTCTGTTGGCTGGTGTTCTGGGCCAAGGCATTTTAGATACCAGTCGTGTGTCATTTGCTGAGATGGTACTGGCATACTTGGAACATTTTTTGAAACCACTAGCTGGTTTCTCCATGCCTTTAATGGGTGGGAAGGCTATGGTAGGCTTAAGGTCTAAAAGGGCGTTGACACGCCTGGTTTTGTTTTGGTTTTTTTAGAAAATAAAATAAGAAAAAAAGAACCAACGAGGTCTCAGATGGTGCCGGTGATGACGGGAAGGCAGAGGCGCTATCCACATAGCAAGGAAGGTGAAATTAGGTCTTACCTGCTAATTGGCTTTCCTGGAATATCTCCAGTCCAGTCCCAACCAGTGGGTTTTCACCCCCCACCAGCAGCTTGGAGACTGAACATGTCCAAATTAATGACAGCACCTACTTAGGTAGCTGGCACCACCCACAAGCTTCATTATTCTATTGACAAAGCAGACTCACAGGAGCAACAATTAAGCATATATGTACCACTGCATTGTAAAAAATCAAACCTCTACTTCTCCCAAAACAGAGAACAAAACCCCAGGAGAAGTAAAAATATCGTACTCTTCACAGCTACAAACTGAATACCCCAACTGATCGTCCAATCTCACTATTATATTCTTGTGCACCTCTTCATCACTGCTGCAGAAATTTTACTCTTACCATTTACTGTAGGAACCCAGGGAACCTGAGCCCCCGACAAGAATCATCCAGACTCCCAACATGAGTCCCACTGCACAGTTGGCCCCACTACTCGGCCTAGACCCCATGCGTATATAGAATTCTTCAGGCCTGGGTTGCCACCCGCAATACAGCGCAAAGGAAAGTATGGAGGATCCAGGACTGGACTGGAGATGCTCAAGGAAAGCCAATTAGCAGGTAAGATCTAATTTCATCTTCATCATACCTCCAATCCAGTCTCGGTCAGCAGGATGTACCATAGCAGTACTAACCTTGGGAGGGACCAGCAAGCCTGGCCTGGAGTTCTGCAGAACCAAAGTGCGCATCCCTCACTGCCTGTACATCCAGGCAATAAATGACGTACAAAAGAATGCAAAGACGACCAAGTAGCCACTCTGCAAATGTCCACGGAAGGAATGAAACTGGCCCCAGCCCATGATGCCGTTTGCCCCAATTCCTTGAATGAGCCCGCAGCCCCAAAGGCAAAAGTTCTGCGTTTCAACAAATAGGCCGAGGCAATAACGCCCTTCACCCACCAAGAAATGGATGCCTTGGATGCCAACTCTCCCTTGCGTGGACCTCCAAACAAGACAAAACAAGCAGTCCAACTTTCAAAAAGACTCCATCTGCTTCAAATATTATGTAAGCACTCTGCAAAGTCCAGGAGACACAGCTGCGACTGATCATCCATTGCCGCTATTCGCAAGAATGCCAGGAGAGTGACCAGTTCATTGAGATGGTATGCCAAAACCACTTTAGGCAGAAAAGAGAGGACAGGCCATAACACCATTTTTTCCCTGGAAATAGAAAGAAATGGCTCAAGACAGCAAAGTGCCTGCAATTCCAAAATGCACCTGGCCAAACAGATTGTTTTTTTGGTAGCAGTCTTCAACGACAGACCCATCAGCTCGAATGGCTCCCTTGCCAGCATAGTCAGCACTAGACCAAGGTCCCACAGAGGAACCAGCGATCTCACTGGAGGCCGAACCCATTTCACTGCTCGAAGGAAATGGACTACGTCCGGGTGAGTCGCCAGGGACATGCCCTAGACCCTGTCATGATAAACAGGCTAATTACATAACCTGCACCCAGAGCGAGCTGCAAGCTAAATCTTTTTCCAAGCATATCTGCAGGAAGGCCAAGATCTCAGGCACATAAGACGGTAATGGCGGCAATTATGCTCCACACACCAGTCCTCAAAAACTCACCACACTCAAACGTACGGCAGAGAGATGGACAGCTTCCTGGCTTTTAGCAATGTAGCAATTAAAGAATGAGCAGAAGAGGATACTTGCTCTCAATCTTGCCCTCTCAATAGCCAAGCTGTAAGCGAGAATCGATCCATTTGAGGCATCACCACAGGTCCCTGCGTGAGCAGGTCGATCCGAGTCAGAAACCTCCATGGGTGATGCACCATTAGTCTCACCAAATCTGCATACCACAGCCTCTGCAGCCAGTCTGGAGCCACTAGAATGACCAGCCTCCAAAGTGCTTTGATGTGTTGAACCACCTGACCGATGAGGGCCCACAGTAAAAAGACAAAGGAGATCCTTTAAAGACCACTGCTGCACCAGAGCATCGAAGCTCTCCAACATCGGTTCTCGTCTCAGACTGTAAAACCTCAAGGTCTTTGCGGAGCAGAACATGGCCATCAAGTCCATGATGGGCTGCCTCCAGCACCACATTAGCTGCGCAAAACACTGTCGGATGTAGTGTCAACTCTCTTGGATCAATGTGAAACAGATTGAGATAATCGGCCACCATGTTTTCCTTTCTGGCTATGTGTACTGCAGAGATTGCCTGCAACTTTAATTCTGCCCAGTCCATCAGCAGAGCTATCTCATCCTTCAGTTGGGTGCTGCCAGTGTCTCCTTGTCGAATGATGTAAGCGAATATGGTGGCGTCCGAAAACACTCGCACTGCCTTGCAGTGTAGTGATCTTGAAACCTCTGCAAAGCTAGGAACACCGTACGCATATCCAACCAGTTAATAGGCCAGAGTGACACTGCTGCTGACCACTGGCCCTGAGCTACATGGGTCTCGCAATGCGCTCCCCAACCGGTAAGACTGCCATCCATCATCAAAGCTACCCAAATCGACGTCTCCAGGGGCATTTCCCGCAAAAAAACATTTTTCAGACCGAAACCATCATGGCAGAAACTGCCGAGTGTCCAGAAAGCAAGAGAATGGTACTGTCAGCAACTGGTGCTGCGCCGATCATCTCCTTAACAGTGTTCTCTGTAGTGGTCTCATGTGTGCTCGAGCCCACAGTAACAACTCGACTGACACTGCCATTGACCCCAATAGCTGAAGATAAGAAAAAGAACCTGACAGCGTGACACTGAGGACTTGTCGGACCAGTTCTTGCAGATTCTGCATCCTCTCTTCAGGCAGAAACACCCAACCGATATACGTGCAGAATCAGGTCCTAAGTACATCATGTCCTGTGATGGCTGTAGTTGACTCTTCCCTACATTGATGGCCCAATCAAACACTTGCAATTGAACGATGACTCTTTGTGACCCGTTCGCTTTCCGCCTTTGATTTTGCCCATATGAGCTAGTCGTCCAGATAAGGATGCACCTGGATCCCCTCCTGCCGCAAAGATACCATGACCTTGATGAATGTATGGTGGGGGGGGGGGGCAGTTGCCAAGCTTAAGGGCAAGGCCCGAAACTGGAAGTGCTCCATGGGCACCGCGAACTGGAGAAACTGCTGATGCTCTGCTCGGATAGGGATGTGTAAATACGCTTCCGTGAGATCAAGTGACGTCAGAAACTCTCCGTCGCAAACTGCCATGACGATGAACCATAACGTCTCCATATGAAAGTGGGGCACTTAGAGACACTTGAGATCAAATATGGGACAGAACAAGTACCCTTTTTGGGTACCACAAAATAAATGGAATACCGACCCACGCCACACTGGTCTGGAGGCACCTCCATGACAGCCTGTAACTCTTGGAGTCGCAATAGAGAGTGTCCTGCATGGCCTCGAGCTTGAATGGTGCTGTGCAAGGGGAACTTACAAACATTTCCTTCGGAGGACACGCAAGCTCCAGTGTATACCCTTCTCAGACGACCTCCAGTACCCACTGGTCAGTTGTGAGCTGGGTCTAGGCGGGGTAAAAGTCCCGTAACCTCCCTCCTACAGAAACCACCCTCACCAGGACTCCCCTTGCTTCATTGTGACTTCTTTGCCGTATTTGCAGACGAGGTATAAAACCCCCGGTTGGTGCCTCGAAAACCACGAAAAAGCTGGTCTCGAGAAGGGAAGCATCCTCTTTGATACAGTGTGAACTGCATTGTGTAGAACCTCCAAAGGTCGCAAGGCTGACCCCTCGTAGGGCCCGAGATCCTAACTGGCTTAGGTCTATCCTCCAGAAGCTGGCTCCCTTTTGACTCCCCCAAATCCTTTACCAGTTTATCTAAGGCCTCTCTGAACAAGAGCTTCCCCTTGAACAGAAGCTTATTTAATCTGGCTTTGGAGGAGACATCTGTCGACCAATTCCATAGCCATAGATAGTGTCAAGCGATGACTACAGAAGCCGTGCTCTTGGCCAAACCTCTAAAAAGATCATAAAAGGCATCTGCCAAGTAGGCCGCCCCCAACTCCAGCTTGGCGGCCTCTAATGGCAGAGACTGACTCCCCGTTGATTCCAGAATCCCTTGTGCCCAGCGCAAAGACACGTGAACCACAAAGGCCCCGCAGACTGACGCCTCCAAAGACAGCACGTTCACATCAAAAGCCTGCTTCAGCAAGGTTTCTAAATTATGATATTGCATGTCCTTGAGGGCTGAACTGCCCTCCACAAGAATGGTGGTCTTCTTTGTGACCGCAGACACCGCCATATCCACCTTGGGCGATTGTAAGAGCTCCCTTATCTGCTCTGGGAGCAGATACAGCCTAGTCATCACTCTCATGCCCCTCAGGGCAGCCTCTGGAACATCCCACTCATCCTGTATGATCTGCTTAATGACCCCGTAAAGAGGAAAAACAGTCTGCTGCTTCCAGATGGCCTGGAACAATGTATCTTCCAGGGGCTCTTCTTCCAATGGGACCTCCGTGAACATGTTAAGGGCTCACAGGAAATGTGCGATAAGAGCCGCAAGATCCACACAATCCACGCCTCGTCCTGTGGAAGCACGTCCTCTTCGAGCTCCGCAGACAAAGGCCCCAAAGCCATCTCTACATCACTGTCCACCACCCTTTCTGAGTGGGTGGACACCGTAAGTCCCACGTACCATTGTCAACATGCCGGTGGCTAGGTCCTGGTTCCTCACCCACCTGTCGTTGCTCTTGGGCTAACTGCACTTTGTCCCCTTGTCCTAAGCACCTGACACGCATTCCTGCCCATGCTGCTTCATATAGAATGTTTTATGCAGGAGCAGCATGAACTCCAGGGTAAAATCTTCCTGCAACCTCCCTGCAGCAGCTTCTCCCGATGTAGAGGCCCTCAGAGACCTGTCATCCATACCCTGGCTCCTCTAAAAGGGGCAGCTTGGGATCCTCCTCCCCCTCCCATGTAGTCCTTGCTGCCTCCCTCCCAGGAGAACTTTGTTCACCCTGGCCAAAAAAAGAGGTGTCGGAATGCACTGAAGTAGGTCCTCTGCCCGCTCTCTCGGATCTTTCTGGCATCAGACTGTACTCTGTGGACTTAGCCTCAGTCTCGCAGCTGCGGCACACCCCTGCTGCGGAGACAGAGCTTCCACACAGGCCGCAGGCCAGACATGTTGCTTTAGAGGGCATCCCGCCCCATAGTTTCATTTCCAGAAGCTAAGAGATTCTTTAAACTCCGCTGAGAAAAATAAAAAGATGTTTGTTCCTTTTTTTTTCCCCAATACACCAAGTAGCTGGGGCATTAAAGTAAAAACAATAAAACGCAAAGGCTCCAGTGCCCATGCCTGCCCTCCAAACACCCCGGAAAGAAAATCAGTGCCACTCTAAAATGGTGCCGTTTTCTGCGCTCCACTGGAAGGCCCCTTAGTGACACACATGGTTGGCCTGCTCTCACCGGCACTCCCGCACAATCTGGCTGCCCAGCTCCACACCCCCAATAGCAGCCCAAACTAAAAATCCCCTTTCATTTACAGCAATGTCAAAAACTGCCCATGTGCTCACTCAGCCTTCTGCCTTTGGTGGCAGCGGGAAATGTGTGTTGGGGCTGTCTCCAGCCTTTTGGCAGCCCCTCACCCTCAGAGGGTTTGGGTACTGGTCAACTCTGCCCTACTCACAATTAGTGCAGCCGGATCAGGGAGGGCAGTTATTTCCTCCTCCTGAAATCGCCCTGCCCTTTTGCATTTTTTTTTTAAATCATTCTCCTTGTCTTTTCAAGCTCTGCTTAAAGGGCCAACTTTATTCACCCTCCAGCCAGTACCAAAAATTAATCAAATTGCTTTAGCTGTTCCTGCTAGTGAGTCCACTCTAAGGGATTCACCCCCTCTCCAGATGCTTGGAGACTGAAAACACTGAAGCTGGTGGGTGGTGCCAGCTGCCTAGTAAGTGGAGTCATCAATTTGGACACGCTCAGTCTCCAAGCTGCTAGTGGGGGGCGAAAACCCGCTGGTCGGAACTCGACTGGAGGCATAATAAGGAAATATACACATTCTTTACACTCCAAATTGCCTTCTTTTTTCTTTATGCTAGATAGGTGCAAAAAAACCCTTTCCATGTGTGTCCAGTAACATCCCTAAAACATGATACCATACTTACTGAGGAAAGCCTTTTACGACGGACATGATCAGTCTGGTCACTGAAAAAGTATCAAAGTATAAATATTAGCCAATGACTAAAAATAATTGGTTCAGTAGTCAAAAACATTTATCTGGACAGCAACATCTGTTATCAGCTGCTGGCCGAGCCCATCTTCTAATCTGGAAGGGCAGCATTGTACTACTTAGAATCACATGATGGAAATGAAGTGTGACCAATTGTCCATCATCATTCACAGGGTATTGCAGTAGTGACTGTGCTTGCAATGTCAGCCTGATATGGGTAGCTCCTGGTCCACCCTCACTATTGAAGATCTCTCAGTATATGAACAGTAGTTAAAAGAGTGAGTGCAAACCAGATTTGAACACGGATATTCCTTGGTGGCCTTGGACAAGTCACTACCTCTTGTTGTCTCAGATACCTACTTAGACTTAAGGTTATATAAGGCAGGGGTATCTGAAAAATGCTTTAAGCAAACCTGTACTAAAAAGGAAAGGCAAAATAAGCATAGTTACTCACCTGCAGCATGTGTTCTCCATGAACAGTAGAAATAAGTCCTCATATTGGTGAAGCCCCGCATGGAACACTCCCCAGCTTCCATTGGAAGCTTTTGGGAGCATCCATCCTGCATGCACGCTTGCCTTCCTGCCTGCCGCGGTACCATCATATCTCCAGTAAGAAACAAAAGCTAATAGCCAGAAAACTCCTCCACAGGGAGGTGGAAAGGCTGTGAGGACTTATTCCTGCTGTTCACAGAGAACATCTGCTACAGGTGAGTAACTAGGGGACTGTTGTAGTTGTTGATATGGAAGGGCAGACTAGATAGGCCATGTGGTCTTTTTCTGTCACCATTTTTCTATGTTTCTAACTACGCTTTCAGATGAACACAAAGAGGAGCGCCTGCTCTTGCAGAAAACACAGGAGAACACAAGCAGCAAGAGTCGTAGATAGGTGGAACAGGTTTTATTGATCCACTACGCGTTTCAGCCGTAGCCTTCTTCAGGGGGCACACAGCTAAACAAAATAACATACAATATAAAATATAAAATTATAAAAATATGAAATAATAATAAATCAGTAAAATGGTTAAAAACATATGATAAAACTAAAATAATAAAATAATAAAAGGACCAAGGTGTAGAAATGTTCATAAAAATTATAAAAAGTGATATAAATAACATGTATATTATGAACAAATTTAAATATATAAAACCAATAAATAAATAAATAAAATAAAGCGCAGGGTGGAAAGAAATCAGATAAATATGCTTAATCAGACATTTGATTCCTGAAGGCGGCTACGGCCGAAACGCGTAGTGGATCAATAAAACCTGGGTAGGACAATGGTGCGTTCTGGTCCACTCAAGGTAGAAAGCTAGAGCACGTTTACAATCTAACATGTGCAGATGGGTCTCCACCCTGTAGGCATGAGGTCTGGAAAAAAAGGTGGGCAGACCACCTTCGGCAAGAAACATGGGTGGTTATGCAGCACCACCCGGTTGTGATGGAGAGGCACTAACGCCTGAAGCTCACTGACTCGGCGAGCTGAGGCGAGTGCCATGAGAAACACATTCCAGACGGCAGGATGCCAGAGGCTGAAAGGGAGCCAAAAGAAGCTGTTCCAACACCACATTAAGATCCCATGCTACTGGTGGGGGCTTAATCAGGGATATAGACAGGAATAGGCCCAACATGAAACAGGCCACCAGTGGCTGAGCGGAGATGTGTCTGTCCTCCAAGCCATGATGGTAGGCACCAATCGCGCTCAGATGGACCCTGACCAAATTAGACTTCAGGCCCACATTGGACAGATGCAGGAGGTACTCCAACCACCTCTCCATGGAGCAGGAGAAGTGATCCAGTGCCTGGTCAGCGCACAAAAGCGAGAACATTCACCACTTGAAGGCATAGGAACGCCGTGTTAAATCCCTGCGGGAAGCCAAAAGGGTGTCTGTCATTTCTCCTGGCAGGTTAAGCCCCAAAAGGGCTACCTGCTCAGCATCGACGCCATGAGGGCCAGGGACCTGACACTAGGGTGTAGCAAGACACCGTCCTCCTGAAATATGAGGTCAGGGTCGCAGCCCAGACGAAAAAGCTTCCACTGGGAGAGTTGAAGCCGCAGCAAGAACCACGACTGCCTGGACCAGTATAGGGCGATGAGTATCATGGTCCCCTTATCTGCCTGGAGCTTTAGCAATAACTTCGCCACAAGCGGGATCGGGCGAGGGTACACATAGAGCAGACTCACTCTTCAACTCAGGAGGAAGGCAACCAAGGCCAACCGGTCTCTGGAAGCCATCAGAAAGCAAAAGTGCTCCACCTGAGCATTATGTGGCACGATGAAGAGGTCCACCGAAGGAGTGCCCCACCCACTTGTTGACAGTCCATTCATCATGCTGGAGGACCCTGCTGAGGTGATCCGCCAGGGCACTGAGCTCTCCAGGCAGATTGCTGTTACACACGGCATGGAACTGGGGACGACTAAACTTCCAGAGGCATACCACTTCCTAATACAGGAGGTATGATCCCATGCTTCCTTGCTTGCTGACATAGCAACCTGATTATCTGTCTGGATCAGGACAACTCAGTCAGGTGAGCTTGGAATGCCCTGAGGGCATTTGCAATGGCTCACAGCTCCAGGAAATTTATCTGGTGCAGGCTCTCCTGCACTGACCACAGGCTGTCCAGGTGAATGCCTCAACCTAATTTGAAAGCGTCCGTGGTGAGCATCCAGTGGGGCAGCAGAAACTGAAAAGACGACTCCTGAGCAAATGCCATGGTTCCAGCCATCACTATAAGGACTCCACAAGGGGCACGGTAGGTGCCACTCAGTCCCGGAGGTGGCCCGTAGCCTGCCGCCACTGTGTAGTCAGGGTCCACTGAGCCTGGTGCAACCTTAGGTGGGCCAGTGACGTCACATGCACTATGAAGGCCATGTGGCCCAACATCCGAAGCATTTCCCAAGCTGTCGCGTGATGCTTCTGTCAGATAGATAATGGCAACAACCTCCATGAGCCGGTGCAGGAGGTCCATCAGGAGAAAAACCCAGACCAGAGTGGTATCAAGCAGGGTTCTGATAAACTCAAGCTTCTGCGAAGGCTGAAGGTGTAACTTGGATAGTTCACAATGCACCCCAACCGCTAGAGAACCTGGATCATTAGGTGGGGCAAATGCCATCCGGCCTGGAGCCCTTTATGAGTCAATCATCTAAATAAGGGAAGACGAAGACTCCCAGGGTCCAGAAATTAAGCAGCGACAACTGCTAGGTACTTGGTAGAGACCCTTGGGGCGGACACCAGCCCAAAGGGCAGCACCACTGTTCTCTCTAAGCTGTGCGCGTGTGCGCACGCACACACCTCGCCGAGCAAGTGCACATACTTTACAACAGAGCGCACAAAAATTACGGTTCTGATTCTGATAGAAAGCAACACAGACGTCTTAAAATGTAAAAGTTGTGATTGTAATTACTAGAAATTTTCTGCTTCATTTAGTAATCGTCTATTTTCATTTAATTTGATTAAAATCAATGTGGTGTACATACTGTATTCTGACGTGGAGTCAAATTTTAAAGTATATAACTCCGAGTGTCGTTATGTGGCACACAAAAATTTAACCTTCCTTCAAAAGCTGCAAAGCTGATATTTTATTTGCACACAGCCTACAGAAAATTAGAGGGAACATTGGGCAGCACCCAGTACGTATAAAGCTCAGGTACTTTCTGTGAAGAGGATGGATTGAGATGGGTGTGTACGCATCCTTCATATCCAAACAGCATAGCCAATTGCCCTGAAGGAGATATGGGAGCAATGTACCCAGGGAGACCATTTTGAACTTTTCCCCACCAAGAAGCGGTTCAGGTCTCCAAGGTCTGGGATAAGCCAGAAGCCCCCTGTCTTTTTTGGGAAGAGTAAGTATTGGGAGTAGAAGTCCCACCCAATTTGAGCCAGGGGGCATCGGCTCGATGGCCAACAGGACAGCAACCTCCAGCTGGAGCAGCCCACGATGGTCTTAATTTAGAGGATACTCCCCCGGGAAGATATGGGATGGGAGCTGAGTAAAGTGCAGAAGATACCAGTCTCAGACAATATGCAGCACCCAGGCTTCAGAGGTGGTGAGAAATCACCTGTACGCAAAGTGGGAGAGTCGACCGCCCACTTGAGGGGCACCCTGTAGGTCAGGAGGTGATTGGCTATGCTTCTGAAGAACCCGTCAAAAGCCCAACATCGGCTGTGGTTGGGGCACAGTCTGGGCCTTCTGCAGCTTGGCACGCTGCTGCTGCTGCAGGGCTTGTGCTTTGGGCCGAGCACCATGATGGCTCTAGTAATACCAGTGTTTCTGCCGGTAAAATGGCTTCTTCCCCTGGTACTTTTTCCTTAGAGGGATCAGCTGTCTTGTGCGAGAGCCTGGAAATGGTCACTTGCTCCTTTCTCTTTCTCCTTTGCATGGCACGTCTGCCAGTTTGTCCTGAACCCACTGCTCCAGGTCGGAGGACTGGAGCCAGGTCATCCAGCATGCTCTGAAACCCACAGCGGCCACCCTGCCAACCGACTCAAACACATCATAGGTAGCCCGGACCATATACTTTAAAACATCCTTCCTATGTCCTACCAGGGCGCAGAAAGCATCCAGGTGCTCTGCCAGAATGAGGGAGCCAAACTCAATGAAGTCCCCCATGATGTCCTTCAAGAACATCCCCATGTAGAGAAGGTAAGACAGTATATGGGTGACCAACATGGAAGCACCGTCTCTTGAAGCCATCGAGGGTCCTCTGTTCCTGCAGGGGGGGTACCAAGGAATGGGTCTTTCGAGCTCTTAATGTACCGCATGGCTGACTCCACCACCAAGGAGTGTTGAGGCAGCTGGAATTTCTTGAACCCGGGGGGCCTTCTGCATCCAGTATATCAAATTGAGTCAGTGGCTGATGGCCGGCACTGTCAGAGGGCTTTCCCACATCCTGAGTAGGAACTGCTGCAATATTCTATGCATGGGCACCGTGATGGCTTCCTTCGGTACCAAGGAGTACTGGAGAATTTCCAACTCCTCCACCCTCGGTTCATCCTCCGCCTCGAGGGAGAAGGGAATGGCCTTTGCCATGTCCCAGGCGAAGTCCTGAAGGACATGTCCTCCGGGGGCAACTTTCATCTCTCATACAGAGGGGACAGCTCTGAGGGAATGACCGGATATTACCTCTTGGAGATCTGCGATGGCATCGCCATCTCCCAGCCCTCAGAGTCCCACTCTGAGAGAAAGTCAAAGTAACGGTGGGTTTCCTCCTGGCACCACCACTGCTCCAGCGGAGAAGGTGGGTGCCAATGGTGATCCACCCTCAAGCACCAGGGCATTGGAATTGACACACTGGATAAGGAGATGGTGGTTGGAACAGAGTGGACTCGGACCATCGACCCAACGTCCCCCACTTTGGAGGGGAGGGCATTGGTCTCCAAAATCAGCCACACAGCATGTGGCGACACCACTGAAGGGAACCACCAGAAGTCGTGCAGCCAAGAGAGCTGCCATGTGCGCCTCGAGGGCCCAAAGGCACTCCCTTACCACTGCGGTCTACAAGGGCGTCGAAGCCAGTATGATGACTTTGGCCAGTGACTTTGGCACTTGTCTTCGGACTCAAAGATGGACAACACATCAGATTGCCGGTGGCCCTCCAGGGCCTTGGGAGATGACCCCTCCCGCCGGGGCACCTTCATAGGTTGATCCTGGCCAATACCCTCAATGTCGTGTAGAGAAGGACTCCAGGGTCAATGCCTGTGCTTGGTGTGGCTCTAGGCCATCTCCTTCAACAGGGCATATGGTGAATCCTTTCATGGCTCCAACCGATCATGGCCCCGCGGCTCTGAGTGAGCATGGACACCACACGATGCCAAGGCCTCTGCGGAGCCCCGGAAGGGCATTGACATTAATGTCAATGACGGGGTAGAGGACACAGACAGCCCAAAGAGGAACTCGCACCGCTTCTCCCAACTCTTGAGGCCCTTTCTGATCATCTTCATGCAAGGTTACAGGTAGAGGGTTTGTGGTCAGGACTGAGGCACTGAATGCACCAATTGTGATGGTCGGTCACCGAAATAGTGCATGCACAGCAAGTGCACTTCTTGAAGCTTCTGGCCGGTTTTAACATGACTGGAAAAACCACCACAGCAAGGTCAAAAGTCTTAATACCGACTAGCAAAAAAAGGCCCAGGAAAAAGGTAGAAGATCTCCCGAGGCACAAAAAGGAGAAAAATCCCGAAAAATCAAGGACTGATGCTGGTGAGATCTAGTGCACCGACGACAGATTATTAGCAGCGATAAAACAAAGCTAGAACCCTGAAGGGCACAAAAACAACAACTTTTTCCAGCGGTGATCAGGAACATGTCTGTGGGGCTCCACAGAAATAGCAGACTGGAGATATTATGGCGCCACAGCAGGCAGGAAGGCAAGTGCATATGTGTGATGGAGACTCCCAAAAGCTTCCAATGGAAGTTGGGGAATGCTCCCACACGGAGCTCCATCGGTCAACATCACACATACATGAGGACTTCTTCCTGCTTGTTCACAAAGAATCAATATTACCAAATATTGCAATATCTTGCCTATTCTTCTCTTTTTCATTTGAGTACATTTAGAAACATTTCATAGAATTTCTAAGGTATTTCTGTATCACTGAGCAAGTATTCAAGGTAGCATTCTTTGCCTGACATCAGTAAGTACTTTTTGTTCTTTTCATGTCACTTTTTCTTCTTGTCCAACCTACTTGTCTTCATTCTGTGGCACACAATCATCTTCCATTTCTGCCAGTTGTCCGCTCCCTGCAACACAGACACAACATTAAACGTTCATCTCTGTATAATAATCTAGCTCAGCATTAGTCATCATATGATAAAGGAAATATTAAGGATATGTATTCATTTGTGTGCACTGTGCAAATGCGCACTAAGTCAATTTAACACAAATAAACCTATGAATTCATATGTGTAGCCAATAAAAATTATCAAATGCAAATTAAAACTAACAAAAGAACACACATGAAAAATATATTTTGCCTGTGCACAATCCTGGTATGCATTTCATCTTTATTTATTTATTATTTAACAGGTTTTCTATACCGCTTTATCCTTAACTCAAAGAGATTCACATTACAACAAATAGTAATTAGGCCTTATCTGCTAATTAGCGTTCCTGAAGGAACCCCAGAGATGAGGGACTGGACTGGGTTGTGCTCCCCTTACAGCAGCTTGGAGACTGAGCACGTTATCTTCTTGATAACGTCGGAGTATATATACTGCTGGTACCTCCCACCAGCTCCAGTATCCTATTGACAAAGCAGACTTAATTGTCTCTCCATTAAGTAGAACAAATAACTAACTAAAACCAAACTTAAGAATATAAGAACATAAGAAATGCCATACTGGGTCAGACCGAGGTCCATCAAGCCCAGTATCCTGTTTCCAACAGTGGCCAATCTAGGTCATACGTACCTAGCAGTTTCCCCAAAAGACACAGGTTCTGCAGTGCTTGTACTAGGCCAAGCATTGATATCCTGGGTCCCTTTTTAATAGTGGTTTATGGACCTTTCCTCCAGGAACTTGTCCAAACCTTTTTTAAACCCAGCTATACTAACAGCCCTTACTACATCCTCCGGTAACAGATTCCAGAGTTTGATTACACGTTGAGAGAAGAAATATTTTCTCCTATTTGTCTTAAATAGTTTACCCTGTAGCTTCATTACATGCCCCCTAGTCCTTCTATATTCTGATAGCGTAAACAATTTATCCACGTTTATCCGTTCCACTCCATTCATTAATTTATACACCTCTATCATATCTCCCCTCAGCCGCCTCTTTTCTAGGTTAAAGAGCCCTAACCTTTTTAGCCTCTCTTCATAGGAGTAGCCTTCCATCCCCTTCACCAATTTGGTGGCTCTTCTCTGTACTTTTTCTAATAACTCTATGTCCTTTTTAAGATACGGTGACCAGAATTGCACACAATATTCAAGGTGCGGTCGTACCATGGAGCGATACAGAGGCATTATAATATCCTTTGTTTTATTCTCCATCCCTTTCCTTATGATACCTAGCATTCTATTTGCTTTCTTGGCCGCCGCTGCACACTGGGCGGAGGGTTTTAACATGTTATCCACGATGACTCCTAAATCTTTTTCCTGGGTGGTGGTTTCTAATGTGGAGCCTTGCATCTTGTAACTATAGTGTGGGTTGTTCTTTCCTAGGTGCATAACTTTGCACTTGTCCACATTAAATTTCATCTGCCATTTGGATGCCCAGTCTTCCAATTTATCCAGATCCTCCTGCAGTTTTCCACAATCCTCTTGGGTTTTAACAACTTTAAACAGTTTTGTGTCATCTGCAAATTTGATTACCTCACTAGTTATTCCCTTTTCCAGGTCATTTATGAATATGTCAAAAAGTAGCGGACCCAGTACAGATCCCTGGGGTACTCCACTATTCACCTTTTTCCATTGGGAATATTGGCCATTTAGCCCTACCCTCTGCTTTCTATCTTTTAACCAGTTCCCGATCCACAATAGTACACTGCCTCCTATCCCATGACTTTTTAGCTTCGCCAAAAGTCTCTGATGGGGGACCTTGTCAAAAGCTTTCTGAAAGTCCAGATACACTATATCAACCGACTCACCTTTGTCTACCTGTTTATGCACACCTTCAAAAAAACAGATCAGATTAGTAAGACAAGATCTTCCTTGTCTAAAGCCATGTTGGCTGTCTCCCATTAGGCCATGACTATCTACATGCTGTGTAATTTTGTTCTTTATGATGGCTTCTACCATTTTCCCTGGTACTGACGTCAGGCTCACCGGTCTGTAATTTCCCGGGTCACCCCTGGAACCCTTTTTAAAAATTGGTGTTACGTTGGCGACCCTCCAATCTTCAGGTATTACAGATGATTTTAATGAAAGTTCACAGATTACCAATAACAGGTCTGCAATCTCATATTTCAGTTCTTTCAACACTCTGGGATGTATACCATCCGGTCCAGGTGATTTGCTACTATTCAGTTTATCAAATAGTTGTAATATATCTTCCTGGTGTAGCGATATTTCTCTCAATTCCTCTGCAGTATCACCTTTAAATACCACTTCAGTCTTGGGTAACACCCCTACATCTTCCTCAGTAAAGACCGAAGCAAAGAATTCATTCAGTCTCTCTGCTATAGCCTTGTCTCCTCTTACTGCCCCTTTTACCCCTCTATCATCTAATGGTCCAATTGACTCTCTCACAGGCCTTTTGCTACGAATGTACTTGAAAAAGTCTTTATTTCGTGTTTTTGCTTCCGTAGCAAGTTTCTTCTCAAATTCCCGCTTTGCCTGCCTTATCAATGCTTTGCATTTAACTTGCCAGTGCTTGTGCTGTTTCCAGTTTTCATCATTTGGCTCTTTTTTCCATTTTCTGAAGGTTGCTCTTTTGGCAGCAACAGCCTCTCTGACCTCACCTTTAAACCATGCTGGCAGTTTTTTGGACTTTCTTCCACTTTTCTTAATGTGTGGAATACAGCTGGTCTGGGCTTCGAGGATAGTATTTTTAAATAACACCCAAGCTTGCTGTAAGTCTTTAACCTTTGGAACCGCTCCTTTTAGTTTTTTCCGAACTATATTCCTCATTCTATCATAGTCACCCTTTTGAAAGTTAAAAGGTAGTACTGTGGATTCCTTTACTATCTGTCCTCCACTGATTAAATCAAACA
Source organism: Ichthyophis bannanicus (assembly GCA_033557465.1). Taxonomy (NCBI): domain Eukaryota; kingdom Metazoa; phylum Chordata; class Amphibia; order Gymnophiona; family Ichthyophiidae; genus Ichthyophis; species Ichthyophis bannanicus. The sequence goes on from CM066037.1 coordinate 171,944,139, forward strand.
TGATCATACTATGATCACTATTGCCAAGTGGTCCCAACACCCTTATTTCTTGCACCAGATCTGGCGTTCCACTAAGGACTAGGTCCAGTATGGCTTCCCCTCTGGTCGGTTCATGAACCAGCTGCTCCAAGAAGCAGTCATTTATTTCATCTAGAAACTTTATCTCTTTAGCTTGTCCTGCTGTGACACTGTCCCAGTCGATACCGGGGTAATTGAAATCACCCATTATTACTACTCTGTTGTGGCTTTTGTTAGCTTCCTTGATTTTTTTGAGCATTTCATCATCCATTTGTTCATTCTGGCCAGGTGGTCGATAGTATACTCCCACTGCCATCACCTTCCCCTTCATAAATGGAATTTCAATCCATAGAGATTCTACAGCATATTTTGTTCCCTGCAAAACTTTAATCCTTTCTGACTCAATGCCCTCTCTAACATAGAGCGCAACCCCTCCACCAATTTGTTCAGCTCTATCATTACGATATAGTTTGTATCCAGGTATCACAGTGTCCCACTGGTTATCCTCCTTCCACCATGTCTCTGAGAGTGCAATCATATCTAACCTCTCATTTAATGCTATATATTCTAATTCTCCCATCTTATTGTTTAGACTTCTAGCATTGGCATACAAGCATTTTAGAGACTGTATTTTATTAATATTAATCTGGCTATTGGTAGGCATGGGTAATTGGGAATCTTTATGCTCTGTCTGCTCCTTACTCAAGGGCATTTGGGCTACTATACTCCCTTTTGGAACCTCACTGCTTTTGGTAGTATCCTTCAAGGATACCTTTGTCCGAACCGTGCGCTCCTGGGTGACTGTCGGCTTTCCCCTATTTTCTAGTTTAAAAGCTTCTCTATCTCTTTTTTAAAGGTTAATGCCAGCAGTCTGGTCCCATCCTGATTAAGGTGAAGCCCATCCCTTCGGAAGAGCCCCCCCTTTCCCCAGAATGTTCCCCAGTTCCTAACAAATCCAAAACCCTCATCCTTGCACCATTGTCTCATCCACGCATTGAGACTCCGGAGCTCTGCCTGTCTTTTGGGTCCTGCACGTGGAACAGGAAGCATTTCGGAGAACGCTATCCTGGAAGTTCTGGATTTACACTTACACTCTCCTCCCATCCCCCCACCCGGCAGGGATCCCCCCCCCCCCAGAAGAGGAGGCAGCTTACCTGTGAATCGACTCACCCCTGATTCCACAGAATAAGGGCAGACGGCTCGGCCATTCCACCACACCACGTCTGCCCCTCCAGAGCTGAACTGCTACTCGACCTTGAATCACTGGGCCTTCACCTTCTGGCTGGATTCGCTAGACCAAACTTCATACCGAGACATCAGGCGAAATCAGGGACTGGACTGGAGCTCCTTCAGGAACGTCAATTAGCAGGTAAAGCCTAATCACTCTTTCCTTAGCATCCCTCCAGTCCAGTCCCTCACCTCTGGGATGGAGCAGACAATTTTGAACCACGGGAGGGACATGCGAGACCGGACCGAAGAACCACCCCACCGAAAGCTGCATCCCCCGCTGCCTGTACATCCAACCGATAGTGCCTAGAAAAGGTATGCCAGGAGGTCCACGTCGCCGCCTTACAAATATCCAGAAGCAGCACCAGACTGTACTCCGCCAACGAGGCCTCCTGGCCCCAAGTAGAATGCATACACTTCCGGACAGAGCTCCCATTTGCCATGATCCACCCGGACTCGACTTAAGATAGTCAGCAGTGACTTTTTCGATCCCCACACATGCGCTGCCAATAAGGCCTGAAGGTATGCTTCCTTCCATTCCAGCAATTTCTCCACCTCCTCCTCCTCCTCCAGGGAGGTGTTGCCCGTGTCCCCCTGGCGGTTGATATAGGCCACCATAGTCACATTGTCCGAGAACATCCAGACTGCCTTTCCATGTACCCAGCACTCAAAAGAGTGCCAGAGCCACTGCCCACATCTCCAACCTGTTTATCGACCAGCAGGCTTCTTGTACGCTCTAGCGACCCTGCGCAATATGTCCTTTGCAATGGGCTCCTCAGCCGGTCAGGCTGGCATCCGCCATTAGCTGGATCCACTGGGGCATCTCGAGGGGCATGCCCTGCTCCAGACTCACTTGTCGGAACCACCATTTGAGTGCTCTCCTAGTCATTGGCGGACAGGGAAGCCTTTCCGACAACAACTGACGCTGGTGGGACCAGCGCCGAATTAGAAACCGCTGCAATGGCCTCATGTGGGCCCTTGCCCAAGGGACGAATTCAACATGGCAACATGGCTTTAGACAAGGAAGATCTTGTCTTATTACTCTGTTGTGTTTTTTTGAAGGTGTGAATAAACAGATAGACAAAAGTGAGTCGGTTGATGTAGTATATCTGGAATTTCAGAAAGCCTTTGACAAGGTCCCTCAGAGACTTTTGGCAAAACTAAAGTCATGGGATAGAAGGCAGTTTACTATTGTGGATCAGGAACTGGTTAAAAGAGAGAAAGAAGAGGGTAGGGCTAAATGGCCAATTTTCCCAATGGAGAAAGGTTAATAGTGGAGTACCCCAGGGATCTGTGCTGGGTCCACTGCTTTTTGACATATTCACAAATGACCTGGAAAAGGGAATAACGAGTGAGGTTATCACATTTGCAGATGACACAAAACTACTTAAAGTTGTTAAAACCCATGAGGATTGTGGAAAATTGCAAGAGGATCTTGATAAATTGGAAGACTGGGAATCCAAATAGCAGATGAAATTTAATATGGACAGATGCAAAGTTATGCACCTAGGAAAGGAAGCGTAGTTACTCACCTGTAACAGGTGTTCTCCAGGGACAGCAGGAATCAGTTCTCACTTATGGGTGATGTCAGCACAAACGGAGCCCACGCAGAGCAATTCCCCAGCTTTCAAAGAAAGCCTTTGGGATTGCTGCCATGCATGCGTGGTCCTCTTCCCGCCCAAGGGTGCCACCTTGCTCAGTCAGGTCCCTTAGCTCAAGCCCTACCAAGCAAATGGCAAGGGAAGGATAAAAATCCAGCAACTTATCAGGGGAGGTGGGAGGATAGTGAGGACCGATTCCTGCTGTCCCTGGAGAACACTTGTTACAGGCGAGTAACTACGCTTTCTCCAGGAACACGCAGGAAGTCAGTCCTCACTTATGGGACTCCCCAGCTACAAGCTACCGAACCTGTAACCAAAAAATGCCTCCGCGAGATCATAATCAGAAATTGATGCCCGAAGGAGCCCGAGTCCTCAGGTCTCTGGGACGAAACCCTCGGTAGCAGTCAAGAAGGGTCGGAGGGCCAGAGTTACTTATACCCCGAACAGACTACGGAGTTCAGCCTGGCCGAAGGCGCTGTCCCAACGGGACTCCCTCTCCAGGCAGTAGTGCGAAGCGAAAGTGTTCGCTGAAGACTAGGTCGCAGCCCGGCAGATGTCTGTCAGCGGCACTGAGCACAGCGAAGCTACCGAGGTCACCTTGGCCCGGAAGCTGTATGCAGTGACCCGCCAATCCAGCGGGGTGCCCACCACCCAAAGGGCGAGAGTGCGTTTTGTGACTGCCTGCCCCAGGCGATTGGGATCGCAGGTCTCAAAGAGCCAGCCAGACTTGCGATGAGGCTGGGTGCACTGCAGATAGAAAGTAAGAGCCCTCTGGTCGGCATGCGGTCTCGGGAAGAAGGCCGGCAAGATTACCTTCTGATTGAGACGGAAATCCGAGACAACCTTCGTTAGAAACTTGGGGTGGGTACGGAGGACCACCCTGTTGCTGTAGAACCTGGTGTAAAGGGTATCAGCCATGAGAGCCTGGTGCTCACTGACTTGGCAGGACGAGGTCAAAGCCACCAGGCAGGCCACCTTCCAGGATAGGTGCCGAAGCATGCAGGTCGCCATCAGCTCAAAAGGTGAATGCGTAAGCTGCATGAGCACTATGTTCAGGTCCCACTCCGCCAGGGGAGGCCGGATGGGAGGTTTGGAAAATAAGAGACCCCGCATAAAGCGGAAGACCAAGGACTGCTCTGAGAGGGGTTAACCCTATAGGGGGAGGTGATCTGCCGAAATGGCGCTCAGGTGCACCCTGACCAAGTTTGACTTCAGCCCTTCCTTTGAGAGGTGGAGGTGGTACTGGAGGACATAATGGGTAGTACAAGAGAATGGGTTGATCTGGAGCACGGAACACCAGACCGAGAAGCGCCGCACTTGAAGGCGTAAGCTTGCCTCGTCGAGTCCTTCCTTGAGGCGAGGAAGACCTTCTCGACCTCCTCTGGGAGGTCCAGCGGGGCTAGGGATACCCGTTCAGCCGCCAGGCTGTGAGGGACAACAAGGCCAGGTTCGGGTGGAACACCCACCCCTCCTCCTGCATTAGTAGGTCTGGGGCGCAGCCCAGGGGAACTGGGGGCTCGAACGCGAGCCGGAGCAGGAGTGGGAACCACGGTTGTCGAGGCCACAAGGATCACCGACGCCTGCTCCCGCTGAAACTTGTGGAGGGCCTTCGCAATGAGAGGAGGAGGGGGGAAACGCATAAAGAAGCCCGGAGGTCCAGCTCAGGAGGAATGTATATGGGGCCTCCCTGCTCAAGTGCAGAATCGACCCGCAGAAGCTGCATGTTTGTCGGGCTGACAAACAGATCCATGGTCGGGATCCTCCACCGATGGAATAAAAGGTCGGCCACCTTCAAGTCCAGCCACTACTCGTAAGGGGGAGGATCCTGCTGAGTTTGTCCGCGAGGACATTCTCATGGCCCAGAAGGTAGACCGCTCATAGGGTCGTTCCCCAAATGGAAGGCAAAGGAGCAGAGGAGGACCGCCTCCGCAGAGGAGGAGGAAGCCAGTGCCCCCCTCCTTGTTGATGTAAAACATCGCTTCTCGGTTGTCGGTCTGCACGAGCACCGACTTCCCTTTCAGATGGTCCTCGAAGGCCTTCAGGGACCATCAGACCGCCCGAAGCTCAAGCAACTTTATTTGTTGTTGGGACTCTTCGAGTGACCATCGTCCCTGAGTGTACAGTGCACTGCAGTGTGCACCCCACCCCGGCAGGGAAGCATTCGTCATCAGGACAAGTTCATGCTGAGGGATTTGGAAGGGCAGCCCCCGGAAGAGGTTGCAGGGATCCTGCCACCAGTCCAGGGACCTGTGAATGTTGCAGGAGACCCGAATGGGATTTCTGAGGTGACCCGAGGCTGGGCCCACTCAGCCGTCCCGCGTGGGGAAGCACATGGACAGGGGAGGCCATGTGCACCAGGAGGCACAGCATAGTCTGGGCCGTAACTCGAGTGTTGCCCTGGACCTGAGCTGCCAGGGCTCGAAGGCAGTCCACATGGTCTGCTGGCAGGAAGGCGGTCATTCGCTGAGTGTCGAGGCGTGCGCCAATAAACTCCAAGGTCTGCACCAGCTTTAGGTGGGACTTGGGGTAGTTGACTAGGAACCCCAGGCTTTTGAGAAGGATCGCGCATGACACCACCGATCGAGCTTCTCTGGCCGAGAGTCCAGTGACGAACCAGTCGTCAAGGTAAGGGAAGACTGACACTCCCTGTCATCTGAGGGAGGCAGCTGCCACAGAGAGGCACTTTGTGAAGACCCGCGGGGCAGAAGCAAGCCCGAAGGGGAGCACCCTGTATTGGTAGTGCTCTCCCTACACCCTGAAGTGCAGGTACTGCCAGTGCTGGGGGTGGACCAGAATGTGGGCATAAGCATCCCTGAGATCCAAGGAGCATAGCCAAACGCCCTGCTGGAGGAAGGGCAGCAACGCGCCAAGCGATAGCATCTTGAACTTTCCCCACACCAAACTTGCTCAACTTCCTGGGGTCAAGGATAGGCCGTAGGCCTCCCATCTTTTTCGGGACGAGAAAATACCAGGAATCGAAGGCTCAACTTCAGAGGTGCATCGGTTCCCTCTCGACCGACTGCCTGCTGGGCAAGGAGATTGTCCAGCTCCTGCTGCAGGAAGGTCAGGTGCACAGGGAGTCATGAAGGCTCCGCTGGGGAGAAGGGAGTGGGACGCCTGTCGAGCCCAATGTGATACCTGTCTCGGATTACCTGGAGAACCCAGATGTCCGACATGACAGACGCCCACTGAGGGGTGAAGAGGGACAGGCATCCCCCCCCCCCCCGGGTTGCGAAGCTGCTGAGGGGCGAAAGGCTACGCTGATGGCATCAAAACCCCTGGGCGGGCTGGGGCGGCGCTGGGGTTTGAGTCTTGGGCCCTTTGGGCTTGCGATGACCATGGGGAGCCCTGCGTCGCTGTGGATGGCATGGGAGTGGGTGGATAGGGTGAGTAACCTCAGTACTGTAGGCCCTTCCTCGGGAAGAACGGCTTCTTAGCCTGTTGCTTCTTTTGAGGGAAGGAGGGAGGAGGTCTTGCGCGAGAGGTGGGTTCAGGTGACGAACTCTGTTTCTATCTCGGCAGCCTCATCCTCCATAGACTTATAGAAGAGTTACTTGCCAAGGCAGAGAACGTCCAGCAGCTTTCCCTGGACCCACTGCTCCAAGTCCTCGGCATGCCTGGCATCAGGCCCTGATGCCGGCAGCCGCCACCCGGGCTGAGGATTCAAATCCGTCGTAGGCAACACAGGAAAGGTATTTGAAGCATTCCGCGACAGATCTCAGGAGGGTCTGGAACCTAACGAGAGGTGAGCCCACGAGGCCCACGGAGAAACCCCCGAGTTCCTTGGCAAGGTCACATAAGAACATGCCCATATATAATTGGTAAGCCTGAATACGGCATGTGAGCATGGACCCCTGGTAAGCCTTGCACGCCACGGGGTCAAGGGCTCTCGACGCCCTACCCGGTGGAATAGAAGAGTATGACTTCGGGCTCTTTTTCTTCTGCATCGTCAATTCCACCACCATGGTGGTGTGGGGAAGCTGGGTCTTCCTAAACTCGGGGCCGCACTGGACCCTGTACATTGCGTCAAGGCGCTTACTCACAATGGGAACCGAGGCAGGTGTCTCCCACATGCAGCCTTGGTAGCCAGGTTAAGGGCCTGCGCCATGTCCTACACAAACACTAAAAAGGATGTGTCCTCGGGAGGCAAATGCCTCTGAAAGGCGGGCAGGGACGGGTCCAAAGGGATGTCCCTGTGTGCGCGGATCTCCAGGGAAGTGTCCCCATCTGATTCCCAACCTGAGAGATCCGAGGAGGAGTCCGACTCGGGTTGGTTGCCCCGTCTGGAGGCAGAGGCTCGCTTAGAGCTGGAGGCCCTGGAGGACCTCGCCCCCGAGGAACAGGAAGGTGAACAAGACCGACACCGAGGACCCTCACGAGGCCTAGATCTCTTGGGGGTTTCCAGGGTGGGTTTAGACATCCCTCCCTGGGCAGCTAAAAAGGCAGAAACACTGCGCTCTAATGCCAACATACAGGACTCCCACAAATGGCGTGAGACCCTGTGATGCTGACCCCGGGGTCACCGGGTCGGGCGTCTAGAAGGAGGACCTCGCTGGGACGGCCCTCAGGAGACCAGGCACCATCACCGGAGGCCTCTGTGTCTGTGCGAAGTACCTTACGAGGCCTCTCCTTGTCCGACTCTCAGAAACGCTGAGGGGGGCTAAGCGACCAAGCGCGGGAGCACTCGCGCTTGTCCAGAGCCCCCGACAGCGACTTTGAGGCCTTCTTCTTCTTACACCGCTCCTCTTCAGGGGACTCCTGATCAGATTGCCGCCTTGAGCGCATGGCAGAGGTGGGTGATCCCACCAGCAGAGGGACAGCCGGGGGCGCCACCGGAGATTCTGAGGCAGTCTTACGAAAAATGTCATTGGACTTCTGCTTACGACTTAGCAAGGCCTTGGAGGACATTTTCTTACAAAGCGAGCAGAGCTCTGGATCATGGTCGGCCCCGAGACACTGCAGACAGCAGTCATGAGTGTCCGTAAGTGACATGTTCTTGGAGCACCTGTCGCATTTTTTGAAACGGTTGGCCATCGGGACAAAAAGGCCCCCGCGAGGTCGAAGACCACACGGTCAGCGGTTGGGGGGAAAAAGGGCGCGAAGCCCGCAAAAGGGAAAAACGCTACGAAAAATGTCCCTGCTTGCCCAAAAAGAGGGAGAGCAGGGGAAGGATGGGTAGAGGACTGGTGGAACCAGAAAATAGCAGGTCAGAGGCCGGAAAAAAAATGCTTTTTCTGAAGGACGAGGATGTGCATCCAAAGGGCTCCGCGAAAAAAGGGGAACTGAGTAAGATGGTACCTTTGGGCAGGAAGAGGATCACACATGCGTGGCAGCAATCCCAAAGGCTTTCTTTGAAAGCTGGGGAAATGCTCTACGCGGGCTCCATCGGTGCCGTCACCCACAAGTGAGGACCGACTTCCTGCTTGTTCCTGGAGAACAACCCAAACTATGGTTACACGATGCATGGTTCCACATTAGGAACCACCACCCAGGAAAAAGATTTAGGCATCATCATGGATAACATGTTAAAACCCTCTGTCCAATGTGCAGCAGCAGCCAAGAGAGCAAATAGAATGCTAGGTAGTGTAAGGAAAGGAATGGAAAATAAAGGATATTATAATGCCTCTGTATCGTTCCATGGTGTGACCCCACCTTGAATATGGTGTGCAATTCTGGTTGCCGCATCTTAAAAGGATTTAGCGTTATTAGAAAAAGGTACAGAGAAGAGCCACCAGAATGGTAAAGGGGATGGAAGGATACCCCTATGAAGAGAGGCTAAAAAGGTTAGGGCTCTTCAACCTGGAAAAGAGACGGCCGAGGGGAGATATGATAGAGATCTATAAATTAATGAATGGAGTGGAACAGGTAGATCGATTGTTTACAACATCTGAATATATAAGGGACATGCAAAGAAGCTACAGGGTAAACTAAGACTATAAGAGAAAATATTTTTTTACTCAACGTGTAATCAAACGCTGGAATTTGTTACCGAAGAATGTAGTAAAAGCTGTTAGTGTAGCTGGATTTAAAAAAGGTTTGGATAAGTTCCTTGAGAAAAGGTCCATAAACCATTATTAAAAGGGACCCAGGATATCACTGCTTGACCCAATACAAGCATTGTGGAGCCTGTGTCTTTTGGGGAAACTGCTAGGTGCTTGTGACCTAGATTGGCCACTGTTGGAAACAGGATACTGGGCTTGATGCACCTTGGTCTGACCCAGTATGGCATATCTTATGTTCTTAGTTGCCGCCATGGTCCCCAGCATCTGCAGATAGTGCCAAGCTGAGGGGCTCCCTCATAGCCAGGAATCTTTGCACCAGTCGAAGCTCCTGAGCCCAGTGAGCCAGCAGGAACACCTAGCCCCTGTGGGTGTCAAACTTCACTCCAAAGTATTCGAGCTCCTGAGCGGGACTCAGCCTGCTCTTGGATAGGTTGATCACCCAACCTAGACTCTACAGGAGATCCACCACTCTGGCAGTTGCCTTTATGCTCTCTTCTCTGGACTTGGCCCGGATCTACCAATCGTCAAGATATGGATGAACCAGAATACTCTCCTTGCGAAGTGCCACCGCTACCATGACTATGACCTTGGTGAACACGTACGGGAAGCCGATGCCAGGCCAAATGGCAACGCTTGAACCTGTAAATGCCCCATTGGCACTGCAAAACACAGAAACCATTGATGGGCCGGACAGATGGGAATATTGAGGTAGGCCTCAGTGAGGTCAAGGGACATCAAAACCTCTCCCTTGCGAACCACCACTATCACCGATCTTAGCGTCTCCATGTGAAAATGAGGCACCCTCAGGCACCGGTTGATCTGCTTGAGATCAAGTATGGGTCGAAAGGAACCCTCCTTTTTTGGGAATCACAAAATAAAAATCAACTGCATCCGCACTGGTCTTTGGGCACCGGCATCACTGCTCCTAGAAGCAGCAGCCGCGACGTTTCCGTCACTGCTGCGTCCTTGGCTGGAGCCCTGCAGGGAGACTGGACAAACACTGGGACAATCGGTCTTGCCAGTTTGAGGGCGTAACCCTCTCAGATGATCTCCAAGACCCACTGGTTGGATGTGACCCAGACCAGGCGGAGTAAAACTGTCTCAGCCAAACCCTCCACTGGCAGCACCCACATCTGGGCCCCCCCTTGCTTCACTGTGTATTTCTAGATCCTGAGGGGGAGGAGGAGGAGGAGGAGAAGGCGGAGGCAAATCATTTACCTGCTCCAGAAAATCCCCAGAATCCCTGCTCTTTCGAGGAAAAACGTCCCCTCTGATAGGGTGCCAAACGGGTTGTCTGAAATCACTGAAAATCCCTTGGCTGTGTTCGCGCAGGAACGGGACTGCAACCCTGCTTAAGTTCATCCCCAGGAGCCTTCCTACGAGTCCCTCAACTCCTTCACCAATTTGTCTAAGTCCTCCCCGAACAGCAACCTCCCTTTGAAAGGAAGCCTGCTGAGACGGGCCTTCGAAGAACCATCAGCTGCCCAATTGTGCAGTCACAGGTAGCGGCGGGCCACCACCACAGAGGCCATACTCTCTGCAAGACTCCTGATAAGATCATACTGAGTGTCCGCGAGGTAAGCCGCTCCCGACTCTATTCTCACGGCCTCACTCGAGGAACCCCGACAGGTCGCTGGACTGCAGTGGAGACAGGCCCTGGCCACCCAGGCCCCACACACCGACGCCTGTAGGGCGATGGCATTAACATCAAAGCTCTGCTTCAACAATGTATCCAATCTCCTATCCTGGGCATTCTTGAGAACCGCACTGCCCTCAACTGGGATCGTTGTCTTCTTGGTCACTGCCAACACCACTGCGTCCACCTTCGGGGACTGCAGCAAATCTCTCGCTTCTGGCAAAGGATACAACCGCGACATGGTTCGCATCCCCCGCAGACCGGCCTCTGGCAGTTTCCACTCATCCTGGATCATCTGCTTGACCACCTGATGAACCGGGAAAACCTTTCTGCGTCTTCCATACTGCCTGAATCAGCAGATCCTCTAAAGATATCCTCTTCAGCCGGAAGACCTGCGGATATATTGTGCCTTTAAGGACTCCCCGATGAGAGCTGCCAACTCCTCCCTGCACAAGACAAACAATCCGCGCCTGCTCCTCCTGGTCAGGAAATCTCGCCTTTTCCAACTCTTCATCTTCCTCTTCCATCTCCAGATCCCATGGATCCCTGTCCTGAGCCTCAGTAGGAGAGGACAACTACCTTCTGTCATCCCTGAGCCTGGGGCACTTCTCAGACTCTAAAGGAGACCCCCCTTTCAAGTCAGCTGCCTGCTTCAGTGCGCGCTCCTGCACTGGTGCGGGCCCCCGAGCCCTCTGCTGGCACAGGCAAAATGCCTTGTGTAGCAGCAAGACAAACTCAGGAGAGAAACCTCCCCAGCCTGCCCTCTCCTCCACCCCCTGAGACGTGGAGGGCCTAGGAGGGGCCTGGGGACCCGAAGGCAGGTCCAACTCCCAGGAAGCAGGGCTCCCTGCCCCACTTTCCCCTTGAGCAGACTCTGCGCTTCTGTGATAAGGGCAGCAAGCACTCTTGACTAACGCTCACCTGGATGCCCTGTTCCAGTGACGCAGCCTCCAATGCACATCCCCTGCATACGCCCGCGTCCGACACTGCTCCACGCCGGGTTCTGCACACTAAACATTGCAGTCTCGCTGGCATGCTGTAGTAGGGATCGCAAAACTCCCCTGAACAGAGACCCAGACAGGCCGAGCCCAAGGCTAAGAAAACAGGGAGATTCAAAAGGAACCCAACATCCTACTCTCCTTACCAGCCTGATTAACCACTAGAAAAAACAGATATAACTAAAAAGAAACAGCTAACCTCAAGAGTTTCCTTAACTGTTCAACTGTTTAAACTGCCCCAAAGGCCCCCCCCCCCAAAGAGCCCGGAGGGAAGTTTTCCCCGAGGAGGGGAAGCACCGGCAAACCGCGCTGAAAAGCGTGTGAACTGAGCAGGTCTAAGCTCCTCAACAGACTCGGAGCTGTAGAGGGTCTCCCAAACCATGCGGTTAGCAGCCACGTGGCTTGCTTACCTCCCCACGCAGTCTGCCGACCTGTGCACACTCCAGTGGCGCTCTGAAAAGAGTTCTTCCGGGCCTCTGCCGCCATCGGTCTGCCATCCCGCCCCTACACTCAGCTCCCCAAGGAGCTTCGGCAACAAGGGGAAACGGCCTTACTGTACTGCCCTTCTGTGCGGTTGTCAGCAATCCACAGCTCCTCACCTGTTCACAGGATCAGGAGCCGCTGAAAGACTAAGTTTCAATTCATCGCTCTTCCCCCGAAGCCTCTCCCTACCCCCAGCCCGACGGGAGATAAGGTAGGTGTTAAGGGGGGGGGGGGATCCCCACCCCTACCCCAAGCACTTCCAGCTACCTAGCTTCAGAGCTGAAGGACTCGCTGGAAGACACAGATGAGTAGCAATAGGAACTGCAGGCACTAAGAAATAAAGAATTAAAGAAAAGGAAAAATAAAAATAAAATTCTGCCCTCTCCTTAGCTGTCTCTCCAGGAAGCCTAACATCCTGGCTTACTGCTCTCTCCAACTGCTTGGAGACTGAGCATACTGGAGCTGGTGGGAGTTGCCAGCAGTATATATACTCAGACGTCATCAAGTCTCCAAGCTGCTGGAAGGGGAGCACAACCCAGAGGTGAGGGACTGGGCTGGAGGCACGCTAAGGAAAATAGTTTACTGTACATTAAAACAATCTTCTGGAGTATAACATAGCATAGAGAGAGAATTAAACATCAACTAATTTACAGGATTAGAAGCCAATGCAGTTTCGAGGGGGAGCCATTTGGTAGTTCTGTCTGGGTAGGTTCAGACCATTTGTCATCTGACAGCTGTGGACAATTATTCTGCGTAATGTTAAGTGATGTTGCCAAAGTGTTCTATATACAGGAAAGATTTTAGCTTTTTTCTGAATTCCCTACTGTCCTCAGTTGCTCTGATGTGCTATGGTAGAGAGTTTCATAGGGCTGGGGCTACAAGCAAAAGCGCTCTCTTGGAGGTTGACTGTTTGGCCTTTGAGAATGCATTGGGTGGTACGAGTACTATCAGGTTTTTGTCTATGTTTCTTCTGGGTCAATTGTTAGGGTCTCTTTTGATTAATTCTTGCAGGCTGTCTGCTGAGGTATTATGGAGTATTTTGAATATGTTGTGTGTTGTTTTAAACTTGATGCGAGTGTATTGGTAACCAGTGTAATTGGTTCAGAATGGGAGTAATGTGATCATGTCTTTTTGAACCAGTGATAATTCAGGCTGCCGTGTTCTGTGCCAGCTGAAGTCGTTGGATGGTGTGCTTTGGGATGCCTTGGTACAGCGAGATGTAGTAGTCAAGAACTGGTGTGATGATAGCTTGACAAACGATATGGAAGTCGTCCTGGTTGAGTAGTGGCTTTAATTTCTTAATGACCTTCATCTTGTGGTAGGCATTCCTGATGGCGTTGTTTATATGGGACTGTAGGTTCAGGTTTTGGTCCAGCATAACTCCTAAGTATTTGACTTCATTCTTTACTGTTATGCTGCCACTTGATAGTTTAATTGTGTATAGGGAAGTAAATGCAGTATTCCCTGTGATGTGGAGAGCCTCTGTCTTTTTATAGTTTATGCTTAAGTTATTGCTATTTAGCCACGTGGTCATTTCTTCCAGGCAAATGATTATGGTTGAGTAGTCCGGCAGGTCTATGTCTATAGGAGTGTATATCATGTCATGTCATCTGTGTACAGTCGGTATTGGATATTATGCTTCCTGATGTTGCCTCTCTCCCCCTCACTTGCGGTGTCCCCCAGGGTTCTGTATTGTCACCTCTGTTATTCAATATCTTCCAGGCCCCTTTGCTCCTCTTGTTGCAACAGTATCCAGTATCTTCATATATTTATGCAGATATTATCCTACTTTTTCATACCTCTCCACTCTCTCTGGATATTTCCCCATTCAACGTCTGTCTTTCCCATGTGGCCTCTTGGCTCTCTCAACATTTCCTGCATTTAAATCCTTCCAAATCCACAGCCATGTGGGTGTCCCTGAGTGGCCCGTGTCCTTTCGTCGCACCTATGATTGCTTCCATCCCCGTTCCTCTCGTGTCTTCTTTCCGGTACCTAGGTGTGATCCTTGACTCCTCCCTTTCCTTCCATGATCACATCTCCTCCCTTACCAGGCGCTCATTTGCTATTCTTTGTCAGCTTCGGGCTGTCCGTTCGCTTCTTCCTTTTGATTCCCTGGCTACTCTTGTTCTTGCTCTCATTACTAGCCGACTTGACTATTGTAACATTTTTATGGCCAACCTTCCCAATTACCAACTCCAGCGCCTCCAGTTTATTCAAAACACTGCAGCTCGCCTCATCACCTTTGCCCGCCGTTTTGATCACGTCACTCCCATCCTTTTCCGCTTGCATTGGTTACCCCTCCGTTTTCGTTATAAAATTCTCATTCTCGCTCACCGCGCTATTCATACTAATAATCCCCTGTACCTGGCTGACCTTATTTCTCTTCACACACCTTATCGTCAACTTCGTTCCCTTCACGCTAATCGCCTATCTTTACCATCCCCTTCTCATGCACATCTTGAAAAGATCCGTCACTCCGCTTTCTTCTTTCTTGGTCCCTGGTTGTGGAATGCCCTACCTCCGTCCCTCCGTCTGGAACCATCTTATTCACAGTTTAAAGCTTCACTTAAAACCCATCTGTTCCAACAAGCATTTGACCTCCCTCCTGACCCTCCTCCCTGAATCTGTCTAGGTTATTTGCTTCACCCCAGCTGCGTCCTGTCCTGTCATCTCCCTGTCTGTCTTTCCCCTGGTTTTGTTTGTGTGTGGTCTTGATTACCAATTGATGTGTTTGTCTTTTATATCTGTCCTGTCCTTTCTCCTTCTTTCCTGTTATTTCTATGGCGTTCCTTTTTCCGTAGCTTGCGGTGGTGACCTGTTATTTTATTCTATTGTACACCGCTTTAATGTCTTGACGTAAACGGTTTATCAAGTGTAAAAGATAAAGATAAAGATAGGCTCAACTACAGTAATTTTCTCTGTTGAAAAGTATAAATCTTAGTAACTACTCTTCTTCCTCCCCTTTAGTGTAAGGCTCAGCATATCCCAGGCACCAGGTCATCGTGGCAACTAGAAATTTGCACGTGGGATTTTCTTGCCCCCATTTTCCCCCATGCCATATGGCCATTGCCAGATGTTCTCTCCCCCTTCACCATAAGTTTGAGCTACAGTTTAGGAACTCTCATGAGACTAGTGGGCAAATTCCTGCACTGCATGACTCGGACTTAAACAGAGCCACAAAAGTCAGAAATATTTGGCTTCCATGAGTTGCAAGGCCATTCTCTCTGCACTGCATGGCTGTGCATGAGTCAGAGTCATATGATGAGACCAGACATCAAGGTGAGGATTAATGATGCTGGGGGGATGGGGACGCTGATTGGTAAACTGGAGGACTGGCTGCAGAACTAGGAGCAGAAGGGATGGCTGATTTTAAAGGGAGGAAAAAACCCTAGTTGACAAGAGGGTGGGGAAGGGAGAGAGAATGAGACAGCGCGATAACAGGGTAACAAGGTGAAGAGAGAGGCTGCTGGCTTTGTATTTATGCCAGTGGCCTGCAGAAGTGCATCAAGGAGACATTACATGTCTGAATTTTCTTTCCTTGAATCCTGTTAGACCAATCTAGGCAAGTCAGTTTTGCTCCCCAGCCAGCAGATTAACGCATACCAGAGAATTTTCCAGTTATGTCATCACTTGTTATATCTAATGGTAGAGCACAGAGAAAGGCCAGTATGACACTTCCCAAGCTGTAAGCAAACTGAAAAAATTCAGAGAAAATATACACAAGTTAACAACATTATAGTTATCTACAAACTATTGAGCAGTTTGAGCAAATTCAATTCTGCATCAGAAACATTCTGACCATCTCATGACGAGGTAAAGCAGGGCTTCCAAACCTGTAGGAAAAAAAAAAGTCTTCCAGGGGAAGTTCTTGACTGCTCTAGCAGGATTCAAGGAAAGAAAATTATCATCAGGTATGTAAAAACATAAATGAGGCATATAAAGACTGTATGGCCTATCCAGTCTGCACTTCCATACTAACTACTAAGCTCTACTATGTCTTATTTTCTTTAGAGATCTTCTATGTTTATCCCATGCTTTCCTGAATTCAGATACAGTCTGTCTCTAGCACCTTGAGAAACTATGCCATATATCTACCACTCTTTCTATAAGAAAATATTAAACAAATCACTCCAGAGTCTATCTCCTTTCACCTTCATCCTATGCCCCAGCATTGGAGAGATTTCTGTCAGTTGAAAGAGGCTCTCCTCCTGTGCTTTTATGCCATGCAGGCATTTAAACATCTCTATTAAATCTTCCCTCTCCCATCTTTCTTCTTCCAACATATACACATTGAGATCTTTAAAACTCCATATGTCTTATGAAGCAGCCTACTGATCATTTTGGTAGCCACCCTCTGCACATTCTGTTTATATCTTTTTGAAGGTGTGGTCTCCAGAATTGCACACAATACTCTAAATTAGGTCTCACCAAAGTATTATTCAGAGGTACTATAACCTCCTCCTTCCTACTAGCCACTCCCCTCCCTATGCACCCAAGCATTCTTCTGGCTTTTGCCATCACCTTTTCTACATGTTTAGCCACCTTAATTTTATCAGAAACAAATCAAACCTAGGCCCCACGCTTTTCTCATGGATAGAGGTACTTCGACCCCTATACTATACTGCTCCCTTGGATTTTTTAGTGTTAAATCTCGGCTACCAAATTCTAAGAAAGTTCAAGCTTTGCTAGATCCCTCCTATTATCTGCACCTTCCTGGTGGGTGTCTACTGTATTATAGATTTTGGTATCATCTGCAAAGAGGCAAACCTTACCCGATAGCCCTTCTTCAATATCACTTACAAAAAGAATCGGACCAAGAACAGATCCATGAGGCTCACCACTATACCAGCTCTTTTTATCTGTACCCTTTCTCACCTCCCACTCGACCAATTTCTGACCCAGTCAGTTACTTTAAGGTCCATCTTTAGGGAGCTCAATTTATTTATAAGTTGCCTGTGTGACAAATACTTTACTGAAATCTAAGTGCACCATATCTAGAGCTCTCCCTCGGGCCAACTCTCTGGTCACCCAATCAAATTAATGAGATTTGTCTGACAAGAACTTCCTCTAGTAAAATCATGGTGCCTTGGATCCTGCAATCCATTAGATTGCTAAAACAGAAGACATTGAGGTTTCTGGAATGTTTCCATAAGTTTGATCACCACAGAGATCAGACTTGTAGTTCCCAACCTCATCCTTACTTCCACTTGTGCGCAAAGGGACCACATGCACACTTCTCCAGTCCTCTTGGATCACGCCCTACTCTAAAGCAGCATTAAAAAAGTTAGACAAAGGAACTGCTAGAACTTCACTAACTTCCTTCAATACTCTTGGATATATCCCATCTGGCCCCACTGCTCTGTCTGCTTTTAGTTTAGCTAGTTCCTCACGAACGCAGTCTCCTGAAAATCATTTAAAATCCACCTTATTTCTGTTCTTATTTCTCATATATTCCGAGGTCCTGATCCTGGCCCTTCATCTGTGAATATAGAACAGATAGTTGTTAAGCAATTCTGGTTTTACTCTCATCAATTACTACAACTTCGTCTCCTTCACCCTTCAGTCTGATAACACCACTTTCTCCTCTTTCTCCCCTCACTAACATATCTGAGAAATTTTACTGCATTGGCAATTTTTTATTCCATTTGTATCGTTGCGTTCCTATTTTTCTGATTTCTTTTACTTTCTGAATATTGATGCTCATCTTTCTCTTTCTGTGATCTCTGTATTTTATGAAGGAAACCCTCTTTTTCCTCACATTTTCAGCTACTTCTTTTGAGAACCATAGTAGCCTTCTTTTCATTTCACATTTACTTGCTTTTCTAATAAAAAGGTTTCTTGCCCTTAAAATATCCCTTTTCGGTTTTGCCCAATGCTTTTCTACATCCCGCACATGTTCCCATCCCGCTAATGATGCCTTCAGGTATTGTCCCATCTTGGCAAAGATAACTTTCCTAAAGTCTAGGACTCTCACTTTTGAATGAGCTATCAGTCTTTATCCTAATACTGAACCACACCATCCAGTGATCACTGGATACAAGATGATCATCAACTATAATCATCAAAAACACTGTCCTCATTCATAAGCACCAGGGCCAGCATGGCCTCCTCATGTCTGGGTTCTGTTGTCAGTTGCTGAAATAGCTCCCTCTGTAAAGAATCCAGGATATCCTTACCTACACAGCAGCAGAAATGCCCCAGTCAATATCTGGTATATTGAAATCACCTCAGCATTACTTCTCCTTTCATAGCAATACTGAGGATGTCTTCAATTAAATCTGTGTCCGCTTCTTCTGCCTGTGAAGGAGGACTATATACAACACCAATGCAAATGGATATTCCATTCCCTCTTTCCAGTTTATCCCAGTGCCTCCTTCTTCCCTCATAAACTCAGTAATTCAGCAGCTTTACTATTATTTTGTACATATAGTGTCACTTCTCTTCCCATTCTTTCTACCCTATCCTTCCTGAATAAATTATAGCCCCAGTATAATTACATCCCAGTCATGATTCTCAATGAACCATGTCTCCATAACTGCCACTAAATCCAAGTCAGTCTCAACATTCAGAATCTTTATTTCCTATAGTTTGGGCATTAACTTACACCACTTTCCAGATGTTGTCCTTTTTACCCATGCCTACAGAGATATTTAATGTTTTAGTTACCTGAGGAATTTCTTCATCCATCCCCAACAAATCTAGGTTAAAGCCCTCTTTAGTAGATTAGCCATTCTGCTGCAAGAGACACTTTGACCCTTTCTGCACAGGTGGAAAACCATCTCTCTTCAGCAGTCCTTGGAAAATCATTCTATGATCCAGGAGACCAAACCACTTTTGATGACACCATCCATGCATTCATCTCTAGGATGCAACTTCTCTGCCTCAGCCTTTACCCTCAACAAGGAGGATTGAGGAGAACACCACCTGTGCACCTACGTATCTCTGCTTCACCCTCCGTCCCAGAACCATGAAGTCACTCGATACATTTGGGCAGATATCTAGCAGTATTATTTGTGCCAACATGGATGAGCAGCATCAGATAATGGTAGGCTCGATGAGGCTCAGCAAACCTCCATAACATCAAATTTTGGCAACTGGCAAACAGCACACCTTCCAGGACATCAAGGTTGGTTGGCAGATAGACGCTTCAGTACCCCTCAGAAGAGAATCACCAGGCACCACTAACCTTTCGCTTCCTTGTGATCACCGATTCTGCTACTTTGGGGTGCTTGAGCTCTGGTTCTTCCCATTCTTGGGATGTTTTGTCTCTTCCATTCCAAGGCTGCATACTGGTTCTTCAATTCGAGGGATGGTGAAGCTAGACTGTCGATTCTTCAGGCTCTAGTGACTTGTGTCAAACTCTCTTATTTCGGTAGCTTACCATCTTCGCCCTCTGTTGGAAAGCTTGGATGCCTCAAGAAGCAGCTTATCAATGTACCTCTCAATGTCACAGATGCTTCTCAGGCTCGCCATCTCTTCTCTCAGCTCTTCCACTTGTTTCATGAGAGCTTCAGCTTGCAGGCATCTTGTACACAAACAGTCCCTCGACTGGGAATGGGTTGACTATCTGGACAGAGGCAGAAGCTGTAAAGGAGACAACACGATTATTCCCAACCATAGTTCAGTTGTTGGAACTTTGGTACCTATTGAAGGAAATGAGAATGACTTACAAAAGTCCCTAACCTTTCCTCAGCTATCCTTTAAGACAAAAAGTACTATCCTCTTATGTGTGATCTAACAGCTCTGTTCTATATCCCTTGTGTGTAGTCCTGTTTGCTTGCTAAACAGTTATCACTTTAAACTACTAAAATCTGATCTACGTGTCTGAGGTATGTAGACTAATATGCTCCCTTTGTAAAATTACCTCTCAAAGCTCCTTCAGATATAGCTTAGTTACTCACCTATAACATTTTTTCTCTAGGGACAGCAAGAATCAATCCTCACATATGGGTGACGTCGACACCGCCGAAGCATTTCCTCAGCTTTCAAAGAAAGCCTTTGAGAATGTTACCACACATGCGTGATCCCCTTCCCACCCAAGGGTGCCATCTTGTTCAGTCAGATGACATAGCTTAGGCAACAGTGAAAAGGTAAAGGAGGCAACTCCCAGGGGAGGAGGGAGGGTTATGAGGACCGATTCCTGCTGTCCCTGGAGAACACCTTTTTGGAGTGGAGGAGTGGCCTAGTGGTTGGGGCAAGGTACTTCAGGCCGGAAGGTCGGGGGTTCAAATCCCACTAGAGGACAGCAAACTTGGGCCGGAAGGACTGGGGTTTCTAGTCCCACAGGTGCTCCTTGTGGTCTTGGGCAAGCCACTTAACCCTCCATAGTCCATGTTCCCTGTAAAATAGTTATCTCCAAGTTGTAATGCCCTGTTCAATGTAATTTCAGTTTGTTCAATGTAAACCGCGCTGATGCAGAATAGCGCGGTATATAAGAGAATGCAAATAAATAAATAAACACCTGTTACAGGTGAGAAACTACGCTTTCTCCAGGAACAAGCAGGAAGTCAGTCCTCATATATGGGACTCCCTAGTCCCAAGCCTGCCGGGGCCCAAATCACAACAGCATCAACAGCTATCAATAGAGAGGCCGTGAGTTGCAGAGGGCGAGTACTGTCGGCGCTCCCCCTTGGGGCCAGGCAGTTGCCTAGGTGTAAGGGGGTGCCCCGATCATCCTTCTTAATGAAACTGGCCTCTTCGCATGTAGTTGTGTCTTACAAATTATAGCCGAGATTGAAGGTCACAGGAAAATTTCTTTTATTTGGAAAATAAAGTTTTACATAACCAAATTGAATTCTTTGGTTAGGAATTCAGCTACTACAAACTCAGGATGCTTCTCCATTCACAAAACATAAGCCTTGATACACAGTCCAAGCCTTGGCTTTGTTTCTGCGGCTTAGTTTAAACACATCTCCAAAATCATTCCTTTACAAGCAGAAATCGGTTCCCGGGTCTCCAGGATGCAGCACAGCACCTAACTGTTTCTTTCACAGGTTTTAACAGCACTTTAACATCCTGGTCCACCAACAGTTTAAAACTTATTATATTTTCTTTTTCCAAAAGTGCTTTCAGACTTTAGTTTCCACAGGCATCTATTAATTCTTGAAGCTTATTCAACCAGCTCTCATTAATTGCCTAATTAAAGTCATTAGCCTCAGCAGAGAATGTTTCTCCCTTTAAAACTTCTGGGTTTTCCCAATTACTTTAAAACCCTTCAGTTTCTTACTTCTGACTGGCACAGAAAGAACATTCTATTTCCATATCAGAATAATCACTCTCTATATAAAACTGTCTCCTATTTCCATTTCCTCTTCACTGGCTTCCCCCTCAGTGACTTGCTATCCACAGCGTCTGCATGGGAAAGCTTCAACTGCTGCAACACTGTTTTCAGCTGTTCCCATTGAGATCCCTCGCTACATGAGGTTGTGGGGGAAGGGCATGAAAGAGCTTTCTTATTCAGAAGCTTTTTAAGAGCTTGTAATGGGCTCACCTTGCTAGCAGTAGTGTCTCTCCTTTCAGACCCTGCCACAGATGTACGCTTGCTTTCTGGTCATCCCAGGAATATTCCTTTCTCCTGCTCCCCAACAGTACCTTGTTTAAAACAGGCTCTCCAAGGCTCCACGTTAGCTGCAGACTTCCTGTCAGCTGAACTGCGTTCTAGGCTTGAGCTGTCTCTGTACTGTTTGCAAGAGGAATCCCTTTTTGTATGGCCAGTCCACCAGCTTCTAGAGAATATCTCCTCCTCAGAAGATTCCTCCGCGGAGCTTGCCTCTGCCCTTTTCTCCAGCTCTCTCTCAGACCTCCTCCTGGATCTCTCCTCTTTACCACGCTGATTCTCCTCTCTGCCACGCTGATGATGATTGAAACTTCCCTGCTTAAATGTTTGGGGCTGTCCTATAGCTCTAGACTCCGCCCCCAAACCACTCCCATTACCTCCCTCGGTTTCCATGGGGAATGGGTGTGTCTCTGGTTCTACACTTCTGTGCAGGGAGTTTTTAGCTTTGTTTCGAGTTTTAACCCTTGCTGTGCCTGCAGTTCTGTTGGGCTCAGGGGAAAAAAAAGACTGTTTTTCCCCCCTTTTCCTTCCACTCTAAACCTGCTTCGCCACCACAGTACCTACCAAGAGACTCTGCAGACCCCAGCATCCAGCATCACCATTACTCCAGTAGCCTGAACACAGAAGGGTTTGAGAACAGGTGTCGCCTATATACCGAGAATGCTTTGGATTATTGCCTTACCAAAGGCACTGTCCCTGCGGGATTCATTCTCATGGCAGTAGTGAGCTGCGAATGTATGCACTGAAGACCATGTGGCAGCTTTACAAATTTCTGTCACCCGTACTAAGCCTAGGTTGGCCACCGACATGGCCATAGTCCACACACAATGAGCAGTGATCAGGTGCTCTAGGGAGAGGCCTGCTTGCTCATAAGCGAGGGCAATACAGTCCGCCACCCAAGTAGATAGCGTTCGCTTGGTCAGAGGTAGCCACAGCCTACTGGGGTCATAGGAAACAGAGTCAAGAAGCTTTGCAGTGGGCCTGGGTCCTCTGTAGATAGAAGGACAGGGCCCTCTTACAATCCAACTTATGCAGGACCGACTCTGCCTTACCAGCATGAGGTAGTGGGAAGAAAGTGGGGAGGACCACCTCCTGATTGAGATGGAAAGCCGACACCACCTTCGGGAAGAATTTGGGGTGCGTGCGAAGAACAACCCTTTTTGTATAGAACCTTGTATAAGGTGGATCCGCCACCAGTGCCTGCAGCTTGTTCACTCTGCGGGCGCATGTCAAGGTCACCAGGAAGTCCACCTTCCAGGAGAGATACGATACCTTAGGTGGCAAGTCGCCAAGGGCTCAAATGGCAGTCTGGTGAGCTGTGAGAGCACCACATTGAGATCACACTCTGGTGAAGGTGGGCAGAGGAGGAGCTTCAATAGCGGCCTCTGAGGAACCTGGAGACCAGGGGCTGGCTGGAGAGAAGCCTCCTCTCCACAGGGTGATGGTTAGCTACTATGACGCAGAGATGCACCCTGACCGAATTAGATTTCAATCATGAAGAGGAGAGATAAGAACATAAGATATGCCATACTGGGTCAGACCAAGGTCCATCGAGACAAGTATCCTGTTTCCAACAGTGGCCAATCTAGGTTGTACGTACCTAGCAGTTTCCCCAAAAGACACAGGTTCCGCAATGCTTGTACTGGGTCAAACATTGATATCCTGGGTCCCTTCTTAATAATGGTTTATGGACCTTTCCCTCCAGGAACTTGTCCAAACCTTGTTTAAACCCAGCCACACTAACAGCCTTTACTACAACCTCAGGTAACAAATTCCAGAGTTTGATTACACGTTGAGTGAAAAAATATTTTCTTTTATTAGTCTTAAATAGTTTACCCTGTAGCTTCATTGCATGTCCCCGTCTTTCTATATTCTGATAACGTAAACAATCGATCTATGTTTACCCGTTACTCCATTCATTAATTTATAGACTTCTATCATATCTCCCCTCAGCCGTCTCTTTTCCAGGTTAAAGAGCCCTAACCTTCTTAGCCTTTCTTCATAGGAGTATCCTTCCATCCCCTTTACCATTTTGGTGGCTCTTCTCTGAACCTTTTCTAATAACGCTATATCCTTTTTAAGATACGGCGACCAGAATTGCACACAATATTCAAGGTGCGGTCTCACCATGGAACGGTATAGAGGCATTATAATATCTTTTGTTTTATTTTCCATTCCTTTCCTTATGATACCTAGCATTCTATTTGCTCTCTTGGCTGCCGCTGCACACTGGGCCGAGGGTTTAAACATGTTATCCACAATGACGCCTAAATCTTTTTCCTGGGTGGTGGTTCCTAATGTGGAACCTTGCATTGTGTAACCATAGTTTGGGTTGTTCTTCCCTAGGTGCATAACTTTGCACTTGTCCACATTAAATTTCATCTGCCATTTTGATGCCCAGTCTTCCAATGTATCAAAATCCTCTTGCAATTTTCCACAATCCTCTTGCGTTTTAACAACTTTAAATAGTTTTGTGTCACCTGCAAATTTGATAACCTCACTCATTATTCCACTTTCCAGGTCATTTATGAATATGTCAAAAAGCAGCGGACCCAGCACAGATCCCTGGGGTACACCACTATTCACCTATCTCCATTGGGAAAATTGGCCATTTAGCCCAATCCTCTGCTTTCTATCTGTTAACCAGTTCTTGATCCACAGTAGTACACACTGCCTCCTATCCCATGACTCTTTAGTTTTGCCAAAAATCTCTGATGAGGGACCTTGTCAAAGGCTTTCTGAAAGTCCAGATACACAATATCAACAGACTCACCTTTGTCCACCTGTTTATTCACACTTTCAAAAAAACATAACAGATTAGTAAGACAAGATCTTCCTTGTCTAAAGCCATGTTGACTGTCTCCCATTAGGCCATGACTATCTACATGCTGAGTAATTTTATTCTTTATGATGGTTTCTAACATTTTTCCCGGTACTGACGTGAGGCTCACCGGTCTGTAGTTTCCCGGATCACCCCTGGAACCCTTTTTAAAAATTGGTGTTACATTGGCGATCCTCCAATCTTCAGGTATTAGAGATGCTTTTAATGATAGTTCACAGATTACTAATAGCAGGTCTGCAATCTCATATTTCAGTTCTTTCAACACCCTTGGATGTATACCATCTGGCCCAGGTGATTTGCTACTCTTCAGTTTATCTAATAGTTGTAATACATCTTCCCGATGTATCGATATTTCCTTCAATTCTTCCACACCTTTAAATACCACTTCAGTCATGGGTAACATCCCTACATCTTCCTCAGTAAGGACCAAAGCAAAGAATTCATTCAGTCTCTCCGCTGTCTCCTTGTCGCCTCTTAGTGCCCCTTTAACTCCTCTATCATCTAATGGTCCAACCGACTCTCACACAGGTTTTTTGCTACGAATGTACTTGAAAAAAAACTTTATTTTGCGTTTTTGCTTCTGCAGCAAGTTTCTTCTCAAATTCTCCCTTTGCCTTCTTTATCAATGCCTTGCATTTGACCTGCCAGTGCTTGTGCTGTTGCAGGTACTGCAGGATGAGCTGCAGATGGCAGAAGAAGGGATTCTCATTCTGCTCTGCACACCATAGAGTGAATCTCCTCCACTTGAAGGCATATGCCCTCCTCGTGGAGGCCTGGAGGATCTCTTGCACTTTGTCTGTGAGCCTGAAGGGGGCCAATGCTACCCTTTCATCACCCATGCAGTTAATGTCAGGGATGCCAGGTTGGGGGTGGAGAAGGGAGCCCCACCTCCTATGAAAGAATACCCGGCTGACGGCCCAATGCCACCTGGGGTGCCACTGACAGGGAGAGTAGCAGGGGGAACCAGGGCTGTCTGGGCCATGATTACTGCGGCATGATCACTCTGGATCTTGAAAAGGCACCTATTAGAGGGGTCGGTGGGAATGCATAAAGCATGCCCTGCGACCACGAGACGAGGAAGGCATCCGCTACCACCCTGCGGTGGTGTGGCTGAGGTGAGCAGAATATGGGCAGCTGTGCATTGTCCGAGGAAGCGAACAAGTCCAGCCAGGGTCTGCCCCAGCGTCAGAAAAGCTTCTGTACCACCCTGGGATACAGATGCCACTCATGTGGGTGAAGGACCCTGCTGAGCCTGTCCACCAGCAGGTTGTCCTGGCCTGGCACGTACACCGCTCTGAGAAGCATGCTGTTGCGCACTGCAAAGGAGTGGAGGGCTACTGCTTCCTAACAGAGGAAGTAGGTGCCTGTGCCTCCCTACTTGTTCACATAGAACATGGTAACCTGTTTGTCCATCTGTATGAGGATCGAGAGGTTGCTCAGGAGGTAGCAGAAGGCCTGTAGGGCCAGGAAGATGGCTCTAAGCTCCAGGAGGTTGATTTGTAACAGAAACGCATCTGGGGACCAATTGCCCTCAGTGCAATGGCCCTCGCAATGTGCACCCCCGCCCACCAGGGAGGCATCTGTTGTCAGGATCTTTTAAGGTGCTGGTGCTTGGAAAAGCATCCCCACCCTGAGGTGTTGTGAGGACTGACACCAATCGAGGGAGGCCACCAGTCGGTGGGTGATCCTTACCCTGTCTCTCAGCTTTCCTGTGTCCACTGAGGTACCATTGGGCTGCTCGCATGTGCAGGCAAGCCCGGGGCGTGACGAACTGTTGAGGCCATGTGGCCTAATAAGCAGAGGAGCAGGCTGTCTGGCACCGACCTGTAGCTTTGGACCTTCCCCGCTAACTGCATTAGGCAATTGGTCTTCTCTATCAGGAGGAAGGCCTTGACCTGCAGAGTGTCCAGCTGGGCTCCTATAAACTCCAGGTCTTGAACTGGGGAGAAGCTGGACTTGGGGTAGTTGATGACAAAGCCTAACTTCTGCAGGGTGTAAATTGTAAGCTCTGTGGCTTGGCTGGCCTCCCTCGAAGGCTGTGCTGCCTCTGATGAGCCAATCGTTCAGGAAGGGGAAGACTTGGGACCCTTTGAGGCGCACATGGGTGGCCATGACCGCCAGGCACTTTGTGAAGACCCTTGGAGAGATGGCAAGGCCGAATGGCAGTACCCTGTACTGGCAGTGCTGCATTCCTTTCACAAATCTCAGGTACTGTCTGTGGGAGGGATGGACCAGGATGTGAGTGTACGCATCCTTGAGGTCCAAGGAGCAGAGCTAGTCTCCCTGGCGGAAATAGGACAGCAGTGTCCCAAGGAAGAGCAGCTTGAAATTCTCTCTCACCAGTAACTTGTTCAAGTTGCGCAGGTCCAGGATGGGCTGGAAGCCCCCTGTTCTTTTTGGGACAAGGAAATACATTGAGTAGAACCTCTTTCCCCAGAGGTGTTGGGGTAGAGGCTCCACTACCCTGTCCCTGAGTAAGCTTAAGAGTTCTGCGACAAGCAAAGCCTGGTAGAGGAGAGGCTATGATGGTTCTCCTGGGAAGAAGTCTGGAGGGTTCTGCTGTAGATGGAGGTAGTAATCCTCCCTCACTACCTGCAGGATCCACTTGTCCATGGTGATGCTGGACCAGCTGTGGGCAAATGAGGCTAGCTGACCCCCTGTGGGCTGAGGTGGGACTCCTGGAGGATGGGAGGCCAGGCCCTGCCCAGGGAGTCAAATGCTTCCCCCCCGGTTGGATGGGGGCTGGTGTCTGGGGCTTGGGAGCCTTGGGCTTCAGGGGCCCATGCCTCTGGCTTTTAAGCTGTGAGGTCTGGTGCTGCTGTTGCCCTAAGTAAGGCTGGTAGGGCCCAGCCTGGTGATAAGCTCTTTTTCCCCCGAGAGGGGAATAAAGGAGCTTTCCCCCACACCTCCCAAGGATTTTTTTCTTGGGGAGGGTCAAGGTCTTCCTGGATAGCCTTTGCCTAGGTCACTACCTCGGCCTCGATTTCAGTCACCTTGTCGGACATCGGTTTCCCAACAAGTTCTTGCCATTGCAGGGGACATCCAGCAGCTTTTCTTGCACCCACTGCTCGAGGTCCGAGGTTTGTAAGCATGCCTGGCACTGATTCTGGTGGCTGCCACACTGGCTGCAGACTCAAACCTGTCGTAGGCGGCCCTAGAGAGGAATTTGGAACAGTCCTGGATGCCTGCCAACAAGGACTGTAACCTATGCAGAGGTTCCCCATCGAGGCCTGTCAAGAACCCAGAGAGCTCCTCGATCAGGCCTTTTAGTTACATTACCATTGTACAATTCATATGCCTGGATAAAGCACCCGAGCATGGCACCTTGATAACACTTGTGGCCCGGGGCGTCGAGGGCCCAGGCCTCCCTGCCATGGGGAACTAAAGAGTAAGATTTTTGGCTCTTCAGTTTCTGCATGGAGGACTCCACCACCATGGAGTTGTGGGGGAGTTGCTGTTTGTGGAACAATTAGCTGCTGTTAGAAACGGGATACTGGGCTCAATATATTTTTGGTCTGACCCAGTGTGGCATAGACCCAAGTTTGTGGTTTGAGTGTATTTAATTGAGAAGCTCAGTTTGTCTCCCACTATATAACACTTCATGGCATTTTGTGAATTAAATAGATGTTAATAAAAAGCAAATTTGTCACTGATCTCACAGAAAAGCAAACCATGTTGCCCTCACACAGCATACAAGTCTTCTGTCACCCCTAAAGGGAAGTAGCCCCAGTGAAGCTCATGATATATGTTTTTGTGGAAGAAGGGTCTTTCTATGGGAATAAGTCAAAGGGATCAGAAACAAATCCAATGTGTTGCTTACCATTCTAGCAAAGCAAGCTGTTAGATATCCACTTCCTGATCACATCCAGGGCTTTCGCTCCTTCATTCAGCTGATTTTTCAGCAGCACCAGGGCATTTGCATGCTGTAGAGATATCACCAATTACCCTACCAGGTAACTCTTTTACAAATCAATGAAAGCTATCATGTTACAACTGCACCCTTATAACACCACCAACTGTGGGAGTGAGGGGACGTTTGGGTGTGCTTTACACCCATAACCCAAGATAAATTGCAGGTGTTGTTCAAGCGCAACCACATCACTTGGATGCATTTGGACCCAGTACCTGGGCATCTGTTGCAGTGATGCCCTGAGGAGATAAAAGAAAAAGATGGGGATCCTAGGAGGAGAACAAGAAAATAACTAACTAATGGACATAGGCACTGGTGCTCTGGGCAATGCTCTGGATGATGGTGGTTAATTAATGCATCCTTTGCACAAGGAGTGTACCCTGACTTACTGAAGGAAGCCATAGTAACCCCAATACCTAAGAAGGGGGGTGATATGACTTGTGAGAATCTTAGACCCATCTCATTTCTTGCTACATTTGCAAAAATCATGGAATGAGAGATGGTAGAACAATTGGATGTTCTTGGAAAAGGTGGGAGGGCATCTGTAACAGAATCTCTACTAGTAGTAGCAACAAATATAATCTGGCAAGCACAGAATAGAGGTGAGGTGGTTTTGCTAATAGCACTAGATTTGTCCACAGTGTATTTGGTGGAGTGGGATTTATTAGTGCAAAGGTGTGGTCAATTGGGCATAACTGGGGCTGTTTTAGCATGGATCAACTCCTTTCCGAGGGCAGAGATTTAGAGTGTGGAGGAGGGAGCAATATCATTGTTACAACATTTGTCCTGAGAGGTGCTGCAGGGGTCTGTATTCTCACCATTATTTAATACTGTTATGCAGCCTCTAAGGAGTATTATCCAGTTTTAGGTTTTGGGGCTTCTTATATGAGGATGAGATTCAAATTGTGGTTCCATTAGGGTGTGATAAGAGGAAGGCCATTAAGAAGGTGAATGATTGTTTGGAGAGGGTGATAGAGTTGTTAGAAGAAAAGGAGAGGTGTATGGTACTGAATATGCCCAGCAGTCCAAGATTTTGATTTGCAGAGACTTGGACTCAGAGCTGTAGACAGATTGGTTGGTTATTCAGGATGAGAGGTTGGGCTGGAAAAAAGGAGATGCGGAATATGGGAGTACTGCTGAATTGTCCATACAAGCTCAAATTACTAAAGTGATGGGTACGGCTTATGGACAGCTGAGACTGGTATACCAACTTCACCCGTTTTTGGACAAGGAGACGATGTGCATGGTAACGTAGGCACTGGTAATTTCAGTTTTGGACTAAGGCAATCTCCTTTATGTGGGACTGCCTGATAATGTGTTTAGGAGGTTGCAGTTGGTCCAAAACACAGCCACACAGATGTTATTTCATCAGGATCACAGAATCTATTGCAGATATACTGAGGCAATTACACTGGCTCCCAATTTAAGAGTGCTGTCTGTTTAAAATGGCAATGTTGACCATTAAAATCTTTAGCGTGTGGGGCATGGCAGAGTCAAGATAACAGCACTTCAGGAAGCTCTGGTCTGAGCTGTTGCGATTGATTTACCTGTTTTTCTATTTCCTATGGCTCCTAAGTGCCGGAGGAAGGGCCAGACCAAATCAGCCAAGGTTGCTACTCCTGCCGCAGGACAGCATAAGATAAAGGGCTTACCTCCTGAAGGCTTCTAGAAATGTGAAAGCAATGAAGGAGTGCTCAGCTCTGCAGGCTTCTGATGGGGAGATGCCTGCATATCCACAAGTGCTATCTTTGTTGTTGCAGCTGCACCAAGTGGTTCCTCACTGGGCTCTGACTGGTCAGACCTGAGCCACATTTCTGCCAGCTCGATGTCCGGTTCCAATGGAGAAGGAACAGGCACAATTGTGGGGAACCGCACCTCTTGTTCTATACTGCTGCATTCTGGACTCAAAGGAGCTACAGGGAATATCTTGGAGTCCTTGAGGCAGATTTTGCTGTGGGACTTTATGATCTGCCACAATTCTGGAGGGAAAAGGCAAGCTAGAAGTCCTCCCTGCTCTTGTCATTCAGTTTCGGCAATTTTGGTAAAACTGGATGGGACTGTAGCCAACTGCTCTCACGTCATTTCTGCCTTGGTTCAAACAGTAGGGCAGGTTTCCTCCCAGCAGGATATACTGGCTAAGGAGACTCGGGAGAAATTATTCTTGTTGGAGAAAGAAGTTGAAGACTAAGGATGTGATTGACCATTTGGTGAAGGATAAGGCACTAATACACCAGAAGTTGAAACAATTTGAAAACAAGTTGTGTTGTCTAAATTTGAAGCTCTTAAAAACATTCCCAAAGTTGTAAATATGACACCATTAGAAACATCTGCAGAGGTTTTACAGATACCAGAAAGTGCCTTTCCATCTGTAAATAAAATATATTTATTGCCACTGGGAAAATTGCAACAAACTACACCTAAGGAATCTATTGATCTTCAGGATATACAGACCTCCCTCACAAGAGGAAGAGGTGGACAGAGAGTTAATTGAAGACATACGCAGCATTGCTAGGAAAGGGGAAGTGCTACTGCTAGGAGATTTCAATATGCCAGATGTTGATTGGCACATTCCTGCTGCAGTATCATCTAGAAGTAAGGAGATCCTGGATTCTCTACAGGGAGAACTATTCAGGCAATTGGTAACAGACCCCACACGTGAAGGGGCCATACTGGACTTGGTGCTTACCAATGGCGAAAGTGTTTCTGATGTTGTAGTGGGAGATCATTTTGCATCCAGTGATCACCAGATGGTGTGGTTCAGTATTAGGACTAGGGCTGTTAGAATCCATTCCAAGGTGAAGATCTTAGACCAGCGATGGCGAACCTATGGCACGCGTGCCAGCTGTGGCACGCGAAGGCCTTGCAGCTGGCACGCGTGAAGGTCCGCAAAAAAAGAAAAAGCGGGCTCTGGCTGCTGCCGCGGACGCGGCAGCATGCAGTGTCCCGCGGGGCCCCCTCCGCCCGCTAAGCCCCTCTGCAAGGGCTTTCAGATTCGCGAGGGAGACAGCGTCTCCCTCGCGTCTCTGTTAAGCCCGCAGGGGTTAATGGGAAATTTCCCATCAGCCCCTTTAGACGCGAGGGACTGATGGGAAATTTCCCATTAGCCCCTGCGGGCTTAACAGAGACGCGAGGGAGACGCTGTCTCCCTCGCGAATCTGAAAGCCCTTGCAGAGGGGCTTAGCGGGCGGAGGGGGCCCCGCGGGACACTGCATGCTGCCGCGTCCGCGGCAGCAGCCAGAGCCCGCTTTTTCTGTTTTTAAATTTGCCGGGGGGGGGGGGGGTTAGGACTGCTAATGGGCTAGGGGGGGGGGGGGGGGGGTTGGGACTGCTAATGGGCAGGGGGGGGGGTTTGGACTGCTAATGGGCTGGGGGGGGTTAGGACTGCTAATGGGCTAGGAGGGGGGGGGGTTAGGACTGCTAATGGGCTAGGGGGGGTTAGGACTGCTAATGGGCTGTGGGCTGATGGGGGCTGTCTGGAAATG
Organism: Ichthyophis bannanicus; assembly: GCA_033557465.1. NCBI lineage: Eukaryota > Metazoa > Chordata > Amphibia > Gymnophiona > Ichthyophiidae > Ichthyophis > Ichthyophis bannanicus. The sequence continues at coordinate 171,975,894 of CM066037.1, forward strand.
GGGTGATGGGGGGTTAGGACTGCTAATGGGCAGGGGGGGGGTTAGGACTGCTAAGGGGCTGGGGGGGTTTGGACTGCTAATGTGCTGGGGGGGGTTAGGCCTGCTAATGGGCTAGGAGGGGGGGGGTTAGGACTGCTAATGGGCTAGGGGGGGTTAGGACTGCTAATGGGCTGTGGGCTGATGGGGGCTGTCTGGAAATGGGGTGATGGGGGGTTAGGACTGGTAATGGGCTATGGGGGGGGTTAGGACTGCTAATGGGCTAGAGAGGGCGGGGGGTTAGGACTGCTAATGGGCTAGGGGGGGGTTAGGACTGCTAATGGGCTGGGGGGGTTAGGACTGCTAATGGGCTAGGGGGGGGTAGGACTGCTAATGGGTTGGGGGGGTTAGGACTGATAATGGGCTAGGAGGGGGGGGTTAGGACTGCTAATGGGCTAGGAGGGGGGGGTTAGGACTGCTAATGGGCTAGGGGGGGGTTAGGACTGCTAATGGGCTAGGAGGGGGGGTTAGGACTGCTAATGGGCTAGGGGGGGTTATGACTGCTAATGGGCTGTGGGCTGATGGGGGCAGTCTGTAAATGGGGTGATGGGGGTTAGGACAGCTAATGGGCTATGGGGTGGGGTTAGGACTGCTACTGGGCTAGAGAGGGGGGTTAGGACTGCTAATGGGCTGGGGGGGTTAGGACTGCTAATGGGCTGATGGGGAGGGGTTAGGACTTGAGGTGGGCTGTGGGGTGGGGGTAGGACTGGAAATGGGCTGATGGGGGTTAACACTGGAGGTGGTCTGATGGGGTTAGGACTGGTAATGGGCTATGGGGGGTTTAGTACACTTATTGGGCTATGGGGGGCTGAGAAAATAAAGGCTCAGATGGGGATAGGTAAGGACTTGAGGTGGGCTGAGGGGGTTAGTAATGGTAATGGACTGTGGGCTGATGGGGGGGTTAGGACTGGTAATGGGCTATGGGGGGCTGACTGGAAGTGGGGGGTTAGGACTGGTAATGGGTTATAGGGGGGGGGGGCTTAAACTGAAAATGGGGTGATGGGGGGTTAGGACTGGAAGTGGGTTGATGAGGGGGGGATAGGACTGGTATTGGGTTGGGGGGCTGCTAGGACTGGAAATGGGCTGATGCAGGGACTAGAAGGGAATGGATGCTGGGTGAGGCTGGAACTAGAAGGGAGCTGGTGTTGGGGGAGGATTAGAATGGGATGGGGCTGGGAGAGTAAAATGGAGAGGGGAAAAATATTTTGTGTGGGAGGGATAAAAAATCTACAATTGGCCGGGTATTGGGAGAGTAAGTGGGGATTGAGGATGGAGGGGTAAATTTTGAGTAGATAAAATAGGAATGAGGAAAGAGCCAAAGGAGAAAGATTAGTATGTTAAAGCAGATGTAGAGAGAGAATGGAAAAAAAAAAACAAGAAGACAGAAGAAAGGACAAATGGACAGCAGATGGAGAGTTAGCAGAAGACACGAAGAAACCAGAAGAAAGTGGCTGGAACAATTGCAACTGAAAAAAAATGCACAAAAGGTAGAAAAATATCTCTTTATTTTGAATTTATTAACTGGAATATGTCAGCTCTGGGAAATGTGCATCATTAATTTTTGCGCTTTGTTTAGTACAAGAGGAAATTAATATATAGTTTTATTTCTACAGTGTTGTTGTATATTCCAAGTTTGGCTTTTGGGGTTCCCAGTTTAATTATTGTCTTCCTGTTTCTAAATTGTGATTCCTTGTTTGGTGATGGTCTGTTCTGCATGTGTAACTGAGCTGAGGTATTCTGTTTATATAATTCCTATTTGACATTGCCACTTGTTCTTTCCCCAGTAGGTCATGTATTGTTGTTCTCTGAGATGTATTGGTTTAATATTTGCAGTGTTGCCTTTTGATAGGTAGAGTATGGTGCTTTGTGAGTCCTGGTAGTGCTGTTAGGATACGGCGGGTTTGCTATGGGTTCTAAATGGGCAGCGTTTGTAGTAGTTCCTAATGTGCCTGGCGGTTGGTACTGGATTATAGTAATGTAGAAACCTTTTAGTCTTTCTTTATCCATATACTCATTAAGAGGCATGTTTACTAAAAGTTAGTGTATGGTAACATTATGCAAATATTTATGCAAATGAAGCACCTTATGCAAATGGGGCTTTAATTGACGTGCTGGCACTTTGAGGAAATTCTTTGGTTTTGTGCGGCAGTTTGGGCACTCGGGCTCAAAAAGGTTAGCCATCACTGTCTTAGACTTTAGGAAAACTAACTTTGCAAAGATGGGCCAATACCTCAGGGAGTCGTTAGTGGGATGGGAACAGCTGGGGGATGTAGAAAAACAGTGGGCAAAACTGAAAGGGGGTATTTTAAAGGCAACCAACCTTTTTGTTAAAATGGTAAATAAAGGCAAAAGGAACAGGAGACCGCTATGGTTTTCGAAGGAAGTAGCTGAAAAAGTGAAGAAAAAGAGGGAGGCCTTCATGAAATACAAGAGATCACAGAGAGAGGAAGACAGGCATCTGTATTTGGAAAAACTTAGAGAAGCTAGCAAAGTAGTCAAGAAGGCAAAGATTCAAAAGGAGGAGGAAATAGCCAATGCAATAAAATGGGGGGATAAGACATTTTTCAGAGAAGAGGAAGGGCAAAAGTGGTATTGTCAGACTCAAGGGTGCAGGGGGGGGAATATGTAGAAGCTGATAAGGATAAAGCGGAATTGCTTAACAAATATTTTTGTTCTGTGTTCACAGATGAAGAACCAGGAGCAGGACCTCAGAAAACACCCACAAATAGGAACAGAAGCGAGGGACATCTTGAACAATTTTCAAAAGACTGTGTTCGTGAGAAACTAGCTCAACTTAAAGTAGACAAAGCGATGGGACCGGATGGGATACACCCTAGAATACTGAGGGAACTTGGGGACGTTCTAGCAACTCCACTGACTGACCTTTTCAATGCCTCGTTGGAGTCGGGAGTGGTGCCAAAGGACTGGAGAAAGGCTCAAGTGGTGCCTTTACACAAAAGCGGAAGTAAGGATGTGGTTGAAAACTACAGGCCGGTTAGTTTAACTTCGGTGGTGAGTAAATTATTGGAAACGCTGCTGAAAGAGAAAATAGTGAGGTTTCTGGAGTCCAGCGGATTACAGGATCCGAGGCAGCATGGATTCACCAGAGGCAGGTCTTGTCAGACAAATCTGATTGATTTCTTTGACTGGGTGACCAGGGAGTTGGACCGAGGGAGAGCTCTAGATGTGGTGTATTTAGATTTCAGTAAAGCCTTTGACACTGTTCCTCACAGGCGACTTATAAACAAACTGAGCACCCTAGGGATGGACCCTAAAGTTACTGCTTGGGTTAGAAATTGGTTGGGTGGGAGGCGACAAAGAGTACAAGTAAATGGAGCTCACTCTGAGGAGAAGGATGTTACCAGTGGTGTGCCCCAGGGATCTGTCCTTGGTCCGACTCTTTTTAACATCTTTGTTAGTGATATAGCGGAAGGGCTGTCGGGTAAGGTTTGCCTCTTTGCGGATGATACCAAAATCTGCAATAGAGTAGACACCCAGGAAGGTGTAGATAACATGAGGAGGGATCTAGCTGAGCTTGAAGAATGGTCTAGAATTTGGCAGCTGGGATTTAATGTTAAAAAATGTAAGGTCATGCATTTGGGCTGCAACAATCCAAGGGAGCAATACAGTATAGGAGGTGAAGTACTTTTGTCCACTAAAGAAGAGCGGGACCTAGGCGTGGTTGTGTCTGATGATCTTAAAGTAGCTAAACAGGTAGAAAAGGCGACGGCAAAAGCGAGAAGGATGCTTGGGTGCATACGGAGAGGAATGGCTAGCAGAAAAAAGGAGGTGATAATGCCTCTGTATAAGTCTTTGGTGCGACCTCATTTGGAGTATGGTGTGCAATTCTGGAGACCGCACCTTCAAAAGGATGTGAACAGGATGGAGTCGGTGCAGAGGGTTGCTACTAAAATGATTAATGGGCTTCATTATAAAGCATATGAGGACAGACTTAAGGATCTTAATATGTACACCTTAGAGGAAAGGCGGGATAGAGGTGATATGATTGAGATGTTTAAATACCTCCGTGGCATAAATGTTTCAGGGAGAGAGCCTCTTTCAATTGAAAGCAAGTTCTGCTACGAGGGGACATGGGATGAGGGTGAAGGGAGATAGATTCAGGAGTGATATGCGGAAATATTTCTTTACGGAAAGAGTAGTGGATCCGTGGAATAGTCTTCCAGTGGAGGTGGTGGAGATGAGGACAGTAACTGAATTCAAAAAAGCATGGGACCAACACAGAGGATCTCTAAAGGTAAAAAGTGGACTGTTGTAGTTGTTGTTATGGAAGGACAGACTAGATGGGCCTTGTGGTCTTTTTCTGTCGTCATGTTTCTATGTTTCTAGGATTGTGGTAATTTTTTGGAAACATAGGTAGATGAAATTAAGGAGAGGGTGACATTGTTGATAAACTTAGTATTCTGGACAAATATGATTAAGACAATTTCTTAATTTTAAGATGATGGATATACTGTTTTTGGGTCAAACAATTAGGATCTATCTGGATGTTAGCCGTCCCCACCCATGAGACACTATCATTGGGAGCAACTTTTCGTTTGCAAATATTTAGTTTCCTATTTAAATGCCAAGTATATTTTTTTCTCTCTAGAGCAACTTCATCTTTTTCTGGATCTCAAGAAGATGTCTTTCAGTGATCTTGGGACTTGTTGGTGAGTGGTGTTTGGGGTGGCAGATGCATTGTCCAGATCATTAGTGCCCAAGTCCATTAGTTACTTATTTTCTTGTTTTTTTCTTGGGATCCCCCTTTTTTTTTTTTTTTATTCTCCATCACCATAATTTCTATTGCTCTAATGAGGCGCTGCCGGTTGTATTTCTATACTTTTTGGCTTTTGTTACTGACGAGATAATTGTATTTTGCTCTCTTGTTACTATGACCAAGTGGATACTTGAGAAATAAATGTTTATATTATTACTAATCATTTGTATAGTGCTACAAGGTGTATGCAGCGCTGTACATATAGAAGTAAAACACAGTCCCTGCTCATCAGAGCTTACAATCTAATCAAGACAAAACACCTAGCAAAACTGGGGACTAGAGTATGATAAGATACACAAGTAGTAGACAAGAGCAAGAAGCATCAGGATCCAAAAGCACTTTCAAAGAGGTGGGTTTTTAGTCTGGGCTAAAGAAAAACCTGACGCATAGACTCAGGTAGTTGTTCCAGGCATATGGAGCAGCAAGATGGAATGAACGAAGTCTGGTTTTGGCAGTGGCAGAGAAGGGCACAGATAAAATAGATTTGCCAGAGGAGCAGAGTTCCCAGCATATGAGGAAAGATAGCGAGGAGCCACAGAATGAATGCACTTGTAGGTCAGTAGGAGAAATTTGAATTGGATGCAGAAACAGAGCCAGTAAGGTGACTTGAGAAGAGGGGTTACATGAGCAGAATGACCCTGGTGGAAGACAAGCCAAGCCGTGCAGCTGAGTTTTGAACAGATTAAATGGGAGAGAGAAGATTCAGAGGGAGACCACTGAGGAATAGGTTAAAATAGTCAAGGTGGGAGGTGACCTGAGAGTGGATAAACATCTTCCAAATTGTGGTCAACATTACTGGCACCCTTGCACTTTAGGTTATGTCTTGTACAATATCTTGAGAAATAACTGGAAATATTTCAACTGTATGTCATCATATTTTAATAGTATGTTCCAAAGCATACAAAAAAAAAGAGATGTCTGTGCAACTTAGATATAGTAATTTCTGAGAAAACCACAAAATATGACCTGGACAGGATTAATGTTATCCTTCACTAATATTTGGTTGCACAGCCTCCAAACGCTTCTTGTAGCCATCTATAAGCTTGTACATCTGTTTGTTGATAGCTTCTTCCGCTCTTCAACTGCAATTTGTTCCAGCTCATAATGTTTCCTGGAATCCGTTTACCAATGGCAAATTTCAGCTCTTTCTAAAGATTCTCGATTGGATTGAGATCAGGACTCATTGCTAGCCAGTTTAAAACAGTCCATTTGTTTCTTTTTAACCATTCTTTATACTTTTGGATGTACGTTTTGGGTCATTATCCTGCTGGAGGACCCCTGACCTTTGACTCAGACCTAGCTTTCTGACCCTAGGTAGCACAATTTGCTCTAGCATACCTTGGTAGTCCTCAGACTTGATGATTCCTTTAATACAAGAGGGAGAGGTGGACAGAGAGTTAATTGAAGACATATGCAGCATTGCTAGGAAAGGGGAAGTGCTACTGATAGGGGATTTCAATATGCCAGATGTTGATTAGCACATTCCTGCTGCAGTATCATCTAGAAGTAAGGAGATCCTGGATTCTCTACAGGGAGAACTATTCAGGCAATTGGTAACAGACCCCCACACGTGAAGGAGCCGTACTGGACTTGGTGCTTACCAATGGTGAAAGTGTTTCTGATGTTATAGTGGGAGATCATTTTGAATCCAGTGATCACCAGATGGTGTGGTTCAATATTAGGACCAGAACTATTAGAATCCATTCAAAAGTGAGGGTCTTAGACTTTAGGAAAACGAACTTTGCCAAGATGGGCCAATGCCTCAGCGAGTCGTTAGAGGGATGGGAACGGCTGGGGGATGTAGAAAGACAGTGGGCAAAACTGAAAGGGGATATTTTAAGGGCAACCAACCTTTTTGTTAAAATGGTATATAAAAGGTAAAAGGAAAAGACAACCGCTATGGCTTTCGAAAGAAGTAGCTGAAAAGTTGAAGAAAAAGAAGGAGGCCTTCATGAAATACAAGAAATCACAGAAAGGGGAAGAAAAGCATCTATATTTGGAAAAACTCAGAGAAGCTAGCAAAGTAGTCAGGAAAGCAAAGATTCAAAAAGAGGAGGAAATAGCCAATGCAATAAAATGGGGGGTAAGACATTTTTCAGATATCTTAGTGAGAAGAGGAAGGGCAAAAGTGGTATTGTCAGACTCAATGGTGAAGGGGAGAAATATGTAGAAGCTGATAAGGATAAAGCGGAATTGCTTAACAAATATTTCTGTTCTGTGTTCACAGATGAAGAACCAGGAACAGGACCTCAGAAAACACCCACAAACAGGAACAGAAGCGAGGGGCATCTTGAACAATTTTCAGAAGCGATGGGACCGGATGGGATACACTCTAGAATACTGAGGGAACTTGAAGACATTCTAGCAGCTCCACCGACTGACCTTTTCAATGCCTCTTTGGAGTCGGGAGTGGTGCCAAAGGACTGGAGAGAGACTCATGTGGTGCCTTTACACAAAAGCCGAAGTAAGGATGTGGTTGAAAACTACAGGCCGGTTAGTTTAACTTCAGTGGTGAATAAATTATTGGAAACGCAGCTGAAAGAGAAAATAGTGAGATTTCTGGAATCCAGCAGATTACAGGATCCGAGGCAGCATGGATTCACCAGAGGCAGGTCTTGTCAGACAAATCTGATTGATTTCTTTGACTGGGTGACCAGGGAATTGGACAGACGGAGAGCCCTAGATGTGGTATATTTAGATTTCAGTAAAGCCTTTGACACCGTTCCTCACAGGCGACTTATAAACAAACTGAGCACCCTAGGGTCCCTAAAGTTACTGCTTGGGTTAGAAACTGGTTGAGTGGGAGGCGACAGAGTACAGGTAAATGGAGCTCACTTTGAGGAGAAGGAAATTACAACTGGTGTGCCCCAGGGATCTGTCCTTGGTCCGATTCTTTTTAACATTTTTGTTAGTAATAGCTAGCGGAAGGGCTGTCAGGTAAGGTTTGCCTCTTTGCGGATGATATCAAAATCTGCAATAGACACCCAGGAAGGTGTAGATAACATGAGGAGGGATCTAGCTAAGCTTGAAGAATGGTCTAGAATTTGGCAGCTGGGATTTAATGTTAAAAAATGTAAGGTCATGCATTTGGGCTACAGCAATCCAAGAGAGCAATATAGTATAGGGGTGAAATACATTTGTCCACTAAAGAGCGGGACCTAGGTGTGGTTGTGTCTGATGATCTTAAAGTAGCTAAACAGGTAGAAAAGGCAACGGCAAAAGCTAGAAGGATGCTTGGGTGCATACGGAGAGGAACAGCTAGCAGAAAAAAAAAGAGGTGATAGTGCCTCTGTATAAGTCTTTGGTGCGACCTCATTTGGAGTTTAGTGTGCAATTCTGGAGACCACACCTTCAAAAGGATGTGAACAGAATGGAGTTGGTGCAGAGGGTGGCTACTAAAATGGTTAGTGGTCTTCACTATAAAGCATATGAGGACAGACTTAAGGATCTTAATAGGTACACCTTAGAGGAAAGGCGGGATAGAGGTGATATGATCGAGATGTTTAAAATACCTCCATGGCATAAATGTTCAGGGGGAGAGCCTCTTTCAATTGAAAGCAAGTTCTGCTACAAGGGGACATGGGATGAAGGTGATGGGGGATAGATTCAGGAGTGATATGCGGAAATATTTCTTTACGGAAAGAGTGGTGGATCCGTGGAATAGTCTCCCAGTGGAGGTGGTAGAGATGAGGACAGTAACTGAATTCAAAAAAGCATGGGACAAACACAGAGGATCTCTAAATGAAAAAAGGGGACTGTTGTATTTGTTGATATGGAAGGACAGACTAGATAGGCCATGTGGTCTTATTCTGTCGTCATATTTCTATGTTTCTATGACTATAATCCATTGTATTATCAGATGCCTCCCTCTCCTGGTTCAAGTCCTACTTGACAGGCCGCAAACTGCAAGTCAGAATAGACCAGACAAATTCAACCCCACACATTCAAACCCAAGGAGTCCCACAAGGTTCAACCTTCTCAGCTTTATTATTCAACCTCTTCCTGCAACCAGTATGTATCATAATAAAGTCCTGCAACATCATTTACCACATCTAAGTGGATGATGTAATAATTTACACACCTAACACCACAACAAATCCCAACACCACACCCATAACAAGCTGTTTCTCCACACTCTGCAAATGACTCAAAATCAGAACCTGAACATAAATCTTAAGACAACCAAGTCCATGTTCATCACCAGAGACACTACTGCCATACCTATTGATGAAACACATAGCCAAGTGAAACAAATATACGATACCTTGGAGTTACCCTGGATCAACACCTCACCTTCAAAACACACAAATGAAACATAACCCAGAGCATATATCTGAAGCTCAAAACAATCTGAAACCATGCCTATCAGACCAAGTCTTCCACTCTGTCTTCCAAGCAAACATATTCCCTCATTTCAACTACTGCAGTATCATCTTCCAGGGCACACCAAACTAATCCATCCACCCTCTCCAACTTGCACTCAACACGGCTGCACAAACCCTCTTCAATGCAAAGAGAACAGAGCACATCATACCTCTCCTCAAGCAATTGCACTGGCTGCCCATTGTAGAATTATAAAATTCAAATCCATACTCACAACATTCAAAGTTCTCAATGACTCTGCATCACTACACCTACAAACCCTGTTCCAGATCATACCCGACAATAGAGGGTGACGATCTACCTCAATGAACATGCTACATACACCGCTGATGTTCACAAGAATCAACACTACCTTATCTAAGAGAGCCTTCTCTTTCTACGCACCGCTCCTATGAAACTCTAGCCCAGAAATACTAAGGACTACAACTGATACAGCTTCCTTCAGGAAAGCCCTTAAAGCCCACATCTTCAGAGAATGCGACCCACGAACTTAACCCCTCATAGTTTCTCCTTGAACCACCCCCCCTCAGCCTCACCCCTCCCAAAGTTCCACAAACTCCCCTTACCTCAAATCCCCACACATTTTCAAATATACATAGTTACCTCCCAGACACACATATCAAAGTTGACTTCCCTGTTTAATGTAAATGTTCAGTTTCAATGTAAACTGCTTTGACAAAAGGATAAAGCGGTATTAAAAAAACTGTTAAATAAATAAAGCCATCTGTAGAAGATGACTGTCTAGAGCCATATAAAAATCATAGTGGATCCAAGGGAACCGCAGCAGAACAAAGCAAAAACAGTTTCAGGGATGGGCCCTGGACTGGTCTAGCAGATCTCAAGGAAAGGACATTAAAGAGAAATTAGACTTACCTGCTAATTGTTGTTCCTTGAGGAACTCCAGTCCAGTCCTGCAACTCTGGGCAGTGTACCTCCTCCAGCAGCTTGGAGATTAAGCATGTCATCTTTTGATGACATCCATGTACTTATGCAGCTGGCAACGCCGACCAACCCCAGTAACCTACTGACAAAGCAGACTCATGGGAGCAACAAATAAGTAGTTAAACAAGAATAAACAAAAAAACTACAGCCAAACTACCTACCTATCTCCCCCACACCAAAGAAGATATCCCCCGTTTCTCTCAAGACAGGGAGGCTTACCTGTGGAACTTCTGGGCAGTGCCCTTCCACACAGAGCACAAGACCGGCCGCTCTTCCGGTCCATCCCCCTCAGCGCTCCCCACGCATACTCCTCGGCATCCCCTGGCCCCTGCCATTATGCAGAGCAACACAGTTCAGGCGGAGGCGCCTTAACTTCTCCAAACTCCCTTAGGGCGGGATCTGGGACTGGACTGGAGTTCCTCAAGGAACAACAATTAGCAGGTTAAGGCTAATTTATCTTTCCTTACCGTCCCTCCAGTCCAGTCCCACACCTCTGGGATGTAGTAGAGCAGTCCACTTAACAGGAGGGACCTGTAATACCAGCCTGAAGCACTGCTGATCCAAATTGGGCATCTCCCGCTGCCTGGACATCCAGTCGGTAATGCCTTGCAAAGGTGTAAAGAGAAGACCAGTTGCCGCCTTACAAATCTCCCCCAGCAGCATCGAGCTGTACTCTGCCCACAAAGCTGCCTGGGCTCTTGTGGAATGCACCCGCAATCCTGTCGGCATCAGTCTACCCTTCAAGATGTATGCTGACACAATAGCCTCCCGAATCCATTTGAAAAGAGAGACCTTGGCTGCCACCTCTCCTCTTCACGGCCCCCCAAACAAAACAGACAAATAAGCAATCAGATTTCCTGAAAGGTGCTATTCATTTCAAGTAACAGCACAGGACTGTCTTGACATCCAAGAGGCGTAACTGCGAACTTGCGGAACCCCCTTCGGTCGATTTCAAGGTCGGTAGGGAAACTGACTGATTCAAATGGAAGGCAGAGACCACATTCAGCACGAAAGAAAGTACGTGTCGAAGGACCACCTTCTCCCAGGCAAAAGAAAGGCTCTCGGCAAGATAAGGCTTGAAGCTTCGAAAACCTATGAGCCAAACAAATTGCCACCAGAAACATAGTCTTCAGAGTCACATCTTTCAGCGAGGCCAGACTCATCAACTCAAAAGGCTCCTTGGTAAGCATGGGAAGCATCAAGTTGAGGTCCCACAGGGGTATCAGCAACCTCCATGGAGGCTGCAGGTGACTCACTGCCCTCAGGAATCTCAGCTAGTCGTATTCAGATGTGTATTCTCTGGATAAATTGTTAAATTTTATAAAAAAAAAAAAAAAAAAGAAGAACAGGCTCCCGGTATGTAAGGCCTGTAAATCCAGGTACAGGCTGCTATCTTTCTTTCCTGTTCTTGCAAGTCCAGGAGGAGGAGGAGGGGGGGGGGAACAGAGGAGACCACCAAAAACAACGGATTGCAAGGCTGCAGCAAAAGGGAACACGCGCCATTTCAAGTTCCCCACCACGTGGTTTAGGCCGTGCTCCAGCACCACTTCCTGCAGCCTGGTTCCATGCATCTCACTGCACAGCGCTCTCACCCAACATTGCCCAGCAGTGCTGCCGTGCTCTGCCTGCCCGGCTTACCTCGCTCCTGGGACAGCCACACTCAGTGTCTCCTCTCTCCCTCACCCTTCGCGCTCGGCTTTTCCGGGAGCTGCCTGCTTGAGCTTGCCGTGCTGTCGGCAACTCCTCACCCGATAAGGGGTTCGGGAGCGGCCTGTCTTCCCAGATCAAGTTTGGGTCCCCATTGGCCTTCCCCACAGCCCTTGGAGAAAGGGGGGGGGGGACTCCTCTTTTGCCTGATGACTCTCTCCTTATACAATTTGCTCCTTTTTTAAAAAAAATAAGGCAAAACTAATTCAGACTCCTGCCAGAAATAAAGGAAATACACCTCTCTATCTCCTTAGTTGTTCTTCAGTGAGCCCAGCGCCTTGGCTCACTACCTCCTCCAGCTGCTGGGAGACTGAGCTTACTGGGGCTGGTAGGCGGTGCCAGCTGCATAAGTACAAGAGTGTCATCAAAAGATGACATGCTCAGTGTGTTCAAGCTGCTGGAGGAGGTACACTACCCAGAGGTATGGGACTGGACTGGAGGGACAATAAGGAACTGGTAAGTAAAATTTCACCTTCCATATCGCCCTGTTAGATCAGTCCAGACAAGTGAGATGTACCAAAGCTACAATTTCACTGGGCGGGAAGACAACACAGCAGCTGGCAAAACCCAGAGCCAAAGGCTGTGTCCGCCCGCATGTGGATATCCAAAACGATAATGCTTGACAAAAGTGGAAAGCGATACCCATGTTGCTGCCTGACAAACATCTGCAGGGGCTACCAAGCTCCGCCCCACCCAGGAGGATGCTTGTGCTTAAGTAGAATGGGATCACAAACCCTACAGAACCGGCCAGTTCCGCAACAGATATAGGAGGCAATGGCCTCCTTAATCTATGTTTAATTTTATTTGAGACTTTTATATATCGCTTTTCTGTAAAAGGGCAAAGCGGTTTACAAAATATAATTACAAATAGAAGGAAGGAAAGGAATGCCATAAATTGATAAGACAGAGGAAACCAGAAACACAGGAAGACACGAAAAGAAGGGAGAGAGCAGGAAGAAAGATTGGCTTCTGTTTCAAACACATGGATTGTACTAAATGAATATTTCATAGTGTTAATATGAGACAAAGTCTCATAATTAAAGATATATGCTATATAAAATAGATTCTGGGAGGTACCTATAATTTAAAATAGTGCCCTAAAGCCGACTTGGCCACCACCTCACCCTTGCATGGGCCAGCAAACAGCACAAAAGGATGGTAAGACTTACAAGGAGAAATTTCACTTACCGTTAATTTCCTTTCCTGGAATCCTGCTAGACCAGTCCAGACAAGTGGGTTGTGCTCCCCTGCCAGCAGATGTTGGAGACAGAAAAAAACACTTCCAGAGCTCCGATTGGTTGAGCCCTGGCAGGCACAGGCATACCCTGTGATAAGGAAGCTTATCATAGTTCAGGAGGGAGCTATAAAAGAGGTGAAGTGACTCTGAACAAGCAACCTGTCTTAGCTGGTAGAAATACTAAAACAGAACGTTTTCATAAAAGACTACCAGTCCCAGAATGCACCAGGTTTCAAACAGCCTCTAGAAGAGCTGAAGTGGGGAAACGTGTGTTCAATCAGGAGAGCTATGAGGTAATCCCCAATCACTCATCTCCAAGGGCAGGGCTTGATTCAGCACAGCTGGGCTGTGCTAGGGTGGAGTGTCCCTCTAAGCACGTTAAAAGTAAAACATATTCTGCACAGAGACAGAATGGTGAGCAGAGTGGGAGCAGACAGAGCAGAGAGAGCAGACAGAGCCAGCAGCAGCAACGTGGAAGGAAGAAGAGAAAGACATCTTGGAGGTCTAAAGAAGGAGCCCACAGCAGTACATGTGTTGTGAATCATTCCAGAGGCAAGCATACTCCATTGGACTGGAGGAAGCCAGAGGAGTGGGGTTATAGAGCCAGGAATTCCCAGACAGCACCTTTGAAGGAGACGGCTGCATGTGGAAGGGGCCCTAAGACCGGTGCAAGGAGGTATGTGAAGAGAGACCCAGTGTCCAGGGATCTTGATTGGAAGGCTGGACATAAAAGCTGGACTACTTACTGGCCAGGATACCTGGAGAGGAAGCCTAACAGCAAAGGAAGCTCAGGTATGAACTTTGATCTATCCCCTAGCTCTTCTCCAGGAAGACAGCAGGGAAACAAATATTATCCTGAGAGTGAACAATTGAGGAATTCCTCTGAGCCAGACCAGGATATTGATTCCATGATATTTGAGGAAGAAGGAGATATATTAAATTATCAGAATGAATACATGGATTGCTCTCTGTCTAGACTGCTGTGGTAAAATACTTTCTCACTAATACAAAAACCACCAAAAGGAACTGTAACTTGTTCTTTTATCTACCCAGAAAAGTCTGCAAGAAAGCTTTTGGGTAGGATTGAGCCACGTAGAGAAAGAGAACCAGCAAAGGGGTTTGCAGCTGGCTAATTGGTGATAATTGAGCCAGGCACAAGTGCACGTGAGCTCTGAAAGGAAACTTTTTCTTTTTGTGTGTGCAAATAGAAGAAAGTTATCCTTGATAAAGAACAGTTTTTGTTACTTTTGGGTTTTGTTTTTGCTTTTGGAGCAATGCTAAGAAAGTTATTAGCATGAGCCATCAAAAAGACCTTTTCTGTTTCCCATCAAGGTCTTATTTGATTTTTGCTTAAGAAGTTCAGTTACCTTATTTCATGTTTTGTTTTCCTGAATGCAATACTGAAAGCAAGTGTCCTTTTTGTGTTACCAAGTAAATCTGTGTGGGAGAATTAACCCCATGAATAAAATCCATTTTTCTTTGCTTACATTCGTGCATCACAACTCATTATTTTGTGAACGGCTGATTCTGGTATAAGTGAACTACATTCCCCACAATCCTTTGCAAGTCATAATAATATTTTTGCCTTTGCTAAGACCGTGGCCATTCACGACCAGCACCCCCGTTTACAACCCCTATGGGCCCTCCTCGGTATACTCTGCTTAACAAAAAATGTTACTATGGAAACTGGCTAACAAGGCCAACTAAGTACATGTGAGAAGACTGTCTCAACTATATACATGAACAAGAGATGCGCAAAAGGCGTCTCTAGGACATCCGACTGTATTAACTTTCTTTAGGACACCTGGAAAGATGATCTTCGGCTCCACTGCACCAGTAGCACTGTAACTGACAGCCGGATGGGACCTGGACTGGTCTAGCAGGATTCCAGGAAAGGAAATTAATGGTGAAATTTCTCCTTCCATTTCATCCTGCTAGACCAGTCCAAACAAGCAGGAAGTACCCAAGCTAACGACCTCTAGGGTGGGCAGAGAGAGACGCTGAAAGCACCCCGACTCCAAACTGACTGTCTTCTCGCGCCTGGATGTCTAGTCGATAATGCCGAACGAACATTGACAAAGACGACCAGGTTGCCGCAGAACAGATATCGAGAGGAGCGACTTGAGAATGTTCAGCCCAGGAAGTTGCCTGGGCTCGAGTGGAGTGCACCCGGATACCCATTGGTACCGGTCTTCCCTGACCAATATAGGCCGCCTCAATGGCCTGCCGGACCCATCTAGCAATAGTGGACTTAGAGGCCGCAAGACCCTTTCGAGGTCCTGCAAAAAGCACAAAGAAATGGTCGGACTTACAAAAAGAATTGGTAACTTTCACATACTGACAAAGGATTCTCTTGAGATCTACCGCCCTGAGATTCTTTTTTTTTTTTCAAAATTTTATTTAGAACCATCAACAGCAAACAACAAGTACAGAACACACAAAAAAATCGCCGCTCCCTGGGGTTGGCTCTTATCCCCAGGGGGCGGTACCCATTGATGGTTACATTAATTTTTCAGAAATTAAATTACCCTCACCCCCTCCCCCTGCCCCCTCCCCTCCCCCACCTCCTCCCCCCCCCCCCAACATATCACGGCCACGCAGGACCATCTGAAGGTTCCACATATCACCCGAATAACAAGACAATAAATGAGAGTATTAACAGCCCAACTGCAAGACCGTGTTACGGGTCCGGGCGCTCAAATTTTGAATGTATGGATCCCAAATTAGCAAGAAGGCAGACCATCGCTGGACATGGCCCCGGGCAGCCCTACACTCCAGGAGCATAAGCTGATGGAAGGAGTACCGCCACTCCCAAAAAGAGGGCGGGTGGATCTCCCTCCACCGCAGCAACAGAGGTCCTTTACCCACCAGACATGCCTTACGCACGAGCCAGCGACCCCACTTCCCCTTCGGAGAGGCAAGGGCCAAAAAATCCAAGACCACCAAGGCTGCATCCCAATGAACAGGTTGTCCCAGCAGATTAGCTACGTACAGGGCGATCCTCCGCCAATATGGGCGAATCCGTCGGCATCCCCACCACATATGTAACAAAGTCGCCATGGGCGCTGCACACCGCGGACAACTGCCGTCCGCAGTCAGGTGGCAACGAAGGGCCCTCCGCGGGGAGAAGTGGACCCTAGTTAGACATTTAAATTGTATTTCCCGCCAACGGGTCCCTTCCACCAGGCTCACCACGCGCCGTAGGGCCACTAGAATAGTGCCGCGGGGGATTTCCCGCCCCATTTCGGCCCCCCAAGCCTGTTCCACTCTGCAATAGTCTGGCCGCTGGCGAAGCTGCTCCAACCGGAGGTGAAAACCCCGAATCGACGGTCGTGTCGTGTCGCCAGGCCGAAAAACACCATAATCTGGACCGAGCGGTCGCCATGTAACTCCCCTCCTGGAAGGGAGGCCACATAGTGGGCCACTTGCATATATGCAAAGAAATGGTGAGGCCGCAAGTCAAACTCGCGGGAGAGCGCAAGAAAGGGTTTAGGCCTCCCCGTCAAGTCCACCACATGTCCCACACTATGGACCCCTCTCTCCCCCCAAAAATGGAAGGCCGCGGTCTCAGTTCCCGGGGTAAAATTGGCATTTCCCCGAAGGGGTAACCAACTTGACACCTTCCAATTACGGCCCCAATAGGAATTCAACTGTCGCCAGGTCTTACACACCGGAAGTAGCAACACACTCTCAGCCAGGTGAGTAGCCCACTGGCTAACCTCCAGGTGCAAGAGGGCCCGCAGAGAGTGGGGTGCCACAAATGCCTCCTCCAAGGCTGTGGGCGTGTAAAGGTCAGTGTCACCTAGCCAATCTCCCAAATGGCGCGCTTGGCAGGCCAATGCATAAGCACCAAGATCCGGGAGCCCCCACCCCCCATTGCGCATCCTCCCCACCAGCCGACCGTAGGGGACACGGGCTCTCGACCCCCCCCAGAGGAGGCCTCGGAATTCCACCTCAAAGCGCCGGGCATCCCTCCGGAGAAGCCAAACAGGGAGGGTCTGCAGCCAATACAAGATCCGCGGCAAGAGCACCAGTTTAATCGCCACAATCCTTCCCAATAGGGACAAGGGGAGAGGCCGCCAGGCCTGCAACTGGGTTCGCACCTTGGTCAGCATTCGCTGCAGGTTGCACCTATACAATCGTCCCGGATGGCAGGGCAGTACAATCCCCAAATATACAAATTGATTCTCGGCCCATTTAAGAGGGAACACCCCCGGCCAGCCATTCCGAAGGCTCCCCAACACGTCCATGGCTTCAGATTTATCCCTGTTAATACTTAGCCCCGCAAATTGCCCAAAAGTTCGGAACTCTCCTAGGAGAAGCGGCAAGGAGTCTGTAGGCGAAAGTAAATGTACCAACAGGTCATCGGCAAAAGCAGATATCTTAAATTCTTGAGCGCCGATTCTAACCCCCCTTATGGAACGCATTCCCGCCACTCGCCGCAGGAGAGGATCCAAAGACAGGACAAAAAGAAGAGGAGAGAGAGGGCAGCCCTGACGAGTCCCCCTTTGCAACGAAAAATTCTCGGATACCACCCCATTGCAAAGTATCGCCGCCGTCGGGTCGGCATACAGGCTCGCAACCATGCTACAAAAGAAAGGCCCTAGACCATAGCAAGGGAAGATGTACTTCAGATATTGCCAGTCCACCCGATCGAAGGCTTTTTCCGCGTCAAAGCTGACAAGCAAAGAGGGTAGCTGTCTATACTGGACCCACTCTAAGGATGCCACAATTTTGCGCAGATTACGGACAGCATATCGCCCCTTCACAAACCCAACTTGACAATCATGCACCAACAACCCCAAAAACTCCGCCAGGCGATCTGCCAAAACTTTGGCCATCAATTTAAGATCAAAATTAAGCAGTGAGATAGGACGATACGAAGCCGCAGAAAGGGGATCCTTCGCCGGTTTAGGAATAAGGCCAATATGGGCATGATTATCCCCCCACCGAAAGTAGCCCTGTTGCGCCCTCCGATTATGCACTGCGGCCAGCATTGGGGAAATCAGGTCGTTAAGAATTTTGTAGAATTCAGCACCAAGCCCGTCAGATCCCGGGGATTTATAACAGCTGGCCTTGGAAATAGCCCCCTGCAGCTCGGCCGCCGTTATCGGCCGCTCCAACTGCGCTCTTTGCTCCGCGGTCAAGCGCGGTAATTCCAAGGCCCCCACATACTCCTCCATCTGCGTGAGGGAGGGCGACTCCGCTGTATAGAGGCTCTGGAAAAAGGAACGAAAAACCCGCACAATCTCCGGGTTCTCCCGATGTAACACCCCCGAGTCATCCCGCAAGCCCGGCACCAATTTGGAGCCCCTAGGTCCCCGAAGACATCTGGCCAATAGTTTCCCGGGCTTATCCCCATAACGGTAAAGTTGGTACCGATAGTATAACACAGATTTCTTTGCCCGTTGATGCAAAAGTTCATTTAATTCCGTTTGAGAGTCCCACAGCTGCTTTTTAAGCCCTGCCGTTGGGTTTTGAGCCCCTTGACGCCGTAGCCGCGTCACCAACTTTTCTAAACCAATAATACGTTCGGCCCTCAGTCTTCTCTTCCGGGCAAGAAACCCTATAATGTCCCCCCGCAAAACCACCTTCGCAGTTTCCCAGAGCAGTTCGGGGTCATCCTGGTGACCCCTATGATCAGCTTCGAATTCCTGCCATCGTTGCTGAAGAAAAGAACGGAATTGCGCGTCCCTGTATACTTCAAGTGGGAATCGCCATGTCGGGGACCGGGGAGAGTTCCCATTCCAATAGACGTCGAGCCAAACAAACGCATGGTCAGATATCTCCATAGGCCCTATCTGAGCATCCGCTACTTTAACAAACAGACCGGTAGAGATCAACAGGTAATCTATACGGGCGCTAGTGCCATGAGCCCGAGATATATGCGTGTAATCCCGCTCGGCCGGGTGTAATAGTCGCCAAGGGTCCACCAACCCCAGCCGGGAACATAAACGTTGCAAAGCCCGAACCGTCGCGATTCTGTCTCTCTGCTCCCCCCCCCCCCCCCTTAGAAGTATCAAGATCGACATCCATGACCCCATTAAAATCTCCCCCCAAAATCAAGGGGGACTCCGGCAATGTCTCAATCTTGGAGGCAAGACGGGCAAAAAGGGGCAAGTCAAGCACATTAGGACAATACAGATTGCCCAGAATAACAGGCCTCCCCTCGAGAACTCCCTGCACCAAGATAAATCTGCCTGTCGGGTCTACAAAGTCCCGGACAACCTCCAGCCTCACCCGTTTATGAATCAGGAATACTACTCCCCCCTTCTTCCCCTGAGCTGGGGCCCCCCAGACCTGTCCCACCCACTCCCGGCATAATTTACGGTGCTCTTCGGCAGTCTGGTGGGTCTCCTGGAGCATGGCGATGTCCGCCTTCTGCCTTGCTAGAGCCTGCAAGATTTTGGCCCGTTTAATGGGGCTGCCCAGACCACAGACATTCCAAGAAATTATCTTAAGCGGCATGTAATACAAAAGTAGGCCTACTATAATACAGCACAAACCATACCTGATCTAAGGAAGGCACCCCCCCAGCCTGAGGTCCTCCCCTCAAGGATAATCCCTCTTGTCATCCACCCCTCCATTGGTCCCTGAGAATACTGCTCCCCTCCTACTCCCCCTCCCCCTCCCTCCCTCCCTCTCCTCCCCACCCTCCCCTTCCTCCCCCCCTCCACCCCACCTCCTCCGCCCCCTCCCCTCTCCATTCCCCTACCTCTGCTAACATCTGTCTCTCTCCCACTCTGTGACTTCTGGATGCGTGTGGTGCCCCCCGCCCCTCCCATGTACCGGCTCATCTACAAGGCGCACAGGCAGGGAGAGCCGTCCCCTTCGAAATCACCACCCCTACACAAAAAACTGACCCTCTCCACTCCCCCTATACCATTCTACCCCTACAGCCCAAAACTCCCCTCTCTCCCCCCCAAACCTAAGGAGTAACCAACAAGAAAAACATTATAACAGCTTTACCAATCCCCTTACCACCCCCTCCCCCCACAGGATTACCGCCGCCGCTTCTCCACAGTCCAAAGCAGTATATACCAAATAATTTGTCGATTCCAGCCATGCCTCTACGGGGCCTCATGTCCCAGCCGCTGCAGTCGCCCGTCGCCGTATCTCCTCCACATAGGGTGTAGCAGCCGTCGCTGAGTCAAAGGACTGGCGAGTCCCCTCATGGGTGAAGATCAGCCGAGCAGGGTATTGCACCATGAATCTGATGTTGTTATCTATCAGAATCTGGCACAAAGGTCCGTACTCCCGTCGTCGCTGTCCCAGGGCCGCCGAGTAGTCCTGAACAATACGCAGCTTAACATTGTCCTTTTGGACCACTCCTCTCCTCCGCACCGCACGCAAAACTGCTTCCTTTTGCTGGAATCGCAGGAACCGCGCCAGAACCACCCTGGGTCGGCCGTCACTGGCTCTCCTAGGCCCAACCCGGTGTGCTCTCTCTATTTGCACTAGGGTGCCCTCAGGGTCATTCTCCAAAAGTTGTTTCACCAGATCATCCAAATAGGATTGTAAGTCCCTGTCCTCTATGGCATCCGGGATCCCCAGAAATCTCAAATTGTTACGGCGAGACCTGTTCTCCAGGTCGTCCAGCTTGGCCTCCTGACCCTGAAGTAGCTTTTTCATACGGGTCATCTCCTGTTGCAGCTCCAGCACGTGTTCCTCTGTCCACTCTATCCGGCCCTCTGCTTCCTGCATTCGACTCCCCAGTGCCCCCACAGAGGTTTGGAGGAGGTCGTCGGCCCCGCAGGTCCTCAAATTGTGCTGACAGCGCCCCCGCCACGGCCACGGAGATTTCATCCACCATCCCGGCTTTAACCTCCCCCTTCAGCGGCGATGACTGCTCGCCCCCTCTAGGCGGCAAAGGGGTCTTCTCCTTTTCCCCACGGCGGGCTCCCTTTGCTGCCATGCCCGATCTGCGTCGATCCGCCGGGGTCGCGTCCCCCGTCTCCCCCACTCGCTGCAGATCCCAACGACGTGGATGCCCCCCACGTGGGTGCGTAGTTTTGTTGCCACAGGGGGAGGGGGGTAGGCCTTCTCCGTCCCCGGTCCACCGGCACTCCTCGGTACCCCAACACCTGCAGGGGGCCTTACGCCAGGCTGAGCAGCCCCCGAGGATCTCCCAGGGCCAATGAACTGGCAGCGACCCTGCCCAGGTCTCAACAGGGGGGGGGTTCAGCCACCCCCAACGAAATCTGTAGCAACCGCCCTCCTGGAGCATAGAAAAATAGCTGGGGGAGGTAGCGGGAACGATGTGGCTCAATTGGGGGGGCGCCCGCCGCCACGGAGCGCGGCTCTAAAATCAAACTGCACGTCGCGGCTTACCGCATCTCCTCTCAGCGTGGCATTCCATGCAGGCTCCTGGTCGGCCGCCCAAATCCAGGCCGCGGCAGCTGTTCAGCACGGGGGGGGGGGGGGGGGAGGTGGAGGCTCGGGAGCGCCCGTTCACACGGCGATCCTGTCAGGGACACAGGGGGGAGGCTCGGAGCCCCAAACCTGGCTCACAAGGCTCATTGTCGTCGCCGGAGGGGCGAGGAGGCCCAGAGCTCGAGCAGCGTGCGACTGCTCGCGCTCACCGCATCACCGGAAGTCCGCCCTGAGATTCTTATGCTGCCCAGAACATTGCTCTTTTGAAAAGGCAGGCAGCAATACTGGTTGATTGAGACGGAAAGGTGTAAGGACCTTAGGCAAGAAGGAGGGGACCGCTCGAAGAGAGACGCCCTCTGCAGAGAAAAAAAAGATAGGGATCCCGACACGAGAGAGCTTGCAATTCGGAGATTCTACAAACTGAGGGTATTGCTACCAAAAATACTGTTTTAAGTGTTAAGTCCCAAAGAGCAGCCTCTCTGAGGGGTTCAAAAGGTTGGTCCATAAGCGCCTTCAGAACTAAGGCAAGATCCCAGGGAGGTACTAGCGGATGTACCGCCGGACGCAGCACTTTGACCCCCTTGAGAAACCGAGCCACCTCTGATAAGGCAGGCAAAGCAAGAATTTGAGAAGGAACTTGTTACGAAAGCAAAAACACAAAATAAAGACTTTTTCAAGTACATTCGTAGCAAAAGGCCTGTGAGAGAGTCAATTGGACCATTAAATGATAGAGGGGTAAAAGGGGCAGTAAGAGGAGACAAGGCTATAGCGGAGAAACTGAATGAATTCTTTGCATCGGTCTTTACTGAGGAAGATGTAGGGATGTTAACCAAGACTGAAGTGGTATTTAAAGGTGATACTGCAGAGGAATTGAGAGAAATATCGCTACACTGGGAAGATGTATGACAACTATCTGATAAACTGAACAGTAGCAAATCACCTGGACTGGATGGTATACATCCAAGAGTGTTGAAAGAACTGAAATATGAGATTGCAGACCTGCTATTAGTATCTGTGAACTTTCATTAAAATCATCTGTAATACCTGAAGATTGGAGGGTCGCCAATGTAACGCCAATTTTTAAAAAGGGTTCCAGGGGTGATCCGGGAAATTACAGACCAGTAAGCCTGACGTCAGTACCGGGAAAAATGGTAGAAACCATCATAAAGAACAAAATTACACAGCATGTAGATAGTGGCTTTAGACAAGGAAGATCTTGTCTTACTAATCTGATATGTTTTTTTGAAGGTGTGAATAAACAGGTAGACAAAGGTGAGTCGGCTGATATAGTGTATCTGGACTTTCAGAAAGCCTTTGACAAGATCCCCCATCAGAGACTTTTGGCAAAACTAAAGTCATGGGATAGGAGGCAGTGTACTATTGTGGATCGGGAACTGGTTAAAAGATAGAAAGCAGAGGGTAGGGCTAAATGGCCAATTTTCCCAATGGAAAAAGGTGAATAGTGGAGTACCCCAGGGATCTGTACTGGATCCGCTACTTTTTGACATATTCATAAATGACCTGGAAAAGGGAATAACTAGTGAGGTTATCAAATTTGCAGACGACACAAAACTGTTTAAAGTTGTTAAAACCCAAGAGGACTGTGGAAAACTGCAGGAGGATCTGGATAAATTGGAAAACTGGGCATCCAAATGGCAGATGAAATTTAATGTGGACAAGTGCAAAGTTATGCACCTAGGAAAGATCAACCCACACTATGGTTACACAATGCAAGGTTCCACATTTGGAACCACCACCCAGGAAAAAGATTTAGGCGTCATCGTGGATAACATGTTAATACCCTCCGCCCAGTGTGCAGTGGCGGCCAAGAAAGGAAATAAGGAAAGGAATGGAAAATAAAACAAAGGATATTATAATGCCTCTGTATCGTTCCATGGTACGACCGCACCTTGAATATTGTGTGCAATTCTGGTTGCAGTATCTTAAAAAGGATATAGCGTTATTAGAAAAGGTACAGAGAAGAGCCATCAAAATGGTAAAGGGGATGGAAGGTTACTCCTATGAAGAGAGGCTACAAAGGTTAGGGCTCTTCAACCTGGAAAAGAGACGGCTGAGGGGAGATATGATAGAGTCTATAAATTAATGAATGGAGTGGAACGGGTAAACGTAGATCAATTGTTTACGCTATCAGAATATAGAAAGACTAGGGGACATGCAATGAAGCTACAGAGTAAACTATTTAAGACTAATAAAAGAAAATATTTTTTCACTCAACGTGTAATCAAACTCTGGAATTTGTTACTGGAGGATGTAGTAATAGTTAGTGTAGCTGAGTTTTAAAAAGGTTTGGACAAGTTCCTGGAGGAAAGGTCCATAAACCATTATTAAAAAGGGACCCAGGATATGAATGCTTGACCCAATACAAGCATTGTGGAACCTGTGTCTTTGGGGATACTTCTAGGTACGTATTTTATTTATTTAACATTTTTTATATACCGCACTAATCATCATCAGTGCGGTTTACATTAAACAACAATATACCTGTCAATACATGACTGATTTAGGTTTACAGATAACAGGTAAGATAAACTGGGTGTGAACTGGGGATAACTATCTACATGATTATATATACATTGAATAGGTTACATCAGGATTTGATATTTGACAAGATACAGTGTTTTCACATTTTGATCCTTTGTTCTGGGTTGTTATGTGTAAGAGTTAGCTGAGTGAGGCGGGAGCCGGTTCTATTGTGTGTATGGTAGCCTGAAGTGCAAAGTGAATAAATAGTGCTTGATGGACTTTCTGAATTGGGTGATATCCCTGATTGATCTGATGTTGGGAGGTAGTCTGTTCCAGCACTTGGGAGCATAGGACACAAAAGCTCTGTTTATAGTTTGTTGTGTCCATTTTGTGGAGATACTAGGAGTAACTAGTGTGTTTTCTGCTACTAGTCTCCTGGGTCTGTTTGGTGTGTGGGTGAGGAGATTTGAGATCGATGCAGGAGATAATTTATTAATAGCTTTGAATGTGATGAGGAGAGTTTTGTATATTATTCTGCAGTCTATCGGAAGCCAGTGTAGATCGATCAGTATTGGTGTTATATGATCTCTTTTAGAAGCTCCAGATAAAATGCGGGCTGCCGCGTTCATCGCCAGTTGAAGAGGTAATTAGATCTTACCTGCTAATTATTGTTCCTGAAGGAACGACAGTCCAGTCCCTTACTTCAGGGTTACGCAACCCTTCCAGCAGCTTGGAGGCTGAGCCCAACCTTTTTGGGGTGGAGCGGTATATATACCACTGGTGCCACCCACCAACTCCAGTAAACGACTGTCAAAGCAGATATAACCAACCTAGATAACTCAGAAAACATAAGTAAACAAACTCAAATCTAAGTAATTTTTTTTTCTTTTTTTTAACCAGGAGAAGTTAGTAGGAGAGGAGGTCCAGGGAGAAGGTAGGAGAACTGCCATGGTGCGTGCCTTTTCTCCAGCCTGACCCACCAACACACCTGAAACCGCCCTCAGGCCGCAGACCCCTAAACAAAGAGAACGGCCGGAATGGCTACAGAACTAGGGAGGGTAGTAGGGACTGAACTGTCGTTCCTTCAGGAACAATAATTAGCAGGTAAGATCTAATTACCTCTTCCTTATCGTCACTCCAGTCCAGTCCCTTACTTCAGGGAAGTACCAGAGCAGTACCAGCCCGGGCGGGATCCGCCATTCCGGAACGTAGCACTGCCTGTGCAAACCTAGAGTCCGACGGGCTCTGCACATCCAGCCTGTAGTGCTTGGTGAAGGAGTGCAGAGAGGACCAAGTCGCTGCCCTACAGATATCCAGAGGAGGTACCAGACTGAACTCCGCCCAAGAGGTAGCCTGTGCTCGAGTTGAGTGAGCGCGCAAGCCCCCTGGGACATGTTTCCCCTTGAGGATATAGGCGGAAGCGATCGCCTCCCTGATCCATCTGGAAATTGAGGCCTTGGCTGCCGCCTCACCCTTGTGGGGCCCTCCGAACTGTACAAAGAGTCGTTCGGATTTCCGAAAGGGCGCCGTGCGGGAGAGGTAGCGCTTCAAGGCTCTGGGGACGTCTAGCAGATGGAGCTTACTGTCTCCCCCTACTGCCCCCTCCGGTCGGAAAGTCGGGAGAGAGATGGACTGGTTGACGTGGAAGGGGGAGATCACCTTAGGCAAAAAGGAAGGAACCGTCCTAAGTACTACCTTATCCCTGAGGAAGGACAGAAAGGGAGGCCGAGAAGACAGGGCTTGTAGTTCGGAGACTCGTCTGGCTGAGCAAATGGCCACCAGGAACACCGTCTTCAGCGTCAGATCCTTCAAGGAGGCCTTCTTCAAAGGCTCAAACGGACCCGTGGCTAGGGAATTCAGAACTAGGTTAAGGTCCCAAGGGGGTATGACCGATCTTCGTTGTGGTCAGAGCCACTTGACCGCTTTCAAGAACCTTGCAACGTCCGCGTTTGTTCCCAAGGCTTTTCCGCCCACCTTGCCCCTATAGCACGCGATGGCCGCCAGTTGTACTCTCAGGGAGCTGTGAGCTAAACCCTTGTCGAGGCCCGCTTGCAAGAACTCCAGCACCTCCGGGACCGAGGCCGACAGGGGATTCTTCCGGCGTTCTGTACACCATGCTTCAAAGATACGCCAGACTCTTACGTAGGAAAGACAGGTGGAGCGCTTCCTCGCGCTCAACATGGTCGCGATTACTGCCGGTGAGTAGCCGCACTTCAATAGCCGCGCCCTTTCAATAGCCATGCCGTAAGCGAGAATCGATCCACGTGTGGCATCTGAACCGGTCCTTGCTCGAGTAGGTCCTTCCTGACCGGAAGGTGCCATGGTCGGTCGGCGATCATCCTTACCAGATCCGCATACCAAGGACGGCGAGGCCAATCCGGGGCAATAAGGACTACTAGACCCCGGTGAGCTTCCACCCGCTGGAGGACCTTCCCGATTAGAGCCCAAGGGGGGAAGACATAAAGGAGCCCTTCCGTGGGCCACCTTTGAGACAGGGCGTCCAGGCCCTCGGACATCCTTTCCTTTCTCCTGCTGAAGAATCGGCTTGCTTTGGCGGATGTGAACCGTGCCATGAGGTCCATTACTGGGGGACCCCACCGGGCCACTATCTGGTCGAAGACCTCTTGATGCAGTTTCCACTCGCCGTGATCTATCTTGTACCTGCTGAGGTAATCGGCCATGATGTTGTCCGTACCTGCCACGTGCTGTGCTGAGAGCGCCTCCAGGTGGACTTCCGCCCACTTGAACAGGGAGTCCGCCTCCTTTTCCAATGCCGGACTGCTGGTGCCCCCCTGGTGATTGATGTACGCCACGGCGGTGACATTGTCAGAGAGGACGCGAATCGCTTTCCCTCGCACTGAAGGCTGAAGAGCCCTGAGCGCCCCGCGTGACCGCTCTCAATTCCAGGCGGTTGATAGGCCAAAGGGATTCTACTGCCGACCATTGCCCCTGGACAAACTGGTCCTCGAAATGAGCCCCCCAGCCTGCCAGGCTGGCGTCTGTCGTCAAGAGTACCCACTGAGGAGGTTCTAGGGGCATTCCGCGACTCAAGTTCCTTGGGCACCTCCACCAGAGAAGAGAGTGTCTGGTCCGAGGAGCACAGGGGAGCAGTCGAGACAAGGGGTGCTGTTGCGGAGACCACCGCCGCAATAGAGACCGCTGTAAGGGGCGCATGTGAGCTCTGGCCCACGGAACGACTTCTATTGCCGCCGCCATGGTACCCAACAATTGCAGGTAATGCCTCGCTGAAGGAAGCCGTCTGACCATGAACTGTGAGACTAGAGTTCTCAGGTCCTTTAGCCTTCAGCTGGACAGAAAGACCCTGCCCTTGCCTGTGTGGAAACTTGCTCCGAGATATTCGAGCTCCTGTGATGGAACCAAACTGCTCTTTGCTCGGTTGATGACCCATCCTAGTTCTTCCAGAACTTGAACTACTTCGGCTGTTGCTTGGCGACTTTCCTCCTCTGACTTTGCCCGGATCAGCCAGTCGTCCAGATAGGGGTGCACTAAGATTCCCTTCTTTCGTAGGGCGGCCGCTACTACCACCATCACCTTGGTAAAGGTTCTGGGCGCTGTTGCTAGCCCGAAGGGTAGCGCCTGAAATTGAAAATGACCTCGAGGTACCGCGAATCTGAGGAACTGCTGATGGGCCCTTCTGACCGGGATATGTAAGTACGCTTCTGTCAGATCCAGCG
This sequence comes from Ichthyophis bannanicus, assembly GCA_033557465.1. NCBI lineage: Eukaryota > Metazoa > Chordata > Amphibia > Gymnophiona > Ichthyophiidae > Ichthyophis > Ichthyophis bannanicus. The sequence continues at coordinate 172,003,528 of CM066037.1, forward strand.
ATGTTAGGAACTCTCCGGCCCTCACGGCCGCTATCACTGACCTTAGGGTCTCCATCCGGAAGTGAGGTATCTTGAGGCAGCGGTTGACCTGTTTTAGGTCGAGGATCGGGCGAAAGGATCCCTCCTTTTTTGGGACGACGAAGTAAATCGAGTACCGACCCGTACCGCATTGGTCTGGGGGCACCGGGACTACGGCCCCGAGAGCTATGAGGCGGGAAAGTGTCGACTCCACGGCTTCTCTTTTTGCTGCGGAGCCGCAGGGAGACTGAACAAAAGCTGGGAGTATTTGCTTTGCAAATTCGAGGGAGTATCCTTCTCGAATCACTTCCAGCACCCATTGATCGGACGTGACTCGGGACCAGGCGGGAAGAAACTGCCTCAGGCAACCGCCTACGGCAATCCGTCCTCCCGGACCCCCTGTATCTCATTGTTGCTTTCTGGGACCCGAGGAGAAGGAGGAGGAAGAGGATGAGAAACCTCTGCCCCGAAACCCTCTGGCACCTTGACCCCTAGCGTTAAAACGACCCCTGAGGAAAGGGTTAGGTCTGTTCGAGCGGAACCTCCGGGGTTCTCTGGATTGGTTCCGAGAAGGGGCAGAAGATCGTGTTTGCTTGATCCTGTCCTCCGGAAGTCTGCCGCCCTTGGACTCGCCCAGGTCCTTTACCAACTTGTCCAAGTCTTCTCCGAACAAAAGTTTCCCTTTAAAGGGGAGGCGACTCAGGCGAGCTTTGGAGGAGGCATCCGCGGCCCAATTCCGGAGCCACAAGTAGCGTCTGGCTGCCACCACCGAGGCCATGTTCTTTGCTAAGCTCCGGATGAGGTCATACTGGCTATCTGCCAAGAAGGCCGTACCCGATTCCAACCTTGCCGAGGTGGCTAGGACCCCATCGGAGGAACCCTCCTCCGCCTGGAGTTGCTGAGACCACCTCAAACATGCTCGTGCCACCCATGCTCCCGAAACTGAGGCTTGTAAGGCAAGAGCGCTCACGTCGAAGGCTTGCTTAAGGAGCGTGTCCAATCTTCTGTCCTGGGCATCCTTCAGCGCCGCGCTGCCCTCCACTGGGATGGTGGTTTTCTTCGTTACTGCCGAGACCGCCGCATCCACTCTGGGGGACTTCAGAAGTTCTTTGTCTGCCTCAGGGAGAGGGTAGAGCCGAGACATGGCCCTGACTCCTCTCAACGCTGACTCTGGTTGATCCCACTCCTCCTGAATCATCTGACGTACCACTCTGTGGACAGGGAAGACCTTCTGGGACCTTCTGACGGCCTGAATCAAGGGATCCTCCAAGGCTTCCTCCTCTGCGGGAGTATCCGAGGCTACGTTGAGAGCTTTCAGGGAGTCATTAATTAAAGCGGGCAACTCCTCCCGCCTGAATACTCTGATTATGCGAGAGTGGTCCTCCTCCGGGATCTCCCCTTCCTCCAGCTCCTCCTCTTCCTCCTTTTCCGAGGGCTCCTCCTCTGGCAAGTCCTGGGAAAGTGGAGTGAGGGGCTCTTCAACTGCCAGCCTGGGACGCTTCGAGGAAATCCCCGAGTCCTGGGAGTTAGATCTCATGGGTCTGACCAGTTTGCCTTCAGACGACGGACCCGCTTCCCCTGGGCCAAGACCCCTCTTACGCAGGCAATAGGCCTGGTGCAGCAGGAGAATGAAATCAGGGGAGAAGAAGTCCCCTGCTCCCCCTTCTCCTGCCGGCAGGGAGGAGGAAGGAGCTGGGGGAAGGAGGGTCTCTGAGTGCGAGGGAGGGGACAGCTGAGGCGCTGCTTCTCCCTCTAAGGGATCAGAAGACCCCTGCGAGGCCTGGGACATGGCCAGGCTGATTTCCTGTTCCACAGAGGAAGCGACAGCGGCACAGCCCCTGCAGACCCCTGCCTCAGATGCAGTGCCCCTTCTAGTGCCACAAGAGGGACACCTCGGTTTGCCCGTCATGTTCTTGGGAGAGATCTCCTAGTTGCCTCCCCCAACAAAAAGATACTGTTCCCCCTCAGACTAAACAAAATCAATAAACAAGATTAAATCCAATTAAATTACATTAAAATAAATTAACTAAACTAAATTAGGCTAATAACCGGCCCCCCCCCTTACAATATTAGACCCAGAAAGTTCTCCGGGGCTGGGGGGGCTATGTTGCAATATTTCCCCCTCAATATCTCATTAAACGCCAAGAAAAGCTGTAGCAGGAAAACTTCTATAAATTTGCTAACAGCTTAAGCTGTATACTTGCGGTTCAGGAGCTCTTCAGTTCCAGGCCCGAGACCGCCGTTCTCCTTAGGGGCTCAACACGTGCTAGGCCGCAGCCACGTGGAGCCCTAGATGAATCGCCTGCAAACGCTGGCCTCTGCTGTCCCCCGCGCTCCGGCGGTAAGGGGGAGAGAGGAAACTGAAGCCCGAACAATTTCGGAGCTCACGCTGCCCGCCGCGCTTCTCTTCCGCCGCTGAAACAGCGCGTCGCCGTAAGAAGAGAAGGGGGGCTGAAGAGGATTCGGCTTTCCCCGCGTGTACGGCGCGTCCTCCAGCGCTCAGCCGCCAGCTGGGCTTCGGCGCGAGGACGGGCCGGATCTGAGGCAGGCAGACCGGAGAATAGGCAGCACGGGCAGTGAGAGGAGCTCTGGACTTTCCTCCTCGCTGCTGCCCGATCCGCAGAGAATCAGTTTCAGTACGCTGCGGGGAGGGGGGGGGAGGGAGGGAGGGAGGGGGGGGGGGAAAAGGAGTACTCCGGAGAGAATCAAATAGGATACCAAAGATCCTGTAAATCAAATGAATTAAATAAATCAAATCCAACTAAAATTAACTAAATTAAATTCAATAAATTAAATAAAAAGGAATTTAAGAGGAAAGAAGGACTCCAGTAAGCCCTAGGCTTACGGGACCCTCCAGCTGCTTGGAGGCTGAGTATACTGGAGTTGGTGGGTGGCACCAGTGGTATATATACCGCTCCACCCCAAAAAGGTTGGGCTCAGCCTCCAAGCTGCTGGAAGGGTTGCGTAACCCTGAAGTAAGGGACTGGACTGGAGTGACGATAAGGAACAATAATTAGCAGGTAAGATCTAATTACCTCTTCAACTGGCGATGAACGCGGCAGCCCGCATCTTATCTGGAGCTTCAGTATTGGTGTTATATGATCTCTTTTAGAAGCTCCAGATAAGATGCGGGCTGCCGCGTTCATCGCCAGTTGAAGTGGATTTAGTGTGTTCCTGGGGAGGCCATGAAGGATGATATTCGCATAGTCGAAGTGTGGTGTGACTATTGCTTGGAAAACTGTACGGAAATCCTTGGTCTCCATCATTGGTTTCAGGTGGCACTGTGTTTGTAGTAAATTGACCTTACTGTGTTCTTTATGTGCTCTTTAAGATTGAGTTGTTGATCGAGTATCACACCGAGATACTTTATGGAGGCCTTGATTGGGAGTTCTGCATCTCTTACTATGAGGGTGGTTGGTGGAGAAAATTGCTTGTTTCTTGTGGCTATGAGTACTTCGGTTTTCTTGAAGTTTATTCTCATGTTCTGATTGAGGAGCCAGTCGGTTATTGCATTGAAACAGTTGATTAGTGGAGAGTAGTCAGGATTTGATATATTGATCGGTGTGAATATTAGCACGTCACCTGCGTATAATAGGCAAGATATACCGAAGTCTCTGGTGATTTGGCAGATTGGCTGCATGTATATATTAAAAAGCAACGCAGATAGAGATGAGCCTTGAGGTACTCCCTGTTTCTGTTTGAAGGGTTCAGATGTAATGTTGCCTGTACGGACCTGTTGCCAGCGCTCATCTAAATAAGATTTGCACCAGTTCCAGGCTTGGTTACGGATGCCTTTTTTGTGAAGTCTAGCTAGCATAATCTTATGGTCAACTGAGTCGAATGCCGCTGATATGTCCAGAAAAATCATTGCAATGGCCATGTGAATGTTGTCAATCCCACAAATGAGTTTGTTAAGTAGTGAAGTCATGAGTGTTTCTGTTCCGTGAGCTTCTCGGAATCCGTGTTGGCATGGGTCCAACGGGGCTGCTGTGTCAATGTGGTGTTGGATCTGCCTCTGAGTTTCCTATGACCTAGATTGGCCACTGTTGTAAACAGGATACTGGGCTTGATGGACCTTGGTCTGACCCAGTATGGCATATCTTATGTTCTGAGTGCGATGCCAGCGAGCACCCATGTACCGGCCCACGGAAACAAGTTAGGGCGGCCACATGTACTCGAAGAGTCCCGAGGGCTAAACCCTTATCCAGACCCTCCCGTAGAAAGGCAAGGATTTCTAGAATGTCTGTGTGCCATGGGGAGACCTCATGCCGTGAACACCATAACTCAAAAATATGCCACACGCAAGCGTATGCTAGAGACGTCTAAGATCTACGAGCATTGAGAAGAGTAGCCACCACTTTGCCAGAGTAGCCCTTGTGGGTCATCTTGTGACGTTCAAGAGCCAAGCTGTAAGCGAATAGGGAGCAGGGTTTTCCATGGCGAATGGACCTTGCCGAAGAACAGTCGAAGGAGCTGCCAACTGCAGAGGGCCTTCTCGAGACAAGCGCACGAGATCCGCCTACCAGGGTCTTTGGGGCCAGTTTGTAGCTACCAGGATCACCGGTCCCTGGTGCTCCATGATCCGATGGAGAACTTTCCCGATCATGGCCCACAGAGGAAACACATATAGAAGAACAGGGTTTGACTATGGCTGTGCTAATGCATCTTATCTCCTTTGACCCATGTTCCCTCCAGCAATTGAAGAAAGTTGGCACCTTGGCATTTGATGCTGAGGCCATGAGGTCCATTGCCAGCCACCCCCATCTTTGCACTATTCCCCGAAAGGCTTCCGGAGCAAGAAGAAATTAGACCTTACCTGCTAATTGTCTTTCCTTGAGTTCTCTCCGGGCCAGTCCAGGCACTTGAGGGTTGTCAACCTTCTCCAGCAGCTGAGGACTGGAAAAAACTGAAGTTTTGCTGAAGCAGGCATCTGGCTCCTCCTGCTGACCGAACCTCAGTCTAAAAGTTAACAAGCAGCTTAAAAGAAAATGGCCAACAAAAATAGACAACCGACAGAGCCCGCTTAAAACTACATGCTCTGCCTATCTACCTCCCTGTCTCTCTACAAAAACCCCTATTTCTTCCCCCTTATCTGCACCCTTTTTCTTTTTTTTTTTTCTGGAAGCCGATCCTCGACCAAAATCCGAGGACGCCCCCGAGACCAAGATTCTTGAACAGAAGACTTGCCACCAGCCCTTCCGAACTCTCCGCTGAAAGGACTTTATACTCTGAAGCTTGAGGAGAGAATCGGAAGCATTTCCTGGGATGCTCGACAAAGAAAATACTGAGATACCGCAAATGGAATAGGGTGGGATCTGGACTGGCCCAGAGAGAACTCAAGGAAAGACAATTAGCAGGTAAGGTCTAATTTCTTCTTCCTCTTCGTCTCTCCGGGCCAGTCCAGGCATTTGAGGGACGTACCAAAGCAGTGCCTAACCCTGGGAGGGACCCACTAGGCCCGGAATGATGGCCGACGCCCCTACATTTGCGTCTCCCTTGGCCTGAGCATCCAATCTATAGTGCTTCGAAAAAGTGTGAAGTGACAACCAAGTAGCCGCTCGACAAATATCCACAGGCGGAATTAAGGCCAACTCGGCCCAGGACGCCGCCTGACTACGAGTTGAATGAGAGCGAAACCCCTCCGGCAGGGATTTCCCGCTTGCCTGATACGCCACCGCTACAGCGCATTTAACCCATCTTGCAATGGAGGCTTTGGAGGCCGCTTCCCCCTTCGGAGGTCCTCCAAATACAAATAGCCGGTCCGTTTTGCGAAACGGTTCCGTTCTCCGCAGGTACTTCCTGAGCACTCTACCCAAATCCAACTTACGGAGGATGGAATCGATGGGTACTCCGTCCTGATCCTTAAAGGTCGGAAGAGAAATAGTTTGATTCACATGAAAAGACACAACTTTGGGAGAAAAGAGGGAACTGGCCGCAATACCACCTTTTCCTGAGAGAAGTGGAGAAACGGTTCCCTACAGGACAGCACTTGCAGATCCGACACTCTCCTTGCCGAACACAAGGCCACTAACAGGGCAGTTTTCCAAGAGAGCTCTTTGAGCGGCACCTCCTTCGCCAGCTCAAAAGGAGGCCTTGCCAAAGCCTCAAGGACCAAGTTGAGATCCCAGGTCGGGACCAAAGGACGAACTGGCGGACGCATGTCCTTCACCGCTCTCAAGAACCGCAGTATATCTGGATGTCTGGAGAGGAGCACTCCCTGTACCTTACCTCAAAAACATGCCAGCGCCACCAACTGCACCCTTAGAGTGGCGAGAGCTAAACCTTTATCCAGACCGTCTTGGAGGAACTCCAATATGTAAGGCACCAGAACCTGGCCTGAACGGAGACTCCATTCACTGCACCAGCGTTCAAAGATACGCCAAACGCCCACGTAAGCTAGGGAAGTAGACCGCCTTCTGGCCTGCAAAAGAGTGGCTATCACCGCCGGTGAATACCCTCTACGGTTCAACCTTTCCCTTTCAAGAGCCAAGCCGTAAGCGAGAAGCGATCCACGTCCGGCATGAGTAGCGGTCCCTGACACAAGAGGTTCGCCCGGATCGGCAACCTCCAGGGGTCGTCTACCAGAAGATGGACGAGATCCGCATACCATGGTCTTCTCTGCCAATCCGGTACAATTAGAACCACTCGTCCATCGTAGGACGTGCCCTATTAGTGGCCACGGCGGAAAGACAGAGACGGCGCCCGGACGGCCACGGCTGCGCTAGCCCATCAAGACCCTCTGAGATTCGCTCTCTGCGCCTGCTGAAGAAGCGACTCACCTTGGCATTGTTGTAAGTGGCCATCAGGTCCATAACCGGTTGCCCCCAACGGCGGGTAAGGTCGTGAAACACCGCTGCATTCAACTCCCATTCTCCCAGATCGATTACATGACGGCTGAGGTAATCGGCCTGCACATTGTCCCGGCCTGCCACGTGCGCCGCTGAGAGCGCCACTAGGTGTGACTCTGCCCAGTCCATCAACAGCAGACTCTCCTGCAAGAGGACTGCGCTGACCATTCCTCCTTGCCGATTGATGTAAGACACGGTCACCGCGTTGTCGGAGAAAACTCTCACCACTTTCCCCGCTACGAGAGTGTGAAACTCGAGGAGCGCCAAGCGCACCACTCCGAGCTCCAACAGGTTGATGGAGAGACCCGACTCCTCGGGCATCCAAGAACCCTGAGCCAAGTAGAACTGACAATGCGCCCCCCAGCCCGCAAGGCTGGCATCCATCGTCAGGAGCAACCAGACCGGGTGCCACAAGGGAGCCCCGGCCTGAAGGTGGAGTGGATCCAACCACCACAGCAGACTGTCGCTTACCTCCTGCGACCAAGGTAATCTCCGAGTTAAAGGATGATCCTGAGGTGACCACCTTGTCAGTAACGCCTGCTGCAACGGCCGCATATGTGCTCGAGCCCAGGGGACCAGATCTATGGTGGCCGCCATGGACCCGAGAAGCTGCAGGTAACGCCACGCCGTTGGCGCCTTCAGGGCCAAGAACGCTGTTACCCGTCGCATAATCTTTTGGATCCTGCTTTCGGGCAGAAACACTGCTCCGAGGCTTATGTCGAAGACCACCCCCAGATAAAGGAGCCTCTGAACCGGAAGCAACTGGCTTTTGGCCCGGTTGATTACCCAGCCCAACTGTTCTAGGAGACCTACCACTCGTGCCGTTGCCACTTTCAACTCAGAGACTGACGTCGCTCGAATCAACCAATTGTCGAGATACGGGTGCACCAACACGCCCTCTCGCCGGAGCGCCGCAGCTACCACTACCATGACCTTTGTGAAGGTGCGCGGCGCTGTGGCCAAGCCAAACGGCAAGGCCTGGAACTGAAAATGCCCCATGGGCACCGCAAAATGCAAGAACTTCTGATGCTCTGGCCGGACGGGTATATGAAGGTAGGCCTCTGTCAGATCTATTGATGTGAGCCACTCTGTTGGCTGTACCGAACAAATAACCAAACTTAGCGTTTCCATGCGGAAATGCGGAATTCTCAGACTGCGGTTCACATGCTTGAGATCCAAAATGGGACGGAAAGATCCCTCCTTTTTGGGCACCACAAAATAAATCGAGTATCGACTGGATCCTAACTGGTCGTGAGGAACTGGAACCACCGCCCGAAGACTCAACAAGCGCCAAAGAGTCACGGCCACCGCTTTTGCCTTTTCCGCAGAACCACATGGCGACGCCACAAAAGCCTCCCGTAATGGTCGAGCCAACTCTAGAGCATAACCGTCGCGTATGATCTCCAGAACCCAGAGATCTGTCGTTATGGTGGCCCAGACGGAAAGGAACTGCTGCAGCCACCCCCCTACCGGAATGTCCATCTGGACCAACCTCACTTCATTGTGGCTTTTTGTTGGAGTTCTGCTGGGTTGCGAAATAGCCCCTGCCGAACCCCCGAGCCCCCCGAAAGGACTGCCCTCGTGCCACAAAGCGTCCTCTTTGATATGGGGCAAAGCGAGATCCTCTGAACCTGCGAAACTCCCGTGATGGAGCCCTGTGAGTCCCAGTAGGACGCTGGCCTCTCGGACGATCCTCTGGGAGCCGACCCCCTTTGGAGTCCCCTAAATCCTTCACAATCTTCTCCAACGCGGCTCCAAAGAGCAACGTACCCTTGTACAGCTGCTTACTTAGTCGAGCTTTGGACGAAACATCCGCTGCCCAATTCCTGAGCCATAGGAATCTTCGCGCCACAATGACCGCTGCCATGGACTTCGCAGAAATCCTCACCAGGTCATAGAATGCATCTGCCAGACAGGCCGCGGCTGACTCCAGCTTCGCACCTTCCTCCTCCTCCCCTTTGGAGGCAATACCGCCTTGAATCCATCTAATGGAGGCCCTGGAAACATATGCCCCACAGATAGCTGCTCTAAGTGCAAGAGCGCAGGACTCAAAGGTTTGTTTCAACAGAGTTTCCAGTTTCCTATCCTGCAAATCCTTTAGGGCCGCCCCGCCCTCCACAGGAATCGTGGTTTTCTTGGTTACTGCTGATACCAGTGCATCCACCTTAGGCATCTTCAGCAGCTTCTGCTCTTCTTGTGGTAATGGATATAAACGGGCGATAGCCCGAGCACCCCGCAGGGTAGCCTCCGGGCATTCCCATTCCGATTCCACCATCTGTTTCATTACTCTGTGCACAGGAAAACACTTACTCTCTGTATTAAAACCATGCAGCAGAGGGTCCTCCAAAGGTTGATCCTGAGCCACCGGTGGGATAATATGCAAGGTTGCCAGCGCTTGGGTAATAAGCACTCCCAATTCTTCCTTGTGAAATACCCTGAACCTACTGGGATCCTCGCTGGCCCCCAACTCCCCCTCCTCCAGATCAGCGGCCCACTGATCAAGAACCGGGTTCCATAAGATCTCTCCTTCTTCCTCACTTTGTGGCTCCGGGAGCGGGAAACCGACGCTATCGGCACCCCCCCTGCGCCCCCTGGACAGATTTGGAGGAGCCTTCCCCCGGGTCCAACTGGGCATCCCCTTTAACTGGAATCGGAGAGGGAAGGAGGGCCGAGCTTTTATCCTGTGCTTGATGCCACTTTAAACAATAGGCATGACGTAAGGCTAAGATAAAGTCAGCAGAAAATGGAGCTTGCAAGTTCTGATGAGCTGCATGCAACACTAGTGAAGGAGCTTACCCCACTTTGTTTGACTTCTTTGTCTTAGCTTTCTTTTTCACGGAGCCTGTATGACTGGCCTCCAAAACACTCGATGCCGCTGAAATGGCCGCCACTCCCGCCATTTCCTCCACTTTCTGAAGGCCTCCTAGCAAAACCCCAGACTCCGGCTTGCCCTCCATGCCGGCGATTGGAAACGCGACGAAAACTAGCGCTCAAGAAAATAAAAGCCCAGCAACAAACAAACTCTCCGGTGACACACCGGATCGCGCTGACCAGCCGGTTCTCTACCGACCGGAGCGCAGCGCACCTAAACTACCACAGACCACTAAGCCGGCAACCTACACACGCAATGTAACTGACCTGCTGAAAAGCTGTGCGGATGGCGGCGAATCTCCTTTTCAAGTCAGCCACTGCCACTGCTAGTGGTGTAGTGCTTGTAAAAGTGGAAATGGTCGGATGGTCCCTGGGGCTCCCAGTACCGCTGACCGCCTTTCCCTGCTTGAACAGAGCTGCGATTTAGGCAGGCTCTGCCCGGAATGCCCCGCCGTCCCCCTGACTTGTTTAACGCCAGAGGGGAAACGTGCGTTTGCAAAGAAGAACCCAGCTAGGCTCTTCAGCTGTACCGAAAGCACCGTTTAAAACAAAAAAATCAAGCCGAAGACAAAACTAGCAGAAATAAAGTAAAAATAAAGTAAAAGTTCTTCTCTTTCTTCTTCTATCTCTGGGAGCCAGACAACCAACGTCTCCTTCAGCTGCTGAGGACTGAAAGACTGAGGTTCGGACAGCAGGGGGAGCTAGATGCCTGCTTCAGCAAAACTTCAGTTTTTTTCAGTCCTCAGCTGCTGGAGAAGGTTGACAACCCTCAAGTGCCTGGACTGGCCCGGAGAGACGAAGAGGAAGTTCCCATTCTCCGGGATCAAGAGTGTGTCGGCTGAGAAAGTTGGCCTTGACGTTGCTTGCCCCCACTATATGTTGTGCTAAGATGGCCTGCAAGTGCCTCTCTGCCCAAGGGAAAAGGAGATTCATTTCTTTTGTTACTCCTGGACACTTAGTGCCCCCTTGGCGGTTGATATAAGACACTGTAGTAGCGTTGTCGGAGAGGACTCGAACTGCCTGATCCCGCAGAAAGTGTAGAAAGCACCGCAAGGCGAGGTGGACTGCCCGAGCCTCTAGATCAGGGGTGGGCAAACTTTTTGACTCGAGGGCCGCAATGGGTTCATATATTGGACCCGGGGGCCGGACCAAGAGTAGATGGACGGTGTGTATGTGTGAATTAATATAAATTAAATTTAAATTTGTAACATTAAATGTTTAGATTAATTTAAGGTAGAAAAGCATAAAAAGAGTTATTTTACAAAACTTTTATGCAATGTATTTCTTTCATAAAATAGTACCTTCAATTTTAGTGTGAACAGTGTTGTTGGTCTCACTTTTTTGTTAAGGCATCAAAGTCAGGAGATAGCTTTGTTGTTGCAATTCTCAATTTCAAACACATTTACACAGTCCTAATCCAGCCCTTCATCAGCCCATTTCCAGTCCAAGTTCCCCCCCATCACAGCCCATTTCGTCCATTCCCCCCCACCATCACAGCCCATTTCGTCCATTCCCCCCACCATCACAGCCCATTTGCAGTCCTATCCCCCCCACCATCACAGCCCATTTGCAGTCCTATCCCCCCCACCATCACAGCCCATTTGCAGTCCTATCCCCCCCACCATCACAGCCCATTTGCAGTCCTCCCCCCATCACAGCCCAATTGTAGTCCGTTCCTCCATCACAGCCCATTTCCAGTCTGTTCTCCCCCCCCCCACCACAGCCCATTTCCAGTCTGTTTCCCCCCATCCCAGCCCAATTTGTCCGCCCCCCCCCCATCACAGCCCATTTCCAGTCTGTTCCCCCCCCCCCACATCACAGCCCATTTCCAGTCTGTTTCCCCCATCCCAGCCCATTTTCAGTCCGTCCGTCCCCACCATCACAGCCCAGTTCCAGTCCTAGCCCCCCCACCACCACAGACCGTTTGCAGACCTCCCCCCATCACAGCCCATTTCCAGTCCTATCCCCCCCCCCATCTCAGACCCTTTGCAGGCCTCCCCCCATCACAGCCCATTTCCAGTCCGTTCTCCCCCCCCCCCTACCATCACAGCCCATTTCCAGTCTGTTTCCCCCCCCATCACAGCCCATTTCCAGTCCGTTCCCCCCCCATCACAGCCCATTTCCAGTCCGTTTCCCCCCCCATCACAGCCCATTTCCAGTCCGTTCCCCTCCCCATCACAGCCCATCCAGTCCTAGCCGCCCCCCCGAAGAGCCCCACGCTGTCTAAGGGGCTGCAGAGGGAGCCGGGGAAGCCCGCGCGAGGCCCCGGCTCCCTCTGCACAGCCCGCCAGCATGAAGAACCTTTACCTTCCCGCTGGCGGCTGTTTCAATGAAGCCGCAAATGCCGGGAAAGGTTAAAGGCAATGCCCTTTAAGCTCTCGCGGCATTCGTGGCTTCATTGAAACAGCCGCCAGCGTGAAGGTAAAGGCTCTTCACGCTGGCGGGCTGTGCAGAGGGAGCCGGGGCTTCGTGCGGGCTTCCCCGGCTCCCTCTGCAGCAGTCCATTTGTTCACCAGGATAACTGATACAGCGGGCCGGATTAAAAGGTCCGCCGGGCCGTATACGGCCCGCGGGCCGTAGTTTGCCCATTCCTGCTCTAGATTGATAGTCCAACGAAACTCATGAGGCGCCCAAGTTCCCTGCGCTATATGAGACCGGCAGTGAGCTCCCCAACTGGAGAGACTGGCATCTGTTGTCACTAATATCCAGCGTGGATTCTCCAGGGGTACACCCTGGAGCAGAATGCGTGGGGACAGCCACCAACAGAGGCTGCATCTGACTGCTGGCAGGAGCGGGAGACGGAGTTGGTAGTCTTCCGATATTGGGGACCATCGAGAGAGGAGCGCCTTCTGTAGACAGCGCATATGTGCCCTTGCCCAGGGTACCAGCTTGATGGTGGCCGCCATAGTTCCCAGGATCTGAAGGTAATCCCAAACCCAAGGAGAGGGCTGAAGCAGGAACAGGCGAAGTTGTGCCGACAGCTTGAGGAAGCGCTCTTACATCAAGAACACGTGGCCCTGGCGGATGTCGAATGGTGCCCCTAGAAAGTCGAGTTGCTGAGATGGCTGGAGGCAGCTCTTGGCTCAATTGATTACCCAACCTAAATCTTCTAGGAAGGAAACTACCGTGGATATGGTGCTGCGGGCCTCCGGGAGAGAATCTTCAAATAAGCCAATCGTCTAAGTAAGGATGCACCCGGATTCCCTGTTTGTGCAAGGCCACCGCTATCACCACCATTACCTTAGAAAGAGTCCGAGGACCAGAGGCTAAGCCAAAGGGCATTGCCTGAAACTGAAAATACTGTCCGAGAACGGCGAACCGTAGGAAGCGTTGGTACTCGGGCCGAATGGGAATGTGAAAGTATGCTTCTGCAAGGTCGAGAGATGCAAGGAACTCTCCCTTGCGCACCGCCTGAATGACAGAGCAAAGTGTTTCCATCCAGAAGTGAGGCACTCAAAGGCTGCGGTTGACTCCCTTGAGATCCAGAATTAGACAAAATGAGCCATCCTTTTTGGGCACCACGAAATAGATGGAATACCGGCCTAGCCCTCTTTCCAAGGCTGGAACAGAACGAATGGCGTTGAACAGAAGGAGCCGGCGCAGGGTGGTTCGGATGGCCATTCTTTTCCCAGGCGCCTCTGCTGGAGAGAGCAGGATAGTGTCAGGAATAGGCCGCCAGTAGTCGAGGGAATGGCCCTGTGATATAATGTCGAGGACCCACTGATCAGACGTTATATTTGCCCACTGTCGAGAAAAGAGTGCCAATCGACCTCCCACTGGAGGCAGGGTCTCAAGTGGGCTGCCCGTCCAATCAACGGGAAGGGCGTGCGGTAGTGGAGAACTTTCCTGTCCCTGAATAGGACTCATTGCCTTTCCGAGCTCCTCGGAAGGACTGGGTTCTCTGGCCAAAGCAGCTGGACGGAACCGAAGAGGGAGCAGGCTCTAGAAAATTGTCGAGAGTTCTGATTATAAGACCGGAATGGTCGCTGTGATGCGGTCTTCGGGCGATCTTCCTGCAGATGTTGAGGCTTAACCTCCCCGAGATCCTTCACCAATTAGGAGTCTCACCTTAAAAGGGAGCTTTGAGAGGCACGTCTTGGAGGCGACATCCGCTGCCCATTGTCGCAGCCACAGCCATCTCCTCGCCACAGTTACCGCTGCCACAGAGAGAGCTGAGAGGCGCAACAAATCATAGGAGTCTGCCAAAAATGCAGTGACATATTCTAGACGCCCCATGGCTGGATCCTCTGGTAGACGCTGAATCCAGCGCAACAAGGCTCGGGCTGCTAGGCCCCTACAAACAGTCGCCTGCAGCACCAGGGTGGAAGATGAAAAAGCTGTCTTCAAGAGACTCAACCTTACGGTCTTGTTGGTCTCGGAGCACTGCTCTGCCTTCGACAGGAATGGTGGTATGCTTGGTCACTCCCGTCACCAACGCATCCACCTTCGGATATGAGAGCCATCGCTCCATCTCTGCTGGGAACCAGAGATATAGCTGTCCAAGGCGGTGTGCCATACACAGAGAGGTAGCCAGGGTTTTCCACTCACGAGACACCATTTGCTGCAGTTCCACAGGGAAGGGAAAAGCTTTGGATGGCTTACGTATGCCCTGTAAAATAGGATCCGCCTGAGATTGTGTCTGGGAACCATCCGGCTCAGGTGGGTCAGAGAGATGTAGAGCTTCAACCACCTGTTCTATCAAAGCAGGCAATTCCTCTTTCCGGAAAAGACAGATATCCTGTGAATCTTCTGGAGCAGTTATTGAAGAGTCAGATGGAGAATACTCCCCATCTTCCCGATCAGAATAGCCTAGGCTGCCTTCCGCCGAGGACTCGTCTTCTTCAGGAGCCACCGGTCTGTCGCCTAAAATCCATGAGCCTCCCTTGGGAGGATGTACCCCCTTGAGGTCTGGCAACCTATGAGATTGCTTAAGATGTGAAACTGCAGCTATTCCCTTAGCCGAGACAGCCACTATCTTAGGGGCCCCATCTGAAGAGCTGGATTGCCACAGGGCACATGCTTGGCGAAACAGCGCCAGAAATTGTCCATCCGAGGGATGCAAGCCAGGTTCAAGCTGCAAGAAGGCAGGTTGCGGAGATAACACTGGAGCAGTCTGAGACCTGTTTGTAGTGGAAACGTACTGCAGACCATCCAGAGACAGGGGCAGTGACGTCGGAGGGGAGTCCAGGGAAGGGAGGGCGACCAAAGGGCCTCTTGACGATCCCCCTGGATGGGAGAGACAAGCTGTGCACATCCTGTCAGACAACTCCTTTTGTTTTCTGTTACAGCCTATAAAGCGCTGTATTGACGCCAGCATGGCTGTGCTCTCTCTTTTTTTTTTTTAAAGACACTGAAGTTGATTTTAAATTGTCCAGGAAGGTTGTAATAGGCCCTGATAAAGAACTCCGAGAGCAATCTGATCAAACCTGAAAGGCCAAGCAAACCCTTCCCGTTCAGAAAACTGCTGTCGGGAGCACGATCGCGTGCTCGCGAAAATGGCCGCCGGCAGAAAATGGCGCAAAAATGCAATTGCGAGTACAAAACATTCCAAAAAACAGCGGTGAAAAAACTCGATTGCCGCGGCCCCGGAGAAGACAGGCGGAGGGAGAGTGGAGTGCTGATCGGAACTCCGACCGTGGCTAAACAGCCGGCTCTGCCCCGAGCTGTCCCGAGGGGGGGGGAGAAAGAAGTGGAGCTGTCACTCACAGTTTCTTGGTCAGCGCAGCCGAAGCCCAGAGGACAGGACAGCGTATCTTACTGTCAGTTTTGTGGATTTAAACCAATTTAGCTGTCCTACATCCAGCATGCAGACCCTCGTGGTTTGTGGCTGGGAATCCCCCAATAGAGGGAGCTCCACTGACCTCGAAGATCAGGAGCTCACCTCAGGGTAAGTCACACTGGCTATGAATTGGGCTGCTATGTCCTGGGAAACCCAGAGTAACACCTCCTGTGTGCTTTGGGTGCATCCAGGGAGGAAAGGAAGGACAGAAAATAAAAAAACTTGAGGAGAGATTAATAAAAACACCTTCATCTGCTGGAGACAGAGAAAATACTGAGGAGGACCCCTAGGGGTATGCCTGTGCCTGCCAGGGCTAAACCAATCAGAGCTCTGGAAGTTTTTTCTCTGTCTCCAACATCTGCTGGCAGGGGAGCACAACCCGCTTGTCTGGACTGGTCTAGCAGGATGAAATGGAAAGGGAATTTGTAACCTCCACATACCAGAAAAGCCAAGAACTCCCCTTGGCGCACAGCTTGAAACACGGAGCACAAGTTTTCCATCTGAAAGTGCAGGACATGCAAGTGCTCATTGACCCCCTTGAAGTCCAGAAAGGCAAGAAAAACACAGTGCAATTTTTTTTTTTTTTTGCGCATCACCTCTGGATGTCCATCCACAAGGCAAAGATCCTTATCTTTCCCCCAACACTGCTCCTTAGAGGAGGGGGGCCGGCAGACCATCTGGTTCACATGAAGGAGAGAAATCACCTTAGGCATGCAAGAAGGCACAAGACGAATGGAAATGGCCTCCTTAGAAAAGACAGATAAGGATCTCGGTAAGACTGAGCCTGCAGTTCGGAAATCTGCCTTGTGACACAAATCGCGACCAAGACGACCATCTTGAGCATCAAATCCCTAAAGGTAATGTGCTTCAATGGCTCAAAAACCGGTCTGTCACACAAACCACAGTATTGCAGTCTGGGGCAAGGGAGACAGGCTGCATCAGTCTACACACCTTGTCACCTGCTAGAGGCAGAGAAATACTGCTTCTCTCAGCGCTGCATTGGTGGATATATCCAAAGGTTTCTGCTGCCCTAGGCCAAAATCCCACAACCCCCCCCAGTTGTCGCTGATTCCGTCCTGAATGAGCACAGAAAAGTCCGCCTTTTTCACAGAGAGGATTACAGAAGGAGCCTTCTCTTTACAGGGGGAAGCTCCCTTTCCTCCTCAGACTCTACTACTACTACTACATAACATTTGTATAGTGCTACAAAGCATACACAGCATTGTACACAATATCTAAGACAGTCCTGCTCCAGGAGCTCACTATCTATCAGGACAGATGCATACAATTAAAAGAGGACTTGAGTAGAACAAGAGCAGAATGGTGATCAACAGGAGAATAAAGGGTAAGGTTACAAAAGGAGCCTTGAAGCACACGGCACAAGTGGCCTGCAGCTTCTGACCACCGCCCCCCCCCCAACACAACTTCCTGTTGGAGGGAGTCAGAAGTGGTAGGCCATGTGTGCCAATGCACATGGCCTGCTGCCCAAGGTGGCCACCTAGTGGATGGGCTAGCCCTACCGATGGAGCCTTCCTCTCCACTCTCCAGCCCACCAGTGCTGGAACCTATGGGAAACTAGTACAAGAACACAGGTCAGCTGCCGGCTCAGGAAGAAAAGGGCATACCTGTGCTCTACAGAACATTGAGCCTACAGGTCTCAATCCCCTGGGTCAGACCAGTCTGCACTGTTGTACAGTCCAAACATCTCGCCACCTGCTGGAGACAAATAAATACTGACATCTCTCAGTGCTGGATCATAAGATATAATCTCCAGGAACAAGCAGGAATGAGTCTTCACATATGGGTATCATCGGTACCGACGGAGCCTGCGCGGGAACGCTCCCCAGCGTCCAAAAGGAAAGCTTTTGGGAGAATCCCACAGCGCCTGCGCGCTGCCTTCCCGCCTTTCCCAACCGTCTCTCTCCAGTTCTTCTTTTCCGCGGAGCCAGCAGGTCGTGTTTCCTGTCACCGCTGAAGAATTTCTTATTTTCTTTAGTCGCATGTCTGCCTTCTCGAAGACCGGTACCACCGGTCTTTTTTCTTTCTTTAAAAAAACTTTCTTTCTGCTTCAGTGCATTTTCTTTTTCCTCATGGAAAAGCCCGCCTCCCTGTTTAAAAAGTGCACGAAGTGCAGTGGCACTATTTCTCTCACAGACACCCATGACTGGTGTCTAAAATGTTTAGGTCCTGATCATTCCATCGCGGATTGTGAGTTCTGCTCCATGATGTCTAAAAGAGGGTTACAGAATCGGGCAGCCAAGCTCAGTACCCCGTTTCCCTCTGATGCAGCTTCTGTGGCATCGACGTCTTCCAGGGCTTCTTCTTCATCCCATGGATCTCAGGTAACAAAACTTAAGTCCAGTTGGTCCTCAAAGGGTACATCTCCCTCTAAGTATCAAGATGTACCCGAACTTACTATAGAGGAATCCACACCGGCAAAATTACCCCGGCGGGAGGCTCCGGCTTCCAAAGCATTATCTATGGGGTCACAGGTTGACATCGATGGCACGGCCTCGACCGATCACCTGTTACAATGTTCTGGGGTACCGGCGGTTCCCGGTACCGACATCCATACATTGGTGGCGTCGATGGATCAGAATATTCTGACCATGCAGCGTGCCATTACGGCCTTCATACAAGCTGCGACGCCCACGGTACAACAACAAACTCCGTTGTCAATACCGATTCCGGATCCAGCTCCGGTTCCGATACCAGTACCGCTTGCATCGGCATCAGCATCAAAAGCAGCGATACGGTATCCAGTGATGCCTGTTAGTACCGATTCGGTACCAATGACTCCCGATGTCGATACCCCTTGGTACTCGTATCGGGCTCTGCGAGAGCATCCAGACAGTCGATACTTCGATTCCTCTGAAGAATCTGATGCATCAGAGGTTTCCATCGAAGCATCGGAGATCCGTCCTCAGGAACCCTCTTCTCCAAAAAGGAGAATGTCTCCTCCTGAGGACTTGTCTTTCTAGGACTTCATCAGGGAGGTGGCCAGAGACCTGTCCATTGCAGTAGCCTCTGAAACTGAGCACAGAGCCAAAAAATTGGATATTCTTCAATATCCTAAGGCTCCTAAAGAGGCAGCCATTTTACCAATACATGAGATTCTTTATGACCACGTTAGGTATATGGGAAACTCCTCTTACCACCTCTCCTTTTTCTCGTAGGTTGGACACCATGTATCGTGTTCCTCCTTGTCCTGGATTTCATAAGACTCAGCTTCCTCACCACTCTATTGTGGTAGAGTCTGCTATGAAAAAAATCAAGAGTACAAAAAGACACTCCTCTGCTCCTCCAGGAAGAGAATGCAGAACCTTAGATGCTTTTGGCAGGAAAATCTTCCAGGCCAGTATGCTTGTAGCCAGAATCAACTCCTATAGTCTCTATATGGGGATGTTTCTAAAAGAAGTTACAGATCATCTACACACCTTATCTCCTTTTATGTCAGAAGATAAGAGAGAAGAATATATTACCTGGCTTAAACATGCACAGGATGTATCCAAGTTTTCCAACCGTGCAGCCTTTGACTCCTTTGAGGGTGCCAGTAGAGCTTCGGCTATTGCCATAGGCGCACGCAGAGTAGCTTGGTTACAAGCCTCTGATTTGGAATCCTGGGTACAGGATGTTCTGGGCAACCTTCCCTGTACAGGGGAAAACCTGTCTGGCAAAGATTGGCAAGCAAAAGCCACCCAGATGGATGCTGAAAATTCTGCTTTAGATAGACTCTCAAAGTCTACTACTACTCCTTTCAAGAAGAGATTATTTAAGAAAGGATCTTTCCCAAAAAAAGGGAAATTTTCTTCTGGTTATGGTCAAGCCTCTTCTCAGGGTCGTTTTGCTACAAAGAGACAGCAACAACCAAAACAGGCCAAGCCTCAGGCTGCCAGGACTGCTACGGCCCAACAGCCTCAGCCTCCTCAGGGCCTTTGACTTTCCACTAGAGAACTTAGCATTTCTGGCTCTAGAACATCCAGAGCCTCTCACCATCCCAGGAAGGTTAGCTCACTTTGCTCCCAGATGGGAACAAATCACAGCAGAGCACTGGACCCTCTCCATTATAAGGGAGGGATACAAGCTACATTTCTTAAACCTTCCTCCTCACACCATGGTGAAACAGTTCAACTCTCCAACGTCTCTTCTCGACCTTCTAGGTCAGGTGATTGCTACCCTTCTTGCCCAAGGGGCAATAGAAGAAGTACCCCTTCTTCAACAGGGCTCAGGGTTCTACTCCCCCTATTTTCTCATCCCAAAGAAAACAGGGGGCTACAGACCCATCCTAGATCTCAGAGAGTTGAACAAGTTTCTATCCAAGGAGAAATTCAAGATGATTTCTCTTGGTACTCTCCTCCCATACCTCCAGAGTCAGGACTGGCTTTGTTCTCTAGACCTCAAGGATGCGTACACCCATGTCCTCATCCATCCAACACACAGAAGGTTCCTTCGGTTCCTTTACCAAGGAAAGCACTACCAATACACAGTGCTTCCTTTCGGTCTGGCCTCTGCTCCAAGAGTGTTTACAAAATGCATGGCAGTGGTAGCTGCATTTTTACGCACTCTAGGGATATTCGTATTCCCATATCTGGACGACTGGCTCATCGGAGCTCCATCCCAGTCAGAGGCCCAGACCTCCCTGGCCTGCACAAAGCATCTTCTTCAGTATCTGGGACTGGTAATCAATATTCCCAAATCCCATCTCACCCCTACTCAGTCTCTAGAGTTCATAGGGGCCTTACTGGATACCACAACTGCAAGAGCCTATCTTCCCCAGGCCCGTTGCCTACGCTTGGTGCAGTTAGCCTCCCAGATTCAGTTAAAATCCCATTTAACTGCTCGAGAGATGTTGCAACTCTTAGGCCACATGGCATCCACAGTGCATGTGGTTCCTTACGCTCGCCTTCACATGAGGGCAGCTCAGTGGACTCTATCCACCCAATGGACCCAGGCATCAGGTTGCCTGTCAGACAAAATAGCAACCTCCAGTCGCCTCTTTTGGTCCCTCCACTAGTGGAAGTCCACTCAAAATCTGTTGTTGGGGTCCCCCTTTCAACAGGTGCTACCCCAAGCAACCCTTACAACAGATGCCTCTCCAAAGGGTTGGGGGGCTCATCTACAAGATCTCTCCACTCAAGGCATCTGGTCTCCAAAGGAAACATCTCTCCATATCAACCTCTTAGAGCTCAGAGCAATCTTCTTAGCTCTCAGAGTCTTTCACACCCTGCTCAGCTACAAGACAGTGTCCTCATCCATACGGACAATCAGGTAGCCATGTTCTATGTGAACAAGCAGGGGGGGGGGGGGGGACAGGCTCTCTGTCGCTCTGCAACGAAGCTCTGAGATTGTGGGCCTTCGCCAGAGAGCATCAAATCCATCTCATGGCAGTGTATCTTCCAGGGGTTCAAAACTCTTGGGCAGACAGACTCAGTCGAGTTCTGCTTCCACACGAATGGTCCCTCCATGGGGACCAGATAGCCAGGATTTTCCGGATTTGGGGTACCCCAGACATAGACCTATTTGCAAGTCCGTGGAATGCCAAACTTCCCCGGTTTTGTTCCAGGATTCCGTGCCAGGGAGTTCAGGCCAGGGACGCCTTCCTCCTTCACTGGGGGCAAGACTTCCTCTATGCCTTACCACCTATTCCCCTCATCCCCAAGACTCTGTTCAAGCTTCAGAGAGACAAGGGGTCTATGATTCTCATAGCACCACATTGGCCACGCCAAGTGTGGTACCCTCTACTTCTGCATCTCTCTCAAGCTCCCTCCCTGGACCTGGGGTCTGCTCCAGATCTCCTCTCCCAGGAGGAGGGAACCTTGTGGCATCCAAATCCTCAGTCTCTTCATCTCAGGGCCTGGTTGCTGAAGGCCTAGACCTTCAAGATTTACACCTTTCTCAGCAAGTGAAGGATATCCTTCATGCTTCCAGAAAGCCTTCCACCAGACGCTCTTATGCTTTTAAAATGGAAAAGGTTTTCCATTTGGTGTGCAGAAAATGGTCTTAACCCTTCTGCAATACCTTTGAATTCGTTACTGGACTATTTGCTGCACTTATCCCATGCAGGCCTTAAAACAAATTCAATCAGGGTCCATTTGAGTGCTATTGCAGCATCCCTGAAGCCTCTTAATGGACAACCTATTTCCTCTCATAACAAGATTCATGAGACGCCTTCTTTTAAACTAAACCTCCCATTTCACCACCTCCAGTGACATGGGACTTAAATCTGGTTCTTGGCCAGCTTATGAAGCCACCCTTTGAACCCTTAGCCACTACCTCCTTGAAATTCCTTTCCTGGAAGGTTATTTTTCTCATTGCTCTCACCGCAGCTCGCCGTATCAGTGAGTTGCAAGCTCTAGTGGCTAATCCTCCTTATACAAGGTTCCATCATGACAAGGTAGTTCTCAGAATTAATCCACACTTTATGCCTAAAGTGGTCTCACCTTTTCATCTGAACCAGGAGGTATATTTACCTGTCTTCTTTCCAGGACCTCATGCATCAAGTGCAGAGAGGAGTCTTCATACCCTGGATTGCAAAAGAGCACTTGCTTTCTATTTACAAAGAACACAGCAACATAGAAAGTCCTCTCAACTTTTTGTTGCTTTTGATCCTTCCCATTTAGGACTTCCAGTCTCTAAGAGAACTCTGTCCAATTGGATTGCTCAGTGTATTTCTTTCGCCTACCAGGAGTAAGAATCTTTCTCTGGAAGGCCATGTCACAGCTCACAATGTGAGGGCCATGGCAGCCTCTATGGCTCATCTAAACTCTGTGTCCATCGACCAAATCTGTCGAGCAGCCACCTGGGCCTCGGTTCATACCTTCACAGCCCATTACTGCTTGGACAAGGATTCCCTCCGGGATGCCTTGTTTGATCAGGCTGTTCTCAAACACCTGTTCCATACCTAATCAACTCCTGCCCTCCATCCCTGACTGGATGCCTGAGATTCATAGGTGGAGATGGAGCCCTTCCAGGGACTCACAATCTGGGTGATCTCCTAGGCATCTCTAGCAGGGGAGTCCCCATATGTGAAGACTCATTCCTGCTTGTTCCTGGAGATAGCACATTTACTTACCTGTAACAGGTAATCTCTGGGAACAACAGGAATTAGTCTTCACAACCCTCCCACCTCCCCTAGTTGTTGTATCTCTCTATCCATCTTTCCTTTCCTCTCTCTCTCTTTGTCTCAGCTTTAAAACTCAAACTTGAGAGAGACGGTTGGGAAAGGCGGGAAGGCAGCGCGCAGGCGCTGTGGGATGCTCCCAAAAGCTTTCCTTTTGGACGCTGGGGAGCGTTCCCGCGCAGGCTCCGTCGGTACCGACGATACCCATATGTGAAGACTAATTCCTGCTGTTCCCAGAGATCACCTGTTACAGGTAAGTAACTGTGCTTTACATGTTGACATCACTGAAAATTGCTCATCTTTCTCCACCTGTTGGCAAGGGAGCATAACACACTCATCTGGGCTGGTCAAAAAGATCAGGGTAAAGGCCCTGTTACTTGAGAAAACCTGTGACAATGGTGTCTTTCAAGGTTGGAATTCCTTATTCCAGGGGCATAGCCATAGCCATATGGCCCCTCCATTTTAATCAGGCTTATCAGCAGCAGCAATGCAGACTAATGCAAGGTGAATCAGAGGTGGCGTGAACATCTGCATCGGCTTGTGCCCATCCAGGTTAACCTCTAGCCGAGCCGAGCCCTGCCCTCCCCCCAAAAAAAAACAGTTCTGGCTATACTACTGCCTTACTCCAAGTCACTATTCACAGCCCTAATCATTCCAGAAGGAATAAGATCCTGAAAGGAGGTGGGGATACCAACTCACTGCACACACAAGCCTAAAGGCCCTGAAGCTCTGTTGTTGGCCCAACATAATATAATCAGATGAAAGAAAAAATTAAATTAATATATACCTGGGGGTTTCCTGGGTGACAAAAGTATGGTGCAGGCTTTTAAAAATGTGTTTTACAGCTTCAGGGAAGCTGCAAGTAGGCAGAAGCAGCCACGTAGGATTTGTTTTGAAAATGAAAACTAAGCTCAAACAAGAGGTTTTTAGTTTTACCTGCCCTGAGACTTCAGGAGTGCCCCGGGGGTTGTACAGGCTTCTGAAAGGTAGCAGAAATAAAAGCAATGGTTACAGGAGAAATCGGAGGACAGATATGGTGTCACAGCTGCCCCTCATTCAGATGTGTAGCTGTTCTGGGCTTCGAGAGGGTTTGGTAATTGCCCCAACACTTTCGTGCCTCTCCGGGAGCTCTGCAGCAGTCGGACGGACTGTATGAAACTTCAAAATGGCCGCCACCAGCGGAGGAAGCCAGCCTTAAAGGGACAGTACATGTTTAAACTGAGGGAAAAAACGGTAATTTTAAGTTACAATATCAAAGTTTCTAGTATCAGAAAGTGTTGAGAGGATGTTGGGGAGTCCAAATATGTACTTTTTACTGATTAAAATCGCTTAGACTGGCTTAACTTTTACCCGTTTTTGATCGGGGAAGGGGTAGCTCCATCGAAATTAAAAGTTAGCGGTTCTTAACTTTGATGGTTGGGTTCCAGTGCAGGAGTTTTGGGGACCTTGAAAACGTATTTGTTTTATTTTTGGAAGTCCGATTTAGCTGTAATTTTCTTCTTTTTCCCCCGAGAAAGAATTGTGATGTTGCGATTTTAGACACGTCACTGAAGTGTGGGGAGTATGTATAAATGCTAGTACGCCACTTTTTAACTATGTAAAAGTTTATTTTGATGGCAAAAATATCGTTTTAATATGTCCAGTTAGGGGAGGGAGTAAAAGTGGGTGAAGAGGGATCTCCCTAGATGATTACAGTAATGAGATCCAGGCGGGAATGACAGTTTAGGGTTGCCAACTTTTTGAAAGAGAAAAACCTCCCGCCTGTGGCTAGCCATGCTCCACCCTTGCCCCACCCTCTGTCCCGCCCCCAAAAAGGTAATTGCAGAGACTGCAATGTACAAGCTGAACAAGCAAGACTGCTACACATTCTGAAACAAAAATACCATAACACCCAGCTTTGGTTGTTAACCACACAATACAGATAGCCTTCATCAATAAATGAGCACAAAACGAAAAGAGAAATATATAGACAAAAATTAAACTAAAACCTCAGAAAGCCAGACGCTGCATCTAGTCCACCTCAAGAGAAATAGAAATGCATTTCCCCCATACTGTACAAAAGAAAATACAGCAGATTTCAGGATTGGCATTAGGAGGAATGCAACCTAGCAATTGCCCTGGACCAACAAGTCAGAGAGGGGCTCAGATCTGTTTAAGACTGAAAAAGGCACAGCTTGCTAGTGGGTTTTAGGCCATGCAATGGGTGCCTTTGAGTCAATGCCCACTCATGGTGACCCATCAGCTCCTGGGTTTTCTTGGCAGTGTGATCAGAAATAGATTGCCAAGTTTTTCTTTTGAGGCAATGGAGAGCTAAGTGACTTGCCCAAGGCTACAAGGAGTGCTAGTGGGAATTAAACCCTGCTCTCTTGGTTACCAAGTCAATGCTCTAACACTAGGCTACTCCTTTAGTTCCAGCCCCCCCTAGCATCAGCTCTCTTCCAGTCCCAGCACCAACCAGCATGAGCTCCCTTCTACTTCCAGTCCCTCCCAGCAGTCTAAAGTGCTGGACTGCTGTGAGGATTGTGGGTGCAGCACCCAGGAATAGCCACAAGCACTGTAGGCCATAAATGGGAGCAGCCACAGTGATCGCAGCTCTCTCAGACACCTACATGACCCCATATCTATCTATCTATTGAGCATATATATAGCGCTGCAAACATACAAAGCGCTGTACAGACATGTAGGAGAGACAGTCCCTGCTCATCAGAGCTTACAATCTAGTCAATACAAATTACAAATCAGGGCTTAAGATCTAGTAAGGCAAAGTATACAAATATTCAGGGAGAAATCTAGACAGGACAAAAAGCACAAACACAAACACGGCATTTATAAACTAGTCAAGTCACAACACAACACAACACAGGAGTCAGGATCTGAAAACAACAGTGAAGAGGTGGGTTTTCAACTTGGCCAGGGAGGGCGCCTGGCGCACTGAGACAGGTAGACTGTTCCAGGCGAAGGGTGCAGCCAGGTGGAAGGAGCAAAGTTCCTTAGCAGTATGAGTGGAGGGCATAGATAGACGTAGACTGAAAGAGCGAAGTTCCTGAGAGGGGATGTAGTGAGAGATGAGAGATGATAGGTACTGGGGGGCTGAAGAGTGAATGCATTTATAGGTCAGGAGGAGAAGTTTGAACTGGATACGGAAACGAATGGGAAGCCAGTGAAGTGACTTGAGGAGTGATGTGGGTATGGCGAGGCTGGCGGAAAATTAGTCGAGCAGCAGAATGTTGAATAGATTGAAGGGGAAAGAGGTGGTTTGCAGGGAGGCCGGCAAGGAGAAGGTTGCAGTAATCAAGGCAGGAGGTGATTAAGGAGTGGATAATCATTTTAGTAGTATCTTCAGAAAGGAAGGGGCAAATTTTGTTGATGTTGTAGAGAAAGAAACGGCATGTCTTAGCTATGAGCTGGATATGAGTGGAGAAAGAGAGATAGGAGTCAAAGATAACCCCCAGGTTACAGGCCGAAGAGACAGAAAGGATTACAGAGTTATCCACAGAGACTGAGAAAGGGGGACGAGGAGGGGAGGCATTGGGGGGAAAGATAAGGAGTTCAGTCTTGGCCATGTTCAATTTCAAGTGGCGGCTTCAACTTTCTTTTTAAATTCTACCACCACTGCCCAGGGCTATAGTCGGGCCCACCGTGGCCACTGACAGCCCCAATCACAGCCCGAAGTTGTTCTACTGTATGCGTACGGCCAACCCTGGTAGGGCCAGTGCTAGGGTTTCTGGCATTCCCCCTGCAACCTAAGAACATAAGATATGCCATACTGGGTCAGACTAAGGTCCATCAAGCCCAGTATCCTGTTTCCAACAGTGGCCAATCTAGGTCATACATACCTAGCAGTTTCCCCAAAAGACACAGGTTCCACAATGTTTGTACTGGGTCAAGCATTGATATCCTGGGTCCCATCTTAATAATGGTTTATGGATCTTTCCTCCAGGAACTTGTCCAAACCTTTTTTAAACCCAGCTACACTAACAGCCTTTACTACATCCTCCGGTAACAAATTCCAGAGTTTGATTACACGTTGAGTGAAAAAATATTTTATTTTATTAGTCTTAAATAGTTTACCCTGTAGCTTCATTGCATTCCCTTAGTCTTTCTATATTCTGATAACGTAAACAATTGATCTACGTTTACCCGTTCCATTCCGTTCATTAATTTATAGACTTCTATCATATCTCCCTTCAGCCGTCTCTTTTCCAGGTTAAAGAGCCCTAACCTTTTTAGCCTTTCTTCATAGGAGTATCCTTCCATCCCCTTTACCATTTTGGTGGCTCTTCTCTGAACCTTTTCTAATATCGCTATATCCTTTTTAAGATACGGCGACCAGAATTGCACACAATATTCAAGGTACAGTCTCACCATAGAATGATATAGAGGCATTATAATATCTTTTGTTTTATTTTTCATTCCTTTCCTTATGATACCTAGCATTCTATTTGCTCTCTTGGCCGCCGCTGCATACTGGGCCGAGGGTTTTAACATGTTATCCACAATGACGCCTAAATCTTTTTCCTGGGTGTGGAACTTTGCAACGTGTAACCATAGTTTGGGTTGTTCTTCCCTAGGTGCATAACTTTGCACTTTTGTCCACATTAAATTTCATCTGCCATTTTGATGCCCAGTCTTCCAATTTATCAAGATCCTCTTGCAATTTTCCACAATCCTCTTGGGTTTTAACAACTTTAAATAGTTTTATGTCATCTGCAAATTTGATAACCTCACTCGTTATTACCTTTTCCAAGTCATTTATGAATAACGTCAAAAAGCAGCGGACCCAGCACAGATCCCTGGGTACACCACTATTCACCTTTCTCCAATGGGAAAATTGGCCATTTAGCCCTACCCTCTGCTTTCTATCTTTTAACCAGTTCCCGATCCACAATAGTACACTGCCTCCTATCCCATGACTCTTTAGTTTTGCCAAAAGTCTCTGATGAGGGACCTTGTCAAAGGCTTTCTGAAAGTCCAAATACACTATATCAGCTGACTCACCTTTGTCCACCTGTTTATTCACACCTTCAAAAAAACATAACGGATTAGTAAGACAAGATCTTCCTTGTCTAAAGCTATGTTGGCTGTCTCCCATTAGGCCATAACTATCTACATGCTGAGTAATTTTGTTCTTTATGATGGTTTCTACCATTTTTCCCGGTACTGACATCAGGCTCACCAGTCTGTAGTTTCCCGGATCACCCCTGGAACCCTTTTTAAAAATTGGCGTTACATTGGCGATCCTCCATTCTTCAGGTATTACAGATGATTTTAATGAAAATTCACAGATTACTAATAGCAGGTCTGCAATCTCATATTTCAGTTCTTTCAACACCTTTGGATGTATACCATCCGGCCCAGGTGATTTGCTACTCTTCAGTTTATCTAATAGTTGTAATACATCTTCCCAATGTATCGATATTTCCTTCAATTCTTCCGCACCTTTAAATACCACTTCAGTCATGGGTAACAGCCCTACACCTTCCTCAATAAAGACCGAAAGAAAGAATTCATTCAGTCTCTCCACTATCGCCTTGTCGCCTCTTAGTGCCCCTTTAACCACTCTATCATCTAATGGACCAGCTGACTCTCTCACAGGCTACGAATGTACTTGAAAAAGTCTTTATTTCGCATTTTTGCTTCCGCAGCAAGCTTCTTCTCAAATTCTCCCTTTGTCTGCCTTATCAATGCCTTGCATTTGACTTGACAGTGCTTGTGCTGTTTCCAGGTTTTGTCGTTTGGCTCTTTTTTCCATTTCCTGAAAGATGCTTTTTTGGCAACAACAGCCTCTCTGACCTCACCTTTAAACCATGCTGGCATTTTTTTGGACTTCCTTCCACTTTTCTTAAAGCATAGAATACAGCTGGTCTGGGCTTCCAAGATAGTATTTTTCAACAACACCCAAGCTTGATGTAAGTCTTTAACCTTTGCAACTGCTCCTTTTAGTTTTTTCTTAACTGTTTTCCTCATTTTATTATAGTCTCCCTTTCAAAAGTTAAAAGGTAGTACTGTGGATTTCCTTACTATCCCTCCTCCACTAATTAAATCAAATGCGATCATGCTATGATCACTATTGACAAGTGACCCAACACCCTTATCTCTTGCACTAGATCTGGTGTTCCACTAAGGACTAGCTCTAATATGGCTTCCCCTCTGGTCGGTTCATGAACTAGCTGCTCCAAGAAGCAGTTATTTATTTAATTTAGTAACTGACCCAGTCGATACCGGGGTAATTGAAATCACCCATTATTATTACTGCGCTGTAACATTTGTTAGCTTGCTTGATTTCTTTGAGCATTTCATCATCCATTTGTTCATTCTGGCCAGGCGGTCAGAAGCGAATGCCTTGTTGCTAGTGGAATAGTTTTAAATTAGTATCACTGAGTTAGATTCAATATGCTTACCTCTTCTATTGCTACTGTTTGTGTTCTCGTTCAGAAATTTCCCACTGGACTTAAGCCACTGTTTTTCAGACTTTTGTTACTCTGTTGTAGCAGGAATGCCTCCATGCTTTCAGTCTCTGGCAGCAGTAGTCTTTGCAATCCAAATTACTGATTTTCTAATACTATAACATGCCTCTCATTCAGTTTTTGCAACTTTTACACTTGAAAAAAACTCCAGCTTTCTTCCAGCTCTAGATTGTTACTGTTTGACCTCACTATGTACTGATGGTTCTGCTTTGCACAATGAATAAGGAAAATTGATGCAATTGTAAGAGTTGATTCTGTGACAGAGTTGGCTGCTTTGCTATTTGCTAGTGCTCAATTAGCTGCAGTGTTCGCTGTTTCTAGAGCTCTTGAGTTATCTGCTCACTTGATCATCAATACTGATTTTGTCTCACGCTTCTTGTATGGGGAGCTCTACGTGCTGATCCTTTACTGAAATATTCTGTTCTGAAAACAGTGTAACAAAGATAGAACTCTTAAGCCACTAAGAAGTGGTAATTGACTTTCTAATTGGTTCAAATATGGTGTTAAAAAAAGGTTTTATAGTTTATGAATGTATACACCCTTATGTAAATGTCCCTTCTTTTGCGAGCTTAGATGTCTATGCGAATTAGAATGGAATAGAGAAGTAGTCTAATGACTAGAGTACTAGCACTCCTTGTGACCTTGGACAAGTCACTTAACCCCTCATTGCCTTACAAAGAAAAATTCCAAGTTATCAATGTTCCTGTTTAATGTGCTGTTCCAAGTTTTAGTTGCAATGTGAACTGCTGTGATTAGTGGGGAAAGTGGTATTAAAAAATAACATAAAAAGAAAAAGGTTATATTTTACTGATAATGTTTAAAGTAATGTGAATTGAACCATCACCTAAGATAAGACAGCCTTCCTAATAATTGTTGACAAACAATTGAAATGAGTTTAATTTATTTGTCATAAACTGCTAGTTATGTTTTAATGTTTGTTACTCCTTGAATAACCAGATTGACTGTATCTTGTATATTGTCATAGCTGGAGAGTACATCACAAATATAATTAGTGATATGAATATGTACAATTGTGTTCCTGACAGGAAAAATAAATGTGTCTATCAGGCCACATGCTAACATTTGATTTGGCAAGTAGACAGAATAAGTTTAGGAATGTAGAAGAAAAAAAATAAAAGTATGTTACAGGCTAGCTATGTAATAATTTAGTGCTAGCAATAGATGTATTGTAATTAACAATAGATAATATAATTCTGTTCAACAATTTAAGACTGTCATTTTGGATGAATAATTGTGCTTGTTTGCAATTGTATGGAATCAAGAGAGATGCTGTAGTGGAGAGTTGGGTTTTTACAAATTATATATTGTATGCACTGAATCCTATGGGCCGAAGAAGAAAATGACTGTGAATGATAATGCTACTGAATATGGAGACTTCTGATAAAGATCAGCAATTCCAGCAGAACTACTCATGTATGCGCAGCAGTGAAGCCTGGGTGGACAGTCACTGAAAAAGCTTTGTCTAAGATGTGCATGGCACAGCCCATGGTGTGAAAAGATGCTGCTGAAGAATCTGAAGTGATGACTGGTGTCATGATATGAGGGACTAATCTCTGGATTATTGATAGATCTATGAGAAGCAGTTGGCCACTGCTAGAAGAGGTAGTGCTTACAAGAATAATTGGTAAAGTCTTGCTCTCTGTACACATTCTTATTGAGGCTAAGCAAAGGCAAACACTGTCACATGATTTTGTATAACAACTTCCTCCAATGAACAAGATGGAGCTTACCTATGGACCAGATGTGCCTAGGATTCTGAAGGAATATCTGCAAAATGAAGCCTACTGTAGAAGATTTATTCTAGAAATGGACATGTTTCAGCTACCGCTCTTTTGTAATGATTCTTTATAGAATCACAGGGAGGACTGTAGAAATGGACAGATAAATGGGATACAAGAATCCCCAATATGTAATTAAAGATAGATGAATTTCTTGATGCAGATCTCTAAAATGTGCTCAGAATTTTGTCTTTTCACCTACTTCCTCTTAAATAGAATAGGATATTATGATCATGAGTTCAGTGTAACTGTCTTAAAATAGTTTGAGAACATTGTTAATGCAAGCATAAAGAGTAAACATAGGCTATGAACTGCGCAACCATAGTTCATTGTACAGTCAACTATAGGTTCCTGCTGACACATCATCATTTTTGCAACTCTGCAATTATAAATAATTCTGTCATAATTAAGTAAATTTCATCTAATACACTGTAATCAGCTCTTACTCTGTAAAAAGAACTCTAGCGACACCTTGTGTTATTTCACGTTTATAATAAATGACTGTTACTTCCCTTTTTTCTTTAATAAAAGGGGCTTCAAGAGAGGAAGACATTGAATCTAATAGAGGTGGAACTGTACTGTGTCCATAGACCCTCTGTTATTTTCCCTCTGAGCTCAAAGAAAGTAGCACTTTGTGTGTGATTGTGTTCTGTGTTACTCTCTGCTTATTTCTCACTGCTTGAGGGACCAGAGACCGAAAGAGCCGTGGTATTGTGGCCAGATCACGGGTTTTCTTCAACAACTTAAAGTAAAAATAAAAATATGTAGAGAAAAATCAAACTGAAACCCCAAGAAACCAGACTCCGCATGCTGTGCAACACCAGATAAATAAGAGATTAATTTCCCCATACTGAGTAAAATATAAAGATAGCACAAAGTCCAGTCACTAAATTCAAAATATAATTATTTTTTCTACCTTTGTGGCCTGACCATTTTATTCTCTAATCATGTTAGTCCCAATCTGAGGTTTCTGCTTTCCTGCCTTTTCTCCGCTCTCTTTCTATGGTCTATAGTCCATCTGCTATTTCTTGTCTTTTCTTTTGTTTTCTTCACTTCCTTCCATCAGTCTATTTCCAGTCCCAGTAACCCTCCCCAGTATCAGCTCCCTTTCCAGTCCTCTCTTCCCAGTACCTTCCAATGTCAACCCCCTTGCATTCCCAGGACTACCACTGATGTCCATTCCCTTCCAGTCCTCCTCCTTCCCCACTGCCCAGTCCTTTCTAATCCAAATACCATTCCAGGTATCAGCTCCTTCCAGTCCCAGTGCCCTCCCCCCCCCCATGTCAGCTCCCTTGCAGTCACCTTACCCTCTGTCCATCCTTCTTCCAGTGCCATCCTCAGGTGTGAGCTCCCTTCCAGTGCCAGTGCCCCCTCCCTTCCAGCCCCCCCCCCCCAATACCTAGCCACCTTCCAGTCCCACCCCCAAATGTCAGCTCATTCCAGTCCCACCCTCAGGTGTCAGCTCCCTTCCAGTCCCCCTCCAGTACCATTCCCAGGTGTCAGTTCCCTTCCATCCCTCTCCTCCCTCCCCTAGTATCATCACCCTTCCAGCACCATACCCAGGTATCAGCTCTCTTCCAGTCCCCATGTCAGCTCCCTCCTGTACCTGCTGCCATGGCTAGTTGCCCACCCTCTCCCCCCTCACTGATTCACCATGCTTACATAGCTTATTGGGTAGCACCGGCCCTGGGTCCTGGCAACCGTAGCTCCTGTGTCTTACAGAGCCGCAGCTGCAATAGCACTAATAATTAAAAACAAAACCGGTGCAAAGCCTTCCGGCCCTATGGAACTCCTGCTGCTGTGTCCCACTCCCTCTAGCGTAACTTCCTTTTGAGAGCAGGATGCAGCAGCAGGGTTCCATAGGACTAGAAGGCTCTGCTCCAGTTTTGTTTTTATTTTAAATTATTAGTGCTATCATAGCCATGGTTCTATAAGATGCAGAAGCCGCGGCTGGATTGCAGGAGAAGGTGAGGCTGCAGGGGGGATAGGCGCAAGGAGAGATGGATGAAAAGCTAGTTTTTGCTCTGGCCGCAGGATTGAGGGCAGCCAGAACAAAAAAACAGTTTTTCAACAACCGGTTTTAGATCTCTGTTAGCAGCCGGCCTGGCCGGCTGAATAGCGGCCGGTTGGCAACTCTATAGTTACGTGTGATGCAAATAGCTATTTTAGTGCTGCACTACTTAATCTCTTAAATAAACAGCTTTAAAATTTGTATGTATTGGGAAGCTTCAGTAATTGTTTGGTTTCTTACAAAATGAATGGCAAAGGTGTCAGTGAATCTCATCTGGGACTTTTTAATGACAGCATCAAGGGTAAAGGTACTGATGCCAGGGGAGTTTGGAATGCTAAAGTGTTATCTCTAGGAACAAGCAGGAATGCAGTGTTCACATGTAAGTGACGTTGGTACGACAGAGCCCGCCAGTGTCCAATAGAAAGCCTTTGGGAGCACTCCATTGTGCCTGTGCATCTGCCTTCCCAACTCCTCTCCTTAGTTCTTCATTTTCTGTGGAGACAGCAGGACACTTAGGGCCCGATATTGATTTGGGCAGGCTATGTGCCCCTGCGCCGCATAACCCTGCCCGCCGACCCTTAACCCCTGATATTCAATGCAGGGGTCATATGTGGCCCCGGCATTGAATATCCGGGGATCACTGCAAAAGCCGGAAGCCGCAATAGCTAACTGGGCAGCAGCAGTATTGCATGCTGCCCGGTTAGCTTCTGCGGCTTAAAGAAGGGTGAGGATTTTCCTCGCCTATCTTTAAGGTGCTGATCACTAACTGAACAGCATACAATGTTGCTGCCTCTGCTCTGCCCTGGAATGCCCTCAACACGCCCCGATGCTAACCGGATAGCATCGGGGCACGTAGGAGTCTTAGTAGGGGATATTCAACGACATTAACCGTGTAAGTGCCATTGAATATCCCCATTTAAGACATTTACACGGTTTACTGGGCTGTAAACCGTGTAAATGCCTATCGAATATCAGGTCTTTAGTTCCTGTTTCCTTGAAAAAATGCTTCTTAGTCCATACCTTCTTGGAATGCCCACAGATGCAAGCCTATTGAGGAGAGGTACTGGGGGAAATATAGAAGGTCCTGGATGGAAAGGTGCAGTGGACCTATGAGGCCCTATTGTTTGGGGATGGGACCCCCGTGCAGTTGGCAGGGCATGCACCCATGGAACAAACGTTCGTGTAGGTGGCACTTATGCTAGCACGCAAGGGTGTGGTGTCCACTTGGGTTGATGCAGCA
Source organism: Ichthyophis bannanicus (assembly GCA_033557465.1). NCBI lineage: Eukaryota > Metazoa > Chordata > Amphibia > Gymnophiona > Ichthyophiidae > Ichthyophis > Ichthyophis bannanicus. Next base: position 172,037,681 of record CM066037.1, read on the forward strand.
TCCCCTAGGGGAGAGAAATGGGCCCAAGCAATGAAGAAAATGGCTGAATGGCTTGTGAAAGATTACAGGGGGCCCAGATCTATGAACCAACACTGATATTAGCAGTTGTGGACTACTTTTGTGTCTGCTTAATTCCAGCTACAGTCTGGTGGGTGGGGGGCAGGGGGGAAGGAGAGGAAAGGAAAAATAAAAATAGATCTCGGAAGTGCCACACAGTGCCATCAGGACTAGTAGGGGCATAAGGGCTGCCCCCATATTGTATCAGTATGCATTGTTCAAGTATGTACTATTTTCACTGTTTATTAGATGTTTATGGTTGTACCATTGGTCAGCCCAATGCTGGACCTCACACATGGATGGGGGTCAGCTTGGGTCAGTAATTGTTTGCGAAACAGAAGTGTATTGCATGAGTTTATATTCTGCTTTGGAATTCCCTGGATCCTAATAAGGATATTTAAAATAAAATACAAAAGAACTCCAACCTTTTTTTTTTTCTCTTTTAATACTTTTTTCTTCATTTTTTCTTTTTCAGTGTGGATTTACCGCCATTTTAGACCTACAGGTCTCCATAGCCTTCTCTTCTTTTCAGAAAATTCCCCCAAGGCATGGAAAAAACACATAGGGGTATGTTTACTAAACTGCGTTAGTGTGATTCGCGTTAGGAGCCGCGTTAATAGAAGAAATGCTAAAAAAGGACATGGGCGGTACATCGTTAGTAATAACGCGCGTTATAACGTGCCGCGCAGCAACGATCGTTACAGGGCGCGTTCCTGCGCGTTAAGCGTAAGAAGACGCGCAGACACCCAACTATAAAAACAGAGCTGTAGCACAATGGTTACTACACAGACCGATGGTACAAGGGTCATGGGTTCGATTCCCCAGTGTGCCTAATGAATAAGGCTGGCTGAGGCGTCATGTGTAACCTTTTGAAAGCCTACTATAATATTTTAATCCACAGTATGCAGCCGGGTTAATGTTTGCATATGTCAGGAAAATTGTACCCATCTTATTCAATATGTCCCAATAGTGACGTTCCCTCTGCCATGGTCATGTATTATATACCATTTGATAGAAATATTTAGGCAGAAGTTTGGATCCCGAAAGTTTTGGCCTTGGCCTGAAAAGGGTTAAGTATTGGGCTGTGAGGAAGTTTAGTTGTACTGTAATAGTGCTGCCAGCAAACACACTCTCACAGTGGCGTAACCTAAGGTGCCACATAAGGCACCCTAGAAGGCACTCCATAGGGCACATTATAAAGTGCGCTGTCTGCCAAGTGTGATGGGGCCCGTGTAAATGAGCCCTTTAAAACCCCATATAGGCGGCTGCCTAGGGTTGTGTAATTTTACCCTGCTTCAGCTATGTAAAAACAGAGTCTTGTGGTCAAGGTAAGGAAACAAAATATGGGTTTATTCCCCGTCCCGCTCGGTTCTTCTTCCAAAGGACAAAACTCAAAACACAGCAGTGGACAAAACGGAAACAGAACTTCTTTTCTTTGTTATCTTCACAAAGTATGTTCAAACAGGTTAACACAAAACAGTGTGGATATTCTTGTAGCATATGTTACAGTCCATCGGAATGGGCTCTGAGGGAAGGCTGGTATTCTCCCACACCATCCCCTCAGACTCACTTCCCAGTCCGTCTATATCTGACTCCTCTCCTATATAGGAGTCTGGCCCAACCTCTTCTGAGAGATCACTGTTACTGCCTGCATTCACTCCTTTAAATCCCAGGTTATAACTCCCTGGCTCGAGGAAAGCTCTCCGCTGATCCTCCTCATGCAATGAGTGTTTGGGATATCTCTCCCTTACCCCATTACTCACAGGGCCATGCCCTTTGCCACAGTCTTGGTACTCGTACCTTTGTTTAACAGAAGAAGATTCCCTTTTCTGTACCTTGGTGCTCTTTCTGGCTCTGGGGTTGTAGTCACTCCTTCCCCCAGCTTCCCAGTCAGGCTGAGAGTTAATAAACTCTGTATCAGGTTTCCAGCCTTGCTTTGGCTTACAGCAGCGTTTGGAGTTCCCTCCTCTTGGTGCACTCCCCCTGGTCTGACCTGTGCTCTGTGACTGATAGCGTCCTCCTGAGCTGCTGCTACTTCCTGGTTCCTGGGTTGCAGGTTCCCTTCCCAGCAAACCTCTGCACTTTCCCCTGCATGTGACCTGGGAGTCCTCTCTGCTGAACTCTCTGCAGCTCTCGTGGATATCACTGGGGATCTTCCTGTGTCCCTCTCTGTGGCTTCTCCAGAAACTCTCTGTGAGGCTTTCCAGGTGACCCTCCTTATTTTGACTAAAGCCCTTCCTTTTATGGTTCCCAGCCCTGCACGTAACGTCAGGACTAGGAGACAGGTGCTCTTGATGAGCCCTTGGCTTTTGCTGTAGTAACAGCATTTTCTGTTCAGCTGTTTTTCTCTGTCCTGTATCCATTTCTACAGCTGAATCAGAGGTAAGCTCTTCACTTTCCTGAATATGTATCTGGTTTATTTTACCCACTGCATCACATATCCCCCCTCCTAAGATATTCCGGGATGGGGAACTTCCGTGCACACAGCCCGGAATCTGCCTTGGATATGTGACCTGCCTGCTATACCTACTGTCTGCTGTTTTACCTGGGACAATTATTCTAGAACAGTTAGTTGCTGCCGTTCTCTCGTACCACGGTTTTAGTACGTTTATGTGATAGGTCTGCAGACGTCCTTTGTCGTTCTTCACAACATAGGACACTGGACCATTGCGGCTTACTACTATGTAAGGACCTTTCCACTGGGCCTCGAACTTTGGCCCTGGATCAGCGACCATTGCAACTACCTTGTCTCCCACGGTCAATTGCCGTGGCTTCTTACCTCGGTCATAATATTTATTTTGAATTTTCTGGCTATCCTGTAAGTGCTCATCTGCGACCCTTGACGCTCTCTGGAGGCGACTCCGGAGTCTAAAAAGAAACTGGGGAACCCCCATTTCCTCCCCTTCTGGCTCCACCCACTGGTCCCTTAAAATATCTAAGACCCCTTGCGGTGTCCGCCCGAACATCAGTTCGTAAGGGGATGCTCCTAAGGACGATTGAGTCCGCTCCCTACTAGCATACAGGGCGAAAGGGAGCATAATATCCCAATCTGCCATCTGCCTATCTAACCCTCGACGTAGCAACTGTTTCAGGGTTTGATTAAAGCGTTCCACCAGACCGTTCGTCTGTGGATGGTACGCAGATGTTTTGATGTGGCGGATGCCAAAAGCATCCCATACTTGTGCTAAGTATTTTGATACAAAATTACTTCCTCTATCCGTAAGCATTTCTCTCGGGAATCCCACCTCGCAGAATAGCTTTACTAATTCTGCAGCTATAAACTTAGCCGATATATTCCTTAAAGGAATTGCCCAAGGAAACCTAGTAGCAACATCCATTATAACCAGGATGTAGTGAAATCCTCTAGGGGTCTTCATTAGTGGCCCTATAATGTCCATCGCCATTGGGCGAACCGGCTCTGCTATGGTAGGGGTCTGGATCAGTGGGACTCCTACGGGCTTAGCGGCACTTACCCGCTGGCAAGCCGGACAGGCCTCACAGAACCTCTTCGTCTCCCTAAACATTCCTGGCCAGTAAAAACGCTCGAGGATCTGATCAAGTGTAGCCTGCACTCCTTTATGTCCCCCAATTGGGTGGTCATGAGCTAGTCTCATAACGACCGCCTTAAAAGTAGTGGGAACCACTAATTGTTTTCTAATTGCCCCATTATGGGGATTGCTGCTCTCCCTATATAAGATATTTTCCTCTAACAGGAATCTGGGGAGCACATCCCTACCTGCCTGTGCAAATTCAAAGGCATTCTTCAATACTGGGTCTGCCTTCTGCTCTTTAGAAAAAGACGGGAACTTTTTCACTAGGTCATCAGGTACCCACGGTAGCCCTTGTCCATCTGTTACCCCGGCTCTCAATTGAGCTCGATGATGACGCTCTTGGCGCTTCTCGCCCTTACTCTTCTTTTTGGCTTTTAAAGAAACACTAATCAATTCTTCATGGTGGGGAAGCTCACTTAGAGTTTCATCTACCCCCCTATCTTCCTCCCTTAAAGGCTCTTCTTCCTCCCCTACGGAATCTCCTTCCTCTTCTATGGGAACAGGGTTATCCTCTGGAATCTCATTGGGCTCCTCTAGGCCTTTCGCCTGGGACCTGGTGGAAACCAGTACGCCCTTTACATATGTACTTCCTTCTATACCCCTGTAAAAAGGTGACCAATCACGGCCTAGTACTATGTCATAAGGCAATTTGGGGATGATGGCTACTAAGATATTTTCTTGGGTGCCTAAACCCTTCACCTTTATTTTATAAAGGGGATAACAGGTCGATGCCCCATGTACACACTTTATCCTAGTTGTGCCCTCTTGCTGACTCGGGGAAAAATCATTTCTGGCCTGTATGATCTTCCAGAACCGGCGGGAGACCATACTTTGATCGGCCCCCGAGTCAAGCAAGGCCGTTGCAGGGACCCCCTGCACCTCTACCTCCACTCGGAAGCCTACTGGTACATGTTTATCATCCTTTATAATGAGTGCCGTGCGCTGCATGCAATGTTTCTTTAAGTGCCCTGGCTTACCACACTTAAAACACTTAGGCAATGCATTCCTATCCTCTTTTTTATCCAGGGGCTCACTCGTATATCTCCTGTTTCTATGAGGTTCTCTATCATCCCTTACAGAATTGATTAACCCCACTTTGCTTTCAGCACTGGTCTTTTTAGCCAATTCGGCTTCAAAGAACCGTTCAGTTAATAGTGCTGCTTCTGTGGAGGTTCTGCAATTCTGCAGTGTCAAAAAGGCCTTAACCTCTACAGGTACTGCCTCATAGAACTGCTCCAGCACAATCTGATCCATTATGTTCTCTATGGGCTTTCCTTCCGGTTCAAGCCATTTTACAACTAAACCATGCACTCTATAGCGCAGTGCCTTGGGTGTTTCATCAGCTTGAATCCTCGTAGCTCTGAGCATACGTCTATAGACTGCTGGCGTTAGGCCCAGCCTATCCCGTACTGCTCGCTTAACCTCCTCATATTCCACTGCTAAAGCGGTGGGCATGGCTCTATAAGCCGACTGGGCTTCTCCCGTTAATGCTGAAGCCAGTCTCACCGCCCATTGCTCCTTTGGCCAGTTAGAATTGAGAGCTACCCTCTCAAAGGTATCAACAAAGTCATCAAAATTATCTGTTTTACTCATTTGTCCAATAGTCCACATCCCACAACTCTGTGGGCCTACCCCACAGGATGTTGGTGATGCTGTCTTCGTCTTCGGCTCCTCCAGAAAAGCTTGCAGTAAGTCTGTCAGAGGCTTTTGCTGGTCCTTCAGCGCTGCGATGGCCTGCTCCTGGCTGAGCTGAGCCAGCTCTCTCTGTTTGTCAAATTGCAGGCTCATCCATCTCAGGACTTCCGAGACCTCCATCTTTGTACTCCTTGGCTCCTGAAAAACAGATTAAAACACAACCAAGTGCGGTACTAACACAGAGAGAAAGTTTCCCTTTCCTCCTTCTTGTACAAGCCCTCCCTTCTCACCAGGAATCCTCCCAGCCTGTGCCCAAATACCGTTTACCTGAGCCAGGTGGAGGTTCTTGCCTTGAGAAGGTGCTTGATTTTTTTTTTCTTTTTCCTTTTTCCTTTTTCCTTGCAGGCACTGGATCCTCTCTGGGTGTGGCGCCTTCCGCTCTTCCGCGTTGTAGCTTGCTGCGCTGTAGTTTTATATCCTCCAGCAGGGATCCGCAACAACTACGCCATTTTGTGATGGGGCCCGTGTAAATGAGCCCTTTAAAACCCCATATAGGCGGCTGCCTAGGGTTGTGTAATTTTACCCTGCTTCAGCTATGTAAAAACAGAGTCTTGTGGTCAAGGTAAGGAAACAAAATATGGGTTTATTCCCCGTCCCGCTCGGACCTTCTTCCAAAGGACAAAACTCAAAACACAGCAGTGCACAAAACGGAAACAGAACTTCTTTTCTTTGTTATCTTCACAAAGTATGTTCAAACAGGTTAACACAAAACAGTGTGGATATTCTTGTAGCATATGTTACAGTCCATCGGAATGTGCTCTGAGGGAAGGCTGGTATTCTCCCACACCATCCCCTCAGACTCACTTCCCAGTCCGTCTATATCTGACTCCTCTCCTATATAGGAGTCTGGCCCAACCTCTTCTGAGAGATCACTGTTACTGCCTGCATTCACTCCTTTAAATCCCAGGTTATAACTCCCTGGCTCGAGGAAAGCTCTCCGCTGATCCTCCTCATGCAATGAGTGTTTGGGATATCTCTCCCTTACCCCATTACTCACAGGGCCACGCCCTTTGCCACAGTCTTGGTACTCGTACCTTTGTTTAACAGAAGAAGATTCCCTTTTCTGTACCTTGGTGCTCTTTCTGGCTCTGGGGTTGTAGTCACTCCTTCCCCCGGCTTCCCAGTCAGGCTGAGAGTTAATAAACTCTGTATCAGGTTTCCAGCCTTGCTTTGGCTTACAGCAGCGTTTGGAGTTCCCTCCTCTTGGTGCACTCCCCCTGGTCTGACCTGTGCTCTGTGACTGATAGCGTCCTCCTGAGCTGCTGCTACTTCCTGGTTCCTGGGTTGCAGGTTCCCTTCCCAGCAAACCTCTGCACTTTCCCCTGCATGTGACCTGGGAGTCCTCTCTGCTGAACTCTCTGCAGCTCTCGTGGATATCACTGGGGATCTTCCTGTGTCCCTCTCTGTGGCTTCTCCAGAAACTCTCTGTGAGGCTTTCCAGGTGACCCTCCTTATTCTGACTAAAGCCCTTCCTTTTTATGGTTCCCAGCCCTGCACGTAACGTCAGGACTAGGAGACAGGTGCTCTTGATGAGCCCTTGGCTTTTGCTGTAGTAACGGCATTTTCTGTTCAGCTGTTTTTCTCTGTCCTGTATCCATTTCTACAGCTGAATCAGAGGTAAGCTCTTCACTTTCCTGAATATGTATCTGGTTTATTTTACCCACTGCATCACACAAGGCACCCTATAATGTCCCCTATAGGACAGCATATAAGGCACCTTATAAGACGCTTTATAGGGCGCCGTATAAGGCGCCCTATAGGGCGACCTATAAGGCTCCCTATAGGCGCCTTATGAGCCACCCTAAGGTGACAGTACCATGAGGGTGGTTCTGCTGGCAGCACTAATATATAATAAAAATAGACAATGCCTAAGACAGCCCTATCGATGAACCCCACTGTGGGTTGTGAAACCATGACCTCTGGCTCCATGGGCAGTGAAGTAACCAGTGGGCTAGAGCTGCTAATAAACACCTGGCTGGCTGCACGGCACCACACCCACATTCTGCTGTGGTTACCAGGGAGATTACATAGCACCACCCAACCCTCTGGGGCTCAGGGTGGGGGACAGGATCTCCCGCCCACAGATCCACTTTCTACCCCCCTGCAATGGTGGCAGTAGAGGGGACCATCACCCTAGTCCTGCTAGGGATCAAACACCCTACAGGGCAAGCAAAGCAGAGCAGTACACATCCATAACGCAATAACAGAAAGACGTCAGGTCTGGAAATGCTCAGCTGCCCCCCACCATTATCTGACATTCTCCAGCAGCAAGCATACAGCCGCTGCACCCTGCACGGTGTTCCAACAAGACACATACTAGCTGCAGACAGTCCGCCAGCTAGTCCATAGTGCATGGATCTGGAGGAGATGCATGTACCCAGAACGGGGATATCAGCATACACACCAAGCAGATAAGTCAGTGATTGGGCCCCAAAAGGAAACCCATAAATATCACATAAGAGAAATATTATATAGCACTATGGGGAAACCTAGCCATGCTATGGTCACTGCTCAGTCAGGGTGAGAGTGGCCACCCTGTCCGTGCAGGTGGTACCGGGCACTACAATGTCCGGCCATTGCCCTATGCCCTGTGCAGATGCGGCCAGGCCAGGCCACCCTATCCAGGCTATTCCCACGGTACATTGCTCCTCATTATGCACATTGGCAGGCCAATACTGGCAACAGTGCTAGCAGTGTGGGCTGTGGAGGGTGTTGGCAGCCACCACACACTGGATAGACAGACACACACTCCCCACACCTATGCCAGCATTGTGCAACTATAGAGGTGTTGGGCAGCCCAGGCCACCACACCAGTCCTGGTACGCAATACTGTACGCAGTCCTGGTACGCAATACTGTAGGAGTCACTCCCCAGATTGGTAAACACTGTCAGACACAAGACCTGTAGCACACTCCACAGTCATCAGAAAGGTTGCTATGATGCAGCTCACTCAGAAAATTGTACTTAACCTAGGAATTGCTATCTGCCAGTAATCATAGCAACCTTTTGATAGATGTGTACCATATTCCCAGGTTTAGGGTGGCATTACTAAGGTATGCAAGTGCTAGTATTGGGAGATGCACGCAGAGCCCAAAGTCCTGCCTCTCCAGGAGGTTTTGGATAATGGGGCCTGTGGGTGCGGGTGTGTCTGCCCCTGTTGGCTGCTGCTTTACGGCAGAGGTTCCCAACTCCAGTCCTGCGGTGCAAAACACTGTTCAGGTTTTCATGCTGTCCCTCATGAATATGCATGAGATACATCTGCATACCATGGGGGTGGCGCATAGAAATGCAGCACAGGCATCTTTATCAGAGGCAGCATGGAACCTGAATGGTGTTTGGCCCTCCAGGACTGCATTTGGGAGGCTCTGCTCTAGGTAATGTGCATGTTTATGGTGTCTGTGCTCTGTAGGGTAAAATGTAGGTGTTTTGGGCATGTTTACGTCATCTGCAAGAAAGGTTCTGTCTATATTAGCACGTTATAGTGGTGGGTAAAATATGAGGACTGGGTTGGCGGAAACCACAGCTGGGACTTGAACCTGTGACCTTCTGCTTCTGAATACACTGGTTTTGTGCACTGCACCACCATGTTATCACAGAGATGGTGCATTCCCTGGTGATACCATGACTGTTGGTCAGACAGGGCCTGTCTGTTGCAGTGCATGGCACCCACCTACACAGGGCTAGGCCACGGTCTGCTCTGGGCAGCTGCCACTGCCCCCTCCACCACCAGTATCCCTCAGCAACCATGCTGACATGCCCTTCTGCTGGTGGAGCTGGTGGTGCGCAGTCTCAGGCCATCCAGTGTGCGGGTAGGTGGCTGCCTATGGTGCCGGGTTCTGGGGTAGGGGTGCCTTCATAGACGTCCACGCTCCCCCCCCAGCCCCACCTGCCAATGTCCCGTGCCCTTGGGGGTAGCTGTTGGGTACTATCCCCTGTGACACTTTGGGAAACCCACTCGTGCCCATGTTGGACCTTCAGCAGTTGCTGTCTGGCTGCTCCGCTGTTTCAGCATTCGTATGGGCCACCTAGGCATCACCCTAGTCTGCACTGTGGCCCAGCTGCACCACAGCATGTGCCGCCTGCGGCCCTCTGTATCCCCTTCTCCGGCATCTGTCCAGTTGTCATTCCGACATGCCCGCCCTGATGTTGCGGGACATGTGCACCTGTCCGATGGTGGGGAAAACCCTGAGCAGCGCTATGTCACTGTGGGCTCATTCACCTTGTATGGGGACGGCGTATAGACCCTTCCACGATTTATATCTGTTCTATGGGGCTTACTCGGGGGGGGGGGGGGAGGGGTTGATGTTTCTCATTGATACCACTATTGCCCAGCTTGGTTATTGTTTTTTTCCAGTTTGTTGGGGTCATTTTCATTGTTTATGTGACCCTTTGTTCTGTGCACATGTATCACACTTATCACGCTGTACATTGCTGACTCTGAAATGGTTTCTCTCCCCTGCAAATGTGCATTTAACGGCAGGTTTTCATTCGCATTGGGATTCAGCTCTTCAGATCAGCGCGTTAGCATGAATGGAGCCTCTCCCCGCCCACTCTCCGCCCATTGACCCCTTCTCTCTGCCCTCTCTCCACCTTCTGCACTGTTTTACCGCGCCGTGGGAGTTTACGATCGTTAACTACGGTTAACGCGCGTTATGTAACGTTAACGATCGTTCGCACGTCATAACGCACGTTATGACGTGCGAACGATCGTTAACGTTACATTACGCGCGTTGTTCACGATTAACGCAGTTTAGTAAACATTCTCCATAGTGGTTTTAAAAACTGAACAAAGTGCTCCGGCACAATTTCAGTCACAGACAAACATGACTGGTGCTTAAAGCGTTTGGGCCCCGCACATCAACCGAGTTCCTGCCCCCTCTGTCAGCAAATGAGAAAGAGAAACCTGCAGAACAGAGCCAGGCAATATGGAACATTGTTCGCCTTGGACTCAGTTTCTGTAGCTTCAACTTCATCGAGGGCATCAACTTCATCACATGAATCTCAGGTTTCCTTGAAGGCCAAACACAAGGTAAGTCAAAGTCATCGGTATCGGAATTGAAAACCGATACCAATAACAGAGAAAAGTCCCATAAGCACTGAGAATCCCCTAATGTGCTTCTGATGCTGACCGACACCCAGTCCAAATGCGTGGTTTAACAGGAAGGATTACTTTATTAAAATTCTGAAAACGTGACAGCATTAAGCCCAAATAGCCCGACACAGGCTGTGTTTCGATTTCACTTCATCAGGGGTTTCGGATGCACTAAATTAATAAATACCCAAGCATAAACGTTATAAAAACCATAAACAGAAAAGAATTATAAAACTCCAAGTTATACAATCATATCAGTTTTGTTTAATATATAGATACTAAAATAATAAAAAAAATCACATACAAATGATAAAAATAATAAAAGCATATGAATTATACTAAAAAGCCATTAAAAACATGCACATACCTTAAACATAAAATAAAATGAACATTCTCAATAAATAAAAGATGAACTGTAAACATATGAAAGGGTGTGTAAACATCACCTCTTCTATATCTATACCTTAGTTGTTAGAGTCAATTTGGTTGGTCTGTACACTAAAAAAGGAAGAAGAAGAGATTACTACATCATCACACTAGTGATCAATAACCTCTCATAAAATTTGCTTATAGTGACTTCATACGCTTTCTTAAATTTAATATCCACGATGCTCATAAGGGCAAAGCCAAATTGCTCTGAACTTACACAATTATTCACCCATAGCTCAGACGATATTGGGTGAATAATTGTGTAAGTTCGGAGCAATTTGGCTTTGCCCTTATGAGCATCGTGGATATTAAATTTGAGAAAGCATATGAAGTCACTATAAGCAAATTTTATGAGAGGTTTTAAGTAGTTTTCCTTGCAATAATATGACATTAGTAGTTTTTTATTCAACAATTGTTTTTTATATTTTAGTCCCTGGTTTTATAATGAGGCCGTATATGCAAACCGATAGACAGTTATATGGCAACAAGATAGAGAAAATAAAAAAATTCCAATTGATTGCACATCTGATGAAACAAGCGCTTTTTATATCAGCAAATTCTATAAGTATCTATATATGTAAACAAAACTGATATGATTGTATAACTTGGAGTTTTATAATTCTTTTCCATTTATGGTTTTTATAACGTTTATGCTTGTGTATTTATGAATTTAGTGCGCCCGAAACCCCTGATGAAGTGAAATCGAAACACGGCCTATGTCGGGCTATTTGGGCTTAATGCTGTCAAGTTTTCAGAATTTTAATAAAGTAATCCTTCCTGTTAAACCACGCATTTGGACTGGGTGTCTTCTAGCAACGTGGTGTAGTGCTCCTTTGGTGGACCTCTGATGCTGACTGGCCAGTCAAACAGCCCCAGCAGAAGGTTCACGCTTCCAAAGCACAGGTGGGTTTCCGGGATGCTCCCAAGCATCGACCTCCAGAGAGCTACTGGTGCCATATTCTGGGATGGTGGCCCAAAGCCCCATAAGTGAATCCACCCAGACCTCAGCAATCTCCTTAGACCAGCGCATGCTGGCTCTGGAGAGAGGTTTGGCAGCACTTCTAGCAGCCTTGGTACCAATAACATCAAGAGCACTGGGAGTGTACTCGTCAGCACCAAGCCTCCAACTAGGGCCATAGAGGCTGATACAGGTACCAGAGTCAACAGTATAGGATCCCCCAGTATCAACATTGATGTCAGTGCTAACACCGATTGGTAAAGGTGATACCCATCAAACCCAGGCTGACATACCATCTAGTTCCGATGCATCGGAGTATCGGTATTGGCATCAACCTTCGACGTCCAAGGGACATCAAGGTAGATCCAAGGATCACCAATACTTCGATTTCCTGCCTGATTCAGACTCCACTTCTTCAGAGTCTGAACAAGAATTGTTCAATTCCTTAGGCCTCATGGATATCCCTTCCAACCCTTCTCCGCTCCAAGAGCGGCATCAGTCCCCACTAGAGGAAATGTCCTTTCAGGACTTTATCCGGGACATGGCAGCGGGTCTTTCCATCACTGAAGCATCGGAGAAGAAACTGAGGGCAGAGGAATTGGAGATTCTCCAGTACCCTCCAACATCTAAAGAAGCGGCTATCTTACCAGAGCATCACATCCTCCAGGACCTAATTCTCCACATGTGGGAAGCCCCGCTCATGGTTTCACCAGTCAGCAAGAGACTCGATACAATGTACTGAGTACCGGAGTCCCCAGGCTTTCAGAAAAATTGGCATGGCAGTAGTTGCCACTTACCTACGCACCTTGGAAATATTTGTCTTCCCTTACTTAAATGATAATAAGAGGATAATCCCCTCAGGAAGTGATGTTTTCCTTCCACTGCACCATAACGGTGCTGCAATACCTGGGGTTCATCATAAACTTTCCAAAGTCTCACTTCGCTCCAACACAAAGGTTAGAGTTCATGGGGATGCTTCTAGACACTCAACAAGAGAAGGCCTTCCTTCCACAGGATCACAGTGCCCGCCTCATCGAGCTAGCACAAAACATACAAGGAAAGACACAAGCGACAGCTCGAGAGATGCTATGACTCTTGGTATACATGGCCCCCACAGTCCATGTTGTCCTCTATGCTCAATTACACATGTGTCAAGCACAGTGGATGCTCTCTTCTCAGTGGACGCAGGCAAGGGGGCGTCTCAGGGACAAGATCCACATCACCCCAAAATTGATCAAATCCCTCCAGTGGTGGTGTCTCCCACAAAACCTTCTCGTCTTTTCAGATGCCTCCAGCTCAATGGAACACCTTACCAGCACAAATCAGAGCAGTACCCAATTTGAGTCAGTTCAGAAAGGCACTGAAACATTTCCTCTTCCTTAAATATCTCAATGACAGCTCCGAACATAACCACCAGGCGAATAGCAGGAGTGGCCAAACAGACAGACCCTCGCAACAGGCCAACTTCACAATGTAAATAACAAACAGTTCCATGTACTATTGTACCACCTTTGTATATAGTTAACCATGATATCCCTTATCAGATAACCCACCATTGTATTTAGTTTCCCCTATTTCGCCAAGTTATACTTCCTGTTAAATGTAATGACCAGACATATGTAAATTGTCGGATGTTTTCTGTTCAATGTAAACCGCGCTGATGTCTAATAGTGCGGTATATAAGAATTGTTAATAAATAAATAAAAATAAATAAATAAATGCACCCTTAAGACGGGTGCTTTCAAGATGGACTGGGGGTGTATCTGAACAACTTGATCATCCAGGGTCTTTGGGACACCAGGCAAATCTGCCCTGCAGATCAATGACAAATGCTGTTCGGGTTTTTTAACACCAACGTTTAGGCCAACCTGTCCTAGTCAGGACGCATAAACAAATTGCCATGTTCTATGTGAACAAGCAAGGTGGAACAGGGTCTCGTCCCCTCTGTGAGTAGGCAATTCATCTATGGTCCTTTGCCATCTCTCACTGCATTCATTTCAGAGCGGTGTACTGTAGTACAAATGAATTAAAGTTGACTACTGATTATGCATCAGCAGTGAGTTAGGGGTTAATTAAACCTCAATTTTATGGAAGAGAGAGATTCCTGTACAATTTTGTGAAAAACATCTTCTTGCATAACTACATCATGTGAAACTTATGAGAGGGAGTCATGATACAAGGATGTAGATAAAGAAAAGCTTCTTCCTATAGCAACTGTGCTTTTTCTCATAAAGTGAAAGTCATCTACCAGAGTTCTGAGCTTCTGAACCATGGGATGGGAGATGCCCTTTCCTTGAGCATTCTCAGCGTCTGACCAGTGTCTTGATGTTTAATGGACAGCTGATCCTATTCTGTGTGTATTCTGATGGAAATTTCTCTGTGGATTGAAATTCCATGTAAAAAGGGGAAGGCGATGGCAGTGGGGGTGTACTATCGACCACCGGGCCAGAATGAACAAATGGATGATGAAATGCTCAAACAAATCAAGGAAGCTAACAAAAGTTACAGCGCAGTAATAATAATGCGTGATTTCAATTACCCCGGTATCGACTGGGTCAGTGTCACGGCAGGACATGCTAGGGAGATAAAGTTCCTAGATGACATAAATGACTGCTTCTTGGAGCAACTGGTTCATGAACCGACCAGAGGGGAAGCCATATTAGACCTAGTCCTTAGTGGAACACCAGATCTAGTGCAAGAGATAAGGGTGTTGGGGCCACTTGGCAATAGTGATCATAGCATTGTGGATAACATGTTAAAACCCTCGGCCCAGTGTGCAGCAGCAGCCAAGAGAGCAAATAGAATGCTAGGTATCATAAGGAAAGGAATGGAAAATAAAACAAAAGATATTATAATGCCTCTATATCGTTCCATGGTGAGACCGCACCTTGAATATTGTGTGCAATTCTGGTCGCCCTATCTTAAAAAGGATATAGAGTTATTAGAAAAGGTTCAGAGAAGAGCCACCAAAATGGTAAACGGGATGGAAGGATACTCCTATGAAGAAAGGCTAAAAAGGTTAGGGCTCTTTAACCTGGAAAAGAGACGGCTGAGGGGAGATATGATAGAAGTCTATAAATTAATGAACAGAGTGGAACGGGTAAACGTAGATCGATTGTTTACGTTATCAGAATATAGAAAGACTAGGGGACATGCAATGTGAAAGAAAGCTTGATTGTACCAGGTTGGATACACAGTCAGGCCCTGTGAATAACATTATATTGCTATAATTCCTAAGAAAGAGTTAATATCATTTGTAGCTCCTATTTAATACTATCCTTGAAAAGTCTGTAGAAGAAATTGTGTTAAAGGTTTAGATAACATATACATTAGTCTTGTTATTAGAAAGATAAGTAAAAGGCAAGTTGTTTACCTAGCTTCATAGTCTCGCTGTCTCTGGTCAGAGATATCAGACTGTCAGTGTTAGAATTAATTAGAATTAAGGCCTACATAGTCATGCCTGAGAATATATGTATGTCTTTTCATGATTGTCTATGACGTGCATGCCTATAGAAAAGTATATTATGAATATACGTAACACTAGACGTAGAATAAAATATGTATATTATGAATATACGTGATGTGAGACGTAGAATAATAAAGTGAAATTATGCTGTGTAATGGAATCTTTACCTATAAATAAAGAGGCCTAAAGCTTTGATTTCAGAGTAAACCTAGGCAACTGCCTAGCTTGCTCTCCCAAAGCGCTTTGGCCCTGTGTTTATAATACAAGTGTGTTGTGTATTATTTACAGATTTGTGTATTATCTAAAGATTGTGATCAGTTAACCTTCTCCTTGTTTTGTGTGCGGATTTCTGTGACCCAAGAACCTGCCTCGTTGTAGGTGAGGGGGGTGCAGAAGCTACAGGGTAAACTATTTAAGACTAATAAAAGAAAATATTTTTTCACTCAACGTGTAATCAAACTCTGGAATTTGTTACCGGAGGATTTAGTAAAGGATATTAGTGTAGCTGAGTTTTAAAAGGTTTGGACAAGTTCCTGGAGGAAAGGTCCATAAACCATTATTAAGAAGGGACCCAGGATATCAATGCTTGACCCAGTACAAGCATTGCGAAACCTGTGTCTTTTGGGGAAACTGCTAGGTACGTATGACCTAGATTGGCCATTGTTGGAAACAGGATACTGGGCTTGATGGACCTTGATGGACTGGTCTGACCCAGTACGGCATATCTTATGTTCTTAAATTACTGGTTGCTCTTGCAACAGGATAAAATGGGTGCCTTTTTCAGCCAGAGCGAAGAGAAAAAGGCGCCCCATCTACGGAGTGAACACGTGCACTGCCTAGAAGTCTCCCGGCTGAGAAGTCTCTCTCTTACCTGGCTGAATCCGGGATCCATTTAGTCAAAGTGTGGCATGAGATGAAGTTCTGTCGGTGATGGATCATTTTCCTGTATCTTGCTGTTTGTAGATAAGTGAATCACCTGCTGTCAAGTTACCTTTTCTAACTAATTATAGGTGAATAAGTGAATTTCTTTATTTTATAAATAAACTGCTTATCTTTATTCCAAAGTGTGTTAGCCTTTATTTTTGCACCCCGTTCAATTAGCAAAACATGTACCTACCAGGTGAGCTCAATATACTTGCAGACAAGCTAAGCCATATCCTTTGTCCACACAAATGGACCTTGCATCGGAAAACAGCAGCTCAGATCTTCAAAACATGGGGAACCCCACTCATAGATCTTTTTGCCACTCCATAAAACACACAGCTTCCACTCTTTTGCTCCAGGATTCTGTCACTGCACCGACAGGCCCTGGACGCCTTCCTTCTCCATTGGGGTCACAGACTGCTCTATGCTTTCCCTCTCACCCCCTTGATATCCAAGATGTTCAAGCTACAGGCCAACAAGGGCTCCATGATCCTCATAGCCCTCTTTTAGCCACATCAAATGTGGTTTCCTCTCCTTCTTCTCCTGGCACAGACTCAACCACTCAGCCTGAGATGCACACCTGACCTCCCCTCTCAGGACAACAGGACACTTCTACATCCCAATCCTCACTCCCTCTGCCTGACAGCTTGGCTGCTGAAGGGGTAGCAATCGCCAACCTCGACCTACCACAAGAAGTCAAGGAGGTCCTTCTGGCATCCCGCAAGGATTCCACTAGATGATCTTATGCATCCTTAGTGGTACTCCACTAAGGACATTAACCCCTTTTCTTGTCCGGTGCAGTCACGCCTTCAGTATCTCCTCCACTTATCCTTGTCAGGTGTAAAGACTAACTCAGTGAGAGTTCACCTTAGTGCCATTGCAGTTTCTCACACAACAGTGAATGGACAGCCTATTTCTTTGCACCCCTTTATAGCGTGCTTCATAAGGGGTCTCCTACTGTCCAAACCATCCATTAAGCCACTTCTGGTGGCTTGGGATCTCAATGTGGTTCTGGCACAACTTCTAAAACCGCATTTTGAACATTTAGCTACCACTTCACTGAGGTTCCTATCTTGGAAGGTCACTTCAGCTTGCCATATCAGTGAGCTGCAAACTCTAGTAGAAGATCTTCCCTATACTCGGTTCCCTCATGACAAGGTGGCTCTTCATACTCATCCACACTTCCTTCTGAAGGTAGTTTCTCCCTTTCACCTAAACCAGTCAGTGATCCCTCCCATCTTCTTCCCTAGACTACACACGTCTCGGGATGAAGCAGCGCTGCACA
Organism: Ichthyophis bannanicus; assembly: GCA_033557465.1. Taxonomy (NCBI): domain Eukaryota; kingdom Metazoa; phylum Chordata; class Amphibia; order Gymnophiona; family Ichthyophiidae; genus Ichthyophis; species Ichthyophis bannanicus. Next base: position 172,055,138 of record CM066037.1, read on the forward strand.
CCTTAGGCTGCGAGCGCTAGCCTACTATTTACATAGAACCAAAAATCACAGATGATCATTTCCTTCGATACTAGTCACCTGGGTCTGCTGATGACTAAACATACTCTATAAAGATGGATAGCAGCACTGTTCCCTCTAAGCTGTGCGCGTGTGCGCGCGCACACACCTCAACGAGCGAGCGCACATACTTTACAACAGAGCGCACAAAAATTATGGTTCTGATTCTGATAGAAAAAAACAGATGTCTTAAAATTTAAAAGTTGTGATTGTAATTGCTAGAAATTTTCCGTTTCATTTAGTAATTATCTATTTTTCATTTAATTTGATTAAAAACAATGTGGTGTACATACTGTATTCTGACGTGTAGTCAAATTTTAAAGTATATAACTCCGAGTGTCGTTATGTGGCGCACAAAAATGTAACCTTCCTTCAGAAGCTGCACAGCTGATATTTTATGCGCACACAGCCTACAGAAAATTAGAGGGAACATTGGATAGCAGATTGCATTTCTTTTGCCTATGCACAAGCAGGACTCTCCTTAGAGGGTTATGTTACTGCTCATAATGTCCAGGCTATGGCAACCTCGCTAGCCAATCCCCATACAGTGGGCATTGAGGACATCTGCCAAGCAGCCACCTGGTCCTGCATTCATATCTTTACTGCATACTACTGTCTGAACAGAGACTCCCGCTGGGACAATGTCTTTGGCCAAGCTGTTCCTGGACTTTTCAGGATACCAGACTACCATTAGAGAACCATAGCCTCATGAAACCAAGTCCAATAGCTCACAACCATTTCATGTTTCTTTGGCTACCAATGTTTTGCTCAGGGATCACACTACTCTCTTCCCCATGCCAGTCTGGTATCTGGAAGCTAGTGAGTCCCATATGTGAAGACTGCATTCCTGCTTGTTCCTGGAGATAGCATAGTTACTAACCTATAACAGGTGATCTCCGGGAACAGCAGGAATCAGTCTTCACAACCCACCTTCCTCCCCTAGGAGTTGAAGGGTTCTTTGATTTTCTTCTTCTCTCAGCTACAAACTCAACTGAGGAAAGGAATTGGGAAGGCGGGAAGGCAAACGTGCAGGTGCAGTAGAATGCTTCCAAAAGCTTTCCTATTGGATGCTGGGGAGCGTTCCCACATAGGCTCCATCAGTACCGATGTCACCCATATGTGAAGACTGATTCCTGCTGTTCTCTGAGATCATCTGTTAGAGGTGGGTAACTACGCTTGACTGGTGTGGCAGTTTGGGATTGTGTGTGGAGCTGAATGGAGGTATGACTGTTGAGGTGAATAAAGAGGCCTCTGTGAATGCGGCTGAATGCTGGTATGAATGAGTATAATTGATTATGAATGCAACTGAATGATGTAAGAGAGATATGAAGGAAGGGGTGTGGTTTTTTTTTTTTTTTTTTTTTTTTTTTAGTGACAGGGTATGAAATTTACATAAGAACATAAGATACATACTAAGTCAGACCAAGGTCCATCACGCCCAGTATCCTGTTTCCAACAGTGGCCAATCTAGGTCACAAGTACCTAGCAGTTTCCCCAAAAGACACAGGTTTAATCAGGGACTGATAATCTTTGGAGTTGTAGCGAGTGAAAAAAAAATGGTCCTGTCAAATAAAAATAAATTTTCAATGAGAAAAAAAATGAACCGTGGAAGGTGAGGTTTTAGCTGAAATCAGATGTTTGGGAGGTTTATTGGAGTTATGAGCTAAGAGAAGCTGTAAAAGCTTTATAGCTACTGGGTCAATACTATTGGGCAAATGTAAGAAGATTTATTATTGGGCTAAAGAAATATGATTTTAAAAGGAAGTTTTGGTTCCTGAAATAATTTCTTAGACTGCTGTTAAGAGAGTGGTTATAGCGATAGTGAGACTCCCAGCACCTCACCCACTCAGGGTTCGGAAGCCACGGCCGCCAGTGCAGCATTTCACACCTCCCTGCACCCGCCCTCCGCTCAGCCTTCCACTACCGGCTTTGGCACCTGAGGCGGGAAGAACTGTGCTGTCCCCAGCAAGCCGCCTGACTGTGCTTGTGGCTCCTCACCCGCTCAGGGTTTGGGAGCCACTGCTGCCGTATCAACGGTCTCCGGAAGCATTCCTTCTCTGTCGGAGAGCCCCTGGCCCGCACAGGGAAATAATGCCTCTTTCAGCCATAGGACTCCTGGATCTTGATCCCTTTTATTATGTATTTATTTATTTTTGATGAGCTTCAATGCTCTAGCAGCCCATAGCCCTTCTGGTGCTCAAATGCTCCTTCTGGTACCCCAGACCACCCCAGCAGAGCAAGCACCCCAATAGGCAGCCCCAAGGAGGGGGGAAAAACAACAAATCTCCTTAATTGTCCTTAAAGTGAGTCCCGTTCCTAGGATCACCTACTCCAGCTGCTTGGAGACTGAGCTTATTGGGGGCTGGTAGGATGTGCCAGCAGCCTAAGTACGGTGAGGTCATCAAAAAGATGACATGCTCAGTCTCCAAGTTGCTGGTGGAGGTTGACTATCCAGAGGTGCAGGACTGGACTGGAGGGACAATAAGGAAAGTATTGTTTCCTTTAAGTAAATAGTTTATAGCTAACAGGTAAAGGAAGCCTGTGAGGGAAGTTGCTGTGGTCTGCAGCTATGGATTCTAATCAAAGCAGCAGCCACTTTAAAGTTGTTATTTTCATTTTTGGATGACTATGAGACTGACTGTGGGTTGACTGGGATTTAGTAAAGGTTGAGTGGGAGCTGAATGGGAGTGTAGGACTGCAGGTGTGATATGGGAGAGGGAAATTTTTTGAAATTCTTTTTCCTATAAAAGGAAAAAGTGACAAGCTTGTCACCCACAGTGATTACCATAAGAGATTTTTTTTTTAGTTTACGTTATTGCTAGGAAAGTAAGAGGGAGGAATTTACATAGCAGTGTAATTTATTCTACTGAAGCCAGAAAAAGAAAATAACACAGACTTCAAGAAGAAGAGACTTCTGATTCCTGAGTCCAAAAACCATTGAGGGGAAGAAGAAAAGCCTGAAGACTTGGGCCCCATCTGAGTTCTCTGTGAAAGATAAGTAGCTACCAACATACAGGGTGGCCCAAAAAGAGTAAGAACATCTCGTAAATTAAAAGCTTAAATAGTTTGGAGGCGGAGCCAGCCGCGGACAAAGATGGCTGTGTGAATCGCTCTTCCCGCGGACCCGAGCTGACCTGGCACTCCACTGTTTGATTTGTAATCTGCTAACCCAATATATTGACCACCGGTAAAAAGTATTATGTCCTGCTCTAAGCAAACACGTCTGGACTTTGTGGCTGGGACGAGCTCCGGCTCAAAGAGAGTGAAGTCGGATCCCCCGTCTCCTCTTAAGATGGTGGCGCAAAAAGAGCATTCAGAAGGCTTTCAGGAATTGTTAAGCGAAAATAGATCGGTGCGGGCTCTTGTTGAGAATAATGCCGAAACGCTAACAGCGGTGCAGGCGGACTTAAAAGAGGTGCGAAGTGCACTGGACACTTTAAATTCTCGCATGGATAAATTGGAAGAAAGGGTGAATAAGCAGGGGGACTGTGTTAAGGAGGTGAAGCAGGCCTCGAAACGCATGTTAAAATTGGAGCGGCTTGTTGAGGATATGAACAATAGGTCACGAAGAAACAACATCCGTATAATTGGACTTCCTGAAGGGATAGAAGGGAAGGATCCTGTTCTATACCTGGAGGATTTGATTCCTCGTCTCCTTAAACTTGATTTCCAAAAGCCGTTCGAGATAGAAAGAGCGCACAGAATTCCTGCTCAGCGCGGCGCGCGGGAAGGAAGACCCAGGCCTATGATTTTGTGTGTACTACGCCATCAACAAGTGGTCCATATTATGGCAGTGGCCAGGTCCTCAGCGCAGTTGCAGTTGGAAGGACAAAGGCTTTTCTTCTATCCGGACTACAGTAAGAGTACAGCTGAGAAGAGGAAACAATTTTTGCTTCTGCGCCTGAGACTGCGAAATCTCCAAGCTCGCTATGGCCTACTCTATCCAGCATCTATGAAGGTCACGCTACATAATTCTACAAGGACTTTTGAAGAGCCAATGTCGCTGGAGAAGTATATAGAGGAACAAGAGTGCCTGCAAATGTCCTGTTAGGGGCTCTATGCAAAGGTGGTTCAGCCTTGATTGTATGGTTGGTTTCTTTTAGCTCCGTTGGCTTTTGGGCTTACTTTGCCCGTCAACTTGAGGTTAAATTTTAAGCAACTATCACTGTACATCTGTTGGGAGTATCTTGTTGGGGTTAGCAGATATGTTAATTACCTTTATGGTGGAGTGGGGATAATATACAATGTTTGAAGTGCTGTTGTAACATTTTTGTTTATGTAGTGTGTTTCTGTTAAGCTCGGGCCTGGTGGGGGCCATGAGTTCCATACTGTCTCACCTGGGGGTGGGTGGGGGCCCCCTTAGGGGGGAGGGAGGGCTCTTTACTGTTTGGGTTTACCCCCTGGGCTTTGTTTGGGTTTCTTTCTTGGGTTTGGGTGGCTTGGTGATTATGGATCTGGCAGGCATTGGGAATTTTAGCAACGGCAGCAATGGCGACTGGCTTTAAGGGATTAAAGTTGATGTCCTTTAATGTCAAAGGGATTCAAAATCCTATTAAAAGAAAGAAGATTTTAAGTTATGCTGCAAAACAGCGAGTAGATATTTTACTTTTACAGGAAACGCATTTGAATACTTTGGAATCAAGGAAATTGGGTGGAGGGCCCTATGAGTTAGTTAGTCATGCCCCGGCAGTTCGTAAGAAAAATGGGGTAGCCATATTAGCTCGTCGGACTTTAGGAGCACTGCCAGAGGCAACTTGTAATGATACCGATGGTAGGTGGGCTATGACAAGGTTGCTTGTTAATGGAGCGAGTTTGGTGATTTTCAATGTGTATGCCCCGAATCTAGATGATCCTGTCTTTTTCCAATCATTAATAGCTAAGGTGCAAGAGGTAGCGCAATGGCCCATAGTAATAGGTGGAGATTTTAATATGACACTGGACCCCATTTTGGATCACCGTCCCTGTAAGAAGGAAGCCCACTCGCGCGCTAATGCAGTACTTAGGGCAGGAATGGGCTCATTGGGGCTGGTGGATATTTGGAGACTTTTGCATCCCACTGAAAAGGATTTTACCTTTTTTTCGCCCCCTCATAGCTCTCAGTCTCGCATTGATTATTTTTTAATTTCAAAAACTTTAGTGTCCACAACGTCTTATACTGACATTATGGCCCGTCATATTTCGGATCACGCTGCTGTCACCTTGGGGCTTCGATCTCTGGAAAGAGAGACACGCTCAGATACGTGGACTTTTAGAAGATCCCTCTTGGCAGAGGTAGAATTCCAGAATACTATCAAGGAAGCTTTAGCTGAGTATTTTAGGAATAATGTATCATCAGAAACCGCAGGCTGGCCGTGGTGGGAGGCATGTAAAGTGACATTGAGGGCCGTGATCACGAGTTATTCCATAAAAGAGGCTAAAGTGAAGGCTGCACAACTTAAGTTGTTGGAAGAACAAATTAAAGCAGGGGAACGACTTTGGACTAAAACTGCAGAGAATGCCATACTGTTGAGATTGCAAAGGTTACGGGGACAATACAATTCTATTTTAAGTGAGGAAGTCGAGCAGGTTATGGGCTTGCAACAATCTCGCTATTATATAGAACAAAACAGGGCGAGTAAATTATTGGCCTCTACGTTAAAAGGTAAGCGTAATAGAATGCATATATCTCATATAGTTGGCGAGGATCAGGTTCACCTTAAAAAGAATGAGCAAATTTTAGCGGCCTTTTCAAACTTTTATGCCAAGTTATATGAATCGGAGATTGATGTTTCTGGTCGGCAAATTGAAGAGTTTTTGAGTCAGTTAGAGCACCCACTTCTCACCGTAGATCAAATTATGGAATTAGAAAAACCTTTCGGGGAAGACAAGATTAAACAGGCTGTTCGTTCTTTGGCCTCGGGAAAAGCAGCAGGCCCTGACGGCCTGCCTAATGAGTTTTATAAAATCTTTCTTCAAGATCTCTCTCCCCGACTGTTGCAGTACTTTCAGTTGCTACAAGACCCTCAGGTGGACTCTGGACGTCTCTCGGATGCCACGATTGTGGTTATTGAGAAGCCGGGCAGGGACCCTACACGTTGGTGGGCAATTATCGCCCCATATCGCTGCTGAATGCAGATTATAAGATTTATGCAACAGTGCTTGCGCGGCGTATGACGCAGGTTTTACCAGGCCTGATACATGCGGACCAGTGTGGATTTATCCCAGGTCGTTCGACCGCAGATAATGCTCGATTATTTTGTAACATGATTCTTAAGGCTAATACTCTGGATTTCCCAATAGTGGGTTTAGCTTTAGACGCCGAAAAGGCATTCGACAGGCTTGAATGGCCTTTTTTGTTTAAGGTGTTGGAATGGTTTGGTTTTGGTCCACTTTTTATACATAAGTTGCAAATCCTCTATTCTAAGCCAATTGCTCGTATCTTTGCAAATGGATTGTTGTCCTCGTCCTTTGCATTATCTCGCGGTACTCGTCAGGGGTGTCCTGTTTCTCCCCTTCTCTTTAATTTAGCATTGGAGCCCCTGATCTTGGCTATTAGGCAATCCTCAGTTATTAAGGGAATTGAAGTCGGGGAGATTCAGATTAAACTCTCGGCTTATGCTGATGATTTGCTGCTTTTTACCCAACCTTCATCGGTAGATGCTCTTTTAAATTTGATAGAGAAATATTCATCCCTCACGGGTTATAAAATAAATTGGGGAAAATTGATAGCCTTCCCTTTAAATAATTTTTGTACGGCGGCCTTGATGGCAGAGTTTCCTTTTCAGTGGGAGACAAAACCGATCAAATACTTTGGGGTCCGATATTGTGCTTCTATTGAGGAAACACTGCAAGTTAATTGTAGGATTCTAATGGAAACTGTACGGAATTTGATTTTGGCTTGGTCGCCCTTGCATCTCACGTGGTGGGGCAGGTTGGAGACAATAAAAATGACCATTACCCCTAAAGTAAATTATATTCTGGGTATGCTTCCCTTCATTTTGCCCCCTGCTGTCTATAATAATTTAGAAAGATTAGTCTTAAATTTTCTGAGGGCGGGGAAGCGCTCCAGAATTGCGGCCCATAAGCTAAAGCTTCCTAAGGAAGAAGGAGGAGTTTTATTTCCCGATTTTTATCACTACCACCTGGCCTCTATCTTGCGACAAGGTGCCCTATGGTTGGCATATGACGATCTGTTGTATAGGCCTATCTGGCTAGAGGTTGAAGTGAGATTAACCTCTCCATGTCCAGTCCAGGGGCTTCTTGGATCGAAGGCAACAGATCCTTTAGGGGTCCTTCAGATTATTAGGGCCACACAAGAAGCTTATTTTGCGGTGGCCGCATGGGTAACGAAAGAAAACCCTCCATCTAAAGGCATGCCACTATGGCGTAATCCCTTATTTAGAATAAGGAATCACCTTATAGATTGGAGAAAATGGCAGGATAGTGGAATTTGGGTTCTTGGGCAATTACTGGTGGAGGGCCGCTGGAAAGATTATGCTAGTTTGCGTAAAGAATTTTCGCTACCGAAGGTGTGTTTTTTTCCAGTGGCTCCAGCTGAAGCATTGTGTGCAATCGGTTGTTGCTGATCTTGCTAGCCTGCCAGATTCTGGGTACCTTACTGATATACTTTGCAGTATTGCTGCACAGCCAAAAGCAATTTCGACGCTATATTCCTTTTTTGCGGTAGCTCCTCACGTCCATTGGTAGGCCTTGTTAAGGTCTGGGAAAGAGATGTGGGCGCCACGATCTCCGCTGATGAGTGGAAGATGCTCTGGAAAGCTGCAACCAGAGTTTCTAGGTCTGCAGCGCTTACACAGTCTCTTTTTTTCTTTTTGCACCGTGCGCATATAACCCCGATTAAATTACCCAAATGGGATAAACAGTTGAATGGCCGGTGCTGGACGTGTGGAGAGCAAACTGGAACCCTCTATCATATGATCCTGGAGTGCCCGGGGGTTCAAGGTTTTTGGTCGCCTGTTTGGAATAGAATTCAGGTGGTTTTGGAATTATCTGTCCCTTTGTCATGGAATATCGTTTGTTTATGCTCTGTAGCAGATATCCCGCAGCTGCATAAAGATAAGCATTTTCTATTTAATTACATGATGGCAATAGCCTTAAAACTTATTTTTGAGAACTGGAAGTCTACCTTTATTTTGGACTGGCACATTTGGCGGAACAGGTTATGCCTTAGTGCTAACCTTGAAAAAACATATTACAAGGTACATTGTTGCGGGAGTGTATTGACAAATGTATCGAAGTGGAAACTGTTAGATGATTATGTTGCCAGGCATTCATTGTAACGTGATGTAACCTGATTGAAGTGATAGTATGGCACTCTCCCTTGCTTTTAGTAAAGAGCCCTGGGGGGGGGGGGTTAGTTTGGTTGTGTTTTTCTTTTTAATTTTGTTATTGTATAATGTGTGTTAGTAGTTGTAGTGATTTGATTATGTATGAAAATTTATAAATATAATTTAAAAAAAAGCTTAGTTTACTTATTTACCTTTTTTAGCTATATAACGTCTTTATTTCGACAATTTTCAGTCACCATCTTTTTTTTTTATTTGTCAATCGTTTACATCTGTCTTTTTAAATTTTTAAATAACTTATATGCTACGAGATGTTCTCACTTTTTTTGGACCACCCTGTATATGGACAGAAATTTAAATATTTGAGCTCAAATTGTGACTCCTCTCCCTGTCCCTATTAGGCATCCACCTAGGGCCTTGAGGATCAAGTTGCCTTCTAGCACAATAACAGTCTGCAGTCAAGTAATTAAGGCAAAAATAAGAATAGGACTTTATTTCCCCTCCCCTAAGGATCTCCTTTTATACAACAAAAACCAGGAACAAAAACAGCTTCTTCAAAGAAAAATATATTCTTTTCCTTTGGTATTTTTACAGAGCTTCTGCCCCCTTGTTTAGCACAATGATTCAATATCATCAGAGAAACATAACGTACAGTCCATTGGTGTGGGTTCAAGGTTACAGCTATTATTTTCCCACTGCATTAATTCACAATCCTCCGGGGCTGAAGGTGGGTTAAAATCCTCATAGCTGTTTTCATTGTAAAACCCTCTCTGTGAGGCACTGGTCAGCTTATCAGGAAACTGCTCTAGGCAAGCAGGGTTTTGAATACCCGGTATTGTGTCAGTTTCACTCTGGCTTTCCTTTTCTCTCCAGTAATGTGGAATTACGTCATAACTCCCAGCATTTACTTTACTTCTTATGCCATGCCCTGGACCTCCAGACAAAACAGAGTTCTTAGCTTTTTCTCTCTTAAAGCTAGGTTTCCACCTTCTCTCTGTTGTCCTGGTTCCTCTCTCTGGGCTACGGACAGCTCCTTCCCGGGACCTCCAGCTACCAGCAGTCTGAGCAGTGCTATGGCCACGTTCCTGAGAAGGTTTTCCCCGGCTGCTTCCTGCTACCGGACCACACCTACTGCTTCCTTGATTGAGCAGGCTTCCTTCTGTGTGACATCTGCTCTCAGGCTGGTTGCTCACTCCTCCCAGGTAGCTGCCCCCACTGGCCTCTCCTGGATTTACCCAGCAGCTTTTATCCTCATGTCCTTTGCACGCTGCCTGTGCTTTCATGGACAGGTGATCCTGGTTAGCTTTTAACCTTCCTGCTACGTCAGGACTAGTGTGTGGTAAACTTATTCTATTGCTCTTTTGCCTCCTGTGAGCTGAGTGTGTTTGCTGCCTATCAGACTCCAAGGTAAATTCCTCTTTTTCACCTATTATCATGGGCTCTACACCGGCTACTGTATCACAAAATATAAACATAACCATCAAATATAAATACAACTATTAAATATAAATACACACACCTAAAAGGAACTGATTCATAGAAATTTCTCTTGTAAAGGATTTTAACTAGTTAAGAAAATTTCATACTAAACTGTCAATACACATATCCTATATTTATTCAAAAGGTTTTAACAACAATATTCTATTGAATATTAAAGTGCACTGACTGATAATTCAGAACTTAGTGAACTTTTTTCTATTTCTTCTGGAAAGAAATTTCAAATATTATAAATGCCATAAACACATTCATATTTATTATATGGTAAATTATTCTGATATTAAATTCAACATATATTTGTTAAAATGATTCTAACTTTGTAAATGTTATTTGGTGATAACTATCCACAGAGGAAATAAATAAATGTTAACCAGTATAACATCAACCTAGTTTGAAGCCTATATCCTGATTTTAGATTATTTTATTTCTGGTTGTTGTTCCCTCTTTGATTAGTCTGAGGGGTACCATCCGGTTCTCTCTGATTGATTTGGGAGGTATTCCTTCCAGAATGTAGTGTTTCCTCTGCCCACCCTCTGAGAGATTCAACTCGAGATAACATCTTGACTACCCACTGTGACATAAATAACAGGGGAACAGTAGAGTTGGATGGTCTCCAGGGCCGGCGGTGACAATAGGTTCACCAGGCATCACTATAACTGCATCTCCTACCTGCACCCAGTTAAACATCTTTTGATTAACAGTTGTGGCATCACAGACAATTGCTTTCTACATGACTATATCAAAAAGTATTAGTACGATCTTTGACTCAATGTGCCTTAAAGAACATGCCTGACGTAAACATCTCACTAATGCTCCAGGTACATAGGAAAGATTTAGAAATACTGAAATCATATACAAGAAGCTTCAAAGAACAATGAAGGAAACAAAAGTCTTTAAGAAAAAGAGTCCCTCTTAGTCCAACAATAACATGTAACATGTTTCTTATAAGCCATCTAGTCCACTCTGACTTTTGAAACTTCTGGCATAGCTAACACTTGAAAACCATTACCGCTCAATTCAGCCAGAGACCAAGAAGATGTGGCAGAAAAATTCAGAAATATTTCCCACAGGATTGAATGTCACAGACCACATTAAAATAAATGTTCAGGCATATCTTGATAGATAGCCTATACATATTAGATCCCATGAACTCCATAAGGAAGCTCTTTGGCACAATGTAAGTACTACAAGGCACATTAGTATACATGTGAAACATTGAGATCATACTCCACATACCCTGGGTTAGGTGCCAGGTTCATTGCTGTCATGGTATATGCAAAACGAATAATTTCAATAACAAATTAACACATCACATTGGCACTAATTGACCTCAGGATGGCTAGAGCCCTACATGTAGTGATAAATCACTATAGGGAACAGCTGACGCTCACATCACAGGTCAAGTAGCCATTCTTTCAATCCTTACTTTAAACACAATCACCAATTCTATAACCTCAGCGTTTACTTCTGGGAAAATAAATACTCTAAACCACATTCATCAATAATCTCAATCATACAACTCACACACCATCCATTCATACAAAAGCGTCATAGGCATCCCAGCAATAGGATGAGCGTTGCAAAGGCAATCATTAATATCCTAAAAAGGAAAAGAGAATAAACATAAGGAGCGGTTAACCAAACCCGCTAATAGCATTAATAAACACTTATCTTCAAGAATGCTATGCATCACTCCATTCTTGCAATGAAAGTCCAACGCCCAACCGATATGCTGCAAAGGGCCCCAACAGACAGCACTTCTGTCAGTGGATTTTTAAACTTGCCATCTTTCCCCTGACGAAGCCTTAGTGGTGAAACGAGAGCTTTCATAGGGCTTTTTGGTGAAGGCTATTTTGAATTGAATTAGTTGTAGAGTTCTCTGCGTAGCGCTGTCTGTTGGTGCCCTTTGCAGCATATCAGTTGGGTGTTGGACTTTCATTGCAAGAATGGAGTGATGCATAGCATTCTTGAAGATAAGTGTTTATTAATGCTATTAGCGGGTTTGGTTAACCGCTCATGTTTATTCTCTTTTCCTTTTTAGGATATTAATGATTGCCTTTGCAACGCTCATCCTATTGCTGGGATGCCTATGATGCTTTTTGTATGAATGGATGGTGTGTGAGTTGTATGATTGAGATTATTGATGAATGTGGTTTAGAGTATTTATTTTCCCAGAAGTAAACGCTGAGGTTATAGAATTGGTGATTGTGTTTAAAGTAAGGATTGAAAGAATGGCTACTTGACCTGTGATGTGAGCATCAGCTGTTCCCTATAGTGATTTATCACTACATGTAGGGCTCTAGCCATCCTGAGGTCAATTGGTGCCAATGTGATGTGTTAATTTGTTATTGAAACATTGAGTTGTTTGGGAGTGTATCTATTTTTCAAGGGCGGTTTGTGTAATTTTTAGATTTCGTTTTGCTCTTTGACAGTTGGTTGTTTCTATATGCAAAACGAACCCATTTAGAGACATTGCCCCCAAAAGAAAACATAGGGATATGTTTACTAAACTGCTGTAATGTCACTCACGTTAGGTTCCACGGTAAAGGTACAGATGCCCATATAAAGGCATGGGTGGTGCATCATTACAGCAAGCTGTATCAGCTAACGCACGTTACAAGGCACCTTATAAGGCACCTTACAAGGCACAGTACAAGGCGCCTTGTAAGGTGCCTCATAAGGCGCCCTATAGGGCTCCTTAGGCTAAGCCCCATATTAGGCACCCCTGGACAAGGCACTGTAGAAGACACCCTGGGCTATGGAACCATAAGTTAAGTTGGCCTAACAAGGTTACGGTGCCCTAGGTTAGTGTGCCCTAAGGGCTGCAAGGTGCCACAGGATGACATGCATGACCTGTGAGGAACAGAGACAGATGTAGCCCTAACACTAGATAGAGCACTCAGGAAAGGCAATAAACAGGTGAATGAAGGAGGGAGAGCTGGGAGCAGCTGGACCCGCTATATCTGTGGGCATCCCATGTGGCTGCCAGTACTGATGACAAACATGGTGGGGGCAACTGTACCACAGCACAGGGTGTTGGCAATGTAAAGTACTGGAAAGACAGTTGGTGGCAGACGATGGGAATATGTGTCCCCCAGTGGAGGTGGAGGTGGCATGATAGTTACAATGATGGGTGGACAGAGGAGTGGTGGTGCCATGTAGATCAGGCACAGGCGAGGCAAGCACGATGAGGCGCAATGCAGGAAAGGGTAGCAGTGCAGGACATGGGGTGGCAGACTGCACAGGCAGACAGGACTCTACACAGCTGACAGATGGAAATAGATAGACCGAGGGAATGTTGGCAATTGTGGCGAGAGTATTATGGGCTGGCAGCACAGATCTGCAAAAATATGACCGTTACAGGCATGCACACTATTTGAGTAAGACAGGCATGAGAGGAGGGAACAATGAGGAATTGAAACCATGAACACTGCCAAGAATGGCATTGTATTAACCAGTAGGCTATACCTCCGTGGTGTATGTCACAGCAATGGCTGGGTACAGAAGGACTGTAGGTCACCGCACAAACTGTCTGCTCTTAGTGCCAGAATAGGGTAACCCTACCAGTACCCAAAATGCAATGCACATGCTGAATAGCTGTCTACAGCTGATCACCAAATGGGGTCTGCACCTCTCCAGTACCTCAGCTTGGAAAGACGAACTAACAGTGTGTGATACAGCACAGTGTAGCTACAGACCATGCCATTGTGCAGGTTCTGTGTTCACCGAGGGATAGGATGGGTGCCCAGCACTAGGTCCGCAGTACATGTGGTGCTAGAGATAGATCCTGCTGTACATCCCCATCACTACCAGTGTGTGACAGGTGTTCCTTGCAGTACAGCCGAAGGTAATTCGGTGTCCATCTGTATCCTGCAGTCATATGTGGCCCTCTTGGACCGGACACCACCCAGATTAGTGTGTACCCTGTGTTAGGGTCTGGCTGACATGGGCACCTGTTATCAGGGCAGAGGGGTTTCCAAACTTGCATGAGGTTTGTGTAGCAGTGCCTTGATAGTTCAAAGTGGTATACACTACATACCCCAAAGGGCTCACATCACCCTTTTTGTAGGTAAGGAACAGGTGCCCCAGACCCTGTGAAGCAACCTCCATCCTGCTGGTATGCGACAGCCCTCCAGGGTTGGTGAGCTAGAACCATACCTGTGGCTGGGGCAGTGGCAGACCAGCAGCAATAATGGGGTTAGCTCTGGAAAACCCCAACTGCCTCACACCACTGTCTGCCAGTCACCAGCAGACAGCACAGTCAGACTGCACCGTATAGGTGTTCCAACCATGCACAGTCTAACTGCACACAGTCCACTAGCCAATCCATAGTACATGCTCACAGACGAACTATGTGTACCAAGCAGGCATCTCAGTGATTGCGGCCCCAGCACTGGGGACACAACAGGATCACTGGAGGCAGATAATATAGATTGCTATGTGGGAACCTAGACATGCCATGGTCACTGCTCAGTCAGAGTGAGTGTTCTCCCAGCATGCCATGCTGTGGCCACCCTGTCCATGCAGGCGGTGGTCGGGCACTACAATGTCCCAGCCATTGCCCCACACCCTGTGAAGATGCATCCTGGCCAATCCGCCCTGTCCGGGCCATACCCACAACACTTTGCTCCTCATTATGCACATATTCAGGCTAACGCTGGTAACAGTGGGACATTGTGGGCCTGGTGAGTTGTGAGCAGCCACAAAACAATGGATAGACATACACACACACACACTCCTATTGCAGCATTGTGCACAGATAGGGGTGATTGGCAACCCTGCCAGCCACACTGGTCCTGATCACAGTGCTGACATTGCTAAACGGTGCAGAAGGTAGTAGTAGTGCCCTGGTGATAGCTGCAGCTCAATGCTGGGGCCAACAGCCTGACTCTCCATGCATCTTTGGATTGTGGAGCCTGTGTGAGTGGGTGTTTGTACCCCTGTTCGTCGCTGCTTTGGGCTTTGCACATGTTGCTGTTGTATCTGCATTGTAGGGTAAAACATAGGGATATGCTCTGCAGGAACCACAGCTGGGGCTTGAACCTGTGACCCTCTGCTTCTGGACATATTCAATGGGTGTACTGCACCACACTGTTGCCACAGATGCATGGTGGTCCCTGGGGCTACCTGTATCTTTCCTCAGCCAGACCTTTCATGTTGCACTGCACACCACGTACTGGTACAGGGCATGGCCTAGGTCCACTTCAGGCAGGTGCCACTGCCCCCTCCAGCACGGGAACACCCCCCTGCCATGCTGACACGGCCATATGCTGTTGGTGCTGGTAGTGCGCAGTCCGAGGCCACCCACTGTGTGGGTAGGTGGTCACCTAGGGAGGGGGGTCTGGGGCATGGGGCATACATGAGCATCCTCACATCCTCCCCATCACCGCCTACCAATAGTCTGTTCTTTCCGCTTGGGGGAGGGTTGGCTGGGGGTATGTCAGGTCAGTGCCCTGGCAACTGTTAGCTTGGGTAGACCAGGTAGATGTAGGTCAATGTTCCCTCTAATTTTCTGTAGGCTGTGTGCGCATAAAATATCAGCTGTGCAGCTTTTGAAGGAAGGTTACATTTTTGTGTGCCACATAACAACACTCGGAGTTATATACTTTAAAATTTGACTACACGTCAGAATACAGTATGTATACCACATTGATTGCACTAGAAAATATTGTAGAACTTGTGAAAACCGTAAATACACAACAACTTTTAAATTTTAAGACGTCTGTGTTGTTTTCTATCAGAATCAGAACCGTAATTTTTGTGCGCTCTGTTGTAAAGTATGTGCGCTCGCTTGGCAAGGTGTGTGCGCGTGCACACGCGCACAGCTTAGAGGGAACAGTGATGTAGGTGGATTGTGTTTGGACTTTGTCAGCTGCTGTCATGATGATTTCTGGTTTCTTTGTTTCTATGTGCCACCTAGGTGCCCGCCTAGTCCACCCTGTGCCCCTGCAGCCTCCTATGCCCCACTTGCACCATTGCTATAGTGGCCTTTCATACTTGGGCACTATGCTGGTGCTGGACATTGAGCACTACTATCACGTTTCTTGGGCTCCCTGTCTATGCTATACATTGCTGACACTTAAATGGTTTCTCTCTCCTGCAAATGTGCATCTAACGGCAGGTTTTCATTCATGGTAGGATTCATCCCTTCAGTTCAGCACGTTAGTGTGCAAGGAGCTTCTCCCCGCCCACTCCCCATCCATTGATCTCTTCCCCCCCGCCCTCTCTCCACCCTCTGCTGTGTTTACCGCTGCCGGGGACATTAACAATCGTTAAGTAACGTTAACGCGTGTTAACGTTACATACCGCGCGTTAACGTTATATAACGCGCGGTCTGTAACATTACTGCAGTTTAGTAAACATACCCCTATGTCTTATCCTGCTACCGTACACTGGCCTAACCACCAACATATATTATGTAGCTTAACATTCGATGCTTATCCTTATAAAGCCATTAAATCGACATTTAGCTTCCCAAAGGGATCAAAGCTCTTGGATCGATGCTTGAAAAAAAGCTAAATCCTCCAGTACCGAAGAATGCTGCAGCAGGCATCACAGGTCTTTTGAAACAGATCTTTATAGTCCACTTTTCAATTTGCAGCTCAAATATAATATTTAAAGTTAACCCAACGTTGTGTTTTGGGCTTTAGATCCTCCTAGCCCTTTTTCAAAACATCTGCAACAAAGTTTTGAAAAAGGGCTAGGAGGATCTAAAGCCCAAAACACAACGTTGGGTTAACTTTAAATATTATATCTGAGTTGCAAATTGAAAAACGGACTATAAAGATCTGTTTCAGAAGACCCGTGACGCCTGCTGCAGCATTCTTCGGTACTGGAGAATTTAGCTTTTTTTCCAGAATCGATCCGGGAGCTTTGATCCCTTTGAGAAGCTAAGTGTCGATTTAATGGCTTTATAAGGATGAGGATGAGGATCGAATGTTAAGCTACATAATATATGTTGGTGGTTAGGCCAGCGTGCGGTAGCAGGATAAGACATAGTGTCTTTTGAGGTGGATTATTCGTTGGTCTTAGGACAGCACTGGTGTGTGTCCATTTAGCAGCTTAGGATCTTTTTAGTCCTAGTTGGATTTATTTCCCACACTAAATCGATTGTACCCTGTGGATTTGGTGTAGCCCTTGGGTAATTCTTTTGGGGTTGCCTCCCTATACAAATAATAAAAAAGAAAAAAAGGAACGTTATGCTACGAGAGGATTTTTTTATCTTCAAGGCATTAGTTCCGACAAAAATTTTAATTCTTATAGGTATAATACTATAATGTAAGCATCCACTATGTACCTGTAAATATGTAAAATATGTTTAAAATACAAGTTCTATCTGTTTGTTGTACATAAGTTAACACACGTTTAATGTAATCCACTGTTCTTATTGAATGTAAATCACTTTGACCCGGAGAAAAGCAGTATATAAGTCCAGCTAAATAAATAAATAAAATAATAGATGCCCTAGCTTTCAGCAAGTCAGGGTGCCCGGCGAGTCCCCATACATAACGGCCACCCAGTGCAGGTGGTCCTCAGTGGCAGCACGGCAAGGTCACTTGTATGGCAGTGGGCTGACTTGACAGCAAAAGAGGAGGGTATGTCGCATATTGGCTCAGGTGACTAGTTTGGAAACCCTGCCCTGCTGTACATATGTTGCACATGTATAGATTTTTGTATTGATTATGTTGATCTTATAGATATATTTGTATTGATTTTGATGATCTGATAATAAAGCTGCAGCCAAGTTTTACCCACAATCATTGAGTAAGGTGTTCATTGTGTTTAGGGAAAGAGGGCAAAGAGCTTATGTTTCGGAGAGGGGCAGACTTGTCCCATGTTAAGCACGTGTATCATGTATGCACAACTACCGCCGGCAAATGGTGCATATTAGTGTAATTTACGTATAAAAAAAAGTTGCTCCTATATCTTCATTTTTTGATCACTTAGATATTGCAATTAAAATAACTTGAAATTTAAGCTCATCATTCCAGCAACACTCTTCTTCCACCTGTCTCCAAATCTGGACATCCCATTACCTTATTTCAGTCTAGGGTAGCTCTAAATGCTTGCCCTTGGACTGCATCCATGTTAGTTGCCACTGGGGGTGATCTATCCATGTATCTATCTCTCTTATGTTCCCCGTGCCAGAGGACGCTAAAGCAGTACTGTAAGACCTTTGAAATACTTATTAATGTTTTGTGAATCTGAAAGGAAGGTACCTGAAGCAATATATGAAAAGCACACATGAGCCCGAGAGCTAGATGTGTAATTTTGATTATTGGTTCTTACTGGCTAATAATTGTTAGTCTTGTACAGTACATATTTTAAATGCACTTTATTAAGAACACACTCACACGTTATTCAAGAGAAAGTGTAACCTGTACAAATATTAAGGGTGACATTTGAGGACTGGCTACATGGAGAGTGTATTTATTTTGTCTGTCACTTAATCCATTTAATATTTTTATAAACTTGTTGGACCATGGCTTGAGCCTTAAAAAAAGAGATAGTAGTGACCCATCGATAACACTGCACTGTAGATGATCTGAAGCTTTATACTTCCAAGTGAACATCACTCGGCAGAACAAATAAGTATGAAAAGCTTCTTAGATGATAACAAGATGACTTTTGCTTGGTCAAACATGCAGTTAAAGGAACTGATGAGTCTTCTCGGTAGTGCAGCCCCACACTCTGGAACTTGCTCCCAGAGAGGCTCTGCCTAACTCAAGATTACTACTTCTTCAGGAAGCAGGTGAAAGCTTCGTTCTTCTCCCAAAACCATAATGGTTGTGGTGATTGACTATCCAGTTGGTCATACTGCATCAGGACTAGCTTGACACACACTACCAACTGTACATATAATAATTTCCCCTCAGTCTAGCCACCCACTTTTATTTATCCCAATGCCTTTGTCTGTCCCATCTTGTTTGTGGAACATGTTTACTAAAGTGTGGTAATGGTGCACATTTTAGCATGCAGCAGGGTGGGCAATGGGCATAGCATGGGTGTCTCTGTTGATGACAGGTACTGTGCAGGATGGCACTGCCTGCCAGCTGCTAAAAGCATGGCTACTGCCCATACAAAAAAAAAAAGTGGCATGCCACATCAATGCCCCCATTCTGCCCCCCCCTTCAGAATCAACCTCCCCAGACATTACACTCAACAAATTCTGCCCCCACCCCCGTCTTTTACCCAGGGCTCCCTGTGGTCTAGCAGTCTCCCTTACTACTAGGGGTCAGAGCTGCTATTTTGTCAGCCGCTATAGCCAGTACAGGAGCAGAGAGGGACCATTCCTGACCTGTACCTATTGTACCCATCCACTCCTTTCCTGGCTGTAGTGGCTGACAAAATAGAGGCTCTTATGCCTAGCAGTAAGGGGAGTTGCTCCTGCCTGTAGCCATCTAGACCACTAGCGAATTTTGAGTAAGGCTTGGGGGTTGGGTTCTAAAAACATTTTTCTTCTGGTTGTCAAAATGTAGCATCCCTATCAAGGGTGGAGGTTCCTAAGCAGCGGTAAAATATCACATTTCACTACAGCTTAGTTTACCACAGTCAAAAAGCCCTTATACAGCAACTTGACCTCTAGGGGTAGTAGCTTGAGAGTACCACTAGGGGTAACAAGCACCATTTTGAGCCTGGTGCCAGAACGGGTAGGAGCAACCAAGGATCATGCCTGCCCAGTACTCCCTAGACCTCTAGGGAAGGATTCAGATTGCTCCAGGGAGTTGGAGGGAATCCTTGCATGACAGGGCATCATCCCTTTTAAGATGACAGCCAGGAGCATCAGGCCAAGTGCTAGCGGGCCCAGTGTTCCTGGCCTGAATTAACACAACTTGTGGAGTTCAATTCAAGCTGCATTTATTTACCAGGGGCATTACTAGCCTGCGGTACTGAGTTCCCTCAGGTTAGTGACTCCTCCGGTAAACTAAGCAATGGGTAAAATGTGGTATTTTATCACAGCTTGGTAACTTCTCCCCTTAACAAGCATGCTAGATTTTGACAACCAGAAGAAAAATGATTTCAGTTTAAATGAAAGAAATTGATGATCTGTCACCTAGTTTGCTATATTAATGGAGTTTCAACTAATACTGATAACTGAATTAGTAAAAAGGCTTAATTTTATTTATTTTATTTAGCTGGATTTATACACCATCTTTTAGCAGGTCAAAGCAGTTTACAGGAAACAAAGATATTTACAGTTACAGTGGAACTATTTACCATGTATAGCATGCATTGGATAAATGTAGCTAGTTAATCAACTATGTACAAAGATTACAATTTCAGGGTTTTTGATTACATGGGGTTGGGTAACTATATACAGTAAGCATCAGGCAAAAATATCAGGTGGAGGGGTCCTGGGGGTTATGTGGTGGGATTGAAATGTTCCGAGAAGAGGTGGGTCTTTAGGTGTTTTTGGAAGGTGCTGAGGTCAGAGATGCTTCTTAGTGAGTCTGGTAGTGTGTTCCAGATGGAAGGCGCATAGAGTTGGAAGGCTCAAGCACAGACTTGTTTGTTGACTTTCGTTCTGGCATGGGGGATGATAAGGATATTCCTTGTAGAGGCTTGTCTTGATTTGTTAGGTTGGGGGGGGGGGGGGCAGGTTTGAAGCAGAGTGTGGATGTGAGTGGGGAGGTTGGCATGGATGGCTTTGTGTGTCAGGAGGGTTTTGTATTTTATCCGAGTGGGGAGCAGTAGAGTTGTTTGAGGATGGGTGTGACATGGTCCTGTTGGGTTGCTCCCTGGAGGATGCATGCTGTTGTGTGTAGTGCAGTCCATAGATGGTATATTGTGGCTTGTGAGAGACCCTAGTAGATAGAGTTGCAGTAATCAAGTTGCGGGAGTATCATTGCTTGGAGGGCAGTGGAAGTCTGGTGGTTCGAGGAGTGGGCAGAGATGTTGCAGTGTTTTTGCTTTGTAGTATATTGCTTTGGTGGTTTTGTTTATATGGGCTCTGATGTAGAGGTGTTGGTCTAGGGTGATGCCAAGATACTTTAATTCCATCTGGACTTTCACTTGGGTGTTGTTCAGAGTTATGGTGGTGGGGGGGGGGGAGTGTTGTCCTTTGTTTTGAAGAGGGCACCTGTTTTTTTGTAGTTGATTTCTAAGTTGTTGAATTTTAGCCAGTTGGCAACATTGGCAAAGCATTCTTGATGGGCAGAGTAGGAGGGTTGCTTTGTGTTGAATGTTCCATATACATGATGCCATCTGTGTAGATGTGGAAGTTGAGGTCATGGGACTTGATGATTGAACAGAGTGGTCGAAAGTAGGTATTGAATAGGAGTGCTGATAGGGTGGACCCTTGGGGTACTCCTTGTGTTTGGTGGTACGAGCTGTTGGTTAGGTATTATGCAAACCATTATAGACCTGTGTTCTGGATTCCGGTGGATCTAATATGTTAAGAAGAATATTGTGGTTAACAGTGTTAAAGGCTGCAGAGATACCAGGAAGATCAGTAGGAACCTGATTGGTATTCTGTATTGCTTGTATTAGGTTGTTTATTAGAGCAATCAATAGTGTTTCCACTCCGTGAAGGGGGTGGAATTCATGTTGTTACGGGTCAAGAAGGCTGTTCCTGTCAATATGGTCCTGCAGTTGGTGTTGAATGCTTTTTTTCTATGAGTTTAGCAGTGAAGGAGAGGCTGACAATAGGTCTGTATGAGGTTGGGTCAGAGGGGTTGAGGTCTGGTTTCTTCAGAGTGGGATGTATAGATGAGATTTTTAGGCATTTTTCCTTGTTGGAGCACAGATTGGGTGATTTTGGTGAGTGTTGGACTAAGTTCCTTCTTGGCTGCCTTGATCCAGATTGGTCGAGGGGTTATGATGTTGTGTTGAGAAACAATATGATGTTTTCAATGTGCTCCTTGTTGATGTTGCCAAAGGAGGACCATGGGTTTGGGTGGATGGCTTCATGGGGCGGGGGGAAGGGCTGGTTCTGGTTGAGGGTGAAGCTGTTTGTAGTGCGGTGCCAGCTGTTGGGGGGTGATCGTGATTTCTTAGCTGTCGGTGGATAGGGCTGTCAGTTGTTTTATGAGGTCAAAGAGTTCCCTTGGATGATTGATTGAGTTAATTAATTAATTTAACATTTATTATATAACACCTTTCATGATATCAAGGCAGTTTACATTGAACAAACTGAAATTACATTAAACAGGGCATTATAACTTGGAGATAACTATTTTACAAGGAACATGGGCAATGGAGGGTTAAATGGCTTGCCCAAGACCACAAGGAGCACCTGTGGGACTAGAAACCCAGGTCCTTCCGGCCCAAGGTTGCTATCCTCTAGTCTAGAGGGATTTGAACCCCCGACCTTCCAGCCTGAGGTAACTTGCCCCAACCACTAGGTCACCCATTTACTTTGTGCAGTATTCATGTTTCACCTTGTCTGTTGTGGTACAGTATTCGTTCCATATTCTTAGATAGTTACATTTGTCCTCATGGTCTGTCATTTTTTGTCATCTCTGTTCCAGCTTTCAAAGTTGAGCTTTGAACATGTGTAGGGCTGAAGTGTACCATGGGGTTTTGGGGCATCTACTGAATGAGGGTAGTGTAGTAGTAGTTGTTGCAGTGGCTGCTTTTTCAATGAAGTGGTTCCACAAGCATGTTTGGGTCGGTTAATAGTTGAGGAGGAATCTCTTCTATGAAGTTTTCCTTGTTGAACTGTTTGAACAGTCTTCTAGTTGTGTAGTGGGTGAGGGGTATGCTGGAGCTGGTGTGAGGGAGGGAGAAACTGATTTATGGTCTGACAAGGGTACTGGGTGGTTTTGAATGGAGTGGGGGGAGGGCCTGCATGAGTTGTATGGTTGTTGAAGAATATCAGAGCAAGTGTGTTTACTGCTTAAAAGATAGAAAGTAGAGGGTAGGGCTAAATGGCCAATTTTCCCAATGGAGAAAGGTGAATAGTGGTGTACCCCAGGGATCTGTGCTGGGTCCGCTGCTTTTTGACATATTCATAAATGACCGGGAAAAGGGAACAACAAGTGAGGTTATCAAATCTGCAGATGACACAAAACTATTTAAAGTTGTTAAAATCCATGAGGATTGTGGAAAAATGCAAGAGGATCTTGATAAATTTGAAGACTGGGCATCAAAATGGCAGATGAAATTTAATGTGGATAAGTGCAAAGTTATGCACCTAGGGAAGAACAACCCAAACTATGGTTATATTCCACATTAGGAACCACTAACCAGGAAAAAGATTTAGGCGTCATTGTGGATAACCCTTTGGCTCAGTGTGTAGCAGTGGCCAAGAGAGCAAATAGAATGCTAGGTATCATAAGGAAAGGAATGGAAAATAAAACAAAGGATATTATAATGCCTCTATATTGTTTCATGGTGCGACCGCACCTTGAATATTGTGTGAAATTCTGGTCGCCGTATCTTAAAAAGGATATAGCGTTATTAGAAAAGGTTCAGAGAAAAGCCATCAAAATGGTAAAGGTGATGGGAGCTTTGTCTTAACACAATCTAACAGATTTTGTTTTATGCTTTTATATGTCTTAGTGTGATACTTATCAGAATATGATTTTGCCTATGAGTTTATGAATAACACTTGTGTTTCTTATACATATTATTTATTTATTATCGTGTTCTTACAGTTTTTCAAATTATGCATTTAGTTTTTTATGGTTTTGTACTTGTGTTTTAA
The DNA here is from genome assembly GCA_033557465.1 of Ichthyophis bannanicus. Taxonomy (NCBI): domain Eukaryota; kingdom Metazoa; phylum Chordata; class Amphibia; order Gymnophiona; family Ichthyophiidae; genus Ichthyophis; species Ichthyophis bannanicus. The sequence goes on from CM066037.1 coordinate 172,078,625, forward strand.
TTCATTTAAAATGTGTTTTTAGTATAAGGTGAGCCAACCCCTGAAGAAGAGTTTTTCAAAACACGGCCTGTGTCAGGTCAGGTCTCCCTTAATATATATGGATCAATAAAGCATTGGTGAGAGTTCATACCTGCCTACGTCTTTGTACTGTTTGCTGTTTGCCTGCGTGGCAGTATGCTGCTTTGCCTTAGTGTTACCTCTTTTCCTACAGAATGTTGATGCGGAAGATAAAAGAACTTTATTAGATGTGCCCTGCTGAACACAATCAGCTAGTCCACATTTTTGCTGTAGCAGTGTTTCTCATGCTAGTCCTGGAATAGCTCTCAGCTAGTCCGGCTTTCAGGATAGCCACAATGTATATGCATGATAGATATGCATGCAAAAAATATGTATTAAATATACTTATTCAAGAGGTTCATCGCTACTGTTGATGTCACAGCACCTGCTCTAACTGAAAGCAGCATGAAGCCCTCCACATCTGCTAATCCTCACTTTTAAATACACCACATATTTGACCTCTCAACATTTTTAAAAAAATTATTGTACTTAGAAATGGCTTCTCAAAGTAAAACTATTTGTTATAACAGGGGCTAATGGCTATAGCACTCACTGCCAAGTGTAAAGCAACGTATTGATAAAAAATAGTTTTCCTTTTTACAAAATTGGCTAGTTTTTGAAGAAAATTTAGCTGTAAATTTAGACGACACCTGCCAACACTGGAGTAAAATCACACATATGTTTCACAGATCCATGTGGTATTAGTATCTGCTAATCAGCTGTTTCAGATGGCATGGGAGCAAGCAAAGAAGCAAGCTTTAACAGGACTGGCTTACTTTGGAAGGAGGGGAGGGAGTGAAAGCCTAGTGGAGAAGTGGAGGCAGCTGGACTTTCTGGAAGCTGGCTGACTAGGAAGACAGTTTCCCTCACATCCAGGCTGTAATGTTGGACTGAAAGGTAGGGCTTGTAAGCTACAAGCACAGTGAGAGAGTAGGTTGTGTGCGTATGTGAAGACAGGGGAAAGAGGCTAATGAGTGTGATTCTAAGAAAGAGCAGGACACCTACCTCTCTCTTCCCCTTCTTTCTTTTTTGTTTAATTTTTTTATTTATGGAGTTTTCAAAATATATACACAAGAAATTACTTGTTACAGAAAAGAAAAAAACAAAACAATAGACAAGGGGGAGAGGGGGGAGATACCCCACACCCCTTGCCCTATCAAATCAGGAAAAGGCATAACATTTCACTAGTCCACCATACTTCTTAGGAGAGACCAAACCTCAATTCACAGGAACCTATTTACAAGAAATAAGACAATATTGGTGCAGTGCTACCTACTATACGAGATCAATTCAAAGGGGAGATGCCATCATGGATTCACAGACTCCTGAGAAATACAAACACTTTTACTAACCACAAACTGAGTAAGGTGGGAGTGATCAAAGAAGATATAGTTCACACTGGTATTTCATCAGACATTTACAGGGATATCGCAAGAAAAACCAACCCCCCCAACTGCAAAACCTTTGGATGCAGCAATAAAAATGGCTGCCTACGCTTTTGTTTGGCCTTCAAGACATCAAGAAACATCCTAATAGGAGCATCTATAAATAACTCATTTCTAGACTTAAAATACATCTTCATCAGCCAGTCACGGTCACTTTCCAAAGCCAAAGTCAGCAAACGTGTAGATCTCTGAATAGCCTCAGGTTCCGAGGTCTCTAAAAAACCAGTCAGGTCTAAAGAATCAAAAGCAGGTTTCCAAAGTGGTGAAGACAATACAGGCTCTTTTCGCTTAGCGGCCATCAAGTAGAAAACCCTTGCAAGGGGAGGAATGGACTCCACAGGTATTTTCAACACTTAGGTAAGATATGAATGGAAAGGTTCCTTAAGAGAAATAGTAGGAACCCTTGGAAAATTTAATAAACACAAATTCCTTCTCCTCACAGAGTTCTCCAAAGACTCTATCTTCAGATGAACATTTAATAAATGTACTTTAGTCACAGTACCTGACACACCACTATCTTCAAACTTCACTTCCAATTGAGACACTCTAGTTGCCAATGCATTAACTGACTGCTTCTGTTGTTCCAGAGCTTGGAGATAACCAGCCAACAAAGCCTGAAATAAGGCAAAATGGGCAAGAAGAGAATATTCCAAAGTCTATAAGCCACCCCACAGTCTCCAAAGTAATATTGGCCGGTTTCTGCAGCATAGTTTTCAATAGCAGAATCCAGGACCAGGCATGAACTTAAGTCTTCCTGGTCCCCCGCACACTCCAAACTGGAAGCCATGACCCCTAGCTCCCCAGTGGGAATTGCAGCCAGTACCGAGACAGCTGCCACACACTCCACCCCCACTGACATCTCTGCACTGATGGCAGAATCCACCACCGAGGCTCTGACATCAGGGATAGAGGGCTGTGCTGGGGCAGATCTCAGTTCCGGGCTGAGAGAGATGTCATGCTCAGAAGATCCCATGGAGCCCCCTTCCACCCCTGCAAGCTTCAGCAAGCCATTCACTGGAACACTTTCTACTGCACCAACGGGCCAAACAAACTCGTTGAGTGGCCCCTTAACCAGAGGTGCACTCTTCAGTGGTTCCCATACTTTAGCCTTGCGTTTCCGTGAGGGCAGGGCAGGGCAGTGCGCAGAGGCGACGACTCTGGATGCGAGCCAGGCCTTTCCTATGGCTCGCCCCAGCTGCAGGGGGGGGGGGGGGGGAGCGCTGCAGGCAGACCAGCATCCCACCACAGCCAGCACCTAGCAGCTGACTTAGAACTGGTGTGGACTGGGGGAATCCGACTGTTTAATTAAAACAGAAGTAGGAAAAAAGCAGGAGCCTCCAAGAAGACAGCACACGTCTGCCATCTTGGTCCCCCCCCCCTCCTTTCTCCCTGACTCTTTTGTGTAGATCCTGGAACTTCTCTTCCTTCCCAAACTTTCCCACAACCTCTTTTCTCACTGTCTACCGCAGAGGGTTTAAACCCGTTCTCCATACTCTAGTACTGGAATTGGCCACTCCTAATATAGAGAGCCATAGTCCATGAGAGAGATTTGCATACAATTGAGGCAATGCATGCTCTGTATCCTTGCTTTCCTATTTGAAATAGGTGTTCTTTTCCACTTTTGTAATTTTAGCTAATGTAAACTGCCCTGATAACTACCCAATGTAGGGGGTTATTGAAAGTTTGAAATAAACATAAGCAGAATTTTCTGTGCTAGTATGGACACTGAATGCAGGAAGGAATCTAACGCAAGTATAAACAATGTGCAAATGGATAATAATGAAACAATTAGCTATGCAGTGCAAATGCAAGAACACCAGAAGGCAGAGCTCAACTTGAGATTTTAACGCAAGATCTGAGAAAGCATTAAGGATTAGGTTATAGGTCCGAAGTCAGTGCTGATGAGGAATTTCTACTCCTTTTAAGCGTATGTAATCAGCAACTTCTTTCTGGTTTTGCTTTAGAGTGTGCTGGGGAAAAAAAAACAAAGCAGGGGAAGTGTGCTCGATTGCTAGTTGGTACATAAACAGCAATATGAACACCAAATTATTCAGAGAACAACTACTACTTGGAATCATGTTGCTGTTTATGTGCCAGATAGCAATCCAGCACAGCTGCCAGGTTTTTTTTTAAATGTGCAGGATATAGGTACTGCTATATTCTATGTGCTTGCTCCCCTTGTTTAGCATAGACTTTTTGCAAAAGCTCATTTGCATACCAATTACTTACAACAGCCATGTCCAACAGGTAGATCATGATCTACCTGTAAATCACGGAAGGGTCAGAGGTAAATCGCCAGCCCCACTTGGCTCCATCTCTCTAGCAGCTTGCCCCATCGCTAGGAGAGAGCTCGTGCTGGCAGGTCGTCTGCTGAGGGCTTGCCGCCGCTGCTGATCCTTTGCCTGTCTTTGTTCCCTGCCTGTGGGAATCTTGCATGCAGGTGTATTGGGGGCGCTTGTTGTTTTCATGCCAATAGTTTGTGGGTACCCCAGGGGGCCACCACCCACACCCTGCAACAAGACACCACAGGCCCAACGTCATACCTGGTCTCCTGCCTCTCAGAATCACCCATTCCTGCCCCCGCCCCAACACCCCTTAGAAGTGTGTTATATACCAGGCGATATTAATTCGCCAGGGTTTACCTGAATACACTTACCATATTAGTTGTGTCGTGTGCTGGTTGTTGGTCGCTTTATAGTTTGCTTTCATTAAACGTTTTTGGGCAGACACAACAAAGTGTCAAGAATTTGGTGATTTTGGCAGGCTTTTCCAATTTTGTTCTAACTTGCCTATGCCTTACCTTCGAATTGGTTCAAACCACTGTGACTTTTGCTTGCCTCTGCAATTCTATTTTGCCTAGCCTTTGCGTTGATTCTATACTGTGTGCAGAATTTATTAAATCGCATGTGGTGGTATTTGAACTTGTTTGGCGATATTTGATTTTATCTGGTTTGCTGAGTTTTTTGATGATTGTTTGGTGGTATTTGATTATTGGTGCCAGTATGATGAATTCTTATTTTTACTTTTGGAACTGCATGGGTGGTTTTGGCATATCCAGTCCTTGTATTGCACATCATCCAGAGGTCTTCAGTTCCTTTTGATCTTTAATACTTTGGGACAGTTTAGGACCCAAATCCAGCCAGTGTTTATACTAACTTAGCAGATTTGGCCTTCTTACATTCAGCCACCCCAGTATAATAAAGATGAGTGTTCCAAAGAAGAGCAAAACCTATCACTTTCATGATGAATGGGAAATGGACTACTACTTCATCATGGTGAAAGACAAGTGTTGTCTAATTTGTAACGCCCCAATATCCTTGCCCATTAAGGGTAATCTGGAACGTTATTATAAGGTTCTGCATAGCAATAAGTTTGATGCTGATTTTCCACCCAAAAGTGAAATTCGTAAACTGAAGCTCAAAGAACTTAAATCAAAATTGGCTACTCAGAGAAGAGCCACCAAAATGGTAAAGGGGATGGAAGGCTACTCCTATGAAGAAAGGCTAAAAAGGTTGGGGCTCTTTAACCTGGAAAAGAGACGGCTGAGGGGAGATATGATAGAAGTCTATAAATTAATGAACGGAGTGGAACGGGTAAACGTAGATCGATTGTTTACCTTATCAGAATATAGAAAGACTAGGGGACATGAAATGAAGCTACAGGGTAAACTATTTAAGACTAATAAAAGAAAATATTTTTTCACTCAACGTGTAATCAAACTCTGGAATTTGTTACCGGAGGATGTAGTAAAGGCTGTTAGTGTAGCTGGGTTTAAAAAAGGTTTGGACAAGTTCCTAGAGGAAAGGTCCATAAACCATTATTAAGAAGGGACCCAGGATATCAATGCTTGAACCAATACAAGCATTGTGGAACCTGTGTCCCTTGGGGAAACTGCTAGGTACGTATGACCTAGATTGGCCACTGTTGGAAACAGAATACTGGGCTTGATGGACCTTGGTCTGACCCAGTATGGCATATCTTATGTTCTTATGTACTCAGCAACAGTTGATGGCGAAGCCAAGGTCACATTCAGTCAATGCAACCATAGCATCCTTCAAGGTCAGCAACCTCATCACAAAGAAATGCAAACCTTTCACTGAAGGGGAATTTGTAACAGATTGTTTTCTTGAAGCAGCTGACAATCTTTTTGAAGGATTTACAAATAAGAAAGAGATCATAGCTGCTATTCAAGATGTACAATTGTCAAGAAACACCATCGTGCAGCAAATAGAAAAGATGTATGGAGACACAACTGAACAATTGTTGGAGGATGTTTCAAATTGTGTTGCTTTCTCACTCCAAATGGATGAATCTACAGACATAAATACTAGTAACTGGGCTATGTCTCTTATCTGGATGTTTTTTGATGACTTCAGTGTTAAAGAAGAACTACTTTGAATGATTTCTTTAAAAGGGAGGACTACCGGTCAGGAAATATTCAGTTCTTTCCATTCTTTTGTGACAAAGTGTAATCTTCCATTGCACAGACTTGTTTCCATCACTACTGATGGAGCAAGAGCAATGACAGGTGAGGTTAACGGTTTCATAGCCCTCTGTAGACAGCATGACTTCCTCCCAGATTTTCTCTCTTACCACTGCATCATTCACCAGCAAGTTTTGGCAAGCAAGAGACTCAATACAAAGACTGTCATGAAAATCACTTTCAAAATTGTAAATTCAGTTCATGGAAGATCACTTCAAAGACGGCTTTTCAATCTTACTCTCGATGAAGGGGCAGCGGAAATCATTTTGCACACAGATGTAAGATGGCTAAGTAGGCACAACTTTCTGCAAAGATTTTGTGATTTGCTGAATAAAATAAGAAGTTTTTTTTGAAGGAGAGGTGAGATGACCAAACAGAGATGGAAGATGAGGAGTGGTTATGTGATCTGGCATTTCTTGCTGACTTTACAGGCAAACTAAGTGATATGAACCTTGAACAAGGTAAAAACAAATGCAGTGGCGAGATGAGTACAGTTTTATCCTACAAGAGCTAATGATGACTGACCTTGCAAACAACACTTTTGATCATTTTCCTAATACGCAGGATCATCTGGGACAATATCCAAATTTTGTTTTTCAGAACAAGTAGTATGTGACAGAAATCTGTTCTGTTATCCAGGAATTCGAAAATAGATTCTGTGGCTTCCAAAAAATTGGAACAGTTGTGGAGTATTTGTCATACCCATTCAAAGTAGATGTGGACATTAATGAAACTGCAGCTGCTATCAATAAAAATTACTCATTGAACGAGCCATCTCCTGAAAACGAAATATTAACTCTTAAAAATGACATTTTTCTCAAGACTCCTGCTGAGCAAGAATCGTTTTGGAAGCTAGTGCCTAGAAACAAATTTCCCAACTTGAGAAGATGCAGTCAAGGTGTACACTCCTGTTTCGGTTCAACTTATGTGTGAATCTGCATTTTCCCATCTGAAAAAGACAGAGTACACAATGTTTCAACATGACAGATGAACATCTCCAGGATTCCCTAAGACTGGCCCTCACGCAATATTCATCCAACTTCAAAAAGCTGGTGGATGAAATGCAGGCTCAGAAGTCTCACTAATGAGCAAGAGTGAAATATTAAAGATTGTGCAAGATCAGCCTGGATCAATACTTGACCTAAATTTAACACAAATTACTCAATAAAAGTTCAAGTTATTAAGACAGTTAAAGTTTTATTGAGTAATAACTTTCTTTAAGAAAAAATGTACTTTCCATTTCCCCTTGCAGTTCTTACTGGATCTTCGTCTCTGTTTTGTTTTTGCTTAATTTGCTTAACAGCTGATCACATCCAAGTAAATGGCAGAAGGTTCATTAAAAATGGGGGGGGGGGGGGGAATCCTCCAACTTTACTGGGTTAAAATTTAATTTTAAACCAATTTGAAATTTAATTTTCATGGTGGTAGATCACCGGCACTTTCGGCCGGAAAAAGTAGATCACGACCTGTTTGAAGTTGGACATGCCTGGCTTAGAACATTAGAGGAAAACTGTGCTAAGCTTGCTTAGGAAACCCTGTGCTAAGGTTTTAGCACTGGGTTCTAGTACAGGATTTCCGCATTGAGCTGTATAGTGGCCTCTTAGTTTTCCCCATTTCAGTTTCTGTCTGTGCATTTGTAATTCATGGTCAGTAAGCGATGCTGCTAACATGAAGTCCAGCAGGAGGAATATTTGTGTTTTAGGATCCATTATAATATTTGCAGTATTTCCTTTTCTTAGGTAAGGTTGTTGCTTGCTAAGTCCTGGGAAGTAACTGAAATGACACCAAAACTTTATTATTTTTTTTTATGGTGAGGAAAGTTCACCCATCCTGTGCTTCACCCACTATTGGAGTAGGGTAGGTATTCTGCATCTCCAGAACCAGAGATGCATGATTTATATTGGGTTTATTTGCAAATATTTGATAGTCCATATCATGTAAATCTATAAATAACATTTAAAAATGCACATATACTTAAATAAATATATTTGTTAACATTAGAAAAGCACAAAGCCCTCACTCCCAGACTCTGCACCATTGAAACCCACCCTGTCACTTTCCCCCCTTTCCTCCACTCTCTTAATAGCCTTGAAAGTAAAGCTTTTACCATTTACCCAAAATAGAGATACCAGTATTTATATCCAGAGGGGGAAGGGGGAGGGGAGAGGGCAAAATGCTCCACAAATATGGTCCCACATACTTAAAGGCTATTCATTTTGTACACTCTAACCTTACCACGTCTGAAGGCGGAAGAGATAATTTTTGCACATTGACTCATACCGCACCAAACAACTCAACCAAGAAGATTGGCCACTCCATCAGCAAACCCTTAAAAGCAAGAAGGCCGAACTGGAGGAAGTGACATCACCTGGGAGATGGCGGCCTGATTTTGGAGCTCCCGTTGGGACGCAGCTTTAAAGGAGAAAAGTAGCAGCCAGCCTTCCCCCCCAGTCTGCTATAGCAGTGGGAAGGGTTTGGGAAGTTGTAGCGAAGTCGATCAGCAAAAAATTGGCCAGATTTCAGTCCTCCTATGCTACGAAGACGGAGCGTACAGGCCGGGAGGGCCCAGAGCACATGGCATCCGATGAAGAGATGGAGGAGGAGTTGGAGCAGGCGGATGAAAGTTGTACTCGAGGTGACATATGGGGCTGGATGCGCTCACTTAAACGAGATATCGGAGCCATGCGGAGTGAGCTGAAGGAAACCCTGGGAGCTATAAAAGACGACATCAGGGATCTCGGCAACGGGGTTGAAACCCTTGAGGAGCAGACAGAGAGGCATGCTGAGAAGGAAACAGAGATGGAGGCCCTAATGCAGCAATACCAACTCGAACAAGGGCTGTTGAGAGATAAAAATCGAGGACCTTGAGAATCGCTCCAGGCGAAGCAATCTGAGAGTGCGGGGCCTACCAGAGACGGCAGAGTTTGGAGATGCTTCAGCAGTGGTGAAAAGAGTGTGCCGTTTCCTGTTGCACCGCGGGGACGAAGCTGAAGAGTGCGCGGTAGCAGTGGAGCGGGCGCATCGGGCCCTGGGTCCAGCGCGACGGGGCCAGCCGCGGGACATCATGGCCTGCTTAGGCTCCTACGCGGTGAAAGAAAAGGTGATGAAGGTAGCGGCGGCCAGAAGGAGCTTCCGGTGGGAGGGCCAGAAAGTAGAGGTGTTCCATGACCTTTCCGCAGCAACACTACAGAGGCAGAGGGAGTTGAAACCAGTAACAGCATATCTGCAGACCGAGCAGAAGCGGTACCGGTGGCTGTTCCCCTTTGCTTTACTAATGGACATTAACGGCCAGGGTTTTCGGGTGCTGACTGTAGATGAGGCCTGGACTATCTTGAAAAGGGAGGGGGCACCCCAGCTCCCAGAGCTGAGTGCGGCTCCCGACCCCAGAGCGAGCAAGGAGAGGAGATCTGTTTGGGAGAGAGTCCCAGTGCGGGGGCAGCGAGTGCGGAGGAGGAATGGCGTAGCAGAGCATGAGGAGCAGCTTGCTGGACAAACTGGAGGGTCCGTAAGTGGGACTGTGTGAATAAGTGTCTGAGATAGAGGACTTTCCATTTTCGGGTACTGTTTTCTGCATGGGTTAAGTGGTGATTGTGGAAGCAGGGGCAGCGATGGGAGGGAGGAGTGGGAGAGACATGTATTAACATTAACAAATGCTAGTGTATCACTTTATAGTTGTTGGGGGAAAATGTATAAAACCCTTTGGAGGTGGGAGGGGGTTGATGGCTGGGGAGGAGGGGGGCTGGGGAGGAAGAGAGTGGGGCTTGTCCAAGGGGGTGCCACTTCCTCTGTGGAGGTCAGAATAGAGGTCCGTAGAAAAGGGGGGGGGGGGGGCGGAGGCTGAGGAGCAGGGCTTGGATGGGCTGTATGGAAGGTGGGGTGCGGGGTGAGCAATGGCCATGGCGGCGGGACTGATAGTAGGGAGCTTTAATGTGCGGGGCCTGAACTCTCCGCAAAAGAGAAGATTGCTGTGGAAAGAGCTTAGGTCCAGGAAGTGGGGTGTGGCATTTTTACAGGAGACTCACCTACGTAAGGTGGATGAGCGTTTGATGCGCTCTGGTGCTTACCAGGGATACTTTGCAGCTGAGGGGGGAGGGGGGGGGGAGGAAAAAGATGGGAGTGGCAATTTTGGTTGGGCATGGGGTTCCCCTCATCGTTGACCAAATACATCAGAAGGTGGATGGGAGGGCTGTGATGGTGGTGGTGGGGGGGGGGAGTTGGGAGGCGAAAGTGTGTCTTTGATCTCGGTGTATGGTCCTAACTCGGGGCAGAAGGAATTCTGGAGGGGGTTGGGTTCTTGGCTGGTAGGGCACATTCAGGGGAGGGTGTTGGTGGGAGGTGATTGCACTATCGAATTGGAAGATAGGCAAGGGGGGGGGGGTAGAAAGGAGCTGAGGCAGTGGATGAAGGAGTTGGGGGTGGAGGACCTTTGGAGGATGGCGAATCCATCTACTAGGGATTTCACTTTTTTCTCAGCTGTTTACGGAACCTATAGCCGCATAGACGACGTGCTGGGAGATAGCTATTGGTGGGAGAGCCTGGAGAAGGCCAGCATTGGTCCGGTGACCTGGTCCGATCACGCTCCAGTGCAGGTGGGCTTTGGGGGATTTGGGGACAGGGGGAGGAGAACTTTTTGGAGGTTGAATGAATACTTGTTGCGGGAGGGGGGAGTAGAACAGACGATCAAGCAGGTGATTAAGGACTATATGGCCACTAATGATAATGCTGAAGTGTCAACGGGCATTCTTTGGGATGGGCTGAAGGCGGTAGTGAGGGGACATCTGGTCCAGCTGGGGGCTCGGCAGAAGAGGAGAAGGGAGGAGGAGGAACGCCTCCTTTTGGGGCAATTGGCGGAGTTGGAGCGGACCCATAAGATGAGGGGGGGGGGGGCGGACATTGCAGAGCAAAGTGGAGGAGGTGCGTAATCAATTGAATGCCCTCCAGATGGAAAGGATATCGGGACAGATGGATAGGGTGGGGCAACGGTACTACGAATTCGACAATAAATCGGGGCGGCTGTTGGCTAATAAGCTACAAGCCCAGAGGCAGAAGTGTAGAGTTGTCAAACTTAAAGGTCCCCGCGATAAAATGCTTTACAAAGCGGGGGACATTCGTGAACGTTTCAAGGAGTATTACCAGCATTTGTACGCAGCGGACCCCCGGGGTGATGGGGCGGATATTCAACGATATTTGTACAATGAGGGGAGTGGTAGTGCTCAGTTGAGAGATAGGGAGGGGGAGGGGCTGGAGGTCGACATTACCCTTGAAGAAGTGCAGGGGGTGATCAGGGCTTTGGTTCCTGGGAAGGCCCCGGGCCTTGATGGGTTCACGGGGTCGTTCTACAAGGTCATGTTAGAGACGGTGGCCCCTTTATTAGTGTGTTTAACGCGGTGTTGAGTGGGGAAGCCTTGCCGCCTTCTATGAGCCAGGTCGCCATTGCGGTGATCCCTAAGCCTGGCCGGGATCCGGTGGTGTGCGGGTCCTATCGCCCCATTTCATTGCTAAATATTGATGTTAAGATTTTGGCCAAAGTTTTGGCCATACGATTGGGCCCGCTCATGCCAGATTTGGTACACCCGGACCAGTTGGGATTTATCACAGGCAGGCAACCGGATGATGGGATCCGGAGGGTGATCCAGCTTGGGTGGCTAGCGAGACAGGAGAAACAATCAGCCATGTTCCTCTCTATAGACGCTGAAAAGGCCTTTGATAGGGTCAGCTTTGATTTCTTGCAGGTGGTGTTGACTTATGTTGGCTTGGGTCCCCGTTTTCGGGCATGGATACGGGCGCTGTACGCTGCCCCGGTAGCAGCGGTGAACGTCAATGGAGGTTTTTCTGACTTCTTTCCACTGGGAAGAGGGACCCGTCAGGGGTGCCCTCTTTCCCCATTGCTGTTTGCACTGGTTATGGAACCTTTGGCAGCTAAGATACAGTCGAATTCTGATATAAAGGGCATAGTGGTCGGGACTGAGCAACATAAAATGGCTCTCTTCGCCGATGATGTGCTATTTGCTCTGACCCAGCCAATTGTCTCGCTTCCAATACTGATGAAAGAGCTTCAGGAGTATGGTGATCTTTCGGGGTTCAAGGTCAAATGGGATAAGACAGAGGCTATGTCTATCACATTGGAAACGCGAGTGGTGGATAGTTTGAAGGGTTCATTTCCCTTTAGGTGGGCCACTAGGTACATAAAGTATTTGGGGGTACAAGTTATGGCTCATCCGCTGGGATTATACCGAGCTAACTATCCGCCGCTACTCAGGCAGCTGAGGAAGGACCTCTCCAAATGGCGAACGGTGGAGCTCTCCTGGCTGGGACGGGTGGCAGTCTTGAAGATGAATCTCTTGCCGCAGATGTTATATTTGTTTCAGACGCTACCCAGAATTCCCTCCAGGGAGTTACAGGCATTACAAAATCAGATTTTTGCCTTTGTATGGGGGGGGGGGGGGGGAGTCGACCACGAGTGAGTAGGCGGGTATTGTACGCGGCTCGGAGGTGGGTTTGGGGTTCCCTGATATTGCACAATACCTACAGGGCTGCTCAATTGCGGCAGGTGTTTGAGTGGCGAAATGTAGGAGGGGTAGTGAAGAGGTTTTGGGAGATTGAACAGTACTGGGCTGAGGGGCTTCAGTTGAGGCATTTGCCTAGGACACTGGGCAAATTGCCACTGGGTAGATGGAAGGCCAACCCCTTCCTGTGGCACTTAACTATGCAATGGCGTAAGGCAAGGCAGCGATGGGTGCCTGAAAGGGGGGGGGGGTTCTCGCTGTTGGCACCGGTGCGGGGGACTGGTGAGTTTACACCGGGTAGGGAGGGGGTGTTCAGTAGGTGGGAGAGGGGTGGGTTGGATACCTTTGGGAAACTTATTAGGGACGGGAGGTTGATCCCCTTTCCGGACCTTAGAGTGCAATACCAGCTGAGGGGGGTGATTTCTTCCCCTACCTCCAGGTAAAGCACTTTCTGATGCAACGCCCAATTCGGGAAGCTTGGGAGGGGGTTCAGGACTCTAGTGCGGAATTGTGGCAGCGTTCGGAGGGTTCTAGGGGTTTGATTTCCCAATTGTATCGGGAGTTGGGGGTGTTGGAGGGGGGGACGTTCCCACATCAGGTGGAATGGGAAAAGGATTTGGGTAGGGAGCTAGGGCTTCAGGAATGGAGGAAGGTACATGTGAATATTGGTCGACAGGCACTTTCGGTGGCTATCCGGGAGACATCGTATAAGCTTCTCTACCGCTGGTATTATACTCCGGAGCGTCTGCACCGTATGTTCCCCGGATCTTCCGACCAGTGTTGGAGGGGGTGCGGTGAACGGGGGACCTTTGTGCATGTGTGGTGGACCTGCCCTATGGTAAGAGCTTATTGGGATATGGTGGGGGGACAGCTTCAGACCCTTATGGGGCAGACGGTGGTATTAGATATGGGCTTGGGGTTGCTGGGGATATGGCCTAGTGCTCTGGCCCGTAGCTTCGAACGTCCTGTATGAGCTTGTATTCAGGCGGCCCGGAGCGAAATAGCTCAGGCATGGAAACAAACTCAGCTCCCGGGGGTGGAGGTCTGGAAAAATCGGCTGAGACGGATCACCCTGATGGAGCACCTGACTGCTATTCGGCGCCAGGCAGAGGAAAAATTTCAGGAACAGTGGCTCCCGATATTGTCCTATTTGAAGGGGTGATTGCCCATATTGAACCAGCTAAGGAGGGGCGGTGGAGGGGTGGTTGGGTGGGAGAGGATGCTTAGCGGGAGGGGTGGGGTTAGCGGGGGGAGGGGAGGGGAGGGGTGGAGTAGGGGTTGGTTTCGTGGGGAGGGTGGGGTAAGGGGGAGGGTGCGGGCAGAGCTCTAGGGAGGCGGAGCGACCATGGGGGCTTGGACCCAGGGGTGAGGGGGGTTTGGAGATAGCGGGGCCATCGGGGGTAGCTTTGAGGGGGGGTGCACCATAGGGTGGGGAGGACGTTTGCTATGGGAGACCCACCCTGGGCTTACATGGTTGTTTTGATTCTTCTTTGTTGTGTTTACTTGAATGTTTTGGTTGCGCAATTGCAGGTGCGCTATCTGGTTCTGATTTCATGTGTGGAATGCAGTTCTTTAATGTAATACTTAATAAAAAGAAATATGCAAAAAAAAAAAAGCAAGCAGGCCCATATTCAGAACTCTTAGCAAAACAGCCAGAAGGTGGTCACCCAGATATGGGTATTTGGCGGCACTATCCAGATAGCTGACAACTTTAAGCCGCTTGGATCAATAATCAATAAAGAAACGACAAGAAGTCAAGAAATCCAACACCACATTGCTCTTGGCAGAATGGCTAAGGATCTAGACAGGATTCTCACGAGCAGAGATCTCTCTCTCCATACAAAGATTCAACTTGTCCAAGCTATGGCATTTTCAATAACATCATATGGATGTTAAAGTTGGGACAGTGAAAAAGATAGACAGGAAGAAAAATTGATGTCTTTGAATTATGATACTGGCAACGAATACTGTGTATGCCATGAACTACTCAAAGAACCAGTCAGTACTAGAGGAGATAAAACCTAAGATTTCTTTAGAAGCTCAGATGACAAGACTTCGACTTTCATACTTTGGACACATTATGCAAAGAGAGAGATCATTAGAAAGACATCGTGCATGGCAAGGTTGAAGGTTAATGTAAAAGAGGAAGGTTAGCAATGAGATGAACTGACACAACATCAGCTATGGATGCCACTCTATAAACAATGAGACGCTTGACTGAAGACCAAATCAAGTTTAGGACAACTATCCAGAGGGTTGCCATGAGTCGACATCAACTTGACCGCACTTAATATCATCTTTGGATAGTGCCACTGAATATCTTCACAGACTGCCCGACACTATTTGATTAATGTAGGGATGGTCCATAGGCACGGCAAGGATGGGATTGGCACTATCCACATAAGTGTCAACTTTATCTGGTTAGCATGATTTTCAGCTGGCACTTATCCAGATCGCCTTATTTTCCCATATTGGCAACTGGTAGGATGTAGGCCCGCTGTTCATTCAAGCCTGAGGGCAATTGATGCTGTTGTGGATTGCAGGGACAGGCATGTGTGCACCATTAGCAGCCATTTGCTATGCAGTGGCCTGGCTCTCCTGTGTGCAGAAATGCCACAAAGAGGGCTAATTAATGTCTTCTGCAGCCATGCAACACACTTGCAAGTAGGAACGTCTGCCATTTTAAGTTTTCTATGTAGTCTAGCAGAGCTAGGGTCTTTCTCCCACCCCATCTGCAGGCCTTTCATTGGTGGATCCCGAGCAGGCAAAGTCCCACCTTATTCAGAAAAGCCTGTCTTCTCTCATCCAAGATTCCTTTTCATCTGATTTTATATTGGTCATGCTGCAGGGTTTCTGTAAAATGCAGAAGAATTGAACTTCTTTCTCTAGTCCCTCCCAATGTCCAAGCATCCTTCTCATGTGGGCTGTCTCTAAGAAACCTAAACTATGCAAAGTGTTGGACTGGTCTGAGAAACCTCCATCTCCTGGAATGTTGCTGAAGTCACTGGGAGAGGAGGAGTCAGACTAGATTTCCATTCTTGGAAGCCTGGAGGGAGAGCTATCCAGAAAGAGAGGCTTTCTGTGTGCTTAGGCTTTTTGAGAAAGAACTGGTTTCCCTTATTCCAAGGTCAGGTCCTCTCTTTAGATGACTGACTCAGGGGTCAAGTGGGTTGCTGGGGAAGATTCCATTTCTCAGCCATCAGAGTCCAGAGATACCTCAATTGGAATCTGAGGTAGTCATTTTAGCAAACACGTACAACATTATCAGGATCTTTTCTAGATCAGTGGCATTGGTGGTCACAGTTCAGGGACTTCTGTGACTGTGTAACCAGACAACAGATATTTCTTGTTTAGAGAGCAGCTCAAAAGAAGCTAGTCAAGATCCTAGAATAAGCTAGTTCTAGAAGCTCCCAGAGAGTAGCATTTAGCAATCCTCCAGTAGTGTGAGGAGTTGCTTTTGTTTTTAAAGATGCAAGGTGTTACAAAGTGGGAAAGTAATCATCCTTCCAGTCTAACTGGTTTTGAGGTTAAACTCTGCTTTTTAGGGAGTTAAGTCGAGGAGGAATGGTGCTGGGACTTTAAGAGTTCTCCGATCATCCTAGTGAAGAACAGCAGGCCCTCTGCAGGGTAATTCTGATGAGTGGTCACCTACAATGGTTTTCTGCTCTCCAGACAGTGCTTGAGGGTTGTCTCCTCTGTCTGTTCACTTCACATTTATGCCATGCTGAGTCAATCCTTCAACCTCATAATCTATATCTCATGCAGACTCTTGTCCCTGGCAACCACTTCTTTTCTTGTTTCCTAATTTCATCATAATGCCCTTTTTATTATGTTAAATACAAATGGCAGCGGTTTTATTTTGTATCTGCCCTCAAATGACTATGTCAAATTTAATTGCATTAAGGTCATTGTTACCAAGCAGAGCCACCATTCTTACCCCTTGCAAGACGTTTTGTATTCCACTACAAACTAGATCCAAAAGTGGTTCCCCCTGTTTGTTCTATACCCAGTTCTTGAATGAAGGAGTCATTTATGGCATCTAAGAATTTTGCCTCCCTAACATGTCCCAATATATTTACCCAATCACTATGTAATCAAAGCCTATTTACAGTTGAGGCCAACATTATTTGCAGCCCTACAATTCAATCCCTTAAGGTCCAATATCTCCTTAAAATAAAAGTAGCCAGTGAAAGGATTTTGGACTATATATGCACACATATTTGACACTTAAAATAGTCAAATAAAACAAGACTAATAAAGGAAATAGTAGGAAACAGTATAAAAATGGTACATTGCCAGGACATGATTACTACTGAAATATAATACCCAGAAAATCACCACTTTACTATCCTCAAATTAAAGTGAAATTCATTTAAAATCCTACCTTCCCGTGCCTATCTTATAAAATTACTAATTACTATCACAGTTGGTAGTAATTTTCTATGATAGGCACAGGAAGGTAGGATTTTAAATGAATTTCACCTTAATTTAAGGACATGATTATTGGCACCCTTATAAACAATTCAAAAATGAGTTTGAACAGAAGAACCACATACCCACTGCAGTAAGATTAGATGCACTTGTTATCAATTATCAGTACGCATGTGACTTGAATCAACCAATGAATGATTGCTCTATTGTTTAAAATGGCCATATTCAGCCCCTATTCCATTTTCACAATAATGAAGACAAGAGAGCTGCCCGAGACCTTCAGAAAAGTTACCATCATCAAACTTCAAAGGAGTACAGGGCCATCACCAAAGACCATGGGATTCTTGTATCTATAGTTCACAATATTAAGAATTTTTCTGTCCCAGGATGTGGTGGGAAGAAAAGAAATGAATGCAAGAAGTCTTTGAAGGTTAGTGCAAACTGTTGGTAAAACACCACAAACATCCAAAGAGCTTAAGGCTGACCTGGAGCAACCTTCACCTTATGCCATGCGCTAAATAAATAGAAGGATGTCATGGGCAAAGGCTAAGGAGGACCCCACTGCTCAAAGACAGACATAAAAAGGCACGCCTGATCTTTGCCCAAACCCACTTTAAGAAACCACAATCCTTCCACGAAAATGTTCTGTGGGCAGATAAAACCAAACTTGTATTGCTGGTCTGCATTGCCAAAGAGCTCATTGACAGGTGAAGAAATGAAGCTTATAAGGAAAAAAATCCACACTTTCTACAGTTAAAAAATAGTGGAGATTCAATAATGTTGGGAGGCTGTTTTACCTGCCTCAGGAACTAGAGGCCTGGAACATATTAAAGGAATCATGAGATCTGAGGATTACCAAGATATTTTGAAGTGAAATGGGCTTAGTGTCAGAAAGCTAGGTCTGGGTCCTCCAGCAGGACAATGACCCAAAACATATCCAAAAGTACAAAAGAACGGTTAAAAAGGAACAAACAGATTGTTTTAAACTGGCCAGCAACGAGTCCTGATCTCAATCCAATTGAGAACCTTTGGAAAGAGCTGAAATCTCCCATTGGTAAAAGAAATCCTAGAAATATTCATGAGCTGGAACAGATCACAGCATAAGAGTGGGAGAAACTACCAGCAGATAGATGTACAAAACTTATAGTTGGCTACAAGAAACGTTTGGAGGCTGTCATCATTGCTAAGGATTGTGCAACCAAGTATTAATGAAGGGCGTCATTAATCCTGTCCAGATCTTTTTGTGTTTGTTTTTTCCTCAGAAATTACTATGTCTACGTTGCACGTACATCTTTTTTTTGTTAAATACCTTTGAACATACTATTAAAATATTATGGACATACAACTGGAATCTCTCTAATTATTTATCAAGATAATATACACAACATACATAAAATGCAAGGGTGTCAACAATGTTGACCACAACTGCATTAGCAAATGATACAGACAGTTTGCAGATGTCCATATCTGCATGTTCTTTATTTAAATCCATCTGTGCTTGTTCAGCTTTTGCCACAGCAACTCTATTTTGATGGTATCGCTTGTAGATGGTCACGTGGATGCATATTTATTTATTTAGACAGTTTTGTATACCACCTTATCCTTCAATCAAAGTGGTCACAACACAATTAGAGGATACATTTAACACGAGGGGATATGAGACACATACACTAATACTCACAGGGAACATATGCTGTGCATATGCTTCGGAGGGCGACATCACCTTTTCCCTGTCAAGAACAAGGTGGATAGTAAGAATGTGTAAGAGTCTAGGAGAGTGAATTGGATGGGAAGAGCATCTGGAAGCAGGGCAAGACCTGGGGCAGTGGAACTTGAGAAGGGGAAGACGAGTAAACAGAAGAAGAGATGAAAGGGCTGGCCCCAGAAGTGATTGAAGATGTTGGTACCATAGGCAAACCTTAAGCTATACACTCCCCCCCTCCCCGGTTGTCAAAATCTATTGCTTAGCTTTGAATGCCCTGCCCTTTGCCATCCTTCCAGAAACTGCAGCCCTAGGTAACCACTTCATTTGCCTGAGGGTTAGGCTGGCCCGGAATGAACTACAGGATGAAGTGAGAAGAGGAAAGAGCCTTTCAAGAGAGAGATGGAGAGAGAAGAGGGTACAGTGTCTGGAAGGAAGAAGTAAAAAGAAAGAAGCCTCTAGAGGTACTGAAACAGTGAGTTGGGAGAAAACTATCTATGTGGAGGGGTTTGTAAGATGCCTTGAAGGATATGGATCAGGTGAGAGTGGGTTTAGAGGCAGTGTAAAGAGAGGAAAGGGACAGATCTGTGGAGGTGGTGAGACAGTATAAAAATGGACCCTGGTAGATAAAAGGGGAAGTTGGACTGGGATAAGAGGTAGCAGCTAGATGCCAAGAGGTGCTGCATGACAGGGAAGGAGCTGGGGCTAGTGAGCTCTCCTAAACGATCATGGTCTGTGGAAGAAATTAAAACCCTATGACAGAGCAACAGAAGTATAGCAAGGGTAGCTCCCATAGAGCAGTCACACCCCAAAGTAAAAAGTATAGAGCAGCAGTTACAACCCTAAACACCTTGCTGGGCATAGTAGTTGGGCCATGCTGGTCTTTATCTGCCGTCACTTACGGATGTAAACAGACTTTCTTTAAATAGATATTTTTAGTTCACTTCAGTTCATAGTTTATCTTGATCCATGCAATCTGCTGCTCATATTTTATTTCTCAGAATCAAGTATGATATCCACACATAGCAGATGGCCAAAGCATATTACAAGTGGTTTCTAAAGGAGATCTGTTTCATAGTCACTAAAAGATGAATGCAAGATGTTTCTGTTTTCTTTTAGTTAAAAGCCTACAATAGTATGATATGTATATAAAAGAATGCCTCTGAAAAACGGCAGAGAAGTTAAAAAAAATTTGCATGTGGAAAAAAATAACTTTATTCAAGCATAATGAAAAATTTCAGTAAATGTATTAAGTTAGCTGCCCCTTTAATTCACACAGCACAAGAACACTTTCATAACACAAAATGAATGGGGAAGGGATAGTTACTGCATGTATAGCGTAGTTATTCACCTGTAACAGGTGTTCCTCCAGGGACAGCAGGAATCAGTCCTCACATATGGGTGACGGCGCCGACGGAGCCCTCGTGCGGAGCAATTCCCCAGCTTTCAAAGAAAACCTTTGGGATTGCCATGCACAGTCCCCTTTCCACCCAAGGGTGCCATCTTGCTCAGTCTGATGACATAGCTAAAAAGACGGTAAAAAAGAGAAAATTAAATGAGTGACTAACTCCAGGGGGGGAGGGAGGGTCATGAGGACTGACTCCTGCTGTCCCTGGAGAACACCTGTTACAGGTGAGTAACTACGCTTTCTCCAGAACAAGCAGGAAGTCAATCCTCACATATGAGAGACTCCCTAGCTATAGGCTACTGAGAACCCATAGCTGAAAAATGGCTCCCTCTAAAAGAGCCGGAGCAGCTGTGAAAGGAGTTTCTCTGAGAACGCAACCCCCGGTAGCCTGACACCAAAGGGCCGGAGGGTAGGAGTTGCGTAAACCTCGACTAGGTTACAGAGTACCGCCTGGCCGAAAACACTGTCCCGCAGGGACTCTCTCTCCAGGCAGTAGTGAGCTGCAAAAGTCTGGCTTGAAGACCAAGTTGCGGCCTGGCAGATGTCTGCCAACGGTACAGAGCAGTGGTTAGCCACTGACGCGGCCTTAGCCCTGACATGGTGGGCCGTGACTCGACCCTGCAGCTGGAGGTCAGCTGCCCTGTACGCCCAAGCGATGCAGTCTGCCAGCCAGGTGGATAATGTACGCTTGGTGACAGGTAGACCCAGCCTACTGGAATCATAAGACAGGAAGAGCTGAGAAGCTCTCCGATGTCCCCGCGTACGCTCCAAGTAGAAGGCAAGTGCCCTCTTGCAATCCAAGGTATGCAGGACCGACTCCACCCGACTGGCATGCAGCCTGGGAAAGAAAGTTAGAAGAACCACCTCTAGGTTGAGGTGGAAAGAAGAAACCACTTCTGAAAGGAACTTGGGGTGAGTGTGAAGGACCATTCTATTTCTGTAAAACCGTGTGTACGGTCTATCGGATACTAGAGCTTGCAGCTCACTCACACGTCTGGCAGATGTGAGTGCCACCAGGAAGAGCACTTTTCAGGAAAGAAAGTGTAGATAGCAAGTTGACATCGGCTCAAAAGGTGGGCGAGTAAGCTGCTGCAAGACCACATTCAAGTCCCACTCCGTTGCCGGAGGGCGAACCGGGGGCTTTAGAAGGAGTAGACCTCTGAGGAATCTGGAAACCAAGGAGTAAGCCGAGAGAGGTTGACCTTCCACCCGAGAGTGATTGGCTGACAAAGCACTCAGGTGAACCCTGACAGAGTTAGACTTGAGGCCTAATTCGGAGAGGTGAAGTACTGCAATACCACTGGTACTAGGCACGAGAAAGGGTTCTCATTGTGCTGCTTACACCACACTTCAAATCTTCGCCATTTGAAGGCGTAGGACTTTCTAGTGGATTGCCTCCTGGAGGCTAACACATCTTCCACTCTTTAGGGAGTAGAGGAGCCAGCACTACCCTTTCAGCAGCCATGCCATCAGGTTGAGGGACCTGAGGTTGGGGTGCAACAGCGAACCCTGCTCCTAAGACAGAAGGTCGGGTCGTATCCCCATAGGTAGCGGGGTCTCCACCGCCAGCTGGAGGAGCGGAAACCAAGGTTGTCTCGGCCATCTGGGTACTACCAGAATGACTTGAGGCCTTGTCTCGCAGGCTCTTGAACAAGGTTCGGGCCACCAGAGGCGTGGGAGGAACCGCATAGAGGAGGCCCTCCGACCAAGAGATCAAAAAAGCATCGGCAGCCACCCTCAGAGGATGTGGCTGCCTGGAGCAAAACCTGGGCAACTGGTGATTTTGCAGACTTGCAAAGAGATCTATGGACGGAAGCCCCCAGTGGTGGAAAATCTGCTGGGCCACTTCCGGATCCAGTTGCCATTAGTGAGGTTGGAGAATCCTGCTTAGCTTGTCTGCTAGGAAGTTCTCCTGAACAGGCAGGTAAACTGCTTTGAGACACATTCCCTGCCTGATTGCAAATGAGCAGAGGTCCAGGGTCTCCTGGCATAAAGTCCGAGACCCTGTGCCCCCCTGTTTGTTTACATAGAACATTGCTACTTGGTTGTCTGTCTGCACCAAGACAGACTGATGTGCGAGAACATGACAGAAGGTTTGGAGAGCTAGGTGGATTGCCCAAAGCTCCAGGAGGTTGATTTGGTGTGTCCTCTCCTGAGGAGACCACGGCCCTTGAGTGCATGAACCTTGGCAATGGGCTTCCCAGCCCAGCAAGGAGGCATCTGTCGTTAGCACCTTTGTGTGCGAGTGAGTCTGGAAAGGCACTCTCTCGAGTAGGTTGGGTAGCTGAAGCCACCACTGCAACGACCTCCTGAGTCGTTTGGACACCTCTACTCTGTCTCGGAGTCTGCCTGTGTCCGCTGGTCCCTGAGACACCACTGAGCTGTCCTTATGTGCAGACGGGCATTTGAAGTCACATGTACTGTGGAGGTCATATGGCCTAAGAGGCGTAAGAAAACTCTTGCCGAGATGTGAGCTTTCTGCTTGACCTGACGGACCAGGTCAAGAAGCCTTTGTGCCCTGACTTTGGGTAAATAAGCCCTTGCCAGGAGGGTGTCCAGTCGTGCTCCTATGAACTCCAAGTTCTGGGTGGGGAGCAAAGTAGACTTTGGTGATTTATGACAAAGCCCAGATGCTGTAGCAGGTTTACTGTGCGCAACGTGGCCTACTGGGCCTCCTGGATCGTCTGGCCTCTGAACAGCCAGTAGTCCAGGTAGGGGAAAACGAAACCCCTTGGCTTCTGAGGAAGGCCGCTACCACAGCCAGGTATTTGGTAAACACTCTGGGGGCAAAGGCTAGGCCAAATGGAAGTCCTCTGTACTGAAAATGGTTTCCTCCCACTACAAATCTGAGATATTGTCTGTGGTCTGGATGTATGAGGATGTGCGTATAAGCATCCTTCAGATCTAAGGAGCATAGCCAGTCTCCCTGGTGGAGGTAAGGCAGCAGTATTCCAAGGGAAAGCATCTTTAACTTTTCCCTCAGATTCCACAAGTCGAGGATGGACCGAAGGCCTCCAGTTCTCTTTGGTATGAGGAAATACCTAGGAGTAGAAGTCTTGCCCTTGCAGGTGGTGAGGCAGCGGTTCCACCGCCTGATCCTTTATAAGACCTGCCAACTCCTGCAAGAGGAGGTTCCTGTACAGAGGGGGCCTGAGAGGCTCTCCTGGAAAGGAGGGGGTACCTGGCTAAAATGGAGCAAATAGCCCTTCTGAACTATTTGCAGGACCCAGGTATCCATTGTGATGGCTGGCCATCTGTGGGCGTACAGGGTCAGCCTTCCTCCTATGCATGGGCAAACCACTGGTGGGAGAGGAGCTATGCAGTGAGAGTCAAAAACCCCCTCCCGGCTGGGCAGGAGCCGCAGCTAGAGGCTTGGGGGTCTTCTGCTTACGCGGGCCATGCCCTTGTCCCCTGGCCTGCTGCCCTTGTTGGGGAGCTGGGGTGGCCTGGTAGGTGGTGTAGTTTCCTCTGGAAAAGGTCTTTTTACCCGAGTCCTTCTTCTTGTGAGAAGGGGCAGAGGTCTTCTTCGAAAGCCTAGTCCGGGTTAAGTACTCGGACTCGATTTCTGCAGCCTTTTCAGTCATGGGCTTGCCGAATAGGTTGTCGCCTCAGCAAGGGACATCGACCAACTTGTCCTGGACCCATGACTCCAGATCTGACAACATGAGCCAGGCCTAACGGTGTGCACCGATGCCGGCCGCGGCTACTCAGGCCAAAGCCTCGAAGCTGTCGTAAGCTGCTCGAGATATAAACTTCAAGCACTCTCGAATCCCTGTTGACAAGGCCCTGAAGCGCTGCAAGAGTTCCTCGGAGAGGCCAGCTGAGAACCCGGCAATCTCCTTTGCCAGGTCCCGTAAATACATGCCCATGTACAGCTGGTAGGTTTGGACATCAAATGATAGCATCGAGCCTGGAAGCACTTTCTGCCGAGGGCATCCAGGTTCCTGGCCTCCTGGCCGGGGGCACCGAGACGTGCGTTTTTTGGCTCTTGAGCCGTTGCATGGCCGATTCCACAACCATGGAGTTGTGCGGCAGCTGCGCTTTCTGGAACCCAGGGCTCTTACGGACTCAATAGATGGAATCGACCCGTTTGCTGAGAACCGGCATCGAGGCCGGGGACTCCCACATGCGGAGGATCAGTCGTTCCAACATCGGAGAAACCAGGACAGTAAGGGCTTCCCTCAGGGGAAAATCATACTGGAGGGCCTCGAGCTCCTCGACTTGAGGCTCCTCCTTGGACTCTGCAGGGAATGCCAAAGCCTTGGCCACGTCCCTGACGAAGTCCGAGAACCTGGTATCCTCCGGAGGGGACCTTCTCCGAGGCTCCGAGCCCGGTGAGTTCGAGGAGATACACTGGGTTTGGTGGGTGTCTGGAGACTCCTCCTCCTCCGTCTCCCAAGCCAAGTCCTCTGAGGAGGAATCGAGTGGCTCCAGCCATGTGGGCGTTGGGCCCGACCGCCCCGATGCAGAGGGAGACCTTGGCCGAGGATCAACTCGAGACCTTATGGACTCGAGGATCGGCTCGGCCTCCGGGGTCGACTTGGATGTCAAGGTCCCGGTGGTCGGGGCGGAGGGATCAGTGAAACCAGCTATCGGCATCCGCTGCTGCTCCATGAAGACAGCCATGCTGCTCTCCAGGGCTGCTATCCTGAGACTGAGCTCAGAAGGCTCCGCAGCCTCCTGCTCAGGTCCTGACACCGTTGGACCCGATGCCAGTTCTCCCAGGGGAGAGTCCACGAGGACAACAGATATTACCTTACTTGGCGCCTCCTGCTCCGTGCGAGGTAGTTTAGCAGGCCTTTCCAACTCCGAGGGCCCGGGGCAGCGGTCAGGGCTCCGTGATCTGGAACCCGAGGGCCCAGGCCGATCAGAGGCCTCCAACGATGCCGCCCTCACAAGCCTCTTCTTCCTTCGGTGTTCCTGGGAGACCCCCGCTGATGCTCGGGGTCAGACTCCCGAGATGTCTGGGCTCGGCGGATGCCGACTCTGAGAAAAGCCTTTCACGCTTATGTTGCCTACTTCGGAGTGCCTTGGAAGACATTTTTCCCACATGGCCCACAGACCTTTGGGTCATGGTCAGGTCCAAGGCATCGGAGGCAGCAGTCATATGTGTCGGTAAGAGACATTAATTTCTTACACTGATCACACTTCTTTAACCCGCTGGCAGCCATCGGGGGAAAAAGGGCCCCTGCGAGGTCAAATGACCAAACTGCCAGTGAAAAATAAAAAGAGCGCGAACGCTAGTCTCAAAGGACAAAAAACGAAAAATGTAACCGGACTCGACACCGGTGTACCGAGTTGAGGCGGGAGGGGGAACCGGTGTCGAACCAAACACAAAAACTTTTGCAGTTTTGACACACTTTTTCCGAGGAAAGCAGGACCACGTCCAAAGGGCTCCGCAGAAAAAGGGAGACTGAGCAAGATGGCACTCTTGGGCGGGAGGGGACTGCGCATGCGCATGGCAATCCCAAAGGCTTTCTTTGAAAGCTGGGGAATTGCTCTGCACGAGGGCTTCGTCGATATCACCCATATGTGAGGACTGACTTCCTGCTTGTTCCTGGAGAATATATAATCATGCTCTCTCATTTGTATGTACTTTTGGTAGACATCTTGTATTTTAATACTGTGAGCGAGGCTGATCCCTTTTTGGAGGAGGGTGACATACGAGTCTAAAATGTAATTAGGGTTTTTGATTGTAGATGTGTATTGTTTAGAATTTTAAGGAGATATCTGAGGCAATCAGGTCCTTTCTCAGGGTCGAAAAAAAATAGTGGTTTATTGGTGTATTTGAGCTGCAAAAATATTATTAGTGGCTTTGTAGGTACTGCGAATTCTATTTAACACAACAAAACCCAATTTTCTAGCAACTACAGTGGATCCCATCCTGTCTTCTCCCAGATCCGGCAACAGCATCATGTCTCCCCCCCCTCTTCATCATCAGCCAACCCCTTGGGGCAGCTCCAGCACCCCCCCCCCCACCACACACTTTGCACAGAACTGCAGGAGCTTATGCATTTTGCTCCAGAGGCTCTATGCTGCTGCTCTGACATGGCTGATGGATGTGAAATCAAGCATAGGCACAAGAGTAGAGAAAGTGCTCGTTTTCATAATTAAATCCCCCTACAGAGATGGAAGTAGTACAGAGCAGTGGGAGTAAAGCCATGAGCTGCTGCAGCAGCCCTCTTAAACAATGTCATCTGGCTAAGACAGCAGCTGTTGGATGATATTATTGGATCCCATAGAGGAAGCTAATGTATAGGTTGTTTCAATTATAATCGGAAATCCCAACTTCCCTATCAGGGAATTCTGGTTATAACCAAAATCTGAACATCTTAAGTGTAATGTAAGGCAGGCTGCAAGCTGTTACCATTGCCAAGGAACAGTAATACTAGCAGCCTCCATCAAATATTTACCCAGAAATGCAAAGAAGCTAAAGCCAGAGGAGAAAGAGGCAATCACAGAACTCAGAGATTTCCAACTTGCAGCAAGACAAGACAAGTAGTACTACAATGACTCATGCAAGGAAACTGAAGCAGAAACTAATAGAGGAAGAACAAGATCAGCTTTCCTAAAGCTATGAGAGTTAAAGAAAAAATTCCAGCCTTGAATTGGAATGCTATAAGATGCTCAAGGATCCATGTTGAATGATGCTGAGAAGATCAAGAAAAGGTGGAAATAAAGAGTTATTATACCATAAAGATCAAGTGGACCAACAGCCGTTTCAACCTGTACCTTATGATCAGGAACTAGTGGTGATAAAAGAAGAAGTTGAAGCAGCATTGAAAGTCTTAGTAAAGAACAAAGCACCAGGCATTAACAGCAATCAGATGAAGCCATTACCATACTTACAAGGCTCTGCCAGGAAATTTGGAAGACAACATCATGGCAACTGACTGGAAGAGATCGGATCATCTTTCTTCAGTATTGGTATAAACACAGACTACGGAAATTATCACACAATCGCTCTGATCCCACATGCCAGCAAGATTCTACTCAAGATCATTCAGCAGAGATTACAACCATACCTGAAACGAGAACTACCTGAAGTGCAAGCAGGGTTCAGGGAAGGGCAAAGAATGAGAGACATCATCACAGATGTGAGATGGATCCTTGAAAAGATAAAAGAATACCAAAAGGAAATCCATATGTGTTTTATTGACCTCAGCAAGGCTTTTGACTGTGTAAACCATGACAAACTCTGGGCCACATTAAAAAGCATGGGTATATCAGAACCGATAGTTCTTTTGCACAACCTTTACATTGATCAAGAAGCAACAGTTCAAACAGAACTAAGAAAAACAGAATGGTTTAAAACCAGCAAAGGTGTACAAGGCTGCATACGTTCCCCCTACCTCTTTAATTTATATGCAGAACAAATTATCAGAGAAGCAGGACTGTATGGAAGACAACAGAGGTGTGAAGATTGGTGGAAAATTTATCAACAACCTTCGCTATGCTGATGATACTACATTACTGGCTGAAAGTGAAGACTGTCTAAAACATTTGCTTCTCAAGATCAAGAAACAGTCTTAAAATGGGCCTGCACCTTAATAAGACAAAGATCCTGACAACTGGCAAAATCAATAAGTTTATCTTGATGGAGAAGAAATTGAATTAGTTGACAACTTTAACCTACTTGGATCAACAATTAATCAATCAAGGACAAGCAGTCAAGAAATCTAACGGTGTATTGCTCTTGGCAGAATGGCTATGAAGGACCTAGACAAGATTCTCAAGAGCAGAGATGTCTCTCTCCATACAAAGATTCGACCTGTCCAAGCCATGGTATTTTCAATAACATATGGATGCAAAAGTTGCACTGAAAAAGATAGATGCCTTTGAATTATGGTGCTGGCGACGAATACTGTGTATATCATGGACTGCCCAAAGAACAAACCAAGGTTTTCCTTAGAAGTTCAGATGACAAGACTTCAACTTTCATACTTTGGACACATCATGCAAAGACAGAGATTGTTAGAGAAAGACATAATACTTGGCAAGGTAGGTCAATGCAAAAGAGGAAGGCCAGCAATGAGATGGATTGATACAATAACAGCAACTATGGGTTCCACTCTATCAACAATGAGCTGCCTAACTGTAGACCGAATACAGTTTAGGTCAATTATCCAGAGGGTCGCCATGAGTCAACACAGACTCAAAGGCACTTAACAATAACAAGAAGGAAGGAAGGCTGATGCAGCTGCTTCCCTTACACTAATGAGAAGTACTATTATGTCATCAATTAAAGTATCTCTCATTACTGGAAGCAGCAGCATCCTTCCGTGCATACAGACAACCACCACTGTGTGCGCTTAATGCTATATATGTGCCCCAGTAGGTGTGCACATAGTGCAGACCCTGTGCAGATGGCATGCATTCACTGTTGACCTCTGCATGAAGGAAGAGCAGAGTTTGGACAGTTAGGTGGATGGGCACAGAGACCCTCCCTTGATATTTCCAAAGATGTCGGTCAAAACAAAATCCTAATCTTTTTTTCAGTCTAGTTTCCACTTAATGCATAGGGGTGAAAAATTATTAAGCGTCACTACTAGCAAATAAATTGCCCTTGTTATAGTATACTAACACACAAAGAATAAAAGGTATATTTTTAAAAAAATTGGTATTGCGTTCTCTTCTATGCCTTAATGCTCTATTCTTTTGCAGAAGGGTTACCATATGAAATCCAACAGAAAAAGAAGAACACAACTACCTTGCTTTATCTGCTAGGACATAACATGGAAAGCAGCCAGTTTTACTTACCAGTGATTGCATCCATGACCTAGTCATAAAACCATGTAACTATCATACTGAGGCATGTAAAGTACTGTAGGAATATAGCATGAACTAAAAGAAAGGACTTTCACAAGGATACACCTATTTGGCCTGGCTTTTTTTCCTGCTCATTTGGGCTTCCAGTTCAATCAGAATTCGTTCTAATTTAAGGCACCATGAGCCTTCTCTTTTAGTTAGTAAAAGTTCTACCTCCCTGCCACATCATTTTATTCCTGCTCCTATTTAAATCAATAATCATAACAACTCTTTCCAAAACCCAACAAAATGTGCTTTTGAAACAGTTTGAAGATGATGCTGTCATATGACAAATGATACTTTGGGGCAGTTTCTCCAAATGGGTTAGAGTTTTGTGTATTCTATAACCCTGCACTAAGGGAAATAACACACACAAGCCCACCCTTAGATCAACAACCCTAAATTATATTCTAAACCTATATTTACACACACTCCATTATAACTAAAATTACTTCACCTACTCCAGGCTATGATGTACTACAGGCGACAATGCTTGAAGAACTTGGGAGTGAAATTTTGAGATAAGTGAAATTGATGCTTAAAGCTTTGTTTTAACTGGTTGATGGTTATTGGAATTTTCTGTCTTTTGCAGAATTTGTGCTGAAGGCATGCTGGAGATGAAAGACTGTTGAGATGAAGTAATGGTAATAGTATACAGAGCATTAGATCCCTTATAAAAACAGCATTAGTCCTTTTTAAAACAAATAGATATTTAAAATAAAAAAGTTCTTTTTTGTGAAGTTAATTAATAAATGTTGTAGTTGCTTGATAAAGGGAGTTTTCTGAAAACTATATTCTCCTATGGTGATTAAGTTCGCCACATAGTGGGATTTTGTGAGTTATCCTGAGGTCTCTTTCTCCCATATAATTGATTGTGGAGTAGGTGAATTAATTATAGTTATAATGGGAGTGTGTGTAAATATAGGTTTAAATATAATTTAGGGTTGTTGATCTAAGGGTGGGGTTAGTTTTGTGCATACCATGACAATCATGAACCTCACTTCTACTCATTTCTAAAACAGGGCATATGGAGTATGATCTTAGTCTCTCAAATTTACCGGAGAATGCTCAGTGTAATACTTGCATTGTGCCAAAGATAGCCTCCTTTTGGAGTTCGTAACATGTAGGGGTAGTTTGTCAAGATGTGCTTGGAAATTCTTCTTTATCAAGCCTGTGGCTCCCAATACGATGGGAAATATTTCTATACCTTTCTGCCACATTTTCTTGGTATTTCAGGATCTTCTGCCTCTCCATGTAATTCATAGAATAATTACTCTGAACTGACACCTCTATTATCAATGCCATTCTGGTGTTTTTCTCTTTACCACCACGTCGGGTTTCCTCACATCCAGTTTCTAAGCCGTCGGAATGGGAATGTCCCAGGTGATCAGAACCTCTTCATTCTCTTAGGGTCATGATCCGAGTGCTTTTGAGGCACAGTGATGTTGTAGTGTTTACAGAATTTCCACTGTATGACGCGTGCTACTTTGTTGTGCCTGTCTCTATAGAAATTTTCTGCTATTAGAACTTCACAGCCAGCTATAAGGTGAGTTACTGTTTCCAGGTCTTACAGAATCAACATATGTCTGTGTTGCCAGTTTTTTGTTGTTTTTTTTTTTTAATGCTCGCTGTAAGTCATCTTGTCTGTAACCCTCTGTCCTGGGCTGCAACTATCAATGTCTCATCCTTCAGTTTTGGTTCACATCTCCTTAACCATTCATGCGTCCATTCTTGATTGACAAAGGGTTCCTGGCATAACACTTTGTATTTCCCATTATATTTGTGCATTTGCCACTTGTTTTTTTTCCTAGTTTGCTGATCTAATTCTTTGAGGAGGCCATGAATGCTGCCTCTGCAGTGTCCATAGGCTAAACTCTTTCAAGGAACAAAAGCCAGACCCAGACTAACTATCTCCTGCACAACAGTACCACCACTGGACCAGCTCCCAACGTGGCAATTTTTGTATTTAATTAGTTTTATTTAGCTAACACCTTTCCAGTAGTAGTTGATAGCAAAGTCAAAAGCCAGAATAAAAAAGTAAACATCTTCTATTCCAATAAAACAAATCTACAAGAAATAAAATATATTAGCATAAAACTAAAATGAGGCCAATGAACAATGTTAACAACGCTTCCATCAAACACAAGGTGTGCCTCACGGTTCCTCTTTGTCATCTCTCCTGTTCAATATATACATGCAACCCATCTGCAATATCATTAGATCATTTAACGTGAACTGTCTGATACATGCAGACGACATACTTTTATACATGCCGTTCTCCACGGCTCAAATGGATCTTACACCACTGGTAGACTGCTTCAATGCGGTCTCAGAATGGCTCCAGTCTCAAAACCTCCGCATTCAGCACAAGAAAACGGAGGTGCTCTTCATCTCGAGAGACCCCAATTTTATTCCTCCGTCCCATGTAAGAGTCAAGGAAACAGACTTGCAAACTAAAGAAACAATAAAATACCTTGGAGTCACCTTGGATCAACGCCTGGATATGAAATCTCACATAGGCAATATAGTCAAAGCTGTATATTTCAAGATCCGTACGCTCAGGCATCTGCGCTCCCTACTGGACCCAGACGATTTCTGGACTATATATCAGGCACTAATCCTACCCCATTTCGACTTTGCCAATGCCATCTTACAAGGTCTCCCTCAATCCACACTTAGCCCATTACAGCTGGCTATGAATGCTGCAGCAAGGGTCCTCCACAATGCTTCCAGAAGTGACCACGTGACTCCTATTCTGAAGCAGCTTCACTGGCTCCCTATCCACGGAAGGATTATCTTTAAAACCTTACTCCTCTCATTCAAGGCCATCAATGGCCTTTCATCTCTTTCACTCATGGAATTCATTCACACAGTGCCCCCCCAACAGGTCCAGAAGAGCAACAGCAGTAAATTCCCTAATAACCCCGAAGGCATTGACAAAATGCAACAGTACAACGGTGAATAGGGCCTTCAGTCTCTACGTCCCCAAATGCTGGAATGCTCTATCACCCGACATTCGGGCCATCGTAGATCTATCACAGTTCAGCAGGGCTGTGGAGTCAGAGTCGGAGTAAATTTTGGGTACCTGGAGTCGGCAAACAATGCTCCGACTCCGATTAAATTTAGATTGGAATTAAAAAAACACACAAAAAGGAGAAGGCAGCAGCTTCTGCCCAACTACCTCTCTCTGCTAGAAGAGCTTAGAAGAACTTGGTGGAACAGCTTCTTGGATTCAACTGTAAGTGTTTATATTTATTTTAAAACCTGCATGCCTGCTTGTCAGTATGAGGGAAGACATGTGTACATGTTTCTGGAAGAAACTGTCTATCCTAGGTTTGTAAGTGTGGTGCTGCAGGAATGTATGAATGTTTATGTATAGTGCAGATTGTTTATATGCTCTGAGTACTAAAATGTAGGCTCTGTGTTATGTGTGTGTACAGTACATGTCTGTGCATGTTTTTCTGTATAGGACAAAATCATGTCTAGGTTTAGTGCTGGGATATATAGCTTATTTGTTTGTATAAATCCATGTACGTACAACTTACAAGACTGTGTATGTTGATATTAAAAATCTAATTATATGCCAGTTAGTATAACATATTTTATATTTTAGGGAAAGAGGCATCCTAAACAATGGCAAAAAGACTGCTAACAACAAACACGACAAAGCCTACTGTTTATGAGCACTTTGCATTATCAAGTGATGGAAAACATTACGTGTGCCAATGTTTTAGAAAAGATGATGATGGTGAAAAACAATGTGATGCAAAAATTAGCAGTTTCAGTGGGCCTGATAAAAATGCACCTACAAGAGCATCAAATTTGAAAAGACACTTACAGCGTTTTCATCCCAAAGTGTTAGAAGCCGTGAATGAGAAAGATAGCAATGAAAACACTGCATCTACTTCTGCGACAAAAAACGTTCAGAAATCTACTGGAGAACAAACACAAATAAGAAAATTCTTTATATCTGACAAAGTTACCATAAGGATGACACCAGAAAAATTCAAACACCACATTATTGAAATGGTAGTAAAGAATAGTTTACCACTATCCTTCTTTTCACAGACAGCCTTTTTAGGCCTAAATGGAGAAATGGCAAAAAAACTTGGTGTTTCTCTGGAAAGAGAAAGTATAAGGAAACTTATAATTGAGGAGGCCAAATGTAAAAAGGAAGAACTACAGAAAGTTCTGAAAGGACGTTTTGTCTTCCTTAAAATGGATGCATGCACACGTCACAGAGTCAATTATTTCGCTATTAATGTTAGATTTGTGGATGAAAATAAAACAATAACAGTGACCCTCGGATTAAAGGGCACTCAGGCACATCACACCAGTGATTACCTTCAGAAGTTAGTGGAGGGTGTTCTAGAAGATTTTGAAATTAAAAAGGAACAGATTTTGTGTGTTGTGACAGATAACGCTTCTAACATGTTGAGCACAATTGAGAAGATGAACGCAGATGAAGAAGGTAACAAACAGATATTAGAGTTAGAGGAAGACAGCTCTGCAAGTATTGGAGAAAGTTTAGAAACTGAAGAGAATGCTGACATTTTTTAGACAACTTTGTTGAAGAAGCATTGAAGCTTGCTACTATTCATCATATGCGATGTGCTGTTCATACACTGCAACTTGCCATAAGAGATGGATTAAAAGATCGCCATGCAGCTACACTAATTGGCAAATTACGGCAAGTAACTGTTGCAGCCAGGGCCCCGAAAACAGATGCAATTTTGAAAAGACGTGCAGGAAAAGGAGCCATTTTAGATCAAACAACTCGCTGGGGAAGCACTTATTTAATGGTGAAGCGTTTGCTTGAACTTAAAGACTTCATAGAAGAAATGGACAATGAAAATCTTGCATTAACTGAAAGCCAGTGGACACAAACAAAAGAGCTGGAGAACCTTCTTTTTCACCCCTTCACTGTCACCAAAAGGTTGCAATGTGACGATCTAACCCCGGGTAAATTCTTCTTGGAATGGAAGAGCCTGTTATATCGCCTGAACAAAAATGGAGGGTTAATAGCTGAGGGCATTGAATCTTCAATGATGAAAAGAGAGAGTCTTTTGCTGGAAAATGAAATCTTGTTAGCAGCTATTTATGTCGACCCAATGAGCCGAATTTTGTTGAACAGTGAACAGACTGCTACTGGGAAAAAGGCCCTCTATGATGTAGCAGTTCGCATGAAGGGATTACGACCTGAAATACCTCCACAGGATGAAGTTCTTCTTTTAAGCAATAGTGGTAACTCAGGATCATCTTCTTCAAACAAAGAATTAGACTTCTTAAACAAAATAGAAGTTGCTAAACGAAAGCGACGTTGCATAAACGTTACAGAACCAGTAAATGTCCAAATAAAAAAATTCCAACAGGAGTTTTATAAAGCACTAGAAGAAGTTGAAAAGTATGATCACTCATCAAAACTTACTGTTGAAGAAGCCATCCTTGTTTATCCAGAGATCGTTAGTGATGTGGCCAGAATAGTTACTGCAATACCACCCACCCAAGTCAGTGTCGAAAGATTATTTTCAGCCCTAAAAATAATAAAGTCTGACTTAAGAGCCTCTATGAAAGAGGATCTGGCAGAGGCAATTCTCTTCCTTAGAACTCTACATTGAATTGATTTGCATTTGCTAAGCCTATAACTACATTTCAAGATTAATATAAACCATTTCTAGGTTTTACAGATTTTGTTTTTGGTTCATATAGATAAGCTTTGTTTTTGTTCTAAAACAACCAAATAATGTGGTTTGTATTTTTGGACTGGTAAAGTTCCTGTTCCTGATGTTTATGCCTGCTGCTACTATCCAGCCACTTGATTAATTAATAAAAAAGAATTAATAAAACTTTGTTGTTTTCATTGTGTTTGTCTTTTGCTTAAACTGTTCAATACAGTAGACTGTTGGCTTCCCAGCCAGTAGTCCTGTGGTAATGACATGTATGTTGCCTTTCTTTCCTTCATATTAATACAGAGGAGTTGGAGTCGGAAGTACAAAAAACTGAGGAGTCGGAGTCGGAACATTTATCTACTGACTCCACAGCTCTGCAGTTCAGGAAGGCACTCAAATATCACCTTTTCCTCCAATACTACCCAGTCAGCAATGAAACCTAGGTAACCTCACCAAAGAAGTAACCATGGCTAGTTCTGAGATAGTGCCAACACCCAGATTCTGCGCATACTTCCCTTAGGTTTTAGATGCCTTCAATCTTGTTCACTGTAATTATTTCATGTATATAGTTCACCCCTGTTATCCAAGTTTATACTCCAGTTATCCAAGTTTGTACTCCTGTTCTATGTAAAACCAAACAGCTTGTTGCATTGGTCATCTTGTTATAAAGTAAACCGCGCTGATACCGAATAGTGCGGTATATAAGAAATTGTAATAAAATAAAATAAATAAAATAAACAAGAAAACTAATAGGGCTGAGAAAAGGTCAAATTGCTGTACTGAATAATCTAGTCAGTCAGTTACTGCCACTGAAGGATGAGAATTTTAAAACAATGATTTGAAAGTTTACGAACAAACAGTAAAAAAAATCATGGTAAAGAGTGAACATGGAATATCAGTCACTTCAGACAAATACCAGAACCCAGTAAACACAGATCACACTGATGTGTGTTAAGAGATGTAGAACTGCATTCCCACTCTCAGGGCTGGGCCAGCCTATCCCATTCACTAGGCAAACT
Organism: Ichthyophis bannanicus; assembly: GCA_033557465.1. Taxonomy (NCBI): domain Eukaryota; kingdom Metazoa; phylum Chordata; class Amphibia; order Gymnophiona; family Ichthyophiidae; genus Ichthyophis; species Ichthyophis bannanicus. Next base: position 172,114,153 of record CM066037.1, read on the forward strand.
AGGTGGCTGCCTAGAGTGGCAGGTCCTGGAAGGCAGATTGGTTACCCCCTCCCCCACCACCCAAGTGAGGCGACTGTTGAACTGCTACAGTGGGCTTGAAAAACGCCCATGTGCATGCACACAATTACAGCCTGCTGCTCCTGGCTCCTTCAACAGGATGTTGGGTCGGAAGTGGAGGGCAGGAGTGGCAGGCCATGAGCATGCATGTGCATGGGTGCTTTAAGGCCCGATGTAGTGTTGAAGCAGAAGTTCAGCGGCTGCGTCAGAAAAAGGAATGATCGCCGTGCTGCCCTCTTCCCCCGGGTGAGAAGATGGATGCGGGGGCCCACAGAGTGCCTGCCTAGTGCAGCAGAAACCCTTGGGTTGGCCCTGCAAGCTCTGTAATTGTATGAAAGGCCAGAATGATAATCTCTCTACTGTGTTCAGCCCACTACTTTTACATCATTACTAATGCAAAAGGTTTCTATCTGGGTTTACTAAGCAGGTGCATTCATAATTTGTTACATGGTACCCGTTACATAGACAGGCTGCAATTACTAGGCATCACTGGGTGACTAAGAAAGTTTGAGTAATTTGCTCCAGCATGGAGAGGTGAAAGCAATCAATTGTGAATGAGTCACATTAAATTACAGTGCCATTTTTACCAACTCTAGAACTTTCAACTCCCTTGATACAGGGAGAGGAATTTTCACTGCGCAACTAATAAGCTGGCAGAGACTAATAAAATACAAAAACTGTACGAGGTTGAGCATCCTCCCAGATCTTGTTCTCTCATTGTTTAATTGATCTGGCAAAACTTCTGTTTTGTAAAAATAGTACCAAAGGGCTATGATTAAGGTTTGTAAGTTCAATTCAGCAGTATAAAGATAGTATCTCCTGGAGGTAGGGCAAGGGAAGCAGAATTCTAGATCACCAGCAAAAAACGACAGCACCATTATTATCTGCTTTCAGACTGTTATCTGAACATGAAGCTTTGCAAACACCCCTGACAAGTCATAATAAAATCAATGTCTATTCCTGTACAACAGGAAAAAAAAAGTAAAAGCAACAAAGTAACCCTTATACTTGCTGGAGAACCCACATTTTCTAGCCAGGATAAGTGAAAGGTGCAGAAATCAAAATAACACATCATTCAGTCTTCTTGCCAGTCCTTCAAAGCCCACTTAGGCATTGAGGTGCAATAATCAAAGTCTGTGCCCTTGTACTGTAGGGCATGCAAATACATCACCAAATCCTTGGGCGATGGGTCTAATCTCTCAATCTTACATTCCCCACACAAAGGGTCCTTCGGTATCTTGTGTAGTTCTTGACCATTGGGGCCACACTCTCCTTTGTTTGTTCTATACTCTTCTATCGGAATAACAGGGCTCTGGCAAGATTCTAGAGTTCTCTCTTCATTCTCATTTTCCTCCTTCACAGAAAAGTCCATACAGGAACTGTCTACCTTTGTAGGCTGAGAGACCCCAGAGACTTCAAAGTCTCTGCTTTCTAGTCCAAGTTTCAAATTATCTTCTGACAGATCCAAAATGTTAAAGCCCTGTTTTGCTCTATGCTCTTCCACCAAAGCCTTGATAAGCTCCTCATCTGTTTTATTAAATTTGCCACCCTTACCTTTTGTAGGACCCCACGCATTCGCGTTATAGATAGGATCATTAACTATAGGGTGGCCTAAGAACTGCAAGTGAACCCGAATCTGGTGCGTGCGGCCAGTGTATGGAAAGCATTTAACCACACTGGATTTTCCATTATAACTGAGTCTTTGAAAGATGGTCTTGCAGGGTTTGCCTTTAGGATCCACACGACACACTCCCACCTTATAGGATACTACCAGAATGGGCTCTTCACAAGTAATTTCACCTTCAGGAAACTCTCCAGCTACCCGACATACATACTCCTTCTGCAACTGCAAGGTAAAACAGATAGATTTATCAAACAATTTATAAAGCTACCTTAAATAATGAAAACTACAGGTCTAAAATTTATTGACATTGACAGCGAAGCCCTCATCACTATGGCTTAAATTTTTCCCCTAAGAGCTTCAATATCACTTGTTTGCCTTCTGCATCACCTACATTCTATTTGGTCTACTGACTACCTTTTATTTGCAAGCTTTTCAGAAAGGACATTCCTGTCTGCAGGATTAGTATTTCCTTTCTAATGTAACAGCAACAATCTTCTGCTAAATGGTGTATTGTTCTATAATTTTTCCCTTGTTGAATCTTCATTAAGTAACGTACAATGCCATGGTAGATCTAATGACCAGGTGTAAAATATGTTATAAAACAGACACTGCCCAAAATTCTTAGAAGCCCTGGGAAAAGTGGCATTTTTTAAATTATTTTTTTTATCCATTTTTTTTAAATCTACCCTTCCTCCTTCCTCTGCAGCATAACAGCAGCTTTGAATCATGACCATCCCTAGTCTAGCCATGACCAAAGCAGCACTGCCTTCTCTGTTTAAATTGGTTCCCAGTGATGCATTCTTTGCCTGATGTGATCCCTAGCCCCATCTCTTCCAGCTCTGTACAAAATGGCTGATAGCAAATTTTAGATTTTGTTTTAAACAGTCCTGCTAATGACACACAAAAAGAACAGTACATCCACAATAATATTGTAAAATACATTCAAATTAGGCTTCCCTCTGCAGTCAACTGCTTAATAATCCATTTATAAACCCCATCATTTGAATTTTACAAACTGATTTATCACAAAATAGTTTCAAGCCATTTGATTCATAAATAACTGTTGATTTCATAAGCGCCTTCCTTGAATTTACACTTCATACACGTTTTTATTTTCTCTTTATCCTTGTTTTTTGGTTTTGGACTGCATTTTTTACCAAGAAAAAAAAACCAAGTCTGTTACTGATGGATACTATTTGCAGTCAGATAACATCACCACAGTCACAATAAAAAACAAAACTGGACATCATTTGGTAAGCAAACAGTACTGATCACTGCGGCATCCTCTTCAAAAGTTATTTTACTGTGACTAACCTGACGCTCTCGAATCTGCTCATCAATCTTCTTTGACACCTCTAGAGTTTTAGCAAACATAAGTACCCCAGAGGTCATACGGTCTAATCTATGAATAGTGTGGAGCTCCTTCAAGTTATGCTCCCTGCCCAGAATAAAGATAACCGTGTTGTGTCGGAATCTGCCACATGGATGCACTGGAAGAGATGATGGCTTGTCTACAACCACCATCTCTTCATTTTCAGCCAAGATGCTGATGGGTTCAGCAGTGACTGGGGGCTCATGACGATGCACCGTGTTCCTCAAGAAGTCATTATTCTAAAAGAAAAATATATTCTGTAAGAACAAAAACAGCAGATAGTTCAGCAGCAAAAGAGTTGGCACCAACAGTTACCCCTAAGGTGAAAGAGAGGAAAAGGTAGTTCATAGAAGCAGCAGCGCAGTAAAGAAAACAAGAGTCATGCAGCAACATACTGCAATTTACAACAGTTGAAAGCAATAAGACGCTATGGGAGTCATTCTGAACAGCGAATAGCAGGGATGGACATCTGTTTGGACGTCCACCCGCCGCTATTTGCTCCCCTACCGGCCCCAGCAAGAGACATCCGGTACAAACAGCGTGTTTGTACAGGGAGACTTAGACAAGAGCAGGAGGGGGCATTCCAGAGGCAGCACAAGGGCGGGGCACGATGTTGAACATACAGGGCCTATTCAGAGGTCAGCCCTGTACATCTGGGGCCATAAATTTAGATGGGGGACTTATTCCATTGAAGAGGTGGAATAAGTCCCCCTGGACGTCGGGGGATGATGCTGCCAGGCATCAATAAGGGGGGGTGTGCAGTAAGTTTCCTGCAGCTGGACACTAGCCATGGGAGGCCTGATCGAGGGTCCAGCTGCAGGGAAAGAAAGATTTTGGTGGCTGTCATTTGTGGCTCCTGAGTGGAGCCGCGTCGCCAAACACCATTGCACTGCAGGAGCCTGGCTAAGGTAGCCGGGCATGTGGCTGGGTGTACAGGCCAATTAGAATTGGGGCCCAGCCTGCATGTCCAGGCCGCAGACCCGATTCTATGGGATCAATCGGGTCTACCTCTGTGTGTCACAATACTGATTTACTGCACAGGGGGCTGGACGGCCTGAATGGAATTGGTCTCTATATATCAGAAGTATACACTTGTCACCAATGAAACAGAATCAGTAAGATGACTGATTTTAGATTAAGATGAGTGAACATTTTATGATACCTATTTTGTTTTGCTGGTATGGAAATTTGCTTATGATTATGAGTATTAACCAGTGCCAGGGTAGCTTCCAAATAAGTCATGACAATAAGGGGGATAAAACCACACATCTTCCATGAGCTTATAAGGCAGGACTCAAACGCAAGTCGCCATGGCGACTATAAAATTGGACCTGGCACCTAAGGTTCACAACACATGGCCAGGAGCAACATTGTCTACCCGCCAGATTCCACGGGTAGAAGTGCTGCCGAGAAGGTTACAACTGTTGCCAGAACCAGCTTTGTCTGCTTGCCAAAAAATGATAAGAGAGAGAGAGGGCAGTAGAAAGCTGAAGAAATTTAAAGAAACAGTACGAGATGAGTGCAAAGGGGAAAGTAAAAGGGGAGAGAGTGTGGGAAGGGAAATAGAATTGAGGTAAGGACAGCAGGAGAGGGGTTGAAGTGTGAGGGTGAGAGGGAAGACTACAGGGATTGGAGGATGAAGCCATGAATGCATGTGAGGTGTATAGGCAAAACGGTTTACCCCATCTCACTAAGCACCCCACTTCTACACTACACTACACACACACAGCGCAGCTTAAAGGGTCAGTGAGGGAGAAAGAGGAGGAGTTGGGCCACTGACTTCTGTTAGCACTATGTAGTGGACCATTAAGGGTCTGATTTATTAAGCTTTTTCTCATAGAAAATAGGAAAATAGTCTTAGTAAATCAGGCCCTAAAACCTAAAAATGTAACTGTGATACACCTTGGGGGAGGGGGAAGAAGCATGCACTGCAACCTCTCTTTTGGCCCCCAGCTCATATTTTTTTTAGGTTGATTCCTAGTTTCCAATAAAATATGTCAAGGCCTGTTATAAGGGCACTTTTCCTGTAGGAAAGTGTGCAAAAAGGAGCATGTATTCTGTTGTATGCTACAATAACGTATTACCAACAATGTGGTAATATCGTCTGCAGGAAGCATCAATTCTTGTCGAACCACGAGCCATCTGAGGGAAACACGGGTTGAATCTCAAAATATGTGGGGAAAGAAACTATATCCGTAGCGAAAAGATCCATTTAGGATGGTAACAGAAGTATGCTACTTAAAACTAGATTGAAAGTCTAAAAAGAGGCGAGACAATCATGTTTTTTTTAAAGCAGTGACAAATGCGAATTAATAATTTGAGGGTTTTGGGGATGAGTGAACGGACCCACAAACACGATACAAATGAAAAATTAAAAAAAATAAAGCATCCTGACTGCACACCACTGGACAATACTGATTTGGTGGCCGCAATCTATTAAGGCAAAACATTTACTTCTCTCATCAATGCAAGGGAACTCGCCTTCAGTATAACGTCCAGATCTTGAACCGGTTCCTCGTTGAGTCGTAAGCGGCCGGCCTTAGCTGCTGCCCGGTAGTATTCGATAGGTTCGGCCCGGAACTCGGAACTGAAGACCTGCAGGAGGCTCTTCCCTACCCAGCGACCCTTGCAGTAAGTCTCGAAGTCGAAGTAGTAGGGCCGCACCTTGCGCAGGCCGCCCTCCAAGTAGCAGTCCGTCTCGCGAAAGTGCGATTCGCTGAAGCTCACGCCGGAGTGACGCTTCTTCGGCGGCGGCACATATCTCTCCCCGCTGCGCGCTCTCGGCTTCTTCTGGCCCGGGCCCCGCTGCCTCTTGCTCGGCCGAGATGGTTCATCTCCGGCGCCCTCCTCGCTCTTGCGCTTCCCGACCTGGGGCTCCTGCATATTTCCGCTATGCTTCCTATGAACGACGGTATGGATATTACCGAGCACAAGCTTCCTGCCCTTAACCCAGCGACCAGCACCACCAGACTGTCTCGCGAAGAGCACGCAGCTGTCTATCGGCACACACCGCAACCACCCGTTCAGCATGAGGCTCAGCAGCTGCTACTACTTTGCGCACCCCGTCGCGCCACAATGACGTCAGCACAGCGCATCGCACTTCTGGGAGACGGACTATGGAGGGCGATGCCAGCTTTGCACGGCTGACTTACAAACTTCGGTTGCTTTCACTCATGGAGGCTAATGAAAGAATAATTAATCCTGCTGCAGAAAAGCTTTTAAATATTTGTAAAAAGCACAGGAAGACGGGTTGGTCTGGAGAAAGAAAAAAAATTCACCCCCCCCCCCTTCTGTTGTCAACCTATGTAAACATGCACAAAGATATAGAAATCTGATGGACATCACCCTTCCAGTCAAATCTGAAGTAAAATATCTAGGAGTTATCCTTGACAAAACACTAAGCATGACACATCACATAAAACAAACTGCCAAAACCATATTCTTTAAACTCAGAACCATTCAGCAACTCAGACCCCTCATTGACATTGGGGATTTCAGAACAGTTGTCCAGGCCCTTATAATGCCACATTTAGATTTCTGTAACAGATTACTCCAAGGTACATCTAAGAAAAATCTGTGCATTCTTCAAAGGGCCCAGAATGTTACTGCTCGGATTATTTTTAAAGCCAAAGTATCCGACCACATCTCCCCAATTCTATACGCTCTCCACTGGCTACCTGTTGCCAGTAGGATTCAATATAAAACACTAGTCACTATTTTTAAGCTCATTAATGAACTAGCCCCGTCACATCTATCAACACTAATCCAGACCCCCTCAGAAAACAGAAGAAGAAGAAGAGCAAACCTCAACATGCTTCTATTTCCTGACTCTATGAGAAAATTGAAGCAGGTAACAGCCAATACTGCTTTCTCTTTTTATGCACCCAGTCAATGGAACAAACTACCATACAGCCTGAGAGAGATTAAAGACCTTATTTCTTTCAGGAAGGAACTTAAAACATACCTTTTCACCCAACACTATCACAACTTACAACCCACACTCAAACAAATTTCACAAGAATACACGACTCAACTAGTTAACACAAGTCTACCTGACCTAACCCAAGACTCACTCTCCAATGTATGCTCTCACTGACAACCCCATTACACTATCCTCACTGAATGATAGTCAGACTTTAATGGCTGTTTGTAAATAGTCCTTCTGCATATTATAGAACTCCATACTTTTAGTATTTTCCATAATAGTTATTGTAAATAGTTTTTTCTGCCTTTTATAGTTTTCCATACTGTACTATCATTGATAAATAATGAATAATTTTCCCAACCTATGTAAATAGTTTAATATGTTCTTTGTATGATAGTTACTTATGTGTTTAAAATGTTCTATGTAATTTAATGTTTAATGTTTAAACAAGTTCTCTGTAAACCGCCCCTGATCTCTGGAAGGGGCGGTATAGAAAAGCGCACAAATAAATAAATAAATAAAAACAGAGAGGCAACGGTTAACTGAAGCAAAGAGCGAGGGAGAGATGATCAACCTACAGCGAAAAAGAGCCTTTTGGTTTTGTTAAACCTCAGGTCACCCAGATAACTGGCTAACAAAGAGGATTTCATGTGGGTTTCTACTGTGCCCAGTCTACACGCTGAAAAAGTTATGCACAAGTACAAAGCCAAATATTTAACCCTGGATCAAGTACCTCCAGATAATATGGCTGGTAGATTTTCCCCAAACCATAGCCAAATTTTCATCAGTGAGTAAGCTGGAGGGAAGGAAATAATCCTCCCTGAGCCTGAAGACACTGGATATATTCTATAAAAATTAACCTTCAGGGTTACCTCTCCCCTCATCTTCCCCCACAATCTATTGTTTAGCTTTGCTCCCCCCCCCCCCAAGTTATCACCCTACGTGACTGCCTAATGGTTGGGCCTGCCCTGGTTATGAATGTGATGTATTTTAATTATTAAAACAATGGATTATAATACTGCATGCAGAAGAACCTATCCTTGCTTTTAGTAAGTTTTGATGCCAAAAAGGCATTTGCCAGGTCTTATAGACCTATATACATTTCAGCCATTGTGAAATTTTGGGTTTCAGGGGGAGTATTTAAGATGGATTTAGGCAACTATCTCAGTGGTTTCAGATTCCTTTACTTTGGTGGAGAGGGTACACAGCAAGGATGTTCTCTGCCCCCCCCCCCCTATTATTTGTTTTGACATTCAAGCCCTTGCTACAGGCTGGGGAAGGAGGAGGAGGAGGTCAAATTGAGTGCCTTTGCCTGAGCCTTAAAGAACCAGAGATTTTGGGAGATTCTCAGGACTGAAAATCATTACGAGTAAATCTTTAGCATTGGATGTGGGAGGTTAAATTCATGCCACATCTTGTTATTAATTATATATTATTAAGTTTTACTTCAGTTTACAAAACAACTCATTACAACCACATAACTCTTCAATTTGAAGCAACTACAGAATAAAGTGGAGGTATCAAAATCAAATACAAACAACTCAGTAATAAAAATCTCCTAAATCAAAACATAAAAATGGAAGAAGTTAAGCAACAACAAACTTAAAATAAAACTACAAATAGTCTCGTCAAGAAACCTTTTGACATGTGACACTCCGTATCGGTTACCCCATTAACCCAGTAAGATCTAATAAAGTCAGGACAAAATAAGCTTACTCCTTAACGTTATCATTATCCCCTTCATTGGCCACTATAAGTGCTAATAATTGAGAAAGATCCATAAACTCATAATTTTTACCCAAATATCTAACATAACATCTATGAGGATACTTAAAAAAAAGATCATTCCTAAAGCACAAGGCTTTAACTGTAAAAAGGACCTCCAAATTTGTTGGGTTCTCAGAGAAAATGCCACATCTTGTTAAGTGGAACCAATGTTTCGGCTAGCATGCTGTGGCTTTCTTCAGTGTGAAGTGGTTATGTAGCAAATGTCTGTTCTTATATACGGTGGTTCTCAATCCGGATTGCTGGGTTTGAAGCAGGAAATGGGAATTTGATTTTGGAGGGAAAGTTTATTGGAAAAAGCCAGGAGTTTTGAATTTTGGGGGAGGTTTGTTGGAGAAAAGGCAGGAAAAGTGCAAGTAGGAATCTTGGAGGGAGGGAATTTGGATTTTAGCAGGAAGATTGTTGTGACAATCTCAGATTTTGGAAGGTGTAAAAAATTGTTTGTCTTTGGCACCAGATGCTGTAGCACTAAACCTTGTATGACAGACAGATGCCAAGTTACCCAGTTCCAGAAGTGAGATTTTAGGCCAGTCCTAGCTGTCTCACAATCTCATCCTGGTACGATCCTAAACACTGGCATAGAGGGGGTGATCTGCAAGGAGCAGTGGTTACAACCACTCTAGCCACATTATAGGGCAGACTAGATGGACCATACTGATCTTTATCTGCCATCATATATTATTATAGGACCTGCTGTGCTCATTTCAGTGAGTAAAATCAGGGACTACAGTTACCACACTGCATTGCAAGGCCAAATTACTCCTTGTTCAGGATTTGTTATTCCAGTTTAGCCTTGACGCTCTTTTTCTCAGAGAAACCTGGTTGAGGGAGGGGGAGGAGCCCCCCTCAACTGCTTCCTCGTGCCCAACTTCATGTTTTTTACCACCCCATGCCGAGATTACAATGGAGGGGGGGTGGCAGCTCTCCTTCAGACTTCTCTTCCAGTCTCTTAAGTTTCCTCCCAAGCCCTCCACTACCCTGAGTCCCTTCTTCTTTGCTTCTTCTCCTCTGTTTCACCACCTTCTTATCTACCTTCCCCCCTCTCTCACCTATGGGATTCTTCTTTCAACTCTGTCTGAAGTCTCTTCTTTTTCTATGCCTTAGGAGATTTCAACATTCATTTTGAATCCCCCTCTCGTTCCCGTGACAAGGCACTGTTTACCCTTTTTCATGACCTTTCTCTCACTCAACACATTTCCTTCACTACTCACATGGCCGACCATACTTTGGATCTTATCCTCTCCTCTCCAGACTTGCTTTATTCTCTCTCCTCTCTGACAGGTCTGGCCCTGCCTTGGTCACACCACTGCTGTGTCTTTTTCACTCTTCAAGTTCTTCTATCCAACCCCTCTTTATCTTCAGGTCCTTCTTTCCCCTCCTCCTCTACTGCCCCATTCGTCTTTCTTGTGCTATCTCTTCTCACTCCCTTGAGCTGTTTCCCCCTTCAGATACTATCTTCCCCGAAGATTTTCCAGTGGATGCCACGGTTGCTTTGTGGCATACCACTCTTTTCAATACTCTTGACCAGATTGCCCCCCTTGGGCCCTGTCTCAGACCTTCCAAGCCCTCTCAACCATGGTACCATCAAGGTCTTCGCCTTCTCCGGACTCACCTTCGCTATGCAGAGCGCACCTGGCACAAATGCCCTTCACCAGAGAGACTTCATCTCTTTAAAGCTCAGCACCATCATTACCGCCTCTCATTGCACATTGCCAAATGATCTTACTACAATAATCTAATTTCATCCGCACCCACCTCCATGTGTCAGCTCTACTCATCGCTCTCCAGCACTAGGATTTCCTCACCTTCCCCCTCGGTACCCTCCTTTCCTGATCCCAACACTCTCACGCTACATTTCCAGGCCAAGGTGCAGATGGTCCACATTTGCTGACTGTCCTCCGCCTTTGTCTCCTTGCTGCCCTGATCCTCCCTCTCCTTCTCCAGTGCGTACCCATGCCTGGTCTGCATTCCATCCTATCTCTTCTGCCGAACTTCTCAAAGTCTTATCCTCATCTCACAAAACCACCTGTCCCACTGACCCCATTCCCTCAGTGTGGCTTATGGAACCTTCTTTGGTCCTACTACCCCCGATCCTTTCTATTTTCAACAATAGCTTGTCCTCCGGTATCTTTCCCTCCCTTTGGAAATATACCCTAGTTCGTCCAATTCTTAAGAATCCCTCCCTTGTTCCCTCTTTTCCTGCCCACTATCACCCTGTCTCTACCCTTTCTTTCCTTTTAAAGATCCTCAAGAAGCTGGTTTTCACCAACTTGTTTCCCATCTTTACACCACTCACACCTTACACCACCATCAGTCTGGATTTCCGCACTGGCCACAGCACCAAAACTATCCTTTTCTCCTTACAATCGGGGTAATGTATCTGCATTAGATCTTGTGATCATGCCACTCTTCTCACCTGTTTGCATGATTTTGGTATCTGCGGCACCATTCACTGCTGGTTTCAATCCTTCCTGTGTCATTGATATTCTCAGTTCTGGGTGGCCCCCCTCCTCTTCTCCTTCCTGCTCACTCCCCTATAGTGTCTCTCAATGTTTGGTCCTTGACCCACTCCTGTTTGTTGTCTTCTTGATCCCTCTTACTCTTCTTATTCAACAGCACGGGATTTCTGCGTACTACCACGTGGATGACATTATTCTTTTGCACCACACTGACCCTTCTGCCCCTGATCTGCTTCCATTAAACACCTGCCTGGCTATCCAAGAATTTCCTCCACCTCAATTCCTCCAAGACTGCTGCAATCTGGTTCCCCTCCTCTGGCACCTCCCCTCCACTGGCTCACTTCCTTCTTATCCAGTCCCTATCATTGACTCCCTTTGCTACCTTGGTGTTATCTTGGACTCTTCTCCTTAAAAAGGGTTTGGATAAATTCCTGGAGTTAAAGTCCATAAACAGCTGTTATCTAGATAGATTTGGAGAAATTCACCACTTGTCTTTGCAAAGGAGTAACAAGGAAGTAATGTATCTCCACCGCCCAGCATATGCCTTGCTGGATCAGGCCAGAGGTCCACTGAGCTCAGCATCCTGCCTCTAATAGTAGCCAATCTGGGTCATCAGGAAATACTTGGCAGATACAGAAGATCCTCCAGTTATGTCCCAGTGATTCAAATTATCCATTGTCAGAAACAGGATGCTAAGCTTGATGAACTTTTGGTCTGACATAGGATGTGCCATTCTGAATCTAATCTAAAGTTCATCAAGCCTAGCATCATTCTGTTTCTGACAGTGGCTAATTGAAGTCACTAGGATATAGCCAGAAGATCTCAGGTATCTGCCAAGAACTTCCTTATGACCCAGATTGGCTACTATCAGAGGCAGGATGCTGAGCTCATTTGACCTTTGGCCTGACATAGCATAGCACATGCTGGGGAGTGGCGAAATATTCCTTCCTCGTTACTCCCTCCCAGGGAGACGAGGTGGATTTCTCCATATTTACCTAGCTAATCATTGTTTATGAACATTTCCTCCAGGAACTTGTCCAAACCCTTTTTGAACTCAGATATATTAACTGTTTTCACCACATCATCTGGCAGCAAATTTCACAGCTTTATCATGTGTTGAGTAAAGAGTGCTTTCTTGGAGTCCACGTGATGCTTGAGTGAGTGAGGACGTTTCCTGACTCGCTCCGGGGGTGCCTCGGTAATTAATCTGCTTTATCCTCATCCGTGATATATACATCGGGAAAATCAGAGCACCCGAGGACGCACAGCTGGCCTTTGAGAAGAGCTGGGCTAAAAGTGGACAGATAATGCCCCTGCCTGCAAAGAAAGACCGGGAGAGAGCGGGCAAGTCGGGGCCCTTACCTGTTGCAGTGCCATGTCCGACCTCGCCGGGGACCGAGAGTGCAGATTCGGCACCGGAGGAAATGGCGAGGGAAGTAGTGAAGCTGTTAGACCCCAAATTCGACTTGATTATGAGAAAGCTGGAAGGTGTGGGAGAAGCTCTGACCGATTTTGGGAGACGGATGGAGGAGCTGGAGCACCGCGTGGCGGGCCTTGAAGAGGGGGAAGGTCGCCTGGAGAGAGGCAGCACGGCCCAGCAAAAGCTTATCGAAGCCCTACAATGCAAGGTGGACGATCTTGAGAATCGTTCACGAAGGAACAACTTACGGGTAGTTGGCATCCCGGAGTCAACGACGGAGCATCTGCTGCTTCCTCTGCTCGAAAAGCGGCTGCTAGAAGAGTTGGGCCTTCAGGACCTCGTGGGCCAGTTCAAAATCGAGAGAGCACACCGTATCGGGGCGAGGCGTGAGGAGAGCAGCAGACCGCATATGGTGATCATGCGCGTGCTCAATTTCCAACATAAAGTGCGGGTGCTGCAGGCATATCGACAAAAAGCGGAGCTTCGCCTTGACAATAATAAACTGTTGATCTTCCAGGATTATTCGATGGCGGTGGCGGCGAAAAGGCGGGAGTTCTCGACTGTCTGCTCAATGCTTTTCAAGCTCCGGCTGCGCTTCACGCTGGCCTTCCCTGCAACCCTGCGAGTGACTTGCCAGGGTAAGACCCATGTTTTTGAATCAGCGGTGGCGCGGCAGTTTGTGGATCGGCTGGAGTAGCGGCCTGAGGGAGGCACCACGGCAACCTGAATTGATGGGCGGCCGGGCTGCTGTGCGGCGAGGCTCGTGACAGGGATGAGGAGAAGTGTCAACGGCGTATATTCCTGCGACAATTTGGAGATCGGGGTGGTGGTGCATCTATGCTGCTTGGAGTGGCCTGTGGAGGGGAGAGTTATCATTATACTCAACATTATTGGGACTTGTGGGTGGTGCGGGTGAGTTGTATAAGTAATGGGGGTGAGGGAAGTTATCTTACTGGGGGTGTTGCAATGTTATGCCCATGTTGATGCTGTTGACTAGTTGTACATTATATTTTGCTGGTAAGATGCATAGCGGTTGCGATGCTGAGGCTCGGGACTGCTGGGGTTTTTTTTGAGGCATCCCCGCAGCATCAGACAGGACGGGATCTCAGCGGCTAGCGCTGTGGTTAGAGTGATGTCGATTTTACGGGGAGGAGGGTTGGGTGCAGTGTGGGAGAAGAGGGGTGGGGGAGGGGGAGTAGGGGGTTGGGGGGTGGGAGGGGGGGAAGCAGCGGAAGGGAAGTGGGAGGCCTAGGGGTTTTTCTACTGTGGATGAAACTGGCCTGAGCAGTGGTGAGAGATGCAGTGTATCTGGGGCTGAGGCTGGGCAGCTCCTGCCAAGGGGGGATGGCAGATATAATAACCTGGTAGAGCAGGCCGGGACACGAGCTGTAGATGATACCGGGGGGGGGGGTTAGTCACATCCTCAACGAATGCCATAGGCATTGCGGCAGCCATCTATATAGTGGATGGAGGGTGCTCCAGGCTGGGGAGGCTCCCTCTGGGACATTGTTATGTATCTCTTTGGTAGGCCCTTCTAGTACTCATTTAACCTGAAGATAGTATCCTGGAATGTCTGCGGTCTGGGGAGCCCCATTAAGAGATCCAAAATTTTGCAGGCCCTGGCCAGGCAACGGGCTGATATAGCCCTCCTTCAGGAAACCCACCAGACAGCTGAAGAACACAGTAAGCTTTGCCGGGGGTGGGTGGGTCAGGTGTGGGGGGCCCCAGCCCTGGGGAAGAAAGGTGGTGTGGTGGTTTTAATACATAAAAATGTTCGATTGGATGTTAAGAAAGATATTGTTGATCCCGCTGGGCGATTTGTTTTGCTGCATGGTGTATTGGATGGGAAGCCTATTATTCTAGGGAACCTCTATTGCCCGAATGTGCTAGACTCTGCCTTGTATTGTAGACTAGCGGCTAAAATCGAACAATTGCCGGAACTCCCCTTGATTTTGGGTGGCGATTTTAATGGCGTGATGGATGTAGAGGTTGATACATCCACGGGGAGGGGGCCTAGGGAGCGACAGCAGACGGCTCAGGCCATGGGCCGATTTTGTACTCGGCTGGGGCTTCTAGACCCCTGGCGGTTGTTACACCCTGACGAGAAAGACTATACTCACCAATCTCGAGCCCATGGCACTAGTGCGCGTATTGACTATCTGTTGATTTCTCGAGGCCTGTTTAGAGAAGTGGGGGACGCGCAGATTGGGCCGGTCGAGATCTCGGACCATGCTTTTATTTGGCTTGAGTTGGGCTGGGGGGGCGATAGCCCTCGGACGCGGATTTGGCGTTTTCCTCTGGAGCTTTATAAGGACGTTTCGTTCCGTCACTTTCTTATACGACGCTGGCAGGAATTTGAGTCTGATCATAGCGGGCATCAAGGGGATCCTGAATTGGTGTGGGAAACAGCAAAAGTCGTCTTGCGAGGGGATATTCTCGCCTTTATGGCACGGAAGCGGAGACTGCAGGCTGACCACATTATCCGCCTTGAAAAGTCAGTTGTGCAGTTGAGGAGGACAAATGCCCGTAATCCGAGCGCCACTCTTAAGACTAAACTTTGGGAGACCCAACTAGCATTGAATGAGCTTTTACATCAGCGGGCGAAGAAATCCGTGATGTACTATCGATACCAACTCTACTGTCACGGCGATAAACCGGGAAAGTTATTGGCTCGCTGTTTACGGGGCCCTCGGACGTTGAATCTGATTCCCGCTCTTCGTGATCATCAGGGGATCCTTCATAGGGGTAGTTCGCAGATTGCCCGGGTCTTTCGTTCTTTTTTTCAGCGACTCTATACGGCAGAACCGGGATCCCCTACCCGGATGATGGAATATCTGGGGGGGTGTCGACCTCCCTCGGTTGAGCGCGGCCGAGAGGGACATATTAGATCAACCGTTGACGGTCCAAGAGGTGCAAACTGTTATTTCTTGGGCCAGCTGTTATAAAACTCCGGGACCAGACGGGCTTGGTGCTGAATTTTATAAGATCCTCAGTGACTTTATTTCTCCAACCTTAGTGGCGCTCCATACTCAAAGATCCGAGCAGGGCTATTTTAGTTGGGGGGGTAATCATGCTCTTATCACCCTTATTCCCAAGCCAGGGAAAGATCTCTTACAGGCGTCTTCCTATCGTCCCATCTCCCTTCTTAATTTCGACCTTAAACTACTGGCGAAGGTTCTTGCAGATCGATTGGCGGGAGTCTTATGTCATTTGGTCCACGACTCTCAGGTTGGCTTCGTGAAACACCGGTACGCAGTGCGCAATTTGCGAAAGATCTTAGCCTCACTGGAGTGGGTACATAGTAAAAAGATATCTTCGTTGTTAGTGAGCTTTGATGCAGAGAAAGCCTTTGATCGCGTGGACTGGCAGTACTTGCAACATTTACTCCCCTGCTATGGTCTTGGGCCTTCTTTTTGTAATATGGTCAAAGGCCTTTATGCTGCGCCGTCAGCGGCGATTTGCTGCAATGGGGTTTTATCGGAAGATTTCTACCTACAACGTGGGACTCGGCAGGGGTGTCCTCTCTCTCCCCTTCTTTTTGTCCTGTCTCTTGACCCCTTTATACATCGGGTGGAGCTGTCGCAAGAGATTCGTGGGGTCCATATCGGTCCACACGAATTTAAAGTGTCTGCCTTTGCGGACGATCTCCTTGTGCATTTGTCAGTGCCCAGTCATTCCTTGCCTCTCCTGTTGCGGGAATTCCATACATTTGGACAGTTTGCTGGCCTATCCATCAACAAGGAAAAATCAGAAGCCTTGGATGTCTTGGGGCAGTTGCGGGACGCTTGGCCAGGGGCTTTCCCTTTGCAATGGGCAGAGAACCAATTTCTCTACTTAGGGATTGTGTTGACCAGTCAACCCTCTCGCCTCTATCGGTGTAATTTTCATCGGCTCATTACTCGGCTCCAGGCTCAATTTCAGGCGTGGAAGTCCCTTCCCCTCTCTTTGTCTGGGCGGATAGCGGCGATCAAAATGATTGTATTACCACAAATACTTTATTGGCTGCAGACTCTTCCGGTCTGGCTATTGAAGCGTGATCTCCGGCGCCTGGAGGGGGTACTTTGGGTTTTTTTGTGGCGGGGAGGGAGGGCGCAAATCCCCTTTTCCCGTTTGGTGGGCAACTGGCGCCAGGGGGGATTGGGGCTTCCCGATCTTGGAGCTTATGCCTTGGCTTGCCAGTCTCGACACTTGGGGGATTGGTTAGGAGGGACCGAGGTGTATACGCCTCGGGCCCTTGAGGAAGCACTGGTGGCGCCTAATACCCTCCTGGCCCTCTTACATCAGGAGAACCGTCTCCTTTGGAGTGCCTTTGGGGAGAGTGCGTTGCTTAGTTCAGTCCGGCGAACCTGGAAGCAGCTTAATATCTATTGGGGGAAGAACTGGCGGGTTTCGAGTTGGTTACCTATTCAGGGCAATGCGCAGTTTACGCCAGGTACCGACTCAGCGATGTTTCGAGAATGGGATCGGAAGGGTATTTGCAACCTTGGCCATGTAGTGGACCCTTCGGGGAAATGTAAGCGGTTTATATCCTTATCTGGGGAATATGCGTTGCAGCCTGGTCATTTTTTTGCGTATCTGCAGATTGCTCATTATGTGGCCTCGTTGCCAGAGGGGGAACTCCGAGTGGAGCGTTCGGCTCAGATATTGGAATTTATGGACGGGGGGTGAGACCCCGCCGTCTATTAGAGTGTTGAAAACTCGGATAGCCCAATTTAGGGCTTCTCCCGATTACCGAGGTGTGGAACTGGCGTGGGCATCGGAGATGGGGTCCGTGATCCCCTCTGGTATGGTTCTGGGAGCCCTCTGTAGGATTGGCGATCTGTCGGTTGGAGCCCGCTGGAGATACAATTTAAATGCATAACCAGGGTTCATCTGTCCCCGCGACGGGCCTTTCGTTGTCATATTACTTCCGATGGGAGTTGCTCGCGCTGCTCTGAGCCACTGGCGACCTTGCTGCATATATGGTGGGGATGTCGGTTCATACGCCCCTATTGGGCGAAAATTGGTTCCTTCCTGGCAGAGATTCTGGGGCAGCGGGTGTGGTGGGATGCATCTCTCATTGTGTTGGATAATTTACGTCCCACGCAACCCAAGGGGACTTGGGCTCGTTTACTGCTCCGTAAGGCTTGTCTGGTGGGTAAAGGGCCCGTGTTACGTAATTGGAGGGAATGGCGCCCACCCTCTTTTTGGGAGTGGCACAATAGCTTCCATTAATTAATGCTTTTGGAGGCTCGATGCGCCCGGGGTAGTGCTAGGAGATGGCCGGCCTTTCAGCGGCTATGGGACCCTTACATCCAAATCATGAGCCCTGGTGGTCGCAATGCAGTGTTGCAACTGGGTCTTTAATAAAGCCTATCCTCATGGGCCTCCCTTGGTGGCTTCTGCGATGCTGACCCTGATGATCTCCTTTGACTGTTGGATGGTGACTATGGGAAGGGGGGAGGGGGGTGGTGGGATGGGTTTGGGCGGGGAGGATATAATTTGAAAATATACCTGTACTGTTCATGGCTCTCCAGGTTGGGGATCAGAGCCAACCCCACTCGGAGTCAGCATGCTGTTTTCTTTTTAATGTTTGTACTGTGTATGGGTTTAAATAAAGTTTTCAAAAAAAAAAAAGAGTGCTTTCTTTGATTAAATCTACCTATCAGTTAACTGCTAGAGCCCTAGCCAGTGAGTGTTCTTCTATCAAATATTTAAAAAATGGAGCAGAAGGCACCCTCTGGCATAGCCATAGTTGCAAAATCCTCAGGCCAATGGTGCTTCTTGGTTCCTCTCTCTTCTACACCTCTCCATGGCTCCTTCCTCGCTTCCTCACACAAACATATGGACTGTATCCACTCTGCAGCCTTCAGTCCTCTCTTCCCTCTATTCACAGGCAGAGAGTCAGCATTGTCAGACACTTGACAAACATTTGCAAAACTCACATTTGCAGTGCAAATATTGTGACACATGAGTTTCTCACAGTATACCCCAAAATTTTAAAATATTTGCATGGTGATGGCAAACTTAGACAGTCTTCAGTCTTAACAGGTAGCCTGCTTTGGTTTCTTCTAATATGGCTGGCAGGATGGAATCTGTATACCTTCCTCATTGTTCCTACAGTCCAGCACAGATGCATGGGTTTCTGCACTTGTACCAGCAGATGGAGACTGAGAACCACTGGTTTGTTGATGTCAAGGCATAAGGGTCCTGTGCAGCCCTCCTCTGGCTAGTAATTCTCAGTCTCCAGTAGTTGGAAGTTGTCTACATCTATGCAGTTTGGTACTGTGGCAGAGTAGTATTTACAATGGAGATAAGGCTCAGGAGGGCTTGAGTTGCTTGGGTCCACTCCTTTCAGCCCTGGGGGTGCAAATCTGGTGGTCCAGGTCCCTCTTTTGACCACTCCCCAACCCCTTTTCAGGTCCACTTGGGGAGGTCCCCCCTTTTTTTGGTGCCATCAAGTCAATGCTGATTCCTGGTGACCCAGCTGCCTCTGGGTTTTCTTGGCAATATATCTCCGGAAGTAGATTGCCAAGCCTTTTCTTCCGAGGCAATGGAGGGTAAAGTGACTTGCCCGAGGTCACTAGTAGTGCCAGTGGGAATCAAACCCTTGCTCTTCTAATCAGTTGCTTTAACTACTAGGGGGGAGGGTCCTAAGTCTGTATTATCCTCTGTTCCCCTCCCTTGCTTTTTTTTTTGGGGGGGGGGGGGCAAGGAGCAGTTGGAGAAAGAGCTGCCCATCATTTCTCTGTGGCAGCAGTACCTTCTATCCTCTTCCTCTACCACTGAGAGGGAGGGGAAGTTGGCGAAGAGCCCTGAGCAGTAGCTGCAGTCCTACTAGCCTTCTATGCAGTAAAGAACTAGCTTTTCAAAAATAAATAAAAAGAGAGGATTGCAGTTTCCTTGGTGCTCCCTTCTCCACAGGGAAAGGGGCTTCTGACAATGGTAAGAGTGTTCTCAAAGCTTGGTGGCTGGGATACACTTGACCTTCCTCTCTCTTACCTTGGAAGCTGGAGCTGGGTGAAAGTGGTGAGTTCGTTCTGGCCAGCCCCCTCATACCCCTTAATGGAGGGAGTTAAGTCCACGGAGGCCATGATTTGGCTGAGCTGTGTTTGGATTAAAAAACAAACAAAGAGGGCTATGTTGTGTTTAAGGCACAGGGGGTAGCTGGAACCATGCTCTTCGCATGGGGTGTCTGTTGAGCATACTGCAGAACACGGTGATCAGGGCTCTGCTCTGAGACCAAACCGAAGTGGCAAGCCTGTCAAAAGAGCCTCAGTGACATAGATGTTTAGTTGGAGAAGTTATAGGCTTCTCCAATTAAAAAACTTGCACGCCCTTTTTCTCTTTATATCTTTGTGGGTGTATTTCTATGTAAATAAAGAAATACAGTACATTTAAAATTAGTAAATAGGTAGAGAAATGAAGTGTTGAAAAGCCCTCCTCACAGCTTTGTAAAAGGTCAGGGAGGGTTATAGTTGTTTACTTTCAAAGGACAGACTTCCCCTGTGGTGAGCAGGGGTCTTTAGTCATCTCACTATTCGGAGGGCCATCCTAGGGTCCTGGAAGGTCCAGGTTGATCAATGGAAACTTGGGTGATGTGAGTGCTGTGCCCCTTCGAGGTACTTGACATTTTTCTGGCCAAATGGGAAACTTCAGTTTTTGTGGGATGATGCGTTTCCAGTGTCTCAAGAGCTGGTAAGTGGAAAGTACACTACAGTGTACAGTCAAACCTCGGTTTTCATGATTAATCCGTTCGAAAAAGTCTGACTAAAACCGAAACGTATGAAAACTGAAGCAATATTTCCCATAAGAAATAATGTAAATCCAATTAATCCGTTCCAGACACCCAAAAATATTCACAAAAAATACATTTTATAGAGAATAACTATATTTTTACATACAGAAAACAATGAGAAATAAATATAAATGACTAATGAAATGGATAAATGAACATTTAACATCATTGAAAGCAAGCTAAGTACAGTACTGTACAGTACAGTATGTTAACATCTGGCCTTAGCCACCCCTGACAAGCTGCTGTGCCCAGCTCTCTTCGGAATCACATTGAATTCAGTCCATTAAAATACCTTTACATTATCTGCTCAATGCTTCAGAATGGCAGAAAATCTTAATGATATAGCTTCAGACGTACCCTGCAAGAGAAAGAACTGCCTCCCACATTCATGCAACATCTCCTGCTTACGTTGACAGCTTTTCTTCCCTGCTACCGGGACAAAATCTCAGTCAAAAGACGTTGAAAACCGAAGCAATGCATGAAAACCGGGACAAAATCTCAGTCAGAAAAGACGTTGAAAACCGAAGCGTATGAAAACCGGGGCAAATGAAAACCGAGGTTTGACTGTACTTTATTCAGAGTATTAAAAAAAAAAAACAGGAATCACCTCAGGGGGAGGAGCATGGTTGGGCTTCATGAGCTTCTTCCTATATTTGTGAGCCTCAGTCAATCCAGGCCAATAGTAATCTCTTGTGAGACCACGTTTCCCTATCTTGTTTCCATATGCAGGACACAGACTTTCTAGGTTTAAGAAAAGCCAGCTGGGGTTTCGTACTAGGTTTCCCTGTTCATAGAACCAGGATGGCAGAAAAAGACCATATGGCCTATCTAATTTGCCCTTCCATGTCACCCACTACAAAAGTTCCCTTTATTCCTTTAGACAGCCGCTGTGTCTATCCCATGCTTTTTTGAATTTACTGTCCTCATCTCTACCACCTCCACTGGGAGATTATTCCACACATCTACCACTCTTTCTCTAAATAAATATTTCCGCATATTACTCCTGAATCTATCCCCTTTCACCTTTATTGTATGTCCCCTCATAGCAGAGCTTGCTTTCAATCAAAAGAGGCTCTCCTCCTGTGCATTTATGCTACGGAGGTATTTAAACATTTCAATCATATCGCCTCTGTCCTGCCTTTTCTCTAAAGTATACATATTAAGGTCCTTAAGTCTGTTCTCATATGCTTTATAACAAAGATTATTAACCATTTTAGTAGCCACCCTCTGCACCAACTCCAACCTGTTTATATTCTTTTGATGATGCGGTCTCCCGAATTGCACACAATACTCCAAATGAGGTTGCACCAAAGAATTATACAGAGGCACTATCACCACCTTTCTTCTGCTAGCCATTCCTTTCCCTATGCACCCAAGCATCCTTCTAGCTTTTACCGTCATCTTTTCTACCTGTTTAGCTACTTTGAGATAGTCAGACACAATCACACCTAGGTCCCGTTCTTTCATGGACAGAAGTATGTCACCCCATACTGTACCGCTCCCTTGGACTGTTGCAGCCCAAATTCATGACCCTACATTTTTTAGCATTAAATCTCAGCTGCCAAATTCTAGACCATGCAGTGTGTTCAGATGGCATTTTCCAGACGCTAATAGTCCTTGGCCTTTGCAGTTTAGGTAATTTTCCTGGTATGGAATATATATTTTTAAAAAATTATGTTTTTTGCAGAATTCTTAAGGGGGTTCCAGGACCTGTGTATGAACTGTCTTCCCTTCACCCTCCTGTTGAATGTTTTCAATATAATTGGGTGCTACAAGCATTTTAAATCTTTATATGTGTTTAGGAGACTCCATCAGTGATTGCCTTTAGGAATCTCTTTTTGGTTGATGGTTTGGAACTGGTTAGCCTTCCAGGGTCTCCCCCTTTCGGTTTGTGGAGCTCTCGATTTTTCTTCTAATCCATCTCTTTCCCTTACATGGTTCAAGGCAGTCTCCTGCTGGCCCTCCATCTGTACATCAGAGTTCAAGGGGGTCACTTTGTTGGGAACTTCTTTTGATGGGGGATGCGAAAGTCACACAGAGTGAGCCGTCTTCCACAGCATATCTTGTGCTAGGTTTGATAGGGACTGTTCTGGTAAGCCGCCAGGTTTCTTCCTTCCAAGAGTCAGTTTTCTCCAGGGCAGCATCTGGCTCAGGAACCTTTTTTTTCCCTAGGACACAGATGTCCTCTGCCTTAATTTCTTCTTTTTCGGAATGTTGGAATGCTCAGACATGTATGACTACATGCTCTGGGCTGCAAGCCAGGCTCATCGGTTTAGTTACTGCTTTGGTACATCCCACGCGTCTGGACTGGACTGGAGGGACAGTGAGTAAGGTGAAATTAGACCTTGCCTGCTAATTTTCTTTCCTTGAGTCTCTCCAGTCCAATCTAGGATCCTTCCTTCCGGTTCATGCCTGGTTTTAGGAGAAAGAGCACCTCTTACATGCCTTTGGTATATAGTAAGCTTGGACCATTTAAATCTCTGGTTCATGGTCGTTGTGTTGGAGAATGCAAGTGCACCAACACTGCAGCACTGGGCTACCATGGCGATTGTATGACTCATTTTTTTGGCTCAGATGGTAGGGTCAGAAGGCCATAGTTCAGTGGTTCTCAACTCATTCCTCTGGTACCCCCAAGCCAGTCAGCTTTTCAGGATATCCACAATGAAATTGGTTTGATGCCATGGTATAAATGGTCCTGTGCAGCCCTGCTCTTGCCATTATTTCTCAGTCTCCAGTAGATGGAGGTTACCTAAACCTGTGCAGTCTAGATTGAATTGGAAAGACCCTTTTGATGAGGATTCTTGGAACACTGGTCTTAGGACAGCAATTGCCTCCTATATCCCCCTGGGGTGCAAACCCAGTGGTACAGGGTCCCTAACCCTACCCATCTGCCCCCTCTATTCAGAAGGGGAAGAATGGGGGAAAAAAAGGATGCGGTGGAACAATGGGGTGCAGAAACCAGTGGTACCGGGTCCCCCTCTTCTCGGGAGAATTCCTGGCCAGACCTCAGTCACAAGCTGTTGAGGTTCAGTACAGCCCCCTCTCTTATCTCTGTTAGCAGAGAGCAAGATGAAGGGTTGGTTGCCAAAAGGTAAGAGAAAAGAAAAAAACCCCATGCTGCAGCAGAGGAATAAAGCAGCAGACGCCACCTCCACCAGCTTGTTCGGGTGAGTAACAACGTATGATGGAGGTGGAGTGACCAGCACACACGCTCCCACTTCTTGCTTTGGGCCACGGTCGGCAAAGGTCCTCCTCCATTGTGGGGTTACTTGTTACCGGGGTGGCAGCGGTTGTGGCTGATGTCGAAGAGGGCTCCTACAGCCTAGCTGTTGGTGGAGTGTGCGGTTGTAGCCATGAGGTCAGAATAAAGGGGATGCAGGCCATAGTTGTGAGGAGAACCAATTGAGTGGGAAATGCCGCCATTTTTCCTCCTGCGTGCCAAGCCTCAGTCTTGCTGGTGAATAGCAGTAAGTGTGCTAAAGCAATACTATTCTGCTGCTACTTTATTTGGGGTAGTGTGATTCAATAGAGCACCTTTGCCCTGCACAACAGAGGCCCACAGTCCTTCCCATTTGGCAGCGAGGCCGGCTCCAATTACACACAAAAAAAAAAATGTGTGCAGCGGGCAGTCCTTGGGCTAAGGTCCCAGACTGTGATAGTTGTTGAGAAGGGGTGTTTTCAATAAATAAATTAAAAAAAGGGGGGGGGGCATTGACTTCCTGTAAAGAAGCACTCTCAGAAACAGGCCAGCACATCTGTGAAAGTCATGGCTGGATTACACTGGGTTTCACAGGGGCTCTAGGTTCTGTTGTTTTTTTTTCTTTTTCCTCCTGAGTGGAAAATCAAAGAAAGGAGGTTTGTGCCTTGTAGCGGAATCTCAGTGGCTCATTCTTCTTTGCTGGCATTTTGCTAAATGTTTTCAGTGGCAGCCTCTGTTTAGTGGACATTCCTACCTTATGGCTTGTTAAAACTTGCTATACTGCTCTTTGTTGTAACTCCAGAACAGTTTCCAGTAGCTGCAGTCTATGTTTTAATTGCATGGAAGCATGATTCATTTGTCACATGGGTACCGGCAGGGCCTAGGTGGTCATGTAATTGTTCAAGGTCCATGTTTGTGTCAGGTGGTGCACTGCTGGTTTTCGGCATGTGATTAGTGGCAGTTGATTAGTGTTTTATTTCTTGTGAGTTTAGATGTAGGTGGCTCAGTTCAAACCTTGGTCAGTTGGGGAGATCCGATCAGGAAGGATATTGCTTTTGTGTAGTAACAAAGTCAAGGTGGAGTGTGCCCAGATTCTTAGGGTTCTGCCCTAAAAGTTAGGCTTTGTGAGGGAAAATCATTATGATGAGAATATTAATCTTTCCCTCTTATGGTTTTTATTCTAGAAAGGTTCTCCTCATAATGAGTTACTAGAGCAGGATCTATAGCATTTTCAGTACCTTCTATGCTGTGAGCCTTATTCAAGGTGACCAGTATTATGCTGGCAACATCAAGCTATATGTATATCCTCCCTTATAAAAGAGAATGGCCCTGGTATTGGCTACTACAGTACCAATTATATAGAGTACTTATAAGTGAATAAAGTCAGGATGAGAAGATATATAAGGAAGATGTATGGGAAGCATTTTCCTTAGTTTTCTGCACTGTGCTCCCGGTCTGACTTGCGTGGTCAATGGGGCGGGGGGGGGGGGGTCATTTTTGTCCGTGTTGCAGGTTCAGTTAGTGTCAGGCTTCAAGAGACACTCGTTGCTGTCTCTGCTGAAGGTCCATGGCTGGCAGTGCATTCCTCGGCTACCTCCATTTTTTGCACTGTCTTTCCTAGATAGTGGGAACTGGGGTTTGCTGGGGTATAGATAAGAGGCATTGCACTTTCCTATCAGTTGGGGTAGTTCTTGTCCTTTAGTTTCTCTTGTTAGTCTGTGATATGTCACACTCCTTTAGTAAGATCCTAGGTTTGTGTTAGCAGTCACTGTTGCAAATTGGTCTTAATCTTGCATATTCCCTGATCAGTGACTGAGTAGGAGTGGAAACTTTCTGCTAGCCTGTTTTAGCTCTTCAATTTTCAGCAGTCATGTCTACAGAGAAGTTTAGTCAGAGCTTTGTTTTCTTTTCAACATATGTAGTAGGCCTTCTGCTCTTCACAGTGGGCCTGGCCATTCTCAGCCAAGTATGTGCAATTTTAGGTTGGTAACTTGTTAGAATAGAAGGATCCTTCTGCCTCAGATGAGAGGGGGAATGGCAGCTACCTTTCTGTCCCTGAGTCAGTAAGGAACTAATCAGGTCCAGTGGCAGCTTCTCTATGACATGAATGTCTGCTGTTCCATCATGGTTTTCAGGATGCGGGACAATTTTGTGCAGGCGTCGCCTCTTACTGTGGACTATGGAAGTTTTCCAGGGTGACCGGTTGTCAAGGCATTGAGGATCAGTTTAGTCAAGCATGAATTACAGTTTCTACCACCAGAGTGCATTGCTTAGTTAATAAACCTGGCACAGGGTTATAGGAAACATATGTTCTAAGTGCTTCATATCTGAGTGGCATTACAGTACTCCCCATCATAGGATGAGCTACAGATTGGACTGTTCTACTCTCCTCCCCGTTGTTTGCTACTGCTTTGGCATGTCCTACGTGTCTGATCTGGAGGGATGATGAGGAAGGTGAAATTAGACCTTACGTTTTAATTTTCTTTACTTGAGACCAATGTTCCCTCTAATTTTCTTTAGGCTGTGTGCGCATAAAATATCAGCTGTGCAGCTTTTGAAGGAAGGTTAAATTTTTGTGCGCCACATAACGACACTCAGAGTTATATACTTTAAAATTTGACTACACGTCAGAATACAGAATGTACACCACATTGATTGCACTAGAAAATATTGTAGAACTTGTGAAAACCGTAAATACACAACTTTTAAATTTTAAGACGTCTGTGTTGTTTTCTATCAGAATCAGAACCGTAATTTTTGTGCGCTCTGTTATAAAGTATGTGCGCTCGCTTGGCGAGGTGTGTGCGCGCGCACAGCTTAGAGGGAACAGTGCTTGAGACCCTCCAGTCCAGGACCCACCTATTACTTTGATTCATTCCCAGCCTTTGGTGACAGAAAGCATGCCAAGGCTGCAGAGCCAAGCGGTATTTTGAGTCATCATCTTGATCAGTTTGGGCTTTCACTAGTTGCAAGGTTGGGATGGTACATTGTATTGGAATTATGGTCTAGGCAGTGGCGATTGTCTCCTTTTCCTGGCACAATTTAAAACAGGAAACCTCTGTGGCAAGTATTACCACGGCATACTTACCATACTATGGTTGTAGAGTCTGCTTTGTTACAGACATACTGGTGAGAGCAGGGCTGTACAGGACTCTTTATACCATGAAATTTCAAGCCAATGATTCTCAGTCTCCATCTGCTCATAGGCAGACATAACCCACCTGTCTGGACTGGACTAGAGGGACTTGGGGAAAGAAAATTAGCAGGTAAGGTCTAATTTCACCATAGCAAGCACACTGAAAATGGGAAAAGAGGGAGATGGGAAGTCGTCATTTTCTTTGGAGAGGAGGTGAAAGCTTAGGAGGAGTGGAAGTAGCAAAGGTCCAGTGGGCAGAGAGGGGAGGGAGTAGCAATTTCTGAAGCTACTTTGGGCACCAAATTACTTACAGCAGCCTTGCTTTGTGCACAGACAAGCAGTGGCAGGTCCCTTGCTGCTTGTGAGGCAAAACAAGAGCTGTGTGTTATGCAAAAAGCTAACACTTAAAATAATGGTTGGTGACTGGTGAAATTGATGCCATTTCATACTAGAGAACAATCAAATACAGAATTTGTGAACATCTTTCTTTCAGTACTCTCAGGTATATTGTACATTCTTACAAAATATAAGACAATTTAGACCCAGGAACATTAAAATAATACAGCCTCTGCTGTATTATTTTCTGCTTTAACAGCATTCCCTTTTTCTTTACACCACCATATCCAGTGTTCTCATCACCTACTTCAGGCTGACAAAAAAAAATACATTTAAAAAAAATGTTTTTTGTCACTTTGCTTATAAAATGATGAAAAAGGCTAGTTCTGGGTAGTCACTTGTAAATGACAGTGTTGGCAGCACACGCTCATCTTGAATGACACTCCTTTTTAAGTCAAGACTGCTAGTTCTTTGGTACATCATTCCAGGGGTAAAATACGTTTGACTCATTTTCAAAAATAAAGGCCCTAACAAGCTATCTACAAATATTGTCAGAAATAGTGGACACAGCCATGGGATTTCTTTTAGTTGTGAAACTGGGTGTTGGAAAGTATTAACTAGTATAAGGATACAAGAACATTTTTATTGGAAATAAATCTATGCTTCTTTATTTGGGAAATTGATCAGATTTTTTTATGGTTTTCTGTTTTGATTTTTGTTTGTTTTTATTGAACATTTTTCATATCTCAAAGAATGTGGTCCAATTAGATTTATTATTTTTTTTATTTAGTAGTTTTTTTTCTATTGAAGAATCACATAACTTCCAAACATTAATCATCAGCATTACAAATATGTAAACCTGTGTACATCATGTTGTCTCCATGTAAGCATTTTCTCTTCTTTCTCCCTCCAACTGTCAATCAAGATCAGGAATTCCATTAACACCCCCATTTTACATCTGTGGTACTGCCCTCCCTTTCCCTTACCCTTGGAATTATCTAACTTGGAGTCCCTGCCCATTATTATGGAAGCTGCAGCTAGTGGCATCAGAATACCCAGCAGCTCTTCAAAGAACAGTTCTTGTTTTTCATTTGGGGCATAAACATTAACACACACCACAGCCACCCTGTCTCATTTCACAACCAGCACTAGGTAGTGCCCCTGTCTCTCATTTATTTGTTGCACTTCTAAATTGTGTTGGTACCCCACTAAAATTCCCACACCTCCCCTTCTGTATGCTCCCACAATGGCAGCCAGATACACATGTAGGTAATCCACCATATAGCTATCCCGAACAATTGTCTTGCCATACACATTGCTATTAGAAAATGTTCTGCAACATTCCCCCTCCCCCCCACACCCAGTCAAAATAAAAATACTGTATATGTCGACAAAGAGTAGTTACTCACCTGTAACAGGTGTTCTCTAGGAGCAGCAGGAATCAGTCCTCACATATGGGTGACATCGGCGCCGACAGAGCCCCCGTGCAGAGCATTTCCCCAGCTTTCAAAGAAAGCCTTTGGGAATTGCAGCGCGCATGCGCGGTCCTCTTCCCACCCAAGGGTGCCATCTTGCTCAGTCTGATGACACAGCTAAAAGACAGCAAAAATAGCAAAAAATAAAGCATATGACTGCAACTCCAAGGGGAGGAGGGAGGGCTGTAAGGACTGATTCCTGCTGCTCCTGGAGAACACCTGTTACAGGTGAGTAACTACTCTTTCTCCAGGACTAAGCAGGAAGTCAGTCCTCACATATGGGACTCCCCAGCTTAAGGCTATCGGAGACCCCAAGCTGAAAAAATGAGCTCCCTCTAGAGCGTCAGTACGTAAGGAAGGAATCTTCTCTGAGAACGCCCCCGACTGGTAGCCCAACATCAGGGCTGGAGGGAAGGAGTTGCCTAAACCCCAAAGAGATTATGGAGTACTACCTGTCCGAAAGCACTGTCCCTCTCAAGGCAGTAATGAGCTGCAAAAGTCTGTCTTGAAGACCAAGTAGCGGCTTGGCAGATGTCTGCCAACGGAACAGAGCGGAGATGAGCCACTGACGCAGCCTTCGCCCTGACACGATGAGCCGTGACTCGACCCTCCAACGAGAGGCCAGCTGCCCCATAAGCCCAGGCGATACAGTCAGCGACCCATATGGACAAAGTACGCTTGGAAACAGGTAACCCCAACTTATTGGGGTCAAAAGAAACGAAGAGCTGAACAGCCCTCCGGTGCTCCCGCATACGATCAAGGTAGAAGGATAACGCCCTCCTACAGTCCAGGGTATGCAGGACCATCTCAGCCCGGCTGGCATGCAGCCTGGGAAAGTCGGAAGAACCACCTCCTGATTGAGGTGGAAAGAGGAGACAACCTTAGGGTGAGTCCGTAAGACTACCCTATTCCTTTAGAACCTAGTGTAAGGGGGATCAGACACTAGCGCCTGAAGTTCACTTACTCGCCTAGCAGAGGTAAGAGCTACCAGAAACAAAGTTTTCCAGGAGAGAAAACGGAGAGGACAGGTAGCCATAGGTTCAAATGGCGGACAAGTAATCCGCTGTAAGACCACATTTAAATCCCACTCAGGGGCCGGTGGGCGTAGAGGAGGCTTAAGCAGGAGGCGGCCTCTGAGGAAACGAGCCACCAAAGGGTGGTTGGAAAGAGGCCTCCCATCCACCGGCAAGTGGTGCGCTGAGAGAGCACTGAGGTGAACTCTAACAAAATTGGACTTAAGGCCGAGATTGGAGAGGTAAAGCAAATATTGCAATACTACCGCTACCAAGCATGAGAAGGGATTCTCGCTGTGCTGAGCACGCCATGCGGAGAATCTACGCCACTTAAGAGCGTAGGATTTCCAGGTGGATTGCCTTCGAGAGGCTAAGACTACGTCTTCCACCTCTCTAGGCAGTAGTAGGGGAGCCAGAACTACCCTTTCAGCAGCCAGGCCATCAGATGAAGGGACTGGAGGTTGGGGTGTAAGAGAGATCCCTGTTCTTGAGACAGGAGATCGTGTTGAATCCCCAGAGGAATAGGAGAGTCCACCGCCAGTTGCAGCAGAAGTGGGAACCACGGTTGCCTCGGCCACCTGGGGGCTATCAGAATCATGGAGGCCCCATCCTTGAGTACTTTGAACAGTGTTCTGGACACTAGTGGCGTGGGAGGAAACGCATACAGTAGGCCTTTGGACCACAGGAGCAGAAACGCATCCGCTGCTACTCTGAGAGGATGCGGTTGTCTGGAACAGAATCTCGGGAGTTGCCGGTTCAGAGGACTGGCGAAAAGATCCATGGTGGGGAGGCCCCACCTCAGAAAGATCTGTTGAACCACCAATGGATTCAATCTCCATTTGTGTGGTTGCAGGATCCTGCTCAGTCTGTCCGCCAGGTAATTGTCTTGACCTGGGAGGTAGACTGCCTTGAGAAGGATTCCGTGATTGACAGCCCAGGAGCACAGCCGTTGTGCTTCCTGACATAAAAGGAAGGAGCCTGTGCCTCCTTGCTTGTTCACGTAAAACATGGCAACTTGATTGTCCGTCTGGACCAGTACAGACTGGTGAGACGTGAGATGGGAGAAGGCCCTCAGAGCTAAGCGTATCGCCCGCAGCTCCAGGAAATTTATCTGCTGTGCAGCCTCCCAAGAGATCCAGAGACCCTGAGTACATGCCCCTTGGCAATGCGCTCCCCAACCTTGAAGAGAAGCATCGGTTGTCAGCACTTGAGAGTGCGGAGGGGTTTGAAAAAACACTCCGAGCACCAGATTCGGAAGATGAAGCCACCATTGCAGAGAGGAGGCAAGCAGTGTGGATATTCTTACTGAGTCTGCAAGGCTCCCTGTGGCCTGATGCCACTGAGTTCGAAGACTCCACTGAGCAGGCCGCATATGCAGGCGGGCATTGGGGGTTACATGAACCATGGAAGCCATATGGCCGAGAAGTCTCAGGAATTGCCTGGCGGAGACCAGGGAATTGTTGCGAAACTGCCTGGCTAGATCCATTAATCTGTGAGCTCTGTCCACAGGCATTAAAGCCTTCGCCTGAAGGGTGTCCAGCCTTACTCCTATGAACTCCATGTCCTGGGATGGGAGCAAAGTGGACTTTGCGAAGTTTATGACAAACTCCAAGTGCTGAAGCAGAGCCACAGTGCGAAGGGTGGCTTGACTGGCCTCCTGTGAAGACTAGCCCCTTATGAGCCAGTCGTCCAGGTATGGGAACACAAAAAGACCTTGAAACCTTAGGTAGGCCGCCACCACCGCCAGGCACTTGGTGAACACCCTGGGGGTGGAGGTTAGGCCAAAGGGTAGTACTCTGTACTGATAGTGGTTTCCTCCCACAACAAATCTGAGATATTGTCTGTGGTCTGGATGAATAAGGATGTGAGTATAAGCATCCTTTAGATCTAAGAAGCATAGCCAATCTCCCTGCTGGAGGTAGAGCAGCAGGATTCCAAGGGAAAGCATCTTGAACTTTTCCCTCTCCAGGAACTTGTTGAGGTTTCGCAAGTCGAGGATGGGTCTGATGCCTCCTATTCTTTTTGGTACCAGAAAGTACCTGGAATAAAAGCCGTGACCTCTCAGGTGGTGGGGCACCGATTCCACAGCCTGTTCCTTTAGCAGACTTGCTAACTCCTGTAGGAGTAGGTCCCTGTGCAGAGGGGGGTCTTGGAGGCTCCCCTGGAAAAAAGGAGGGAGGTACCTGGTGAAAATGAAGAAGATAGCCCTTTTGGACTATATGGAGCACCCAGGTATCTGATGTGACGGCTGACCACCTGTGGGCAAAAAGGGCCAGCCGGCCTCCTGTGCTGATGTGAGCCAGCTGAGGAGGAGAGGCTATGTTTTCTGAGTCAAAAACCCCCGCCCTGCTGTGCAGGAACCGGTGTTGGTGGCTTGGGGGCCTTCTGCCTACGGGGCCCATGACCCTGCCCCTTGGCCTGCTGACCCTGTTAGGGAGCTGCAGAGGCCTGATAATGAGGGTATTGTTTATAGGCAGATGTCTTCCTCGGGTAAAAGGTCTTTTTTCCTGAGCCCTTCTTCTGAGAAGGGGCAGAGGTTTTTCTGGACAGCCTAGTCCTGGTCAGAGTCTCGGTCTCGAGTTCAGCAGCCTTTTCAGCCATGGGTTTGCCAAAAAGGTTTTCACCTCAGCAGGGGACATCGACCAACTTGTCCTGTACCCATGGCTCGAGGTCGGATGACTGTAGCCAAGCCTGTCGGCGGGCACCGATGCCGGCCCCAGCTACTCGGGCCGAAGCCTCGAAGCCATCGTAGGCTGCTCGAGAGATAAACTTTGAGCACTCTCGAATACCAGCGGACAAGGCCTGGAACCTCTGCAAAGGTTCCTCGGAGAGACCAGCAGAGAACCCGGCAATCTCCTTTGCCAGGTCTCAAAGGTACATGCCCATGTAGAGCTGGTATGTCTGGACACGGCAAGCAAGCATAGAGCCCTGGAAGCACTTCTTACCGAGGGCATCCAGGTTCCAGGCCTCCCAGCCGGGAGGCACCGAGGAGTGCATCTTCTGACTTTTCAGTCGATGCATGGCCGATTCCACAACCATGGAATGGTGCGGTAATCGTGCCTTTTGGAACCCGGGGCTCTTGCGGACTCGATAGATGGAATCGACCCGCTTGCTTAACACCGGCGTCGAGGCCGGGGTCTCCCACATGCGGAAGAGCAGCCGCTCCAGCATTGGAGGAACAGGAACAGTAAAGGCCTCCTTCGGGGGAGAGTCATACTGGAGGGGCACGAGGCTCCTCCTCGGGATCCGCGGGGAATGCCAAGGCCTTGGCCATATCCCGCACGAAGTCCGAGAACCGGGTATCCTCTGGTGGGGATCGTCTCCGAGGTTCGGACTCCGGTGAGTCCGATGGGACACACCGAGTCCGAAAGGTGTCAGGTGACTCTTCATCCTCCGTCTCCCAGCCCGACTCCTCGGAGGAGGAATAGAGCAGTTCCGGTCGGGGGAACCGGCATCGACGACCTCGGTCCCGAATGGGAGGCCGAGGGAGACCGTGGCTGAGGATCGACTCGAGCTCGCATGGACTTGAGGATCCGCTCGGCCTCCGGGGTCGACTTGGACGTCGATGTCCCGGTGGTCGGGGCAGATGCACCGGTGAGACCGGCGATCAGTGCCCGCTGCTGCTCCATGAAGGCAGCCAAGCTGCTCTCCAAGGCCGTCAACCTGAGTCCGAGCTCAAGAGACTCAGCAGCTCCCGACTCGGGCCCCGACAGCGTCGGGCCCGACGTCGGCTCCCCTGGAGGAGAGTCCATGAGGACTACAGTACTCACGTGCCCAGGAGACTCCATCTCGAGACGAGGTTGTTTGGCAGGCCTCTCCGACTCCGAAGACCTGGGACGGCGGTCGGGGCTATGCGACCTGGCCCTCGAGGAACCAGATGCGTCCACCGATGCCGCCCTCATGAGTTTTTTCTTCCTGCGCTGCTCCCGCGAAGGAGACCCCCGCTCAGAGGAACCCCGACGCTGCTCGGGGCTGGAGTCCCGAGACGTCGAGGCCTCTGACGAGGTCCGGGCCCATCCGGACGCGGAGTCAGAGAAGATTCTGTCCTTTTGGTGCTGCCGACTCCTCAACGCCTTCAAGGACATTTTGCCACACGGACCACAGATCATCAGGTCATGATCGGGTCCGAGGCAGCGGAGGCAGCAGTCATGTGTGTCGGTAAGAGACATAAGTTTCTTACACCGATCACACTTTTTAAACCCGCTGGCAGCCATCGGGGGAAAAAGGGCCCCTGCGAGGTCGAAAGACAGGGCTGCCAGTGAAAAAGAAAAATGGCGCGAACGCTAGTCACGAAGCACAAAAACCGAAAAAAGAGAGAGTGGGCTCGATACCGGCGTATCGGGCCCAAGTGGGAAAAGGATCCAGCGTCGAACCGAAGAAGGAAGACAAAAAACAGGGTATTCAACTTTTTCCTCGGCGAAAAACGAACTACGTCCGTCGGGCTCCGCGGAAAAAAGAAGACTGAGCAAGATGGCACCCTTGGGCGGGAAGGGGACCACGCATGCGCACTGCAATTCCCAAAGGTTTTCTTTGAAAGCTGGGGAAATGCTCCACACAGGGGCTCCGTTGGCACCGACGTCACCCATATGTGAGGACTGACTTCATGCTTGGTCCTGGAGAAATCTCAACTATCCACACAAGAGAATCATCGGATATCTAAAAATCCATTTCCCAGTCCAAATTTATCTCCCCACCCCCCATTAGTTACAGCATAAAGTAACTTCTCCATTCACTGTACGGCTTCCAGATTCTATCAAACTTACTTATAGCATGGATTCTATAGACTCCAATTTCACTCATTTAGAACACATAGTCCAACTTTTCCACTGTCATCCCTTTGGTCGGTAGATTAGCGTGTCTTCCCATGCGAGCTACCTCCATATGCCCTGCTATTACACAAAATCCCCAAAATAATCCCATACCCCCTTCCCACCCCTCCTGGCATTCATTCAACAAGACTTATTTATTTATTTATTATTTATTTATTTTTATTTTATTTATTACAAATTCTTATATACCGCGCTATTTGGCATCAGCGCGGTTTACATTATAACACAACAACCATAACAACATGCTGTTTGGTTTTACATCGAACAGGGGTCCAAACTTGGATAACAGGGGTAACTATATACATGAGATTTTTACATAGTAAAGAGTAGCTTGGATAACAGGGTTGATTATATGCATGAGATATTTACATGGCAATGAGTAGGTGAAATAACATAATGAACGTGAGGGTTGTTTCTTAGAGTGGGTCATCTCTTCAGAGGGGTGTCATTGGAGTTTGGGTAGCATTGGAGGAATAAATGGTATTTGAGTGCCTTTCTGAACTGTGATAGGTCGGCAATCGCCCTAATGTCAGGGGGTAGGGCATTCCAGCATTTAGGTACATAGTAGCGGAACGCCCTGTTTGTGGTTGATATGTTGCACTTTGATGATTCCTTTGGTTTTACTAGTAGGTTTATGGCTATTGCTCTTCTGGATCTGTTGGGGGGCACCATGTGAATATTTGGGTATCAAATGCACTGTCACCCCTGTTATCTCTCCAAACAGTAATTAGATCTCCTGCCAAATCACTTGCATCTTATTACAGTCCCAAAACATATGCTTCAGATTCCAAATCCTCTACAACCTCTCCAGCGTTCCGCCCCATACCCGCTATTCACCGCATGGAGATGCTCCAGCATCCAATACATTCTGTATAATACTTTTAGACTGTTCTCCAGTAACGCCGTACCGAGAGCCAATTTCCATGCCATTGCATATACCACCTCCCTGGTGCCCATTCCGGTAGCTCCACCTTCCACCTCTCAAGATGCTTCGGGTTACTGTCCTATGCTGGTAACAGCAGCATATACAAAGCGGACAGCAAACCCTTCGTTTGTCCCTCTCTATCCATCTGGAGTTCAAAAGAGGTATCTCTGGCGGTCAAGTCCTGTCTCACTCTTCTCTGCCTGATAAAGTGGCTCAATTGCACATAACCTGTCACACTCTATGAGCCCAAATTTGTCTCTTAGTCCCTCAAAACGTTTCACCTCACCCCCAACCTCTCTAATCCCTTGCTAGCCCATATTGGAAAATGCCCAGACTCCATCCTGGGTGGAAATTCCTCCAATCCCACAATGTAGGCTAATTTTGAATACTTCCCCCCTCCCTCCACCATCAACCTCCCCTTACATCTTTTCCAAACTCCCATAGATGTCCTAATCATAGGGTTCTCACTTATCCCACCTTTATCTACCCGTCCTCCTCATACCAAGCTCTCCAATCGAGTTTCCTCCAGCATCTCCTGTTCAAACCCCACACATTGTTTCCCTTCCCCCTCCAAGAGAGACTCTTGGCAAAATTTAAAAAGTCATGGGATTGGAGGCAGTGTACTATCGTGGATCAGGAATTTGCTAAAAGATAGAAAGCAGAGAGTAGGGCTAAATGGCCAATTTTTTCAATGGAGAAAGGTGAATAGAGGAATATCCCAGGGTTCTGTGCTGGGCCCAAAATAGGAATAACAAGTGAGGTGATCAAATTTGCAGATGACACAAAATTATTCAAAGTTGTTAAAACACAAGAGGATTGTAAAAAAATGCAAGATGATATTGATAAATTGGAAAACTGGACATCCAAATGGCAGATAAAATTTATGTGGACAAGTGCAGAGTTATGCATCTAGGAAAGAACCACCCAAACTATGGTTACACGATGCAAGGTTCCATATTAGAATCCCACATCCAGGAAAAAGATTTACACGTCATCGTGGATAATACGTTGAAACCATCTGTTCAGTTTACAGCAGCGGCTAAGAAAGCCAATAGAATGCTAGGCATCATAAGAAAAAGAATGAAGAAGAAAACAAAGGATATTATAATTTGTCTGTATTGTTCCATGGTGCGACTGCACCTTGAATATTGGGTGCAATTCTGGTCGCCATATCTTAAAAAAGATATAGTAGAATTAGAAAAGGTTCAGAGAAGAGCAACCAAAATGGTAAAGTTGATGGAAGGATATCCCTATGAGGTAAGGCTTAAAAGGTTAGGGCTCTTCAACTTGAAAGACATGGCTGAGGGGAGATATGATAGAGGTCTATAAATTAATGAATGGAGTGGAACAGGTTAACGTAGATCCATTGTTTACACCATCAAAAAGTAGAAAGACTAGAGGACACGCAATGAAGCTACAATGTAACCCATTTAAGACTAATAACAGAAAATATTTTTTCACTCAATGCATAATCAAACTGTGGAATTCGTTACCAGAGGATGTAGTAAAAGCTGTTAGTGTAGCTGGGTTTATTAAAGGCATAAATCATTTTTAAAGAGGACCCGAGAAATCCACTGCTTACCCTGGGACAAGCACTGTGGAACCTGTGTGTCTTTTTGGAGCTTGCCAGGTACTTGTGACCTGGATTGGCCACTGTTGGAAACAGGATACTGGGCTCGATGGACCTTGGTCTGATCCAGTATGGCGTTTTTTATGTTCTTATGTTTATTTTTCAACAAGCATGCCTGGCATTGCCATAGGTGTGTCTCCTGAACAAACATTACCCCTGCCTTCCATAAGACATGCCATACTGGGTCAGACCGAGGTCCATCAAGCCCAGTATCCTGTTTCCAACAGTGGCCAATCTAGGTCATGTGTACCTAGCAATATCCCCAAAAGACACAGGTTCCTCAATGCTTGTACTGGGTCAAGCATTGATATCCTGGGTCCCTTTTTAATAGTGGTTTATGGACCTTTCCTCCAGGAACTTGTCCAAACCTTTTTTAAACCCAGCTATACTAACAGCCCTTACTACATCCTCTGGTAACAGATTCCAGAGTTTGGTTACACGTTGAGTGAAAAAATATTTTCTCCTATTTGTCTTAAATAGTTTACCCTGTAGCTTCATTACATGTCCCCTAGTCTTCCTATATTCTGATAGTGTAAACAATTGATCCACGTTTATCCGTTCCACTCCATTCATTAATTTATAGACCTCTATCATATCTCCCCTCAGCCGTCTCTTTTCCAGGTTAAAGAGCCCTAACCTATTTAGCCTCTCTTCATAGGAGTAGCCTTCCATCCCCTTCACCAATTTGGTGGCTCTTCTCTGTACTTTTTCTAATAACGCTATGTCCTTTTTGAGATACGGTGACCAGAATTGCACACAATATTCAAGGTGCGGTCGTACCATGGAGCGATACAGAGGCATTATAATATCCTTTGTTTTATTTTCCATCCCTTTCCTTATGATACCTAGCATTCTATTTGCTTTCTTGGCCGCCGCTGCACACTGGGCGGAGGGTTTTAACATGTTATCCACGATGACTCCTAAATCTTTTTCCTGGGTGGTGGTTTCTAATGTGGAGCCTTGCATCGTGTAACTATAGTGTGGGTTGTTCTTTCCTAGGTGCATAACTTTGCACTTGTCCACATTAAATTTCATCTGCCACTTGGATGCCCAGTCTTCCAATTTATCCAGATCCTCCTGCAGTTTTCCACAATCCTCTTGAGTTTTAACAGCTTTAAACAGTTTTGTGTCATCTGCAAATTTGATAACCTCACTCGTTATTCCCTTTTCCAGGTCATTTATGAATATGTCAAAAAGTAGCGGACCCAGTACAGATCCCTGGGGTAGTCCACTATTCACCTTTTTCCATTGGGAATATTGGCCATTTAGCCCTACCCTCTGCTTTCTATCTTTTAACCAGTTCCCGATCCACAATAGTACACTGCCTCCTATCCCATGACTTATTAGCTTCGCCAAAAGTCTCTGATGGGGGACCTTGTCAAAAGCTTTCTGAAAGTCCAGATACACTATATCAACCGACTCACCTTTGTCTACCTGTTTATGCACACCTTCAAAAAAAACATATCAGATTAGTAAGACAAGATCTTCCTTGTCTAAAGCCATGTTGGCTGTCTCCCATTAGGCCATGACTATCTACATGCTGTGTAATTTTGTTCTTTATGATGGTTTCTACCATTTTCCCTGGTACTGACGTCAGGCTCACCAGTCTGTAATTTCCCGGGTCACCCCTGGAACCCTTTTTAAAAATTGGTGTTACGTTGGCGACCCTCCAATCTTCAGGTATTACAGATGTTTTTAATGAAAGTTCACAGATTACCAATAGCAGGTCTGCAATCTCATATTTCAGCTCTTTCAAC
Organism: Ichthyophis bannanicus; assembly: GCA_033557465.1. Classification (NCBI taxonomy): domain Eukaryota; kingdom Metazoa; phylum Chordata; class Amphibia; order Gymnophiona; family Ichthyophiidae; genus Ichthyophis; species Ichthyophis bannanicus. The sequence goes on from CM066037.1 coordinate 172,152,872, forward strand.
ACTCTGGGATGTATACCATCCGGTCCAGGTGATTTGCTACTATTCAGTTTATCAAATAGTTGTAATATATCTTCCCGGTGTAGCGATATTTCTCTCAATTCCTCTGCAGTATCACCTTTAAATACCACTTCAGTCTTGGGTAACATCCCTACATCTTCCTCAGTAAAGACCGAAGCAAAGAATTCATTCAGTCTATCTGCTATAGCCTTGTCTCCTCTTACTGCCCCTTTTACCCCTCTATCATCTAACGGTCCAATTGACTCTCTCACAGGCCTTTTGCTACGAATGTACTTGAAAAAGTCTTTATTTCGTGTTTTTGCTTCCGTAGCAAGTTTCTTCTCAAATTCCCGCTTTGCCTGCCTTATCAATGCTTTGCATTTAACTTGCCAGTGCTTGTGCTGTTTCCATCATAAGTAGGCTTCACTTGTGCTGTTTCCATCATAAGTAGGCTTCACTTCTGCCAGCTACCCAGCTCCCTAACATTCAGGGAGACCAATTGGCACAGCCTCTCCCCATCCCTGTACTACTCATCATTATTCTTAAGCATTTCTATTTACCAAAACTCAACCAGATACTTCCCACAAATACATACTTCCACATACTCATACCCCTGCTTTCCCTCCCCATGGCTTAATTCCCTTTCACCCACATCTCCCAACCTGTCCCGTCCTCTTACTACTCCTCTGCTCATTTCAGTGGCGTAGTGGCTCGCCTGCTGGAAGTACTCCATATCAAACATCGTGTTATTACCTAATGGTATATTTGCTTACATCACAAGTCTCCCCATACTGCCACATTTCACCTTATAGCCTCATTGTTCCTCTTTAAGGATAGTCAATATTCTACCAACCCTCAAATCCCTCCCTCTCTTATTTTACTCTTTTTGATCACCTCATGCCCAAACCTGGACTTCGTTTTATGTTCCACACAACCCTGGCGACCCCCCCAGCACCAATAAAGTCCACAGCTTCCTTTTTCCCTTCTACTTTGCTGTGTCCACGTTTGTCTCAACTCAGCTCAGGCCAGTTTCTCCTGTTCAGATCTCTTTTGTGCATGGCATGTACTCTTCTGCGTCATCTTCTGCCAGCGTGCCCACTTACTCAGTGAGCATACAGTATCCAGCAATTGAACATCCGTTAGTCCCAACTTACACAGGCTTATCAGTGCTTCCTGCGGTGTCTGACCCTGCTTAGTCACTCCATTGATCGTAAAGAATATCCCCTCTGGGTACCACCAGCAGTAGTGGTGATTCTCTTCTTGCAACTTCTGTGCAATAGGGTGAAAACCTCAGTGCCTCCCCATAGTTGTGGCTGATAAATCCAGGAGCAGTATAACATCCAAATCCTTGCATCTCAGTTTCCACAATTGCTGCATCTTTATCATAATCTGTTCTTTAATAGCATACTTATGTATACAGAAATAATGTCCCTGGGCCTCTGGTTTAGGAGGGCGGTCCAGTGCCCTACGAGCTCTCTATTTTAATGATGGCCAAGTCATTGTGTTTCCCCTGTAGCACATTTAAACAAATCTCCTTTGCGACCTGCAGGTTATCACTGTATTCGTCCCTTCAGACGCTCCCTGAATTCTCACATTTGAGCAGCATGCCCGATTTTCCATGTCTTTTCTTTTCAAACTCATCTCCTCTTTCTCATGTGCAAGTACTTACGCTATTTGTCAGAGCCCATCCACCTCATCTTGCACACTCTCCAGTGAGCCTCTCAGTCATCCACCCTTAGGCCCAGCTCCATGATCTCATTTCTCAGCTCTCTGATCAGATCCCCCAGTCACAGAGCACACCTGTTGTAAGTCGTGCTTAATTTCTAAGAACCAACTTCTCAGTTCGGTTCTTGAGGGGTCTGCGTCTCCATCTCCATCATCTCCTAGTCCTTCATCGCCCATGTCACCATCTAGCCCACTTTGTGGCTCTTTAGGCATCATTTTCAAGGTCTCACGCTGGGGTATTTTTCTGGTTTGAAAGGCATAGTCTCAGAGATCTGAGGTTTTCTTTTGAGTGGTCAGATCAGGTGGCTCCACCAGCTTTCCTGTACTCATGGAAGCCCTGTATATCCCTTTTTCCCTCACTTATATGGGTATTATATTGCTTATAAAAAGGGGTTTTGGTGGAGCTCAGCTCTTAGCCTACCATCCAGCTAGATGACATCACTTTCTCTCCAGATTTATCATTTATATATTTTCCCAACTGAATTTTGGTGGATTTGTTATTATTAAATAGATTTCTTATGAAAAGATTCTAATAAATGCTTCTAACTAAAGTTTAAGTGCCTTGTCAGCATTAGGTACGATAGAGCAGGGCCATACCACAGCCTGTGGAAATGGTGTGGCCACAAGCACAGAAGGGGGTACTGATATCATCACCAGGCTTAAAAGAGTGAGTTACTGAATGTGGCTGGGTGGCACCAGAATGGTTAGTTGCACAGGGCACATTTCCAGCTTGGTACAGTCCTGCTATGGAGAGTAGTTTGTGACTTACTGAGCTCTTTGTTCAGCCACTTGTTTGTCTCTGCCTCACATACAGAATCAATGACATGGTGATTAAAATCCCCTTACCTCTAAAATTTTTACACAGAGCCTTGGCCTGATTCAGATGAATTAATAAACTGGACTTTTTTGACCTAGGAGTTTCCTCCTACTCTGTTGCGTTTTTAGCTGGTATCTGGTGCAATAAACATTTGTTTGCAACTTCTAAGGGATTGATATTCTGTTTTATATTCCCTCCCAATTTACTTTAGGTCAGTCAGTGTAGCGAAGTCCACAACCTGAGATCATGCACCAGTGCTTTTTCTGGAACCTTGTAAACATGGAGTCAATTTTCAAAGGAAGTTCTGTTTATTAACAACCAATTAATGTATATAATTTCCTCATCAATAGATACCAAGATGCTACAAGGATAATTTTACAACAGGTTGCCTATATGTGAAAGATATGCAGATGCCTATTTTATAGAGGCATCTATGTCTTTATAAAATACGAGCACACATTTGGCAAAAATAGCTGTTGGATTAAAGTCATGTACATTTAGGAGGTAATTGTATAAAAAAACAGCATAAATGTTACACTACTTATGCAGAATGATGGCATGTATTTTCCATGATTTACATAGGCAGATGGGCCCTTATGTGCATACCTTAGACAGTCACAAAGAGTCATTCTGTAAGTATGTGCAACAGGCTGATCAAGGCCAGTGTTAATGTTTGCCCTAGGCCCCAGCATATCAAAGCTAGGGGCCCCCCCTAATGCAGTCTGCTCCCCCTACACCCCTATTCTCCCACTTGCTGCTGCTGCTGCTCCTCCCTCCCAGTCACTCGCTCTTTCCCTTTCTCTGAGCCTCCATCCTGCTACGGCCACTCTCTCTCACTAGCCATCCCTCCCACTCCCCATGCAGACACCACCCTTACTCCAGGCCTCCATCCTGACAGTCTCTCACTCCATTCCCAATTGTAGCCTGTTTCATTCTAGATTCTTTCAAATTAAAACAAAAAAAATGGGAAATAAGATGAATAAAAAAAAATCCACTAAGGAGATACAAAAACCCAGATTCTGATCAATGATCTGATTTATTGCAGCAGACACTAGCATGCTTAGCTTAATTCTACACAGGCAGACAAATGGTAGTAATATAGGTCTCTCTCCCTGGTGGGGGGGAAGGAATTGGAGCAGACTGCACTCATTGCACTGCCCAGCTGATCACTCTCCCTCCCTCCTCTACTGGAGCCACATGGGCCAGCCACTGGGCTCTGATGCAGCAGAGATAGCATAGTTACTCACCTGTAAGAGATGTTCTCCAGGGACAGCAGGAATCAGTCCTCACAGATTGGCAACGTCAGCTCCGACAGAGCATTTCCTCCAGCTTTCAAAGAAAGCCTTTGGGACATGCTGCCACACATGCATGGTCCCCTTCCTGCCCAAGGGTGCCATCTTACTCAGATGACAAAGCAAAAAAAAAGACAAACAATGTAGGAAGGGTTGTGAGGACCAATTCCCGCTGTTCCTGGAGAACCCCTATTACAGGTGAGTAACTACGCTTTCTCCAGGAACAAATAGGAAGTTAGTCCTCACAAATGGGATGCCCTAGCTCCAGGCTGCCAAGGATTGAACCACAATACCACCACCAGCAACCCATCAGGTAGCTGTGAGTTGCAGAAGATGAGTTCCCACAGAGACTCTACAGGACCCTAGCATCTAGCGACACTAACTCCGGTAGCCTTAACACAGAAGGTCAGAGAGGAGGAGTTGCCTATAAACCAAAAATATTACAGAGTACTGCCTGCCCAAAAGCATAGTCCTTGCAGGACTCACTCTGCAGGCAGTAATGAACTCCGGATCAAAGACCATGTGGTGGCCCTGCAGATTTCCATCACCAGCACCGAGCAGAGGTTGGCTACCAATGTAGCCATAGCCCATACACGATGGTCAGTGATCCAGTGCTCAAGGGAAAGGCCTGCTTGCTCAGAGGGGAGGACAATGCAGTCTGCCACCCAAGTGGACAGAGTCCACTTCATTACTGGGAGCACCAGTCTGCTGGGGTCGTATGATACAAAGACCTGAGAAGCTTTGCGATGGGCCTGGGTCCTCTGCAGGTAGGAGGACATGGCCCTCTTGCAGTCTAGCATATGCAAGATGAGTTCCTCCCTACTGGCATGGGGCTGTGGGAAAAAGGTGGGGGATGACCACCTCCTGATTGAGGTAGAAGGGAGATACCACCTTGTGGTGGAATTTAGGGTGTGTGCGGAGTACTACCTTGTTCTTATAGAACCTTGTATATGGCAGATCCACCAACAATGCCTGGAGTTCACTCACACTCTAAGCGGACAAGATGACCACCAGGAAAACCACTTTCCAGGAGAGGTCTTTCAGGTGGCATGCGGCCAAGGGCTCAAACAGCGGTTTGGTGAGTTGGGAGAGCACCACATTAAGGTCCCATTTTGCTGCTGAAGGGCAGAGAGGGGGCTTTGCGAGAAAGAGAACCCAAAGGAACTGGGAGACCAGGGGCTGGTTTGAGAGGGATTTCCCCTCTACAGGGTGATGTTGAGTGGCTATGGCACTCAGGTGCACCCTCACCAAATTAGACTTTAGGCCGGTGTACGAGAGGTGCAGTAAGTATTGTAGCACTAGTTGCATGCAGCAGGATAAAGGGTTCTCCCTTCTCTCCGTACACCAGAGAACCTTCTGCATTTGAAGGCGTTCACCCGTCTGGTAGAGGGTTTCCAGGAAGCTAGCAGGATCTCCTCAATTTCCCCTGGGAGATTGAAAGGGGCTAAGGCTACCTTTTCAGCAGCGACACAGAGAACACTAGCAACCCAGGTTGGGGTGCAGGAGGGAACCCTCCTCCTGGGACAGAAGGTAAAGGTCCCAACCCAGCAGGACTGGGAGTGCCACTGAAAGGGAGAGCAATATAGGGAACCAGGGTTGCCGGGCCTATCTGGGGGCAATCAGGATCACTGATGCCCACTCGCTCTGGATTTTGAAGAGGATCTTGGCCACCAGAGGAGTCTGTGGGAAGGCACAGAGGAGGCCCTCGGACCATGGGATCAGGAAGGCTGCTACTCTCCCCATGTGCAGTTGGCATGAGCAGAAGTGGCCCAGCTGCGTGTTGTCCAGGGAGATGAACACGTCTATCTCAGGCTTGCCCCAGAGGCAGAAGAGTCTTTGTGCCACCTTGGGGTGCAGACGCAATTCGTGTGGGCAGAGGATTCTGCTGAGCTTGTCCGCCAAGCAATTGTCCTGGCCTGGAAGATATACCACTCGTAAGAGCATTCCGTAGCATACTGCAAAGGAGAGGAGAGCCACCACTTCCTGGCAGAGGGAGTACAAACCCGTGCTCCCTTGCTTGTTCACACAGAACATGGCAAGCTGGATCAGCACCATCTTGGTGGAACATTCACAGGGCCAGGAAAATGGCCCCGAGTTCCAGGAGGTTGATCTGCAGGGGTGACTCCTCTTGTGACCAGATGCCTTGAGAGCAGGTCTCCGCGGTGTACTCCCCACCCCAGAAGGAAGGTGGCTGTGGTTAAGACCATCTGAGGTGCAGGTGCCTGGAATGGCATCTCCTCCTGGAAGTGGGGTAGGGACTACCACAAGTCAAGGGAGTCTGCCAGATGGCAGGTGACTCTGACCCTGTTGTGCAACCTGCCCGTGGCTTGGGTTCACTGGGAGCAAAGACACCACTGGGCCGCCTGCATGTGCAAGCAGACTAGGGGCGTGATTTGAATTCTTGAGGCCATGTGGCCCAGTAACTGGAGGCGGCGAGCTGGTACCGACCAGTGTGTCTGCCAGCTGCACGAGGCGATGAGCTCTTTCCTTTGGGAGGAAGGCCTTGACCAGCAGTGTGTCCAGCTAGGCACCTATGAACTCCAGGTTTTGGGCTGGAAAAAGGTGGGTTTTGGGGTAGTTGATGATGAACGCCTGGTGCTAGAGGAGGCAGATTGTTCGCTCTGCAGCCTGGCCAGCCTCAAGGGCAGTGCTGCATCTGATGAGCCAGTCGTCCAGATAGGGGAAGACGAAGGCCCCTTGTGGACGCATGTGGGCAGCCATGACCACCAGGCACTTTGTAAAGACTCTTGGAGGGGAGGTTTGGCCGAATGGAAGTACCCTGTACTGGTAGTGCTCTCCTCCCACCACAAGTCTTAGGAATTGTCTGTGGGAGGCGTGGATCAGGATGTGGGTATATGCATCCTTTAGGTCTAAGGAGCACAGTTAATCTCCCTGGTGGACGTAGGGCAGCAGGATTCCAAGGGAGAGCATCTTGAACTTCTCCCTTGCCAGAAATTTGTTCATGTTTCACAGGTCTAATATGGACCTGAGGCCTACAGTTCTTTTGGGGACAAGGAAATACCTTGAGAAGAAACCTTTTCCCCACAGGTGTCTGGGTACAGGCTCTACCGCCTTGTCCCTGAGCAACCCTGCGAGCTCCGAAAGGAACAAGATCTGGTGAAGGAGAGGCTGCACTGGCTCTCCTGTTAAGAACCCCATAGGGGTTTGTTGGAACCTAAGGAGATAGCCCTCCTTTACCACTTGTAGGACCCACTGGTCCGAGGTGACCCTAGCTCACCTATAGGCAGAAAGCACCAGGCGGCCACCTGTCGGCTGGGGAGGGTCTCCCAGGGGAAAGGAGGCCCAGCCTGGAGAGCCAAAATCTCCCCGCAGGCTGAGCAGGAGCTGGAGTCTGAGCTTCTGAGCCTAAGGCTTCCTCGGCCTATGGCCTTGGTTCTTGGGCTGGGGGCCCTGTTGCTGTTGTCCTGAGAAGGGCTGGAAGCGGCCCTGGTGGAAAGACCCCTTCTTCCTGGGGAAGGGCGGTCTCTTCCCCGACAGCTTCTTCTGGAGAAAGGTCGAGGTTTTCCTTGAGAGACTTTGCCTGGTCACAACCTCAGCTGCCTTGTCGGCCTTGGGCTTGCCAAACAAGTTCTCCCTGGTGCAGGGGACATCGTGCAATTTCTCTTGCATCCATTGCTTGAGGTCGGAGGTTTGCAACCAGGCCTGGCGCTGAGCACCGATGCCCACCCAGGCTCAGACTCGAAGCAGTCGTAGGCAGCGTGGGAGAGGAACTTTCAGCAGTCCCGGATTCCGTTAGTCAGGGCTTGGCACTTCTGAAGGGGTTCCCTGGTGAGGCCTGCAGAGAACCCTGCCAGATCTTGGATGAGGCCCTTGAGGTACATACCGATGCACAACTCATAGGCCTGAATCTGGCAGCCCAGCAAGGATCCCTGGAAGCAATTGCACCAGAGGGCTTCAAGGGCTCTGGCTTCCCTGCCTGGTAGGACAGAAGAGTGGCTTTTAAGCTTCTGCACTGATGACTCCACAACTATGGAGTTGTATGGGAGTTGGGACTTCTGGAAGCTCGGGCCCTTCTTGACACGGTATATTGCATTGAGGCACCGACTGACCACTGGCACCAAGGCTGGGGTTTCCCACTTCTGCAGGACTCATACTGGAGGATCTCCAGTTCTTCAGTGTGTGGGTCCTCCTCTGACTTGGGCGGGACAGAGAGGGCTCAGGAAATATCTTGTATGAAGTCATGTAAGACCACGTCCTTGGGTGGGGATTGGTGGCGGGGTTCCAGAGGACACTGCTCTGGGAAAACATCCCCGTGTTGAGAAGTCTCAGGGGAGGCCTAGATGTCTGTGTCTTAGTCTGAACTGGAAGGTGTCGAGGATTCCAAGGCTCGGGGCTCTGAGGAACAGGGGCCCCTCCAGTGGGTCTTGGGACAGACTCCTAGAAACAGGCTGGGGAAGACCGAATTTCTGAAGACTGGGACAGGGACCTCAATCGGTTCCGAGAGCTCATCCAAGGCCGGTGGCACTCGAGGCCTGGCTTGACACTTGGGGACACCCCTGCAGTCGGGGGCCCGGTTATCAGGGCAGATGATGCGGACGAACATGATATTATTGCCTGCTGCAATGCCAGGATGGCAGATATATTCTACTCCAAGGATGCCATCCTAGTCTTAATACTAGGAGGTGCTGCAGCTTTCGGCATGGGCACAGAGGGTCTCGAGCCCGATGCCGGCACTCTTGTGAGTGTGTCCTCGACAAGGACCACCGCCTCAGGGAGCCTCACATGGTCACCGCTGGCCAAGTACTTCCTTTTAGAGACCTTCAGGAGGCGCTGTTCAGAGTCGCCAGAGTCCCTCCACAGGACCTTATAGGGTTTCACCGGTGGAACCTCGACTGGTTTCAAGGTTTTTTTCTTTTTCTTTGCAGGGTCTGGCGTCTTTACAGAGAAGCCACCACAGCAAGACTCTGAAGACGTCCAGGCCTCACGAGATGTGCTTGGCTTAGGGCTCAGCATCAGGGAAGCCGGTGCCGAGTCAGACCGTTTCTTGTTGTTTCTCGGAGTCATGGCCTGGCACAGGTGGCACTGTTATGGTCCGATCCAAGGCAGTGCAAGCAACAGTTATGGGTGTTTGTAACAGACATGGTCTGACTGCAGCAGACGCACTTTTTGAACCTACCGGGGGACATGGTGGGAGACACCCGGCCAGGGTTGACAACCCCCGGGTGAAAAAGTATGCAAACGCCGATCGAGGCAAACCTCGTAAAAAGAAAAAGAGGGGAGAACCGAGGATGGCATTAGCTTGAGGTGGGAAGAGGAACCGGTACGCAAACCAGGAAAAAAACGTAAGGAAAATTAAGAGGATTTTTCCAGGGAAATGGGACATGCATCCGTTGGACTCTGTGGGGAAAAAAGGAGACTGAGCAAGATGGCAGCTTTGGGCAGGAAGGGGACCACACATGCTTGGTAACATGTCCCAAAGGCTTTCTTTGAAAGCTGGGGAAATGCTCTGCACAGGCTCAGTCGGCACCGTTACCCATATGTGAGGACTGACTTCCTGCTTGTTCCTGGAGAATTGTTTTGTTTTTGTTTTTGTTTTTGTTTTTTAAACAGCACAGCACCCACCACTAGTACAGATCTGCCAGTGGGCAATGAGGAGCGAGGTTGCGGGGGCCTCATCACATGGTCTTCAGCTTCAATGTTGCCACAGTCAGAGAATGAATTTCACAGCACAGTGATCCATAGCACCAGCAGATGAGGGAAGAAAGGCAAGGCTGCAACTACTGTGGCCTGATACAGCAAGTGTTTACTGTGCTCTGTTCTCAGGGGCTCCTTGTAGCTATGGGACCTAAGGCAACTGCTCTGTTTGCCTCCTCCTTGGCAGCCCCGAGGCCAATGGCACATACTTTCAGTGTAGGCTTCCACAGGGGCAGAGTACAAATTGCATGCAAATGTTATTTAAAAACAAAACACCAACATATGTTCTTTACAAATCTAGGCATAAAGTTATACCAGCCTTAGGGCTGGCACAAGTGATCATACCTACATTTGTAACACATCTCACGCTATTTATTTCCATCTTTTATACAGTGCATGTGTACTTAACTTTGTAAAACAGGCATGAAATACCCGCATTAATTCCAAAGTTGTTCATAAAATTACCCTTTAAGAGGACAATTTTATAAGGAGCCACCTAGATATAGATGGCAAGTATGCATGAAAGTGCTGGTATTTTAGTTATTTACATGAGCAAGTAGCCAATTACATGTGCAAATGACCTGTTATGAAATACTGATCAGTGCAAAAGTATGCAAGTTGTTTGCACTCTGTGCATTCACATGGGTAGAGTGTGGGTAGTGAAAACAATTGCACATATAGATTATAAAGTTACTTGAACAAAAAGCAGATGGTCATTTGTATCAACTCTTGGGCTGGTGTAAGTGATTGTGCCTTAATGCACATGTGTACTTTTACCCTTACACCTCATTTTATGAAGTCAAGCACATCCATACATAACTTTATAAAATAAGCATAAAGTAAGGTTAGAGGGTAATTTTATAACGCTGCCCCTGCTTGGCAGCAGATTTAAATGCTAGCTTGTGAAGTACATGCAGAAATTGCAACGCCCTCTGCATGTCACCCAAATTCCCCTCTCAGCATGCCTACTCTAAAATCATATACAAGTATGCACTTTATTGCACCACACATACTTTCATATGTGAGGTAATTTTATAAGAGGCAGTTTATTTATTTTTAAATTTAAGCAAGGTTTTATTAAACAGTTCGCAAACAGTAACACTATAAGTCTCAATACAAAACCAGAGTCTCAGGATAAGTACAAGTACCACATCACAATGAATGATGGTCACCCCCAAAGATGAAATCTACCCCCAGCCAAGGTAAAAAAAAAAAAGGGGGAGAAAAATCAACTACAGAATACTGGAGGAGCTGATGACCAGTTCACCACTGCTCAAAAAAGAGCCCTTGAAGTTAGTCCCAAAGCCATCAAGTAGGACCTATCAGCCAGGGCAAACTGTCACAGCATGCATCTGCAGAAAAAGCTGCTAAATCTCCGAGTGTTGAGAAACTCTCTTCCTTTGTGCGCAGTCAGACTTTCTATACTGTAGATATCCCAATCTGACAGAGGGGAGAGCTAATTGATGACATCACGCCAAAGAGTGGTGAACAAGAATCCTCTGCAAGGCCCGGTAATGGCCAAATTCAATAAGAAAATGCCCAGATCCCAAAGGATCACCACTCCTATCAAACACTTTATACAGTACCAAATAGCTTTCCAATATGTCCGGATCCACAGGCAAGTCTATCAATTATGGGCCATAGTCCCACAACCCCATCTTCAACTGTGAACACCACCTATAAAATCTACTAGGGGTTTAGTACCATCTATACATAAGCTTTTAGGATTTCTCTTGCTTCTTCACTGCAATCAAATAAGAGGCCTTTATGCACACATACTGGCATAGCTTTATAAAAGATATTTCACAGTTATCTCCAATATGGATAGTGTAAAGGTAAAAACATGTCTAACTGCCTCTCAGTATGGTGAAAAGGAGGGAGGGAACAATAAATAAATAAGACATTGCATGGTAATTTTCAGAGATAATGGGGATAATTTTATAAAGGATTTTTCATGCATAAAATTACCTTGGAGTTATGTGCAGTGACAAGACTTATACTTTTACATGATGTGTGAAGGTGGGTTCTAGAGTGAAGCATAGGTGGGGTGCTGGCAGTTATGATTTACTTGCAATTTTTATAAAGTACCGCATACATGCACCTTTTACACACATGCATTTAAATCTACTCCCAAGCAGGAATAAATGGCTGCAACTTCAATTTAGCCTTGATTTCTACCAGCTTACTCCTATTAGTTTAGAAAGGCACATAACTAGATCTAAACTAAATGGTCAGCAGCCGATATGTATATTCAGCACTGCTGATCTGAAAACAGACATTCAGACATGGAAATGACAGACGTCCCTAGGCCCATTTTAAAACGTTGGCTATATGGACATCCCCAGTGTGAGCATATCCATGTAGCACAGGGCATGGATGGTGCAATGGAGATGTACATCAGTGCAATTTCAGAACAGTACAAGCATATCTGGTCCTATCTTTGGAGTCCATGCTATACCTAATCCTGATCACAAATACGGTGCAAAAAAGTGCTCATTTCACAGCAGGAAAAAGTGAAATGCTTTCTTATCGCCACACTTAATTTTTCCCGAGACAAAGAAACCTGCACGTCCAAACATATTACTGGTCCACATGTCTGCTTATCTGAATGGCTGGCCAGGATGTGCATGTCTCATAACATCACCCCCCCACTTCTGAAATACCGTGACTGGCACGTCCAAATACCTGTTACTATAGCCATGCAATTCAAAGACATCCACATTTCTGAAATGGCCTACAACCATGCATGTACCTGGCTATGCTATTTGCACAGGCCATCTTACATTTATAAGCATTGACAAATACTCCACTCTCATGCATGTTTGGCAGAGTTTCCAGTGATTACATAGCAGGGACAGAATATAGCTAATTATGTGTGTAGATCAATTACATGGAAGACTAGTGATCTTATAATCCCCATAGAAGCAGGTCACTATGCATGTAAATATTGTGAATTTTGCTCATTTACTATTTAGAGAGTCAAATGGAGGCTTACCCCTTTGAAGCCCATTCTACATTGTAAATGGGCTACTATCTGTATAACCACTTTTGTGATTTATGCAATTTCATGTCCATGCATGAAGATTTATATTGGAAGGACTAAACATTCTATGATTCAAAGGTTAAGAGAACACCGGTCTAGGATACAAACTAGGACAATTTCAGCACCTTTAGTGGAACATGGTTTATCTTTCACCATTTCTTCTCAGCCTTGCGATGGAGAATAATTGATCATGTGCCCAGCAGTGGCAAGGCGAGGACTGAAAAGCTCATTTAAACTACACAGAACAATTGTGGATTTTTTAAAATTTGAACTCAGTTAACCCTTGTGGTCTTAATTGACAAATTGAACGGAGTACGTTGATTTGACTTTCCTATTGGATACGTTGTGTGACTTTATCCAATGGGGAATGAATACTCTGGCCTCTAGTTAGTATATAAAGGCACTCCGAAGCCCTGATAGTGAGCTTCCTTGGATAATGGGTAAGAACAAGTTTATTAAAATTGGACAGGCGTTTTGAGCGAAATCTTTTGAAGGAAATTTGACAAACATGTTTAAGATAGGTAACAAAACTTCATTTTCTAAGAGTAATCATTCACACCCTGATGCAGAAATAAGTGTAACTGTTTCAAAACATGACAGTTGTAGTCAGCATAATATGGATGAATCTCTTTGAAGAAAGCTTTTATTTGATTGGCTTGAAAGCTGACAGATTTTTGATTTTTGTATGTTCTAATCACATAAGAAAAAAATGGACTAATATGATAAAGAGCAGCAGATAGCAGCTTTTTTTTGTTAAAAGTATATTGCATAAAAAAAGAAGTTTAAACATTTAAAGAATCAATAACATCACCCACCAGATTATTACAGAACCAAAATAGCATTGCAGGATTACAAGAAAGGATAAGATAAAAAAACTGATAAAACAATATGAAAACACAATAGTAAAACATTTTTAGAAATTTGTCATTCCCCAGTTAACATTTGCATGCAATATCAACAGCTCTCATCAACTCAGTTGAATTAACAAAATTTTTTTTATATATTTAACAATTTTTATTAACTTTCACCATAACATACAATCCACCTTACATTTTCCTTCTACTCCATTTCAATGCTTCAACATATTACATATCTTCAACATCTCCCTTTGTGTTCCCCTCCCACCTCTTTAACCAACACTACAATTTCCATTACCAATATCAACACTTCCAACATAAACAATAGTTAATAATATTAAGAAGAATGGCAATATCATCAGTAATAATGCTATTAATCACAATACCAATCTTCTCTCTCCCAGCCGCCTTTTCTGAGGATGACTGTTTCCTATTACCTTAATAGTTTCTAGGCCTCCTCCTTCCATTCCAGAACTTATCCATCCATAACTTTTCCCCCTCCCTCATTATCCCTCAGTCTCAGCCCCATAATACAGACCCTCTATCAAAGACTCAAACCAACAGCTACTGATCATGACTCCCAAGGAGGGTCACCCCAATTAGTTCTGGCTTCCTTTGTGTACCCCTTGTTGCCAGCAGTTAATCCTTTTACTCGTATACCTCTCCCCCCTACTTCCTACCCCCTCTCCCCTCCCTCTCTAATTCTTCATCCATTCACTCTACCCTCTCTCCCGCCATTCTTCATAGGCTTGCCTAACCTCCGCATGCTTTACTTTTTTATTACATCTATATGCTCCCACTGAGCTCACATTCCAAAGGAACTCCAACCTCCCAATTTCCTTCATAGTTATTTCACTATTCTTCCACTTCTGCAGTATTGCCAATCACCCCGCCACCACACAGTAGTTTAGGAAGAGGGCTAGCATTGAATTTCCCCCCTCCGCGCTCTCAGTTAATACCAGTTGTGCTGGAGTCATCCTTATCTGTACCCTTGTTACTTCTCTATAGAAACTCACCATCTCTTCCCACAGAGGCTGAATTTTTGGGCATCCCCAAATCATGTGTAGCAGATCCCCCCCCTTTCCCCACAACCTCGCAAACAGGTAGCTGCCCTATCCTTGTAGATAGCCTGTAATCTAGCTGGCGTCCACACCATTCGAAGTCTAAACTTCAGACAGTTCTCCACCAGGGCTGTTTTCCAGGCTAGCCTTCTTTCCCCTTCATAAATTTCCTTCCACCTCTCCTCTTAGCACACGCCTCCTAGTTCTTTTTCCCATTGTTCCTGCCACCGAGCCTTACCTCCCAACTTAGCATTTAGAATCTGGTACAACTTTGAGACCAACCCCTTCACTGTTTCCTTCTTTGCCATTAATTCCTCAAACTCTGTTGGACTACTTTGTAAATCCTTCCTCACCTCTTTTCGTTGCAAATACCAGAGCTGCATATAAGCATGGTATTCATTATCTTTCAGCCCATATGCACTTTTGAGCTCTTCATATGTTCTGATTTTGCCTTTCTTGACCCACCCTTACCAATCCCCTAGCTGTCCAATTTTTAAATATACCCCCCACTCTCCCAGGCTCAAACTTCCCCATACTCTGCAGATGCGTCTCTCGGGACAAGTTTTTCCCCTGCATTAAGCATTTCTTCCACTTTCCCCAAATCTGGAAGGATTCCTCATTCTTCTCCCCAGTCCTTTCTCAACTCCATCCCATACTAAAGCCTCCAAACTCTCCCCTCGTTATTTCTCTATATGCACCCATTGCAGTGTTTCACCCCTCTCCCTCCATACAGACAGGGCTCTTAACTGTGCTGCCTCATAATATTTCACTAAATTAGGAACCCCAATCCCCCATATTCCCTTGCTCTAAACATTGTGGCCTTTCCCACTCGTGGAGTCTTCCCCACCCAAATGAATCTCAATCATATAATGTAGATGTTTTAGACAGGACCTAGTGACTTTGCACGGCAGTGCCATAAAGACAAACAGTAACCGTGGTAGTACATTCATTTTTATTGTAGCTATCCTTCCCAACCAGGACATATGTAGCCCCTTCCATCTCACTAAATCCTTCCTTATCTCCCCCATCAGAGGTCTATAGTTCCATTCTTGTAAGTTATTTACTGATCTTCCTATTTGAATTTCCAAGTATCGAAAACTACCACGTACCCACTTAAAGTTAAATCCCCCCTCCCCCACAATCTTTCTTCCAAGCTTTTTGTAAGGTTAAATCCCAAGATTTCTGTTTTACTCATGTTCATCTTATAGCCCGCCACCTCGCTATACCTCTCTATAGCTTTCAATAAGTTTGGGAGGCTGGCAAACAGCTGGCTGAGGGTGAAAATCACATCATCTGCAAAGAGGGCCATCTTACTTAATTGTTCTCTCACCTCTATACCCCGAATATCAGTTTGCCTCCTTATAGAGCCACTGGCAGATTATATAACTAGGGCAAACAGCAAGGGTGACAATGGGCAACTCTGTCTTGTTCCCCCTACCCAGTTTAAAACTTTCGGAATAGCCACCATTTACCCTTATCC
Source organism: Ichthyophis bannanicus (assembly GCA_033557465.1). Classification (NCBI taxonomy): domain Eukaryota; kingdom Metazoa; phylum Chordata; class Amphibia; order Gymnophiona; family Ichthyophiidae; genus Ichthyophis; species Ichthyophis bannanicus. The sequence continues at coordinate 172,168,799 of CM066037.1, forward strand.
AGGCCCTTGGGCATGCATACAGTGCTCTCACCCAGCTCAGGAACTTTTCCCCTACTCCTACCTTTGCCAGTACTTGCATCATAAATTGCCATTCTACTCTGTCGAATGCCTTTTCGGCATCCACTCTTAGAAATACAGCCTCCTCCCCTGTTTCCTGCAAGACCCAGATAATATTTAATAATTTTCCTAATATTATCCCCTCTGTGTCTCCCCTTTATGAACCCCATCTGATCCCTATGCACCAACTTCTGCATTACCTTCTGCAGCCAAGCCGCCATAATTTTGGCCAGTACTTTGGCATCTAAGTTTATAAGCGATATAGGCCGGTAGGCTCCACATGTAGTCTGATCTTTTCCCACCTTGGGTATAACAGTTATGCCCGCCTCTTCCATTGATCTGGGCAACCCCTCCCCCTGTAGTACTCCATTGAATACCTCCATTAATAACCCCCCTATCTCTTCCTGCACTGTTTTATAACATTTTGCTGTATAGCCGTATAGCCATCTAGCCCTGGTGCTTTCCCCTCTTTAAAGGATTTAATTGCTGCTCTCACCTCCTCTTGCCTAATCGTCCCCCCCAACTCTTCTGCCTCTTCTTTCGACAAACTCCTCAACTTACATTGTTCCAGGAACTCATCCCCCTTCTTACCATCCCCCTTGACCTTACTTCTATACAGCTTCTCATAGTAATCCATAAAGACCTTCCTAATTTCCGCTGGCTTGTATACCATTGCCCCTTGTCAGTTGCATATGCCTCCTATACTTGACCTTTGCTGCCTTGCTTTTAATCTACTAGCCAACCTACTCCCCCACCTTATTCCCGCCTTCATACCACCCCTGTTTTAATTTTGCCAAACTAAATGCAATCTCTGCTGACCTTAGCTGGTTCAATTCTCCTCTTACTCTTTGTAACTCCATTAACACTTGGGGGTCTACTCCCTCTTGGTGCCTCTTTTCCAACATCCCAATTTCCTGCATTAGTCTCTTCCACTTCATTTTTATTTTTCTTCTCCTGTACCGCAATGCTAATCAGGTGCCCCCTCACCACCGCCTTCAAAACATCCCACACTATCCCTGTTGACACTTCCCCATTGCAGTTATGCTTCAAATAATCTCTTATCACCCCCTTTACTCGCTCAACATGCTTTCTTTCATCCAGAAGCGCCTCATTTAAACGCCAAAATCTGACTCCTTTGTCCTTCTTCCCCATATCAAACACAATATGCACTGGGGCGTGATCTTTCCATGTTATATTTCCTATTTCCACAGACTCGGTCCTGGACGCCCAGTTCCCACTCACCCACAGCATATCTAATCTGCTATATGTGCCATGAACTGCCGAGTAAAAGGTGTAACTCTCTTCCCCTTGATGCTGACTCCTCCACATGTCTACCATTCCCAAGCGTTCTTTTAATCTCAGCAGGTTCCTCTTCTTTTTTTCCTCCCTCCCTCCCTCATTATCCAGCCTTGGGTTTATCGTGATGTTAAAGTCCCCTCCCAGTATGATTGGTGTACCACCCCACCCCTCCAGCTCCACCGTCAGCTTCTCATAAAATTCTTCTCCTTGCGTATTAGGCCCATAAATACTTACAATCCACACCTCCCCCTCCTTTATCTTCATCTTTACCGCCGCCCATCTTCCTTTTCTATACCTGTTCCTCCACTACCTCTTTGTTGTGCTCGTGTCCTATCATTATCCTCACTCCACCTTTCCTTGGATGGTCCCTTTGTCCCACCAACAATACCCTAGGGTAATTATTTGAACATATCAGCCCTTCTTGTCCCACTTTCAAGTGAGTTTCCTGTATACATAATATATCTGTGTTCAACCTCACGCCTTTCCTTTCGAACAGATGCCGCTTGTGCCAGGTTTGGAGTCCTTTAACATTTACTGTAGCTACAATCAGCTGCGCCCTGTCTTTACCTCTTCCTTCATTCTTTCCCCTCTTACCCCCTCCGCCCCCCCCCTTTTTGATCCTCCCTTCCCTGTCCCCCTGCCTCTTCTCTAACCAGGCCTATTCAGAGTCGTGAGTCACCCGTCACCCCCAGTTCCCTCCCCCATCCCCCCCTTAATTCCCTACCCCTTCTTACCCATTCCTCTATCCTCCCTGTACCCCTTCCATCCCCTCCTTCCTCCCTTCCCCCTCTCCCTAACTCAGTTTGTCCCGTTTCCTTATTCCACTCCCCTTCCCCCTCCCCTCCTTTCCCCAACAGAGCTTTCCTTAACAGCAATACACATTCATTGTACATCCCTCATTTACCCTCCTTTCCCCATCCCTCTTATCTAATTCCCCATCCAACCTCTGTTTATCCATACAAAACATAATCCCATTAATCATCACAATATCTTCTTTGTTTCACTGTCTATCATCTCTTGGCTCCTCTGCGCTGCAATCTTCTGTGGCCCCCCTCAGTCTCTGCATGCCTCTCACTTGGCTCTCTCCCCTGCATCTTCTTACGCTCTTCCTCCTGTGCCATTTGGGACCACTCAGCTCTGGCTTCCTCCGCTTGTCCTTCCATACCTGCTGCCTTTAATGCTGACCAGGCTGCCTCTAGTGTTTGTACTCTCCACGTTCTTTCCCCCTTCGAAAAAGCCAAGCTGAAGGGGTATAACCACCAATATCGCACCTCCTCTTTTCTAAGCACTTTAGTGATTGGGGCCAGAGCTCTTCTTCTTTGCAGGGTCCCCAACGAAAGATCAGCATATATGGCCACCGAGTAACCCTGCCACTTAAAGGTGCTCAAACCTCTCATTTTCGTTGCTATTTTCTCCTTTACTTTATAGTCCTTCAAACATATTATGTCTCTGGGCCTATTATTTCTAACCGGACCTATCCAGGTGTATTCCCTCTACCACTTCCTCCTCATCTCCTTGCCGCAAGGCCTCCAAACAAACACACAGCCTCTGCCAATTTTGTACAGTCTCTGAATTCTACTTCCTCAGGCACCCCCTTTAATTCTCAGGTTGTTTCTCCTGGAACGATTCTCCAAATCTTCCAGCTTCAGTGCCATTTGTTCTTTCCAATCCTCCTCTGCTCTGCACTTTGTTTCCCACTCCTCTTGCTGTAGCTCTAGGGTTTCCAATCGATTTTCGTGGTCTCCCATCCTGCCTGTGACTTCCTCCACTTATTTTAAATTATTCATAAGTTCCTCCAGAGCCTTTTTTGTTGACTGCACCTCAGTTTTCAATTCGGCAAACCACTGCTTTAATTCGTCCCTCAAGACCATTTTAATCACGTTTGCCTCTGCTTTGCTTTCTGCTCTCTCCGGCTCCTTCACGGTTCTCCCAGTGCCATCTTTCCTTCTGCTGCTGATGTGTTCGGGGCCCCGAAGGCATAATCTCACAGATCCGCCGTTTTCTTTTGGGTTGTCATGTTCCCCAAGCTCTGCGCTTTCCCCTGCACCGTTCCTCCATGCTCCACAGAATCGTTGGGGGCTTCAGACTATTTCTTTCTGGGGTTGGTCCGGAGCTCGCCGCTCATGCAGCCATTTTAGCAGGTGATGTTGTTAGCAGCTTTTTGAATAACTTTAGTCTGACAAAAATAAATTTTTGTAGTAGTGAGCAGTCTCTTTAAGCAGAATTTTGTGAGAGGCACTTGTGAAATTAATTTAGTTCTGTGCAGATCCAATTTGTATTAAGGCTTCGATGTGCCAGAGGCACATGGTGAAGTCAATCCACTAGGAAATGCGGATAGATCAGTCTTACTGCATACATAGGAGTAGCTTATTCTGTAATTAAATGACTATCTACATTAGTGGAGAAAACCCTTCAGTTACCTGTTTTATAAGTGATCGGGTAGGGAGACCATGGATGACTGATGTGGTAAGTAAGGCCATTGCTACTGTTAGGCCAACTACGTTAGCCTCCGGGGGCACACATTGCTGCTGCTGTCTCCCTTCACCGAGACTTACAGCGGTGGCAATGGATTGAAAAAGCCTCATGGTGCTTACCTGCAAACTTCGGTGTCACGGGGCTTTCTGCTTCCACCCCCTCTGATGGCAGACTTCCTGTTTGCATGGAGGCAGTTCTGCCCTTATGCAAACAAAGTCTGCCATCGGATGGGGCAGAAGCAGACAGCATTGTGGGGTTGTTTCATTTCATTGCTGCTGCTGTAGGTCACGGTGAAGAATGATAGCAGTGGCAAGTGGGAGGGGGCACATGAGATGAGGTTTGCTTAGAGCGCCTCATCTCCTTTCGCAGGCCCTGCCTGAGGGAGTCCATGTGCCTTTCTCCTGTGCCTACCCTCCTTGCTGCCACCACCAGCTCAAAGATTATACCGGCTCACTAAGGAACGGAGGGAGGGACTCCTCAGTACTGTTGCAGTACTGCCTGTGCCCTTCAGCATTAATCAGCATCTCTAGTGGTAGATAAAGCGTAGTTACTCACCTGTAACAGGTGTTCTCCAGGAGCAGCAGGAATCAGTCCTCACATATGGGTGACGTCGGCGCCGACGGAGCCCTCGCGGAGCAATTTTCCCCAGCTTTCAAAGAAAGCCTTTGGGAATTGCAGCGCGCATGCGCGGTCGCCTTCCCGCCCAAGGGTGCCATCTTAGCCAGTCAGATGACATAGCTAAAAAAGACAGCATAAAAATTTGCAAAAAAACTAAAGCAGATGATTGCAACTCCAAGGGGAGGAGGGAGGGTTGTGAGGACTGATTCCTGCTGCTCCTGGAGAACACCTGTTACAGGTGAGTAACTACGCTTTCTCCAGGACCAAGCAGGAAGTCAGTCCTCACATATGGGACTCCCAAGCTTAAGGCTACCGGAGACCCTAAGCACAAAATTGAGCTCCCTCTAGCTCAGCAGCACAGAAGGAAGAAATCTTCGCTGAATTATTACCCACCGGTAGCCCACATCCGGGATGGAGGGTAGGAGTTGCTCAAACCTCAAAGAGATTACGGAGGACTGCCTGTCCGAAAGCACTGTCCCTGCGGGACTCCCTCTCGAGACAGTAATGGACCGCAAAAGTCTGGCTCGAAGACCAAGTAGCGGCCCGGCAGATGTCTGCCAGCGGAACAGAGCGGAGGTAAGCCACTGACGTAGCCTTTGCCCGAACGCAATGAGCCGTGACTCGACCTTCCAAGGAGAGTCCGGCTGCCCCATAAGCCCAAGTGATACAGTCCGCAACCCAGATGGACAGAGTACGCTTGGAGACCGGGAGCCCCAATTTATTGGGGTCAAAAGACACAAAAAGCTGAGCAGCTTTACGGTGCTCCCGCGTACGGTCAAGGTAGAAGTTCAATGCCCTTCTACAGTCCAAGGTATGGAGGACCGTTTCAGCTCTGCTGGAGTGCGGTCTGGGAAAGAAGGTTGGAAGTACCACCTCCTGATTGATGTGAAAAGGGGAGACCACTTTTGGAAGAAATTTTGGGTGAGTCCGTAGGACTACCCTATTTTTGTAGAACCGAGTGTAAGGGGGATCAGACACGAGGGCCTGCAATTCACTTACGCGTCTAGCGGAAGTGAGGGCTATCAAGAACAATGTTTTCCAAGAAAGAAAACGGAGAGAACAGGTAGCCATAGGTTCAAAAGGCGGACAGGTGATCCGCTGTAAAACCACATTCAGATCCCAGTCAGGCGCTGGCGGACGCAGAGGTGGTTTAAGCAGAAGGAGACCTCGGAGAAACCTCGCTACAAGAGGGTCACTGGAAAGAGGTCTGCCGTCCACCGGCACATGATGTGCTGAAAGAGCACTAAGGTGAACTTTGACGGAGTTGGACTTAAGTCCCAGATTAGAGAGGTATAGCAAGTACTGCAGGATCACCGACACCGGGCAGGAGAAGGGATCCTGAGACTGTTGGGTACACCAAACGGAAAAGCGATGCCATTTAAGGGCTTAGCATTTGCGGGTAGAAGGTCGCCGAGAAGCTAGGACGACCTCTTCCACCTCTGCCGGCAGGAGAAGGGGAGCAAGGACTACCCTCTCAGCAGCCAGGCCATTAGATTGAGAGACCTGAGGTTGGGGTGTAGCAGAGACCCCTGATCCTGAGTGAGGAGATCCGGTTGTAACCCCAGAGGGAATGGATCCTCTACCGCTAATTGCAGCAGGAGCGGAAACCACGGCTGTCTGGGCCAGCGAGGGGCCACCAGGATCATGAAAGCTTTGTCTCGAAGAACCTTGAAAAGAGTCCGAGAGACTAGCGGGATGGGAGGAAAGGCATACAGAAGGCTCTCCGACCATGAGAGTAGAAAAGCGTCTGCCGCAACTCGAAGGGGATGTGGCTGACGAGAGCAGAAGCGAGGAAGTTGCCGGTTGAGAGGGCTGGCAAAGAGATCCATCGTGGGGAGGCCCCACTTTAGAAAGAGCTTCTGAACTACCAAGGGATCCAGGCGCCACTCGTGCGGCTGGAGGATCCTGCTGAGTTTGTCCGCCAGGCAATTTTCTTGGCCTGGGAGATAAACTGCCTTGAGAAGAACGCCGTGACTGACGGCCCAAGAGCAGAGCTTCTGTGCTTCCCGACAGAGAAGGAAGGAGCCCGTGCCCCCCTGCTTGTTCACGTAGAACATGGCAACTTGATTGTCCGTCTGGACAAGGACGGACTGGTGAGAGGTCAGGTGGGAGAAGGCCTTGAGAGCCAGGCGGATCGCTCTGAGCTCCAGGAAGTTGATCTGCTGAGCAGACTCCCACGTGGTCCAGAGGCCCTGAGTACGTGCCCCTTGGCAATGTGCTCCCCAGCCCAGGAAGGATGCATCTGTCGTCAGCACCCGGGCCGGCTGAGGTGACTGAAAAGGCATGCCGAGTACCAGGTTCGGCCGATGAAGCCACCACTGGAGAGACGAGGCCAGCGGCTCGGAGACGCGCACTAGGTCTGCTAGGCCGCCTGTGGCTTGTTGCCACTGCTTGCGGAGACACCATTGAGCAGGCCGCATATTCAGGCGGGCATTGGGGGTCACATGGACGGTGGAAGCCATATGGCCGAGTAGTCTCAGGAAGCGCCTGGCGGAGACCAGGGGCTGGTTGCGAAAACGGTCGGCTAGGTCCATGAGCCGTTGAGCCCTGTCGAGCGGTAGGAACGCTCGTGCCTGAGGAGTGTGCAGCCTTGCGCCGATGAACTCCAGATCCTGTGAGGGGAGCAAAGTGGACTTTGCGAAGTTTATAACAAAGCCCAAGTACTGCAGAAGAGTCACCGTGCGGCGTGTGGCGTTGGTGACCTCCGGAGCGGACGCTGCTCTGATGAGCCAGTCGTCGAGGTACGGAAAGACAGAGGCCGTGAAGCCGGAGATGGGCCGCCACCACCACGAGACATTTTGTGAAGACTCGCGGTGCGGAGGACAGGCCAAAGGGCAGTACTCTGTACTGGTAATGATTTCCTGCCACCACAAACCTTAGGTATTGGCGGTGGCTTGGGTGGATGAGGATGTGCGTGTAGGCATCCTTTAGATCCAAGGAGCATAGCCAATCTCCCTGCTGGAGGTAGGGCAGAAGGATTCCAAGGGTAAGCATTTTGAACTTTTCCCGCACGAGGAACCTGTTGAGGTTGCGCAAGTCCAGGATGGGTCGGAGGCCTCCCGTCCGTTTTGGTACTAGAAAATACCTGGAATAAAAGCCTTGACCTCTCAGGTGGTGGGGCACCGGTTCCACCGCCTGATCCTGTAGAAGACCTGCTAACTCCTGAAGGAGTAATTCCCTGTGCAGAGGGAGTCGTGGAGGTTCTCCCGGAAAATAGGAGGGAGGGACCTGGTGGAAGTGGAGAAGATAGCCTTCTCTTACGACTTGAAGCACCCAGGCATCTGAAGTGATGCTGGACCACCTGTGGGCGAAGTGAACCAGCCGGCCTCCGGTGCTGGGAGGAGCCAGCGGAGGGGGAGAGGCTATGCTTAAGGAGTCAAAAGCCCCCACTTTGCTGAGCAGGGGCTGGTGGTGCAGGCTTGGGGGCTTGCTGCCTACGGGACCCGTTACCCCGTCCCTTGGCCTGCTGGCCCTGTTGGGGAGCTGCAGGGGCCTGATATTGGGGGTAGTGTTTGTAGGCAGCCGCCTTTCTCGGGTGAAAGGACTTCTTTCCCGAGCCCTTCTTTTTCTGGGAAGGGGCGGAGGTCTTCCTAGAAAGCCTAGTCCTGGTGAGAGTCTCCGTCTCGATTTGTGCAGCCTTTTCAGCCATGGGCTTGCCAAAGAGGTTTTCGCCTCGGCAGGGGACATCGACCAACTTGTCCTGCACCCAGGGCTCAAGGTCAGACGACTGAAGCCAAGCCTGTCGGCCACTCAAGCCGATGCTTCAAAGCCATCATAGGCTGCTCGGGATATGAATTTTGAGCATTCCCGAATGCCAGTGGACAAGGCCAGGAACCTCCGCAAGGGTTCCTCGGACAAACCAGCGGAGAATCCGGCTAGCTCTTTAGCCAGGTCTCGGAGATACATGCCCATGTATAGCTGGTAGGTCTGGACACGACACGCAAGCATAGAGCCCTGGAAACACTTCTTACCAAGGCCATCCAGGTTACGGGCCTCCCTGCCAGGAGGCACCGAGGAGTGCATCTTCTGGCTCTTAAGACGATGCATGGCCGATTCCACTACCATGGAATGGTGTGGTAGCTGTGCTTTTTGGAAGCCAGGGCTCTTGCGGACTCGATAGATAGAATCGACCCGCTTGCTCAGGACCGGCGAGGAGGCCGGACTCTCCCACATGCGGAAGAGTAGTCGTTCCAGCATGGGAGGAACCGGTACAGTAAAGTGTTCCCTGGCGGGAGAGTCATACTGGAGGGCGTCGAGCTCTTCGGCTCGAGGCTCCTCCTCGGGATCCGCAGGGAAGGCCAAAGCCTTGGCCATATCCCTGACGAAGTCCGAGAACCGGGCATCCTCCGGGGGGGACTGCTTCCGAGGTTCGGACTCAGGTGAGTCCGAGGGGACACACCGAGTCCGAAAAGAATCAGGTGACTCTTCCTCTTCAGACTCCCAGACCGACTCCGACGAGGAATCGGTGGTGTCGGCCCGGGCAGGGCAGGGCGCGGCGCCTGCCGCCCCGACACCGAGGGAGTCGGCGTCGGCGACCTCGGTCCCGAACGGGAGGCCGAGGGTGACCTCGACCGAGGATCGACTCGAGTTCGCATGGACTCGAGGATCGGCTCGGTCTCCGGGGTCGACTTAGACGTCGACGTCCCGGCGGTCGGGGCAGCGGCGCCAGCGAGGCCAGCGAGCAGTGCCCGCTGCTGGTCCATGAAGGCAGACAGTCTGCTCTCCAAGGCCGTCAACCTGAGTCCGAGCTCAGGTGACCCAGCAGCCCCTGACTCGGGCCCCGACGGTGTCGGGCCCGACGTCGGCGGTCTCGGAGGCAAGTCCAGGAGGACCACAGGACTTACCCGAGCAGGCAGCTCCGACTCCAGGCGAGGTCGCTTCGAGAGGTGCTCCTTCTCCAAGGACCCGGGACGGCTATCAGGGCTATGCGACCTGGCCCTCGCGGGGCCAGGAGCGTCCACCGATGCCGCCCTCGCGGGTTTCACCTTCCGTCGATGGTCCCCGGAGGGAGAACCCCTGTCGGAGGAACTCCGGCGACGGTCCGAGCTGGAACCTCTGGACGCGGAGGCCTCTGACGAGGTCCGGGTACGGCTGGGGTCAGCGAAGATCCTATCCCGCTGATGCCGCCGACTTCTCAACGCTTTGGAGGACATTTTGCCGCAGGCCCCACAGATCATTTCTTCATGATCCGGGCCCAGGCAGCGGAGGCAATTGTCGTGTGTGTCAGTTAGTGACATATTTCGGTCACACTGACCACACCGCTTGAAACCACTGGCAGCCATCGGGGGAAAAAGGGCCCCTGCGAGGTCAAAGGACCGGGCTGCCAGGGAAAAACCGAAAACGAAACTGACTAAGTCAGAAAAACCGAAAAAGAAGAAGAGGACTCGTGACCGGCGTCGCGAGTCCGGGCGGGAAAAAGACCGGCGTCGAACCGAAGGAAAAAAGAGAAAATTATGAGTAAAATCAACTTTTTCGCGGGGACACGACGGGTACGTCTGTAGGGCTCCGCGGAAAAAAGAAGACTGGCTAAGATGGCACCCTTGGGCGGGAAGGCGACCGCGCATGCGCGCTGCAATTCCCAAAGGCTTTCTTTGAAAGCTGGGGAAAATTGCTCCGCGAGGGCTCCATCGGCGCTGACGTCACCCATATGTGAGGACTGACTTCCTGCTTGGTCCTGGAGAACACAATAGATCAGGTCAGCAGCCAAAGATTAAAGGGGAAGTCAGAGGAAGGATGATGTGTAGGGCTCATGACACTGCAGAAAAAGAAAAGAGTGAACATTGGGGGAGGAGAAGAGAACACAGAAGAGAAGGGCTGCTTGTAGCAGGAAGATCCGAGTAAGAGAGAATATATCTAAGTTTGTTTGGGGTTTTTTTTTTTGGTATATAGAAGTAGGAGGAGAGTAAAGAATCTGTCCGCATGGCCGGGCAGATAGAATAGACTGAGGAGGAAGGGGCAGGCCCAGTAATGGGGGTGACTGACACGGAGAGTGAGTCCGTTCATGGCGCTGTCGGATTACATCACCCATGTGTGGCTGACTCATCCTGCTTGTCCACGGAGAACACAGAAGACAGACAATAAGGAGATTAAATCTAGTACATGAGAGGAACTGGAAGCAGCAAATGAGTGTGGGGGGAAAGGGTTGTGACAGGAGAGAAGGCAGGAAGACAGCCTGAGTTGAGAACAAGAGAGAAGGGTTTGGGACAGGAGGAGACAGTACACTGCTCTGTTGATACGAAGGGCGGTATATCAAATATGAATAAACCATATGGGGAAAGAGTTGGGGCGGGAGAAAGTATCAGGAGAAGATGACTGGGGACACAAAGAGGGAGAACATGGGAGAAGAGCTGGGGGGCAGGAGCATGCAAAAGGCTAGAGCCGGAATGAAGGGCTGGGGAATTTCTGTAAGGGAATTTTGTGGGATGCCATCCACCACTCTTAAAACATTTAGTAGTGGATCCTAAATATTTTGCTATAAGAAACAAATATTGTACTTTTAAAAATAGTAAGATTTTTAGTAGATTATAAGTTTTATGGTGGAAGGTTGCCCGAGGCCTCTTCCCCATCCCACCCTGCTCAGGTGTCCCAAACTTACCAACCAAAAATATGATAACCTTAACTATACTTTCTCCAGGAACAAGCAGGAAGTCAGTCCTAACATATAGGCCCTGCGCGGAGCATCTCCCCAGCTTCCAAAGAAAGCCTTTGGGAGATGCCACCATGCATGTGTGGTCCCCTTCCCACCCAAGGGTGCCATCTTGCTCAGTATCCCTTTTTCCACAGAGCCCTACAGTCTCATCCTCCTAGAAAAAAGTTGATTCTCTCGTACTGATTTTGTACCTTTCTGGCTTGCACTGGTTCCTTTCCCGCCCAAGACCCGCTGTAAACACACTGGGCCTCGACAAATATTTTTTGTCTTGATTTCTTCCATCTCAGCGCTTTGCGCCCCTTTTAACCGCTGGCCACCTTGAGGGTCTTTGACCTCGCTGGAGTTCTTTTTTGCCACAATGGCCATCGGCTTTAACAAATGTGATTGGTGCTCCAGAAACATGTCACTCACTGACACTCATGGCTATTGCCTCCAGTGTTTGGGCGCAGACTAGGACCCAGAAGAATGCTCCTTGTGCAGGAAAATGTCCGCTAAGGCCATACAGAGCTGTTGGCTTAAGCAGGACATCATCTTCCAAAAGGCAGACTCGACTCAGGTTTCCCCAGTAGCCTCATGCCCTAAGACTCCTCACGGATTCTATGACTCGTGTAAAGCCCCCGTAACCCCTCCACAGGCTTGTTGATACTCTGAGCAGTGGTTGCTGGAGTGTGCTCATAAGAAGAATGTCTTGGCAGACAGGCTGAGCAGGGTCCTCCAACCGCGCAAGTGGCACCTGGACCCGGAGATAGCGCTCAGGCTTTTACACCTGTGGGGATCCCCCCAGCCTGGACCTCTTCGCCAGCCCGACCAATGCTCTGCTGCCCTGGTTCTGCAGCCCCCAACCCCATCCCTCCCGGGTAGCAGCAGACGCCTTCCTCATCTTGTGGTCAAGAGGCCTACTGTATGCTTTCCTTCCCACACTATTGATAGCCCGGACCCTCCTCAAGGTCCAACGGGACAAGGTGTCTATGATCCTTGTGGTCCTCGAGGTGGGCCAGGCAGCACTGGTCCCCCTTGCTACTCTGTGTCAACGGAATCCCCGGTCCCTCTTGGGAGTTCCCCCGGACTTTTGACACAGGAGAAGGGCTCGATCCTTCACCCCAACTTGGGGTCCCTCTCCCTCATGGCCTTGCTGCTAAACGGGTTGCTTTAGTTTCCCTTGATCTCTGAGGAGGTGGAGGAAATTCTTCTAGCCTCTCATAAGGACTCCGGACAAACATGAACATAAAATTAAAATATGAATAATCATAATACAAACACATTAAAAATTAACACACACGAAAAGTTTATAATACATTGAAAGATATATAATACATTACCAAAGGGGACAAAAAAGAAACATCTAAGGGGTGGACCAAGCACCCCTTGATTTTTATCGCAGTGCTTCACACTTGAGTTATGTAGTGTTTTTAGGTGATTGTAGCACTGTTTGTTTTTTGCCAATGTTCTTAGAACAGTTCCCGTCTTGTAAAAATTTTTTGTTTTGTTTTACCTATTTTTATCCATCTACTTTCAATATGCCACTGCACGCATTGGTTTTTACGTGCACTTTATACTACTCTGCTAATACATTATAAGGTATTTATATTTCAAGTTTTTATGACCATTCATTGCGTTATAGCATACGATTTTGTTTATCATCTGTTTTTTATCTGGTTTTATCCGTTTTTATGTTTTAGAAACTGTTTCTGTAAGTGCCATTAATTATGTTTTTGTGGTTAAGTCTTTATATATTATATTTATGGTTTACCTATTATATTTTTAATGCACAAATCTTATACATAATATGTACAAAATATGCTATATTTATTTTGCTTATTTATTTACCATAGATTGGGAAGAGTGGCTTGGTCCACCCCTTAGACGTTTCTTTTTTGTCCCCTTTGGTAATGTATTATATATCTTTTCAATGTATTATAAACTTTTCATGTATTTTAATTTTAATGTGTTTGTATTACGATTATTCATATTTTAATTTTATGTTCATGTTTGTCCTTAGACCCCTGACGAAGGCCTAGGGCTGAAACTTGTTAAGTTGGATCTACAATAAAGCTTTTTGGATATCTCCTTATGTTTGGCCATGGTCTTTGTCCTCCGCTACCTTTACTGTACTATTTTGCAGAAGACCTTCTCCTGTTTCTTGGTCTCATAAGGACTCCAACAAGGTGGGCTTATGCCTTCAAGTGATGCCGATTCTCCGTGTGGTGCACTGAGCACAAACTGGATCCATTTTCTTGCCCAATACCTTTGGTTCTTCAATATCGCCTCCACATCTCATGGTCTGGACTTAAGTCCAACTCCATCCGGGTGCATCTGAGTGCACTCTTCTCCAACCACCACCCAGTGGAAGACAAGCCTCTGTCAGTACAACTCCTCATTACCAGGTTCATGTGGGGCTTATTGCTCTCCAAATCCCCTGTCCTGGTCACCCCCAGCCGAATGGTATCTCAATGTCATTCTGGCACTGCTTACTAAGCCACCCTTGGAGCCTTTGGCTGTCTCTTATGCTACCTTTCCTGGAAAGTGGCCTTCTTTGACGGCACCACCTCCACCTGCAAGGTCAGTGAGCTTCAGGCCTTGGTGGCCGAACTACCCTACACCAGATTCTACAACAGGGTCATGCTTCATAAGATATGCCATACTGGGTCAGACCAAGGTCCATCAAGCCCAGTATTCTGTTTCCAACAGTGGCCAATCTAGGTCATATGTACCTAGCAGTTTCCCCAAGAGACACAAGTTCCACAATGCTTGTACTGGGTCAAGCATTGATATCTTCGGTCACTTCTTAATAATGGTTTACGGACCTTTCCTCCAGGAACTTGTCCAAACCTTTTTTAAACCAAGCTACACTAACAGCCTTTACTACATCCTCCGGTAACAAATTCCAGAGTTTGATTACACGTTGAGTGAAAAAATATTTTCTTTTATTAGTCTTAAATAGTTTACCCTGTAGCTTCATTGCATGTCCCCTAGTCTTTCTATATTCTGATAACGTAAACAATCGATCTACGTTTACCCGTTCCACTCCGTTCATTAATTTATAGACTTCTATCATATTTCCCCTCAGCCGTCTCTTTTCCAGGTTAAAGAGCCCTAACCTTTTTAGCCTTTCCTCATAGGAGTATCCTTCCATCCCCTTTACCATTTTGGTGGCTCTTCTCCGAACCTTTTCTAAAATCGCTATATCCTTTTTAAGATACGGCGACCAGAATTGCACACAATATTCAAGGTGCGGTCTCACCATGGAACGATATAGAGGCATTATAATATCTTTTGTTTTATTTTCCATTCCTTTCCTTATCATACCTAGCATTCTATTTGCTCTCTTGGCTGCCGCTGCACACTGGGCCGAGGGTTTTAACATGGTATCCACAATGACGCTTAAATCTTTTGCCTGGGTGGTGGTTCCTAATGTGGAACCTTGCATCGTGTAACCATAGTTTGGGTTCTTCCCTAGGTGCATAACCTTGCACTTGTCCACATTAAATTTCATCTGCCATTTTGATGCCCAGTCTTCCAATTTATCAAGATCCTCTTGCAATTTTTCACAATCCTCTTGGGTTTTAACAACTTTAAATAGTTTTGTGTCATCTGCAAATTTGATAACCTCACTCGTTATTCCACTTTCCAGGTCATTTATGAATATGTCAAAAAGCAGCAGACCCAGCACAGATCCCTGGGGTACACCACTATCCACCTTTCTCCATTAGGAGAATTGGCCATTTAGCCCTACCCTCTGCTTTCTATCTTTTAACCAGTTCCTGATCCACAATAGTACACTGCCTCCTATCCCATGACTCTTTAGTTTTGCCAAAAGTCTTTGATGAGGGACCTTGTCAAAGGCTTTCTGAAAGTCCAGATACACTATATCAACCGACTCACCTTTGTCCACCTGTTTATTCACTCCTTCAAAAAAACATAACAGATTAGGAAGACAAGATCTTCCTTGTCTAAAGCCATGTTGGCTGTCTCCCATTAGGTCGTGACTATCTACATGCTGAGTAATTTTATTCTTTATGATGGTTTCTACCATTTTTCACGGTACTGACGTCAGGCTCACTGGTCTGTAGTTTCCCGGATCACCCCTGGAACCCTTTTTAAAAATTGGTGTTACATTGGCGATCCTCCAATCTTCAGGTATTAGAGATGATTTTAATGATAGTTCACAGATTACTAATAGCAGGTCTGCAATCTCATATTTCAGTTCTTTCAACACCCTTGGATGTATACCATCCGGCCCAGGTGATTTGCTACTCTTCAGTTTATCTAATAGTTGTAAGACATCTTCCTGATGTATCGATATTTCCTTCAATTCTTCCGCACCTTTAAATACCACTTCAGTCATGGGTAACATCCCTACATCTTCCTCAGTAAAGACCGAAGCAAAGAATTCATTCAGTCTCTCCGCTATCGCCTTGTCGCCTCTTAGTGCTCCTTTAACCCCTTTATCATCTAATGGACCAACTGACTCTTTCACAGGTTTTTTGCTACGAATGTACTTGAAAAGGTCTTTATTTCATGTTTTTGCTTCCGCAGCAAGTTTCTTCTCAAATTCTCTCTTTGCCTGCCTTATCAATGCCTTGCATTTGACTTGCCAGTGCTTGTGCTGTTTCCAGGTTTCGTCATTTGGCTCTTTTTTCCATTTCCTGAAAGATGCTTTTTTGGCAACAGCCTCTCTGACCTCACCTTTAAACCATGCTGGCAGTTTTTTGGACTTCCTTCCACTTTTCTTAAAGCGTGGAATACAGCTGGTCTGGGCTTCCAAGATAGTATTTTTCAACAACATCCAAGCTTGATGTACGTCTTTAACCTTTGCAACTGCTCCTTTTAGTTTTTTCTTAACTGTTTTCCTCATTTTATCATAGTCTCCCTTTCGAAAGTTAAAGGGTAGTACTGTGGATTTCCTTACTATCCCTCCTCCACTAACTAAATCAATATTATTGATATTATTAAGACTCTATTCTGTTCTATGTAATTATCTCATGTATATAGTTTACCCCGGTTCTCCAAGTTTGTACTCCTGTTCGATGTAAACCAAACAGCTTGTTGTTATGGTCTTTATGTTATAATGTAAACCGCGCTGATGCCGAATAGTGCGGTATATAAGAACTTGTAATAAATAAATAAATAATAAATAAAGGCGATCATGCTATGATCACTATTGCCAAGTGGCCCCAACACCCTTATCTCTTGCACTAGATCTGGTGTTCCGCTAAGGACTAGGTCTAATATGGCTTCCCCTCTGGTCGGTTCATGAACCAGCTGCTCCAAGAAGCAGTCATTTATTTCATCTAGGAACTTTCTCTCCCTAGCATGTCCTGCTGTGACACTGACCCAGTCGATGCCGGGGTAATTGAAATCACCCATTATTATTACTGCACTGTAACTTTTGCTAGCTTCCTTGATTTCTTTGAGCATTTCATCATCCATTTGTTCATTCTGGCCAGGCGGACGATAGTACACCCCCACTGCCATCGCCTTCCCCTTTTTACATGGAATTTCAATCCATAGAGATTCTACAGCAAATTTTGTTTCTTGCAAAACTTTAATCCTTTCTGACTCAATGCCCTCTCTAACATAGAGCGCAACCCCTCCACCAATTTGATCAGCTCTATCATTACGATATAGTTTGTACCCAAGTATCACAGTGTCCCACTGGTTGTCCTCCTTCCACCATGTCTCTGATATTCCAATCATATCTAACCTCTCGTTTAGTGCTATATATTCTAACTCTCCCATCTTGTTTTTTAGACTTCTAGCATTTGCATACAAGCATTTTAGAGACTGTATTTTATTCATATTAATTTGGCTATTGGTAGACATGGGTAATTTGGGATCTTTAAGCTCTGTCTGCTCCATACTCGAGGGCATTTGGGCTACTTTACTCTTTTTTGGAACCTCTCTGCTTTTTGTAGTATCCTTCAAGGATACATTCTTCCAAACCATGTGCTCTTGGGCGACTGTCGGCTTTCCCCTATTATCTAGTTTAAAAGCTGCTCTATCTCCTTTTTAAAGGTTAATGCCAGCAGCCTGGTTCCATCCCGGTTAAGGTGAAGCCCATCCCTTCGGAAGAGCCCCTCCTTTCCCCAGAATGTTCCCCAGTTCCTAACAAATCCAAAGCCCTCTTCTCTGCACCATTGTCTCATCCACGCATTGAGACTCCGGAGCTCTGCCTGCCTTTTGGGTCCTGTGCGTGGAACGGGAAGCATGTCGGAGAATGCTACCCTGGAAGTTCTGGATTTCAACTTCCTACCTAAAAGCCTAAATTTAGCTTCCAGAACCTCCCTACCACATTTTCCTATGTCATTGGTACCGACATGTACCAAGACAGCAGACTCCTCCCCAGCACTATCTAAGACCTTATCTAGGTGGCACGTGAGGTCCGCTACCTTCGCACCAGGCAGGCATGCTACCAGGCGATCCTCACGTCCACCAGCCACCCAGCTATCTACATGCCTAATGATCGAATCACCAACTATAACTGCTGTCCTAACCCTTCCCTCATGGGCACTTGGCCCTGGAGAAACCTCCTCGGTGTGAGAGGGGTTTACATCACCTGGAGGACAGGTCCTAGTTACAGGATCATTTCCTGCCACACCAGGGTGATGCTCTCCTGTCACGTGACTTCTCTCCTCCATGGCAACAGGGATGCTGCCAGACTGGAGGTGGGACTTCAGGACTATATCCCTGTAGGTCTCGTCTATGTACCTCTCTGTCTTATGCTTTCCAAGTCTGCTACTTTAGCCTCTAGAGAACGGACTTGTTCCCTGAGAGCAAAGAGCTCCTTGCACCTAGTGCACACGTAAGACCTCTCACCAGCTGGGAGAAAATCATACATGTGACACTCAATGCAAAAGACTGGAAAGCCCACATCCCGCTGCTGGACTGCTGTCTGCATCTTAGTTTTAAGTTTGTGTTTAGATCTTTAAGTTCTTTACATACTAAAGGGTGCTATGGATATTTATACCACTAAAACTGTACCTAATAAGTTTAATATACCTTGTTCACCTGAAGCTTAATTAATCTCAGGTCCTTAGTGTATGACTGATTTGGGTAATGAGCTTCACCTGAGAGCACCTCCTGTCTTTTAAGTTGTGCAAGTACCTATAAAGCTGTGATTATCCCAGGGGAGGGTGGGTGTGGGGAGGGAGGGATATAACACTTATTTAAAAGAGGGCTGCTACACAGTACCCTGTCCTGTGCTGCTGAGGTAAGCTATATTCTGATTTGAGTTAAATTATAGCTCTTTGCTGCTGCTAGGCTCTAACCTATTATGAAATTTAAACTACAAGCTCTCTGCTGGATTCTAAAGTTAACCAGAAAGCTCTCTTCTGTGTTTTAATTTGAAACTAAAAGTACTTTGCTCATGCTAGGCCCTAACCTATTATGAAATTTAAACTACAAGCTCTCTGCTGGATTCTAAATTTAACCAGAAAGCTCTCTTCTGTGTTTTAATTTGAAACTAAAAGTACTTTGCTGATGCTAGGCCCTGAGTGACTATGAAATTTAAACTACAAGCTCTCTGCTGGATTCTAAAGTTAACCAGAAAGCTCTCTTCTGTGTTTTAATTTGAAACTAAAAGTACTTTGCTGATGCTAGGCCCTGAGTGACTATGAAATTTAAAACTACAAGCTCTCTGCTGGGTATGAAAGGTAACCAGAAAGTTTTCTTCTGTGTTTTAAATTGAATCTTAAACTGTTGCTACTAGGCCCTGACTGATTTAACAAAAAATAGTGGGTTCACAGATTAATTAGCTTTAAAAGAAAAAAATTCCTTTCAGAAAAATTCCCAGAAGTATATACTCACAATTTCAGATTTCTCTCCAGAAGTAACAGCCCCCCTTTCTAGTCCTTCAAGACTCGCACTCACCTGAAGTTTCTCCCAAAGGTGGTCTCTGATTTCCATCTAAATCAGGAGCTATTGCCGCTTACCTTTTTTCCACAGTCCCACGCCGACTGTGTCAGCCGTTCTCAAAACTCTGGCCTGCAAGCGAGCCCTGTCCTTCTACCAGCATCAGACTCAGGGCCACCGTAAAGCCTCACACATCTTTTCGGTCTCTTTTGACCCCAGCCGTCTGGGGCTGGCAGTCACCAAGCAAACCATATCCATCTGGGTGGCAGACTGCATCACCTCCGCTCACAGTCGAGCCAATATCCCCCCTACAGTGTCGAGTCACAGCACACAATGTCCAGGCGATGGCGACCTTGGTCGCCAGTCTCCGTTTGGTGCCCATTGCAGATATCTGCCGAGCTACCACCTGGTCCTCCAGCCACACTTTTGTGGCCCACTACTGCCTGGAGAGGGAGTCCCGACAGGACAACACCTCTGGCCTGGCCATACTCCTTAAGCTCTTCGGGGTTTAGACAACTCCTGCCCTCCGACCCTTCTTGTTCAGGCTACTGGAGCCATGGTTCTCCCTGAATACTGGGGTCCCTTGAATCTGTCATCAGGATTCACCAGCAGCTGCCCACCGCCATGCCGTGCCCTTGTTTTACCGGTCTTCAGTAGTCTGGAGCTAGGGAGTCCCATATACAAGGACTGACTTCCTACTTGTTCCTGGAGAAAGCGTAGTTACTCACCTGTAACAGATATGCTCCAGGGACAGCAGGAATCAGTCCTCACAACCCTCCCTCCTCCTCCCCTTGGAGTTGTTGCTCTTTTTGGCCATCTTCTTGGTTGGGCGGGCTCTAGCTATGGCACCTGAAAGAGCAAGATGGCACCACTGGGCGGGAAGGAGATCATGCGTGCGTGGTGTCATCTCCCAAAGGCTTTCTTTGGAAGTTGGGGAGATGCTCCGCAGAGGGCTCTGTCTGCATCACCCATATGTGAGGACTGATTCCTGCTGTCCCTGGAGAACACCTGTTACAGGTGAGAAGGTACACTTTATTTGTAATACCCATGTTATTTTCTATGCAGTTTCTCTCCACGCACTGTGCCTGTCAGATGAGTGCAACCTGGGACACTGTTCAAGTGTGATCCTGAACACTTAACACACCTACAATACAAATGGTTATCCCAGACTGCCATTGTATCCTGGGAGTGTATTCTGCCCTCTTCCACCTGACTGAGATCCAGGAGAAGCACAAAGTGAGGGTTAACCAAACAGAAGCTGGAGAATCCAAAGGTGTTTTTTTATAAATCAGGAGTGGTGGTCTTCCGGTGACGTCATCGGGACACATGGCTCTGTGTAGCGCTCGTGCTCTATTGCCTAAGCCTGCAATAAGGGGGATAACGTACCCCTAAACAAGCAAATTAAGAGGAGCAGAGGAGAGGAGGCAATTGTGAACAGATTTGCAAAGGGGAACAGTGAAAAGCGAAAGCATATCCCCGTAAGCATGCCACGGCAAGCAGAGATACAAGGCGAGCCGTCCAATCGGAGAACCACGTGGCAGGCCGGCACTGAAAGCAGACGAACAGAGAGGCTTGGAGTGGAACACAGAATGCAGAGAAGGCAGCAGAGGCACCGTACTGATCTGCAAAGGGGAGCCATGAAAGGAGGAAGTATACCTTAGCAAGCGTGCCGCTGTAAGTGGAGGCCAATGGCGAGGGGCCTGAGAGGAGGGCTACAGGGCCGGCCGGCCGGCGCAGAGACCGGATGAGCGGAGAGGCCTAGAGAGGAGCAAAGAGAGCGGGGAAGGCAGCAGAGGCACTGTCTGGAAAGTCCAGAGGATGCGCGCAGGAGTCCAACGCGAACCAGAAGCAGAGGGATTGTGCAGTGGAACCACGGGGCTGCGGTGAGCAGTGGAGGTGAGACTCTGGGGAAAAGGAGAGTGTTACAGAGGATTGGGAGAGCCGGCAGGGCAGAAAAAACATGCCTCTAAGAGAGAAAGGTGAGGAAGATAGCTGCTGATACAGCCCCTGAAGGAGAGCGGGGTGGAACAGAAAATTGAAGGAGCACTGAGAGTGAATGGTCATTAGGGCATAGAAAGCACCTGGTGGACTAAAAAGAGCCGAGTATAAAGCAGCCTAGTAGACATGCTCTAAGATAAAAGCACAGAGCCCAGCGCTGATTTGGAAAATCCAACTAATCAGGCAGTGGGACATGGCAGAATCCTAGGAGGAAGGCAGAGAACTATAGTGAAAGAGATCTTAGTTGTGAGTTACCCCAAGAAAAGCTCCAAAGACCAGACAACAACTTGAAGGCAACAAGAGATAGTATGAAAAAAAAATAAAGGTGGCTTGTCAGCAAGGAAGAAACTGGCTGACTTCCGCTCCCCATATGCAACATCCAGAGGAGGATGAGAGGGGAAGGAGGAGGGTAGAGCACAGCCTGAAGATCCAAATGACCAGGCAAAGGAGCTGGAGCGGGGCTGTAGCCCAGGAGTAATAGCTATGCTGAAGGAATGGTTAACTGAGCTGAAAGATGAGATCAAAGTGGGGTGAAAAACAAACTCAAAGAGTCCATACAATCTTTGAGACAAGACATTGTGGACATGGGAAACCGAGTGGAAGAGATGGAGACCCAGATGGAACAGCAAGGGGAAGAACTAGAGGAATTACAAAAAGGATGGCAGGAATTAAAGTGCGCTCAAGAAGAGCAACAGGTGAAAAGTGGAGGACCTGGAGGATAGATCCAGGAGATGTAATATAAAAGAGTACAGGGTCTTCCAGAGGAACCTAAATACAGAAACTGCGAAGAAGTGATTGTTTGAATCTTCAGAGTCCTCCTAGCAATCGCAGACCCAGAGGGGGATGATACAATAAAGCCTTCACAAATAGAGCGAGCACATAGAGGCTTGGGCCCTGTCAGAGACAACAAACCAAGAGATATAGTAGTGTGCCTAAGCTCGTTCAAAACTAAAGAAAGGCTGTTGAGCACAGTGCGAAAGGTGAGACAGTTCACCTGGGATGAGCAAAAACTGGAGCTCTTCCAAGATCTCTCCTTGGGAATGCTACAGCACAGAAGAAACCTTAAGGAGGTGACGGTATATCTGAGAAGAGAGGACATAAGATATAAATGGTTGTTTCCCTTCGGGTTATTGATAACAGCAAAGGGGAAATCGTGACAGTTACAGACACGTGAAGAAGACTGAAATTTGATTAAAGAACTGGGATTACCCAATCTACCAGAGGGGGGAGGGAACAACGGCAGGAACACCAACACCCACATCATCATCCAATTCAAAGAGGAATACCCTACGCTGGCACAGAGTCCCTGCGACAGGCAGAAGATTGGCAAGACTGAACAGAGAGAGCCAAGGAATGCAAGTGGCAGAGAAAGGAACTGGTTGAAATGGAGGACTATGCACTCTGTGTTGTACTGTAATGTACTTTGCTGCCGAAGTAGAATTTAGATAGGAGGGGAGAGGTTAGTGGTTAATCGTTTAGAGGTAAGAGGTGGACGGGAAGGGGTAGTAGGAATAGAAAGGCCATAGATAAGTCAAGGTAGTTAGGGGGAAGGAAGGGAAGGGGGAAGGGGGTAGGGTTATGGGTTAGGGCGAAGGAGGAACGGGTAGAGTTGGCTGGGGATCTTAGGGGGGGTGCAGAGATAGAGGGGGGATGTGGAATGGAGGGGTAGAGACAGGCAAGGCCTGATAATCAGTCACCACAATGGAAGACGAATCTCTTTACGAGGGGGGGGGAAGGGAGGTGGGGAGGGGTTAGGGTCACAATAGGTAGGGATAAGAGCAGGGGGGAAAAGGAAGTAAGGGTGAGTTAAAACTAGTCTCATTAAATGTAACGGTGCTTAACTCACCGTTCAAACATCAAAAATTATATACAGAGCTTGCCCGCCAGAAGGCAGCGATAGTGATGATACAGGAAGCGCACTTAACAAGGTACTCTGTCACTCTCGTCAAGCCCAGGGATATGGAGTGTGTATACATGCTTCCAATACCGTGGAAAAGAAAAAGGGAGGAGTTGCTATATTGATTGCTACCAGGTTAAAGATGCAACTGCAAACTACTGTGCAGGATAAAGCGGGGAGATATGTATTAATGCGTTTGAAGGTGGGGAACGAATGGTACTGTATAGTGAATGTATATGCGCCAACAAGAGCACAGCATGAATTCTGGACAAAACTGAATGAGGATGTGGGGAAATTGGGGGAGGGTATTCTCTTATACGGAGGAGACTTTAATTTAACATGGAATCCAGCTCGGGACGCCACGGGGACAAGAGTGGGTAAAAGGGCAGATAGGAATAGATATCGTAACTTTGTATTGCAGCATTGCTTGATGGACGCCTGGAGATTACTACACCCAGGGAAGAGACAATTCTCATACTTTTCACCAGTACATGGCTCCTACTCAAGAATAGATGCTATTGGGTCTCAAAGGAGGTGGAGGGTAGGATTAAGGGGGCAGAAATGGAATCCATTACCTGGTCCGACCATGCTCCAGTGGTGGTAAGATTGACAATGGAGGGCGAGGGGAAAGGAATACAGTTCTGGAGGCTGAATGAGTCCCTAGTGGACGACGGGAGGGTCCGAGAAGACAATGAGAGAGAAACGAGGGAATATTTTAAACATAATAATGGGGAGTTTGCTTGGGGCGGAGTGTGGGATGGGTATAAGGCAGTGGTGAGAGGAATCCTAATTAAATGGGGGGCATGGAATAAGAAGGAAAGAGGGCCCTGAGAGAACAATTGATGGAATTGGAAGATCTAGATGGGCAGGGGCAGACGGGAACCTATAGAGGGAAGGTGATGGCAGTAACAGCGCAGCTAAATGAAATGCAGGCAGAAAAAATATGGCATCAGATGCAGCTTTTGAGGCAGGAGGTTTTTGAGGGAGGGAATAAAGCGGAGAGATACATGGCGCATGAAGATGAAACAGCGGAAATTGCGTTAGCATATAATAAGAGTTCAAAAAAGGGGAGGGGTGATGGTAACCAAGGATGAGGAGATCAGAGAAGCTTTTTGGGAATATTACCAGGAGTTGTATAAAGCAAGGGACTCCCCACAGAGCGAGAGAGTACAGAGCTATCTTGACTCCATAAAACTACCTACACTAGAGAAGGGGGAGCAAGAAGAACCTAGTCAGCCCATATGAGGGGAGGAGCTGAGAGGCAATTAAACAGTTAAAATTAGAGAAGGCGCTGGGATTGGATGGGCTAATAGCGAGATTTTATAGACGTTTCGGAGACCTACTAACTGAACTCCTGGTGAGGTTATTTAATCTATCAAGGGAGGGAGGGGCGTTAGCAGGCACGATGGGGTGGGCAGGAATTACAGTAATACATAAAGAGGGGAAAGACCCGCAAGAGTGTTCATCTTATAGACCAATCTCGCTGCTCAATTTAGATGCTAAATTGTTAGCAAAAATACTTACCACGCGTTTAAATAAGATGATAGGGAAACTGATACACCAAGATCAAGCGGGCTTTATTCCCGGTAGACAAGGAGTGGATAATATTAGAAAGCTACTTATCATCTGGTCCATTGAACAAAGCGGAGAGGAGGCCCTACTTTTGTCATTAGATGCGGAAAAGGCTTTTGACCAGGTGTCGTGGCCTTTTCTCTTTCAGGTATTGGAGAGAATGGGGTTGGGGAAGGAGTTTATAAATTGAGTGAAGGCAATGTACTATCAACCGAAAGCTTGTGTGAGGGTGAATGGGGCCCACTCAGGTTTTTTTGAGCAGGGGAGGGGAACGAGGCAGGGATGTCCCCTATCACCGCTGCTTTTTGCAACAACATTGGAACCTTTTGCACAGAGGGTGAGAGAACGGGCGGATATAACGGGCATAAAAGTGGGGCGGAGTGCATATAAAATCTCCATTTTCGCTGATGATATCATACTAAGTGTGTAACTAGACCCCGTGTAAGCATCCCAATAGTAATGTGGGAGTTGGAAGAATACGGAAAGATGTCGGGATTTATAATAAATTGGACAAAATCGGAAATTCTAAATCTAGCGGTGTCAGGGGATGTAAAGGATATACTGCATCAGAAATACCCATTTAAGTGGACTAGGGAGAGCATTCGGTATCTTGGTATCCGTATAAGCAGTAAGACGGAAGCTTTATATAAATTAAATTATATGAAGGTATTTGGGCAGATAGAGAGCTGGTTGGAAGGGTGGGGGAGGGGATACATTTCCTGGTTCGGACGCATAGCGACCGTAAAGATGATGCTAGTGCCGCGATTACTGTTTTTGTTTCAGACACTCCCAATAATGGTACTGCTAAATAGATTAAAACAGGTACAAAGACTTGTAAACAGATTCATACGGATAAGGTGGTGTCCAAGAGTAGCGATGACTGTAATGCAAAGAGCCAAGGGAGAAGGGGGGTTAGGAGTACCAAACTTGAGAATATATTATGAGGCAGCGCAACTGAAAATGATATAAACGACAGGCAAAGAGGAGCACAGAAACAGTGGGTCCAAATGGAAAACGTTGGGGGGGGGGGGGGGGGGGGTGGGACTGGAACGAGTGGTATGGAGGGGGAGTAAAGATCTTGATGCTCACCTTCTAAACCCCATGGTAGTGCATAGTTTGAAAGTCTGGAAATGAAATAAGAGATTGTCAGTTCACAATAAAGGCTATATACAGGGAATGACATTCGAGGCCTGTTTTGATAGGGGACAAGGGCCCGGGGTACACATCTTACGCAGATGGGCCAAAACGGGGTTGACACATATACCAATTGCTGCATCCAAAGGGAGTCTACGAGTATGAGGGCATTAAGGATCTATATTGGTTAAAGGAAAATGATTTTGCATATTTGCAACTTAGCCACTTCATAAGACAACCAAAAGTATGGAAAGATTTATGGGACAATAGAGGATGGTTTGAGGCCATCTGCTCAGGCCATCTGGGTCAAAAGGGGGTTTTGTCCAGAATTTACAAAGGCTTGATGGAGGGAGGGGAGAGTAAACTGAGCTATATGTTGAAATGGGAGGAAGACTTGGGGGTGAGATGGAATGAAGAGGTCTGGGATAAGATAATCCAGACGATAGCTCATATCAATTGCTACACAAACAGAGAATGCCTATAAAGTGCTATTTAGATGGTACTGGATGCCAGTACGCAGGAAAAGAGCTGGAAAGGGACAGGATGAACAATGTTGGCGAGGATGTCAGGAGAGGGGGGATTGGCTACATATGTGGTGGAAGTGTGAATGGATACAGGTCTATTGGGTAAAGATTATAGATATGATACATGCCCTGACTGGATATAGATTGCAAAGAAGACCTGAGACATGTTTGCTGCACCAACTTGATGAAGATATCCCTAGACGGGATGGAGGGGTGCTGCATCATTGTATAGTAGCAGCAAGGTGCGAGATAGCCCAACATTGGGTGGGGCAGAGCACACCACAACTGGCAGGATTTGTCCAAAGAGTGGAAGAGGTGAGTCTGATGTATAAATTGACAGAGCTGCGACGAGGGAAAGGCGAGAGGAGTGCAGAACAATGGAAGGGTGTGTGGAAGTGGTTGGAGTCCTGGAGGGAGGAAGAGAGGGAGCGGAAAGAGGATGGAAGGTTGGCTGCATGTTAGAACAGTTAGTCTGGATGTATGTTATAAGTGCAGAACCACAGAGAACCAGAGTAAAGCACAGTTACTTACCTGTAACAGGTGATCTCTGGGAACAGCAGGAATTAGTCCTCACATATGGGTACGTCGGTACCGACGGAGCCTGCGCGGGAAAGCTCCCCAGCTTCCCAGAAGGAAAGCTTTTGGGGCCTCCCACCGCGCATGCGCGCTGCCTTCCCGCCTTCCTGACCAACTCTCCTCAGTTCGAGTTTAAAGCTGAGACAATAGAGAGAGGAAAGGAAAGAGAGAGAGAGATAATACAACTCCTAGGGGAGGTGGGTGGGTTGTGAGGATTAATTCCTGCTGTTCCCAGAGATCACCTGTTACAGGTAAGTAACTGTGCTATCTCCAGGAACAAGCAGGAATGAGTCCTCACATATGGGGACTCCCTAGCTAAGATGCCCGGGAGATCCTCCCCAAGGGTATGAGACCCTGAAGGGTTCCTCATCTTCCTATGGATCTCAGGCATCCATTCAGGGAAGGTGGGCAGGAGTTGTTCAAGAATGGAACAGGTGTCTGAGGACAGCCTGACCAAACAAGGCATCCCGGCGGGAGTCCTTGTCCAAACAGTAATGGGATGTAAAGGTATGAATCGAGGCCCAGGTGGCTGCTTGACAGATCTGATCGATGGAGACAGAATGAAGATGAGCCATAGAGGTGGCCATGGCTCTCACATTGTGAGCTGTGACATGGCCCTCCAGAGAAAGGTTCTTACTTTGGGTAAGCAAAAGTGATACACTGAGCAATCCAATTGGACAGTGTTCTTTTAGAGACTGGAAGTCCTAAATGGGAAGGATCAAAAGCAACAAAAAGCTGAGAAGACTTTCGATGTTGCTGTGTCCTGTGGAGGTAAAAGGCAAGAGCTCTTTTACAATCTAGAGCAGGGGTCTCAAACTCAAATTGCTTTGAGGGCCAAATGAGGACTTGTAGAGTAACCCGGGGGCCGCACAAGACGCAGGCCTCATTTGCATAAGGGCCTCATTTGCATAAGGGCATCATTTGCATAAATATTTGCATAATGTTACCATACACTAACTTTTAGTAAACATGCCTCTTAATGAGTGTATGGATAAAGAAAGACTAAAAGATTTCTACATTACTATAAACCAGTGCCATATCTTTTTGTAATCCACCCCCTCGCCTCCCACCACCAGTCCCCCAAGCGTTTTGAAGCTTGATCCTCAGAAAGGCCCAAGTACTGTAAGTCCCAAACCCAGTCCTATGAAGAGCTGCTGGAAGCTGCTCTTTGCTTTTTCAGATAAAGTGCTAATGTCTCTGTCATTTTATTCCTGTCAACAAGATAAGCAGGATCTACTGTTTATTAAAAAAAAAGAAGCAAAACTGTTGGCTAAAAATATTCATACTCTAATTTTTTTAACACAGCACACACTGGTCCCAGACAGAGCAAAGGGCAGGTCTCCTTTAACACCACACTCACAAATCCCAGCTTGAGAGAAGGGCAGGTCTGCTTTAACACCACACACACAAATCCCAGTTTGAGAGAAGGGCAGGTCTCCTTTAACACCACACACACAAATCCCAGCTTGAGGGAAGGGCAGGTCTCCTTTAACACCACACTCACAAATCCCAGCTTGAGAGAAGGGCAGGTCTGCTTTAACACTGATCTAAGCCTGAGCAAAAGGCAGGTCTCCTTTAACACCACACACACAAATCCCAGCTTGAGGGAAGGGCAAGTCTGCTTTAACACTGATCTAAGCCTGAGCAAAAGGCAGGTCTCCTTTAACACCACACACAGAGATCCCAGGCTGAGGAAGGAGCAGGTCTCCTTTAGCACCACACACATGAATCCCAGGACAGATTTGTCTTATGAACTACCTCTGGAAAGGCATGAGCTAAATATGAAATAAATAGAAATAAATAAATTATAGATGAGAAGCAAGGTACACAAGACAAATAGACAGAGAGAGAAAGGAAGGAGAGACAGTGAAACATGGATGCATTATCTGGTCTCTCACAGCTGGGTGGATTCCTCAGCGACTGCTCCAAGGAGCAGGGAACACAGAAGGACTCCGAGCCACATCGTATCCTGGTTTCCCCTGAAGCTCCACACAGACTTTGGGCAAACTCTGCCAGGCCCTTCAAGTCCGTGTCCCCTTTCTCTGTTCTCCTGACTGGACCTGGTCATTTCCCCCTGTGAATATTTATAGTCCTGAGAGGGTCACTCCTTCTCCTGACCCATCCCTGCATCCCAGGCCTGCCAGTCACCCTTCTCCTCTCTGCCCCCACTCACTTCCTTCCTCTTGCACAAATCGCTTCTTTACTGGCAAACAGAGGGGGAGAAATGCTTATTCACCAGAAGCAAAATATCCTGATTGACTTGCTCTTCTGACTTATTCAGCGCAGCCCTTTGGCTGATTCTACTGCAGAGCTTTACTGGGCTTGTCAATAACATCTGGCCCATCTCTCCGGTGAAGTACCCTTCCTCACATTTCCTGGGCTGACTAGGATCCCCTTCTGCACAATGTCTTTCCCATGTGGGTCCTGTGCTTGTGTGGCAGGACGTCTGCCATTCTCTTCCTGCTGGCTTCACAATTGATTTAATGCAGGGGTCTCAAACACGTGGCCCGCGATGCATAGGGGGAAAAAAAAAACCGGCTTCTGCTGCTGCTGCCGCCGCCGGCAATAGCAGCAATATCGCAAGTCCCGCGGGCTCCGCTCTCCCCCCCCCCCCCCCGGCAGATCCCTTCCTGCTTGCCTGCCAGTTCTCCGCTTCGGCTTTCAGAGCCGCGAAGCTCTGAAAGCCGAAGCGGAGAACTGGCAGGCAAGCAGGAAGGGATCTGCCGAGGGGGGGAGAGCGGAGCCCGCGGGACTTGCGATATTGCTGCTATTGCCGGCGGCGGCAGCAGCAGCAGAAGCAGAAGCCGGTTTGTTTTTTTTTCCCCCTATGCATCGCGGGCCGCACAAAGGTCTCTTGCGGGCCGCATGCGGCCCGCGGGCCGCGTGTTTGAGACCCCTGATCTAGAGTATGAAGGTTCCTCTCTGCACTGGATGCATGAGGAGCTGGAAAAAAGACAGGTAAATATACCTCTTGATTAAGATGAAAAGGGGAGACCACTTTAGGCATAAAGTGGGGATTGGTCCTAAGGACCACCTTATCATGATGAAACCTTGTATAAGGGGGATTAGCCACTAGGGCTTGCAGTTCACTGATACGGCGAGCTGACTGCAATGAGGAAAATAACCTTCCAGGAAAGAAATTTCAAGGAGATAGTGGCTAAGGGTTCAAAGGGTGGCTTCATAAGCTGACCAAGAACCAAGTTTAAGTCCCATGCTACCGGAGGCGGTCGAATGGGAGGCTTAGTTAAAGTTAGGCCTCTCATGAATCTTGCAATAAGAGGATGAGAGGAAACAGGTTGTCCATTAAGAGGTTTAAGGGATGCTGCAATAGCACTCAAATGGACTCTTTACTGAATTCGTTTTAAGGCCTGCATTGGAAAGATGCAGGAGATATTCCAATAGGGAATTTAAAGGAAGTGCTAGAGGGTCAAGACCCTTTTGAGCACACCAAATGGAAAATATTTTCCATTTAAAAGCGTAAGAACGCCTAGTGGAAGGTTTCCTAGAGGCATGGAGGATATCCTTCACTTGTTGAGAAAGATTGAAGTCCTGAAGGTCTAGGCCTTCAGTAACCAAGCTCTGAGGTGAAGGGTCTTGGGGTTTGGGTGCCACAAAGTCCCCTCCTCCTGAGACAGAAGGTCTGGAGCAGCTCCCAAATCCAGGGAGGGGGCTTGGGAGAGATGCAGAAGTAGAGGGTACCACACTTGGCATGGCCAGCATGGAGCTATGAGGATCATGGACCCGTGATCCCTCTGAAGTTTGAACAGAGTCTTGGGAATCAAAGGAATGGGTGGGAAAGGCATACAGGAAGTCCTGACCCCAATGAAGGAGGAAGGCATCCTTGGCCTGAGCTCCCTGACACGGAGTTCTGGAACAGAACCGGGGAAGTTTGGCATTCCACGGACTTGCAAAGAGGTCTATGTCCGGGGTTCCCCATTTCTGGAAGATTTTGAGTACCTGATCCATGTGCAGGGACCATTCGTGTGGAAGCAGAACTCGACTGAGTCTGTCTGCCCAAGAGTTTTGGATTCCTGGGAGATATACTGCCAGGAGATGGATTTGATGCTCTCTGGCGAAGGCCCATAATCTTAGAGCTTCGTTGCAAAGTGACAGAGAGCCAGTCCCTCCTTGTTTGTTTATGTAGAACATGGCTACTTGATTGTCCGTATGAATAAGGACTGTCATGTTGCTGAGGAGGGTATGAAAAACTTTGAGAGCTAGAAAGATCGCTCGAAGTTCCAAAAGGTTGATATGAAGGGCGGTCTCCTGTGGAGACCAAGTGCCCTGAGTGGAGAGGTCTTGAAGATGAGCTCCCCAACCTGTTTGGGAGGCATCTGTTGTGAGGGTTGCTTGGGGCAGCAGTGGTTGGAAGGGGGCCCCCAACAACAGATTTTGAGTGGACATCCACCATTGGAGAGACCAAAAGAGACGTTTGGAGGTTGCTATTTTGTCTGAGAGAGCTCCTGATGCTTGAGTCCACTGGGTGGACAAAGTCCATTGAGCTGCTCTCATATGTAGGCGAGCATAAGGCACCACATGTACTGTGGAGGCCATGTGGCCTAGTAGCTGTAGCATCTCCCTGGCAAACAAGTGGCTTCTGGACTGAGTCTGGGAGGCCAAGTGCACTAGACGTTGGCAACGGGCCTGAGGAAGGTAGGCCCGTGCAGTGGTGGTATCTAACCAGGCCCCTATGAATTCCAGGGACTGAGTAGGGGTGAGTTGAGACTTTGGCAAATTGATCACAAGTCCCAGATACTGCAGAATGCGTCTGGTGCGGTCCAGGGAAGTCTGAGCCTCGGACTGAGATGGAGCTCGGATGAGCCAGTCGTCCAGGTATGGGAAGACAAAGATTACCAGGGCGCGTAGAAATGCAGCCACTATTGCCATGCATTTGGTAAACACTCTTGGGGCAGAGGCTAGACCGAAGGGAAGTACTCTGTATTGGAAATGTTTTCCCTGGAACAGAAACCGTAGGAATTTTCTGTGGGATGGATGGATGAGTATATGTGTGTACGCATCCTTGAGATCTAGAGAACAAAGCCAATCCTGACTCTGCAAGTATGGAAGGAGAGTACCTAGAGAAAGCATCTTGAATTTCTCCTTGCATAGGAATTTGTTCAATTCTCTCAGATCTAGAATGGGTCTGTACCCCGTTTTCTTGGGAATGAGAAAATAAGGGGAGTAAAACCCTGACCCCTGTTGAAGAAGAGGAACCTCTTCTATTGCCCTTTGGGCGAGAAGGGTGGTCACCTCCTGACCCAACAGGTCCAGGAGAGATGGGGGAGAATTGAAACGCCTCACCATGGTATGGGGAGGAAGGCTGGAGAAATGTAGTTTGTAGCCCTCTCTGATAGAGAGGGTCCACTGTTCTGATGATTTGCTCCCATCTGGGAGCAAAATAAGTTAACCTTCCTGGAATGGTGAGAGGCTCTGGTTGTTGTAGAGCCAGAAAGGTTAAGTTCTCTAGTATTAAGTCAAAAACCCTGAGGAGGTTGGGACTGCTGGGCTGTAGCAGTCCCTGCAGGTTTTGTCCTGGCCTGTTTAGATTGCTGACGCTTAGGAGCAAAGCGAACTGTAGAAGATTGTTGGCCAGTATTTGTAGAAAATCTGGCCTTCTTGTAAAAAGGCTTCTTAAAAGATTTTTTCTTGGCAGGGGTAGAGGTAGACTTAGAAAGTCTATCTAGAGCAGCATTTTCTGCATCCATTTGAGTGGCCTTGATTTGCCACTCCTTGCCAAACAGATTTTCACCTGTACAGGGCAGATTCCCCAAACCATCCTGGACCCAGGGTTCTAAGGTCAGAGGCCTGGAGCCAAGCAATTCTGCGAGCAGCTATGGCAATGCCTGAGGTTCTGCTAGCACCCTCAAAGGAGTCAAAGGCTGCTCTGTTGGAGAACTTTGAAACATCTTGAGTATGCTTTAGCAAAAGAAGGAACTCCTCTTTTTTATCCTCTGGGATAAAGAGGAGAAAATGGCGCATCTTTAGTGCAATCTCCTTCAGAAACATGCCCATATAGAGGCTGTATGAATTGATTCTGGCAATAAGCATACTGGCTTGGAAGATTTTTCTACCAAAGGCATCCAAAGTCCTACATTCTCTTCCTGGAGGAGTAGAAGAGTGTCTTTTGGTACTCTTTATCCTTTTCATAGCTGACTGCACCACAATAGAGTGGTGAGGGAGCTGAGTTTTTTGAAACCCAGGAGAAGGAGGGACACGATACATGGTGTCCAAACGACGAGAATGTGGAGATAGGGTGAGAGGAGTCTCCCACAAGTCCATCATGTATTCCTGAAGAATTTCATGAATGGGCAAGGTGACTGCCTCTTTGGGAACCTTAGAGTATCCTAAAATATCTAATTTTTTGTGCTCTAGGTTCTTTTTCAGAGGTTACTGAAATAGAGAGTCCTTTAGCTACTTCAATAATGAAGTCTTGAAAGGACAAATCCTCTGGAGGAGACATTCTCCTCTTTGGAGAAGAGGGCTCCTCAGGAAGAGTAAGAGATACTTCAGCAGAGTCATCTGATGAATCGACTCGAAGTATCGTCTGTTAGCTTCCAGGGATCGATACGCATATCGACCGGTATCCACATCGGGCATACCCGGAACCGGATCGGTATCGGGAAAACCCCCAGAACCGGGAACCGGAACCGGTATCCTGGTTGAAGTGGATGCCCTGGGTACCGGTATCGGTTGTGGTACCGGAACCGGAGTCGGAACCGCTTGCTGCGGTACCGAGGGCGTTGCAGCTCTAATAAAAGCCATTATGGCCTGCTGCATGGATTGAACTGTATGATCCATAGACGCCACGACTGCCTGGATGTCAGTACTGGAAGATTGAGCCGGTACCCCAGAGCAGTCTAACAGGTGATCGGTCGAGGCCGTGCCATTGATGTCAACCTGTAACCCCATAGGAGGAGCTTTGGAAGCCGGAGCTTCCCGCCGGGGTTGTTTGGCTGGGGCAGGGTCCTCAGGGTCAAGCCCAGGGGCATCTCGATACTTAGAGGGAGATTTGCCCTTTGAGGACCTGCCAGAAGAATGTTTGGTTACCTGAGATCCATCAGGAGAGGAAGACCTGGATGATGTCGATGCTGGAGTATCTGTGGAAAACAGCATATGAAACTTGGCTGCTCGGTTCTGTAAGCCACGTTTGGACATCAGAGAGCAGGACGGGCAATCAGGAATGGAGTGGTCAGGCCCCAAACATTTAAGACACCATTCATGGGTGTCTGTAACCGAGATAGTACCGCTACACTTGGTGCATTTTTTAAAACCAGAGGCTGGTTTCTCCATGAGGGAGAATTTTGAGAAGGCCTAGAGGCCTAACAGAAAAATACACCAAGTGGGGAAAAAATAAGATTTTTTTTTTTTTAAAAAGTAGTAAAGAAAAAGACCGGCGGTACCGGTCCGGAATCGGGGAAGGCAGACACGCGGCCAAAGAAACAAATTAAAATAACAACTTCTTCAGCGGTGACAGGAACATGACCTGCTGGCTCCGCGGAAAAAGAAGAACTGAGGAGAGTTGGTCAGGAAGGCGGGAAGGCAGCGCGCATGCGCGGTGGGAGGCCCCAAAAGCTTTCCTTCTGGGAAGCTGGGGAGCTTTCCCGCGCAGGCTCCGTCGGTACCGACGTACCCATATGTGAGGACTCATTCCTGCATGTTCCTGGAGATAAAGGAGTGAGACATATACAAGTGGAAGTTGGAGAGGGAAATGATGGTATGATGGATGAGCATAAGGGGGAAAAAGTGCGGGGAGGGGAGGGGAGGGTGGACAGTAAAGGGGGGGGAACATATAGGAGGAGCTAAATAGGTAGAATGCACTAGTATGAGGGATAATACTGTGTTATGGAAGGTAAACAGTGGGGAGAATGTATAATGTTGAGCACAAAGAATGTTGGACTATGGTGGAGATGGTGTAATGTTGTGTACGAAGTATGTTGTAATTGACAGTGTAATTCTCAATAAAAAATTTAAAATGGAAAAAAAAATCAGGAGTGGTAGAGGTCTGGAGCAAGAGTTGGATTTACTGAGGAAAAATGCCATGCCTCCAGAAGAAGCCTTGTTTCCCTTTGATCAGAGGATGGAAAGGCTGTCAGCACACTGCTGATAAAGAAAACAGTATCAGCTTGAACTGCTAGCAAATTTGCACCTAAAAAATTTGCATATATATGGGAGAGAATGCTAGTCACCATGAAACATGCACACATGGATGTGCTATAGCAGCAGAATCAATATTAGCAAACAAAAGGAATTGCAATCTGCAGCTGAAGTTGCATGCACATACACTATACACATGTGCACATCTGGAATGCTATTCTGTACATAATTATTAATGGCATAGTATCATTAACAACAGGGGTATTTTTCTAGAGTGTGCGAAATGCTTCAAAAATGTATATACACTCCAAATATATCACCAGTCTTGTTGAAGATATTTTAAATTCACTCCAGATCGGTGCTAAAACAGATGTCAAAGAATTTTTAAAGCTAAACACACAGGTCTCAGATCAAAGGGAAAGATGTGGCCAACAGTGACCAACAATACTCCCAAGATAACATCAACGACCTGATTTATATGAACATAGTGCATAAATCACTTGTTTTCTGCCCTCGTGAAGATATTAAACTATTTTTCTCAATCCAAAATATAAAATCAAACAATCGTAGGTAAATCAGAATGGCTTAAGCTGTTGTATAATGCAAGCCCGCTGCTCTCACAAAAATAACTTCAAAGTTGGCGCTTCAATAATATTTGAAGTTATTTTTGTGAGAGCAGCGGGCTTGCATTATACAACAGCTTAAGCCATTCTGATTTACCTACGATTGTTTGATTTTATATTTTGGATTGAGAAAAATAGTTTAATATTATCTTCACGAGGGCAGAAAACAAGTGATTTATGCACTATGTTCATATAAATCAGGTCGTTGATGTTATCTTGGGAGTATTGTTGGTCACTGTTGGCCACATCTTTCCCTTTGATCTGAGACCTGTGTGTTTAGCTTTAAAAGTGCATTGACATCTGTTTTAGCACCCATCTGGAGTGAATTTAAAATATCTTCAACAAGACTGGTGATATATTTGGAGTGTATATACATTTTTGATAGTATCATTAATGGCATAGTATCATTTACATTTCTGCAGTCAAGCACTTTACCCTCCATTTCACATCTCCGGTACCCTGCATTCCCAACACAGTCACCTCTGCTTCTCATTCCCCTGCATTTTCTTTTCTTTTTTTTTGACCCATTCCCTTCAAGAAAGCAAGGAAAAAATTGCAGGTCCTTCATGCAATCATAAGAGAAGAAACAAACACAGCTCTGGTTTTCTTAAGGCAGACTTTTATACCAGAGCTAACATGTAAAACAAAAATAAAATGAAATTACTTGTACAACAAGTTTAGCGAAAACATTTCCATCAGTGGTCAATTGATTTATAATTTCCCTTTTCTTTGCTTGACATTAAAAGGACATTCTAATCCTCTTGTGATGTGAACTGTGCAGATCAAGCATTGGCCACAAGGATAGTGACCAGTGTGGTCTACTGAGGACACAGCAAGTGGTCTAAGGCAGTGTTTTTCAACCTTTTTTGTGCAAAGGCACACTTTTTTCATGAAAAAAATCACGAGGCACACCACCATTAGAAAATGTTTAAAAAAATGTACCTCTGTGCCTATATTGACTATATATAAAGTAATTCTCTTGAATAGGAATCAAACACTCACACCAACCCCCCCCTCCCCTGCTGGTTCACACCAACCCCCCTCCCCTGCTGGTTCTCACACCACCCCCCCCCTCCACTGCTGGTTCACTCACCCACCCCCCTGTCACTTACTCACCCCTCCTGCTGGGTCACTCACTCACTTACCCCCCCTCCCCTGCTGGTTCACTCACACCATCGCCCCCCCCCCCTTGCTGGTTCACTCACACCACCCCCCCCTCCACTGCTGGTTCACTCACACTCCCCCCCCCCTTGCTGGTTCACTCACACTCCCCCCCCCCTTGCTGGTTCACTCACACACACACACCCCCCCTCTGCCCAAGCCGCTGCTTCTGCTTTGTACAGAGCAGCGGCTGCACTACACTTACATTGAAAAGTAAAGAGAAACTGTGTCAGGAGCCCTCCGGTCATCGCAGAGCCCGAGGAAGTGATGTCATGGGGGCGGGCTCCTCACAGGCTGTCTTTCCTTTTCAAATTAACTTTATTGCAGCTAAAGTTAATTTGAAAAGGAAAGACAGCCTGTGAGGAGCCCGCCCCCATGACATCACTTCCTCGGGCTCTGCATGACCGGAGGGCTCCTGACACAGTTTCTCTTTACTTTTCAATGTAAGTGTAGTGCAGCCGCTGCTCTGTACAAAGCAGAACCAGCGGCTGCACTGCTATAGGGAATCGCGATCGCGTTCGCGCCGCGGACTTCGGCACAAAAGCCGGTTTTTTGCTCTGGCCGCTCCCGATCTTGCGGCCAGAGCAAAAAAACGGCTTTTCAATGGCCGGTTTTACAACTGTGCCGGCAGCCGGCCTGGCCATGGAAAAACCGGCCAGGCCAGCTGAAAACCAGCCGGTTGGCAACCCTAATTTGTGAGCCGAGGCCACATGTTACGGATGAAATTGGAATTTTTCCCACGGCACACCAGACAATATCTCACGGCACACTAGTGTGCCGCGGCACAGTGGTTGAAAAACGCTGGTCTAAGGCATGCAGGACCCAAATTTCTTTGAACTTCTCTTCAAGACCGAAAATCACTTGCACATCTGCAAAATGTTGATGTATAATCCGCTGTAATTT
Source organism: Ichthyophis bannanicus (assembly GCA_033557465.1). Classification (NCBI taxonomy): domain Eukaryota; kingdom Metazoa; phylum Chordata; class Amphibia; order Gymnophiona; family Ichthyophiidae; genus Ichthyophis; species Ichthyophis bannanicus. The sequence goes on from CM066037.1 coordinate 172,206,230, forward strand.
AGAACCTAAAGGGGAAAATTTGTGATGAAATGAAGAAACTCAGAACTATCATCAGTGTGATCCCAAGATCTAGGATGAAGCAGCCATTTCCTTTCATTAATCTGAGCTCGTTTTAGGCATACTTAACCACAAAAGTGGGATAGCCTTTTGTTTTAAAATCAGATTTCAACTGCTTAGATTGAACTGGAACTCTTATGCATCCCTTAAGCATATCGAAGCATTATAGCGGTGTCTTTTGTCATCTGGGATAATCACTGTGGTGGGGTAAAAGAAGAATAAAGAATAAAGAAGGTACTAAGATGGATTCTGCAGTGCAGCCAGGTAAAGTGGTCGGCCAAATGGATAACATTTAGCATCCATGGCATAGTGTCCCCTGTCTCTGGATGGAACTTTGTTTAGCTTCAGCCCTTGGAGTCCACCTGTGCCTGCCTAGTCCTTAACGGGAATTGATTGCAGATTGTCTTGTAGCGTAATCGGTAATGGTTTCTAGCTTGCAGTATACGAAATTTTACAGCCCATACTAGATGTGTCTATGAATTATTTCAGAGGCTGGGCGATGAGGTGAAAGACTGAAGGTCTCTTGACTTCGAGTTATGGTACAAACTACTTGTAGACTGTGTCGCAGGCGCTGTAGCTTTAATATGCCTGCATGTAGCTACGTTTAGAAAGTGAGATCAAACACATTTTCGTACATCCACCAATGATGTGGGTAAGCTGCACCAACATGATACCAAAGAAATGTGGAATGTCCAAAAACAAGTCAACTTGGGGGCTGCTTTTCAAAATCCTTCAGAGCGGTAAGATAACAGAGCAAAGTTTTCCTGGTTACTTTTACACAGCTCTTCAATTACCCTTATTCAGCTGGTTGAGCAGCTTAATATCAGGCAGTCTGAGCAGGTATAAGACCTGCCATTTGTCTATATAGGGATATCTGGCTAAATTTGGCCAGTTTGCATTGAACATCACACTCTCCAGCTAAATTTGAACACTGACCCCTTGGAGACTAGTACAATTTCGGAAGGGGCAGATTTCAGTTTTCCCACAGTGGAACCGGGGCTCTTTTGATAATTTCTCTCACCATTTATTGCAACTGTCAAGACCTAAATTACAATAAATTAAAACAAAACAGATTAAAGAAGTTGCCTTCAGTCCTTGAAGGGTGCGCTTTTCGTGGCGCCTGAGCGATCCGCCACGATGAAGCTGGCGAGAGGCCTATCCGTGCATCCCTAATAGCAAAAAACGCGGGAATCCACCGCCGCGTGCATAGTGGGATTGACCGCCTAAGCGAAAGGGAGGGGAGCGCTTTAGGCATTCCCGCTTGTCAACGGCACGCCGGAGCACTCACCTTCTCCGCTGTGACCCCCAACAGCCTTCCACGATTTCACCGCCTTTCGCCGGTCCGAACGAGAGCCCTGCGATCTGTGATGCTGCTCAACCAGTGACGTGAGCAGCAATCGCAGAGAGGGCTATTCGTGCTGAACTGCTCTGCCCGAACACCGTGAGGCAGAGAGACATTCAGAAGCCGATGCTAGCTCCCCTCAGCGCATTCCACTGTGTCCCCAAACAGCCTTCAAATGATTTTATCTTTCACCTGCCCGTATAGGGGCCCTGCGATCCGCGTCGCTGCTCAGCTAATGACGTGAGCAGCGATCATGGAGAGGGATTTTTGGCCCAAACTGCTCTGCCCAAACATCACGAGGCAGAGAGAAACTGGGAAGCCGAAGCTAGCTTCCCTCCGTACGTTCCAGGAGAGGAGAGCAGCATGGGGGCACCAGACTGAGGTGAGCAAGAGAGGGGATAGCAAAGAAGCAGGACCGAGTCCTTTCAAAACTATCTATACTTTTTCTTTTTTAACCTGAACAGAAGCAAATTAAGAGAAGTTATAGGGAATCAGAAAATAAACCCGGAAAATTGAAACCTCTAACACTAGCTAGCCTAACCTGTGCTCCTTATCTGTTCCACCAGTGAGCCCAGCATCTAGGCTCACTACATCCTCCTGCTGCATGAAGACTGGACACACTGGGGGATGATGGGAGAAGACCAGCAAGATATACCTGGTGATGTCACGAGTTTGACTTGTCCAGTCTCCATGCTGCAGGAGGTGGTGCACTAACCAGAGGTGGATGACTGAACTGTAGGACCGATAAGGCAGAAGCCTTGTTTCCCTTTGATCAGAGGATGGAAAGGCTGTCAGCACACTTCTGATAAAGAAAACAGTATCAGCTTGAACTGCTAGCAAATTTGTACCTAAAAAATGTGCATACATATGGGAGAGAATGCTAGTCACCATGAAACATGCACACATGGGTTTGCTATAGCAGCAGAATCAATATTAGCAAACAAAAGGAATTGCAATCTGCAGCTGAAGTTGCATGCACATACATTATACACATGTGCACATCTGGAATGCTATTCTGTACATAATTACTAATGGCATAGTATCATTTACATTTCTGCAGTCAAGCACTTCACCCTCCATTTCACAGCTACGGTACCTACCTCTAAACCCTGCATTCCCAACACAATCACCTCTGCTTCTCATTCCCCTGCATTTTTTTTTTTTTTTTTAATTGACCCATTCCCTTCAAGAAAGCAAGAAAAAAATTGCAGGTCCTTCATGCATGCATAAGAGAAGAAACAGACACAGCTGCAGAAGAACAAGCTAACTTTATATTCCTACTCAGACCATGCTCCAAAGCCTCTGCATTTAAGAACAATCAATTGCACTCAGCCTTCAAGGTCTTCTGCATACTTCTTTGTATCCAGGTTTAATAGCTAATGCCTTCATTCCCATTAAGTTTAAATGCTCAGTGCATTGATGTCTATGAGACTTTAGTACACAAGAAAATGGTGCATAAACTCTTTTCTGCATACAGCAACACCATAATACTCCAGAAAACTGTGCGAAGAACCCACATTAAACTTTGCCTAGGCCTCCTGCACTTTATCACATCAGCCTCTCAGAGTGGAAGTCTGTTTACAAACTCAAGGTGGCTGGAATCCAGGGAATGTAAGTCAGAATGTGGCGAGTTTGCAGCTACACTTCATATGGCAGCTGGACAGGGCCAGCTCAACCACTAGGCGGTTGCCTAGGGCAGCAATCTCTGAAGGGCAGCAAAAGCAGGTCATTCAAAGTTAAATAATAGAGGATGTAAAGCTTGAGGTCAGCCTAGGGTTCCAATACTTCGGACCAACTATAAATCTGCAGCTAGATAACACACACATGGATAGCATCAGGTCATTAAAATCACCAAAACTGCCAACATCTGTATAATTGTGGGCTGGGTTACGATGAGGCAGGGCAACCCAAAAACTTATCCAGATAGAGAAAGTTCTGCCAGTGAGTGGATAACTTATCTGTTTAGCACTGGCATGATCACCAGTCAATATGCATGTTCGGTGTCATAATATATATGGATAGTGTGTTCAATATGTGGATTAAGTTAAATGCTGGCTGAAAAATTTTCTGTTGCTGTTTTTTATGTGAAATTCCTATGTTTATACATTTGATATGTTTACCTTTGCCTAAAGTGTGAGCTAAGTTGTTAAGGCAAAATTAGACCTTACCTGCTAACTATCTTTCCTCCAGTCCAATCCAGGACATTTGGGTTGCCACCCTCCTCCAGCAGATGAGGACTGAGCATGATCAAGTTTGAAATGCACCAGAAGAGCTCCTCTTTGGACTCACTAGAATCAGTATCGTATTGACAAAGTAGAACTAAAACAACTACCCTGGACTGACAGTCAACACAGCTTAAGAGCCCTGGAAACCACATGACAGAATTTTACTTTGAGGTTTTTTTTTTTTTAAACAAAAGGAACGCAATCCCTTTATTGAACTATGTACAAACCACCCAAAGGTATGGAGGGCAAAGCTGTAGTGGATCCTATCTGCCAATCCCACCTGTTCCGAAGGAACTCCAAAATGTAACCAATGTAAATCTTCCCATAAGGTCCCTCCTCGCGGACATATGAAATTAGAGTAGGATGGGTCCTGGACTGGAGGGACTCAAGGAAAGACAATTAGCAGGTAAGGTTTAATTTTGACTTCCATATCATCCTTTCAGTCCAGTCCAGCATGTTTGGGATGTACCAGAGTAGTCCTAACCCTGGGAGGGACCCACGAGTCTGGCCTGAAGTACACTGCTCGCACGTCAAGGCGATAATGACGTGTGAAGGTATGCAGCAAAAACCACATTGCTGCGCGACATATCTCTACTGGCAGGACTAGTCTATATTCTGTCAAGGAGGCTGCTTGTGCCCTCATAGAATGAACTCGAAGACCTGGTGGAACAGTCTTCCCTGTGAGCAGATACACTGAGGCAATTGCCTCCCGTACCCAGCAGGCAATGGATGTCTTGGAGCCTGCCTCACCTTTACACAGTCTCCCATGAAGGACAATCTGTTTTGCAAAAGGACTCCGTACGCTTCAAATAATGCTTAAGTACCCTGCATACTCCCAGCAAGTAAAAGTTGCCTACCTTCATCCTAATCTACCTACCCAGTGACCGCAGACAGGGACACTGCCTAATTCAAATGAAAACTTGACACCACCTTTGGAAGAAAAAACGGCACAGTGCGCAACACTAATTTTTCTCGGGACAAAACCAAATACAGCTCTTTGCAAGAGAAGGCCTGCAGTTCTGACATTTGATGAGCTAAATAAATCGCCACCAAAAATGGTACTTTCAGAGTTAGATCGCACAATGCCTGGCCCAATGGCTCGAACGGCACCTGCGTCAGACCTCTGAGCACCAGGTTCAAATTCCATTGTAAAACCCCTGGCTGCCTAGGTGGATTGATCAGCTTAACCAACCGCAGAAAATGAGCCACCAATGGATGCGCTCCAGAGAACCAGCCTGCATCCGCTCCTAGGAGAGGGCAGCTATTTGTACTCTGAGACCCCAAGGGCAGACTTGACTCCAATCCTGCTTGCAAGAATGCCAGGATCTCTGGAACAGAGGCCTCACGCTGACAGATGGACACCGTATTTGAAGATGTGCCACACTCTGACATAAGCCTGTGAGGTGGACCGCTTCCTTGCTCGTAGCAGAGTGTAAATCACCACTGCAGAGTTCCCTTTATGCCCCAAGCACGCCCTCTCAAGAGCCATGCCGTAAGCAAGAATTGATCCACTTGCAGCATGAGAATCGGTCCCTGGGCTAGATTGATCCTGCTGGGTAGCCTCCAAGGACAGCCTACCAAAAGACGTATCAGATCCGCATACCATGAACACCGAGGCCAGTCCGGTGCAATGAAAAGCACTGGAACTGGGTGTTTGTCTATGCGCTGCAGCAGATGACCGATTAGCACCTATGGAGGAAAGACATACAAAAGTCCCTCCATCGGCTACCTCTGTGCTAACTCATCCAAGCCCCCCTGACATCAGCTCTCTGCGCCTGCTGCACCGGGTGAGGTCATGAAATATCGTGGCATTGAACTCACAATCTCCTGAGTTCAGACAATGTCAGCTGAGATAGTACACCCGTATATTGTCCTTGCTTGCCACAGGGGCTGCCGATAGGGCTACAAGCCTGAACTCTACTCACACCAGAAGCAGCTCTACCTCTTCCACCAAGGCCAAGCTTCCTATTCCACCCTGTCCATTGATGTAAGCGACCATTGTGGCATTGTCCAAGCAAACCTGCATTGCCTGGTGGCAGCAGCATGCCTGGAAAGCTTGCAGAACCAGAAAGACTGCCCTCATCTCCAGGCGGTTTATGGACCGAGTGACTTCCTCCTGAGACCAATAACCATGTGCTATATCTGCTTTGCAAAATATGCCCCCCAGCTGGTGAGACTGTCATCCAGTTACTGGCACCCAGTCCGGTAGTTCCAAAAGCATCTCTGCCATCTGGTCGTATCCACTAGCTCAACTGCACCCTTGTTCGTAGTGGGCAAACCAGTCACACAGACAAAGGATGACGCTGCGAAGACCATTGGGAGAGCAGTGCACACCATAATGGTCTCATGTGCGCTCTAGCCCATGGAACTAAGTCTAGTGCCACTGCCATGGACCCCTAGGAGTTGTAGACAGTACCAAGCTGAGGGAGCCCCCATTGTGAGGAAGGTGTATTATCGACCGCCTGGCCAAAATGAACAAATGGATGATGAAATGCTCAAAGAAATCAAGGAAGCTAACAAACGTTACAGCGCAGTAATAATAATGGGTGATTTCGATTTCCCCAGTATCGACTGGGTCAGTGTCATGGCAGGACATGCTAGGGAGATAAAGTTCCTAGATGAAATAAATGACTGCTTCTTGGAGCAGCTGGTTCATGAACCGAACAGAGGGGAAGCCATATTAGACCTAGTTCTTAGTGGAACACCAGATCTTGTGCAAGAGATAAGGGTGTTGGGGCCACTTGGCAATAGTGATCATAGCATTATCGCGTTTGATTTAATTAGTGGAGGAGGGATAGTACGGAAATCCACAGTACTACCTTTTAACTTTCGAAAGGGAGACTATGATAAAATGAGGAAAATAGTTAAGAAAAAACTAAAAGGAGCAGTTGCAAAGGCTAAAGAGACTTACATCAAGCTTGGGTGTTGTTGAAAAATACTATCTTGGAAGCCCAGAGCAGCTGTATTCCACGCTTTAAGAAAAGTGGAAGGAAGTCCAAAAAACTGCCAGCATGGTTTAAAGGGGAGGTCAGAGAGGCTGTTGCCAAAAAAGCATCTTTCAGGAAATGGAAAAAAGAGCCAAATGACAAAACCTGGAAACAGCACAAGCACTGGCAAGTCAAATGCAAGGCATTGATAAGGCAGGCAAAGGAGAATTTGAGAAGAAGCTTGCTGTGGAAGCAAAAACGTGAAATAAAGACTTTTTCAAGTACATTCGTAGCAAAAAACCTGTGAGAGAGTCAGTTGGTCCATTAGATGATAGAGGGATTAAAGGGGCACTAAGAGACGACAAGGCGATAGCGGAGAGACTGAATGAATTCTTTGCTTTGGTCTGTACTGAGGAAGATGTAGGGATGTTACCCATGACTGAAGTGGTATTTAAAGATGCGGAAGAATTGAAGGAAACATCGATATATCAGGAAGATGTATTACAACTATTAGATAAACTGAAGAGTAGCAAATCACCTGGGCCGGATGGTATACATCCAAGGGTGTTGAAAGAACTGAAATATGAGATTGCAGACCTGCTATTAGAAATCTGTGAATTTTCATTAAAATCATCTGTAATACATGAAGATTGGAGGGTCACCAATGTAACGCCAATTTTTGAAAAAGGGTTCCAGGGGTGATCCAGGAAACTACAGACCGATGAGCCTGACATCAGTACTGGGAAAAATGGTAGAAACCATCATAAAGAACAAAATTACTCAGCATGTAGATAGTCATGGCCTAATGGGAGACAGCCAACATGGCTTTAGACAAGGAAGATCTTGTCTTACTAATCTGTTATGTTTTTTTGAAGGTGTGAATAAAACAGGTGGACAAAGGTGCGGTTGATATAGTGTATCTGGACTTTCAGAAAGCCTTTGACAAGGTCCCTCATCAGAGACTTTTGGCAAAACTAAAGAGTCATGGGATAGGAGGCAGTGTACTATTGTGGATCAGGAAGTGGTTAAAAGATAGAAAGCAGAGGGTAGGGCTAAATGGCCAATTTTCCCAAAGGAGAAAGGAGAATAGTGGTGTACCCCAGGGATCTGTGCTGGATCCACTGCTTTTTGACATATTCATAAATGACCTGGAAAAGGGAATAACGAGTGAGGTTATCAAATTTGCAGATGACACAAAACTATTTAAAGTTGTTAAAACCCAAGAGGATTGTGGAAAATTGCAAGAGGATCTTGATAAATTGGAAGACTGGGCATCAAAATGTCAAATGAAATTTAATGTGGACAAGTGAAAAGTTATGCACCTAGGGAAGAACCACCCAAACTATGGTTACAAGATGCAAGGTTCCACATTAGGAACCACCACCCAGGAAAATGATTTAGGCGTCATTGTGGATAACATGTTAAAACCCTCGGCCCAGTGTGCAGCAGCAGCAGCAGCCAAGAGAGCAAATAGAATGCTAGGTATCATAAGGAAAGGAATGGAAAATAAAACAAAAGATATTATAATGCCTCTATATCGTTCCATGGTGAGACTGCACCTTGAATATTGTGTGCAATTCTGGTCGCTGTATCTTAAAAAAGATATAGCGTTATTAGAAAAGGTTCAGAGAAGAGCCACCAAAATGGTAAAGGGAATGGAAGGATACTGCTATGAAGAAAGGCTAAATAGGTTAGGGCTCTTTAACCTGGAAAAGAGATGGCTGAGGGGAGATATGATAGAAGTCTATAAATTAATGAACGGAGTGGAACGGGTAAACGTAAATCGATTGTTTATGTTATCAGAATAAAGAAAGACTAGGGGACATGCAATGAAGCTACAGGGTAAACTAAGTAAGACTAATAAAAGAAAATATTTTTTCACTCAACGTGTAATCAAACTCTGGGATTTGTTACCGGGGGATTAGTAAAAGCCGTTAGTGTAGCTGGGTTTAAAAAAGGTTTGGGCAAGATCCTGGAGGAAAGGTCCATAAACCATTATTAAGAAGGGACCCAGGATATCAATGCTGCACTCAGTACAAGCATTGTGGAACCTGTGCACCAAAGACTAATATCAAAGACAAACGATCAGATAGACGCAGGTCTTTATCTGTTACTCCAGAAATAGAAAGTAGTAACAAGAGGTCACGGCATCATTCAAAGGATCTAATTGAAGCATCAGCCCCCCTCTTTTCTACACAATCACGCTCCTCCCCTGTACACCACCATAACCATGATCACAAGCGGGTTTTTCACATGGACTCCTTATGGGCAAAAAGGCAGAAGAAATGTGTCTCTAAGATCACCACCATATCGTCCACCAAGACACAGAAATCAACAATCAAGACAGTATTCACCACGGGAAAGAATGCACAGTCAGGGAATGATGTCCAAAAGACATCTGAAATGGGAGTTGTAAATCCAGTTATTAATCTGTCTACATACCAATTAACAGATTTAGAACTCCAGGGTCTTTCCTTTGTTCCCACTAAACGCTATGATAAGTTTCAAACACATGTAGAACTTTATAGGTTCTTTCGGAAGCTCAAAATCATAGATTATTTTCACAAAAATCCCTCTGTTACAGCTGATCCCTCTGTTGTTAAGAGACCATCCACTTGGTTACCCCTGTCCACTTCAGATCCAATGATCACTGCCTATGAAAACATGGTCCTTTCCAGAGTTAGTGCTGTATATCAAACTAAACAAAAACATGCCTATTACAATCTCACAGCCTCGCAAAAATTAGCACTCAAAGGCCTTCAATCTAATCAGTCTATTATAATAAAGCCCGCAGACAAAGGCGGTGCAATTGTAGTGCAAGATAGAATGGCATATTTAGCGGAGGTCATTCGCCAATTGAACGATACTACATTTTATCAAAAAGTGTTTGATGACCCCACGAGCAATGTTCCCTCTAATTTTCTGTAGACTGTGTGCGCATAAAATATCAGCTGTGTGCAGCTTTTGAAGGAAGGTTAAATTTTTGTGCGCCACATGACGACACTCGGAGTTATATACTTTAAAATTTGACTAAACTTCAGAATACAGTATGTACACCACATTGATTGCACTAGAAAACATTGTAGAACTTGTGAAAACCATAAATACATAACAGCTTTTAAATTTTAAGACGTCTGTGTTGTTTTCTATCAGAATCAAAACCGTAATTTTTGTGCGCTCTGTTGTAAAGTATGTGCGCTCGCTCGGCGAGGTGTGTGCGCGCGCACAGCTTAGAGGGAACAGTGCCCACGAGTATAATACAACGAAAGATAGATAATTTAATATATATTGGTAAAGAGGCGGGTTATCTAACAAACAAAGAAATTAATTTCCTCACTGTTACTTACCCCATCATACCCACAATTTATATGCTTCCGAAAATACATATATCTATGCAAAATCCTCCAGGGCGACCGATTGTTTCAGCCAATGGCTCACTTCTTGAACCTCTTTCCAAATTTTTGGACTTTTTCTTGCGACCATTTGTTCCTCTAGCACCCTCTTACGTTAAAGATTCCACCCACATTATTAATATTCTGCAGAATTTTCAGGGTTACCATGATGGCCTTATTTTATTAACATTGGATATCAATTCTTTATAGACAAACATTCCGCAACAAGCAGCTCTAGAAGTGCTAGCTAATGTATTGATCCAGAGACCTAAACCGGTGCGGATACCTACTTTTTTTCTCACGCAACTGGCTTCCTTAGTCATGTCCGAGAATTATTTTGCTTTTAAAGGTCTTTTCTACAAACAGATAAAAGGGGTCGCCATGGGTTCGCCCATGGCTCCTGATGTAGCAAATCTGTATGTATCTGAATTTGAAAACAAATTTTTGACCTTTCACCCATACAAGAAGTATATTCTCCTCTGGAAGCGGTATATCGATGATGTACTTGTAATTTGGGATGGCCCTGAAGATATTTTGCATACTTTTCATACTTGGTTAAATACGTTAGACTTTAATTTACAATTTGAGGGTACATATAGTTTAGAATCCATTCCCTACCTTGACATTCTAATCAAGAAGTCAGATGCAGGTTTTGTCACTGATTTATACCGCAAATCTACTGACAGAAACACTTTTCTCACATACGATAGCTGCCATAATACTGCCTTTAAGCAAAATCTCCCTATCAGCCAATTTCTAAGGATCAAGAGACTCTGCACAAACACCACGGACTTTGAAAAACATGCTAAGGATTTATATCAGACGTTTGAACAACGTGGATATCCGAACAAATGCATTCATAAAGCATACCAAAGAGCACAGTCCACGGATCGTCCCACACTCTTGCAGAATATGGCACGCCCACAAACAGACAGTTACTTGTCCTTTGACCTTCTCATCACATTCGAAAACTATCACAGACATTTTGAAACAAGAATGGCATCTTATATCTTTACCTGCTTTTAAATCGAAACGTCTGATGGTGTCATATAAACGGGCTCCCAATTTAAGTCATTTTCTAGTTCCGTCTGCTCTTACTGCCCCCCGGCCCTCTCCCAAAGTTAAAGGTCACTATAGTTGCGGTAATTGTTCTGTTTGTCTTCATGCTATTACAGCTAAGAATGTTTTTACACATGCATCTACAGGTCAGAAAATTATTATAAACCACTATTCGAATTGTAAGACAATTAACGCTATTTATCTGATATTATGCCCCTGTGATATGGTTTATATAGGGAAAACTTTGCGACAAATACGGACACGTGTCATCGAGCACAGGAGCAACATTCAGAGAAAAATGACTGACAAACCATTAGTTTCGCATTGGTTGGAGAAAGGTCATGCGATTAGCGATATGAAATTCCTGGTCATTAAAACTGTCGTTCCACATTGGCGTGGTGGCAATATCAACAATACTTTACTTAGGTTAGAACAACGTTTTATTTATGAATTGAATAGTTTGGAACCGTCCAGCCTTAACCAAGAAAGTGACCTTTCGGTTTTTCTATAACAACATTTTTAGTCCGGTTGTATAATGGTCTTATATTATTTCTTTTATTTTATACATTTATCATTCATATTTATTTATTTATTCTTTTATCCTATCATATTTCTTAATTAATATTTTACACATTATCATTATTTAATGAGTGCTCTCTTTTATTGTTATCTTATTTATATTATGAGATCTCTTTTGATTGTCTTTGCATTGTTTAGAATTCTAATATTATGGTATTAATATCGCCTCCCTTGAATTCTGCTTGGTTTCTCCTCGAATCTTGTTTATAGTGTCACCAGCATGTCTTTCTCTTTCTGCCCTTTACTTTTGGCCTATGAGTGAATCCTTCACTGCATCAATCATTTTCTTGCTTACCTGTTACATATTGTATTTTTACTTTTATCCATATCCTTCCGGTACTGCTACACACTGCACTCCTCGTCTTTTTAGCTGTTCCTTTTTTTACACATATTTAACAATATAATCAACTGTCTATTTTTCCACACTATATATTTTTTTAGTACATGGCCACATACTTTTTATTTTACCAGTGTTGACTCCCACTAATGCACTTTAGCATAATAGTCTGCCCTCCTGACTGAATCCTATGTTGATCTCACACTGTTTTTGACTGATCCGCGTTGTGACATTACTATTGCTCTGCTTAATATTACGCCGTTTACTGTTCTCTAGTACGATGGTTAGTTCAGTGGTTTACACGACCCTTCTCTCCCTTAATTGGCTCACACAATTCTTTTGATTCCTATTTCACTATTCATTCGTGACTAATGTTACGTGTACGCGCGAATTACTCAGCTGGATATGCCCCCGCCCACTTGTCTGAGCGTCATCCCAGACGGTGGGAAACTTGGCGTCTACAAATAGATCGTTATTATTTCCTTGGTCTGCTTTCACTTTTCTCACGGCATTTACACGCCCAGCGTAAGTCTCGGGTTGTGTGCTCATTTGGGACGAATTGCAGTGAGTATCCACTTTGTCTTCACCTGGATGTTGTCGGTGAATGTATGACATTTTTCTTCCTTTACACATGTTTATGTCCGATAAACCCTCGACACTGTTGCTAGACCTGTGGCCATATCATTTTAAGTTGTTTCTTTACATTTGTCTGAAATGAACAAGTTGTTGTTGGTTTTTTACCATCTATTTTTTCTAAGGTCTTATCTCCTAACCATTGCACATGAATAACTCTCGGGTGTTGCTCAATATTCACCTATTATGTTTCTCAGTAAGCATCGTCACCGCTAGCTTCACATCCTTTTTAATCGGGGATAATACTTTTCTGTCCAACGTGTGAGTTTTCGGTTTTATCACTCCACATTTACTTGTCTTTACGTCACGATTTAAGTTGGGTATTCTTACCCCCACTAAGCACTATGTTTGAGCACACATTCGCATTCCACTCCACGATCCGTTTTCCTCCTCTGGTAGATCTGTTAGTACTTTATCCGACCTAGGGTATCCTTTCAGTACTTGTTGTTTATAGTCCTCTTGTCTAATCCTCATTATATTGTCTTCTAGTATTTTTACCAGCATTGCAAAAATCTCTTGAAATAAATTTTCTAATAGCAACCACTACGGTGAGTTTTCTTGCTTTGCCTGGCTAAACAATTGAGTCCTTGGTCTTGGTGATCTGTTTGATCTTATTTAATTAATTCTTAGTAATAATAAACAAACATTGTTTTGATAACTTTATTTGATGTTTTTATGTATTGTTTTTTTTATTTCCACAATGTATACACATTTTTATAATAATTGATTATCATTTATGCTTTATTTATATATTCATTTAATTATCTTTTCATATACATTTTTTAGCTATTGCATAGCAATTTGACAAACTGTCTTTAAGAGACATATTACTTACCACAGCACTGGTAAGTGTTCACTGATTTGTTTAAATCTTTTGCTCTTATTATTTCCTAATTATTTATTGGATATGCTATATCATTTTTTATTCGAGTGTCATCTTATTCATTTTTATCATGATTATTATTTTTATCTATATTGTTCAGTTTGTTTATGTAGAGTTATTGTTTTTTAGGTATTTCTCAGGTATTTTAGATGGCCAATTGTCCTTAAACAAAGCATGTACAGTCCTCAACGTTTGGTTTAATAGGTATTTGTTCTTTTGTCTCGGCCCTTCTCACTTGATAGTCTTTCTGAATGTGGTTTTATAATTTATCTTTTACTTAATTTTTTATTGTTTGCATTATTCACTATTTTGTATTTAGTTTAATGTATTTTTTATATTTAATAATAATTTTTATGTATTTTATGTTAGCTGTATGTCCCCCGAAGAAGGCGTTTGCCGAAACGCGTAGGGACTATAATCAATAAAGCAGTCTGTTACCAACCTACGTCTCTTGCTCCCTGTTTTCCCCTCCCCAGTGATGTGGGGCCACTGGTGGGCAAAGAGGGCGAGGCGACCTCCTGTGCAGGGTTGGGAGAGCAGGGATGGACAGGCTATGCTCAAGGAGTCAAAAACACCCACCTTGCTGAGTGGGAGTAGGGGCCGGAGGCTTGGGGGTCCTCTGCCTATGGGGCCCATTATCCTGCCCCTTGGCTTGCTGACCCTGGGGGGCAGCTTGGGCAGCCTGATACTGAGGGTACTGTTTTGTAGGCAGTGCCCTTCCTCGGGTAAAATGGCTTCTTACCCGAGGCCTTCTTTTTGTGAGAAGGGGCAAAGGTCTTCCTAGACAGCCTTGTCCTTGTAAGGTGCTCAATCTCGAGTTGTGCGGCCTTCTCAGCCGTGGGCTTGCCAAAAAGGTTTTCACCTCGGCAAGGGACATCGACCAACTTGTCCTGAACCCACGGCTCGAGGTCCGATGACTGCAACCATGCCTAGCGTCGAGCCGTGATGCTGGCTTCCGCAACTCAGGCCGAAGCCTCAAAGCCATCGTAGGCGGCGCGGGACAAACTTCGAGCAGTCCCGAATCCCCGAGGACAAGGACTTGAATCTCTGCAAGGGTTCCCCAGAGAGACCAGCAGAGAACCCAGCCAAATCCTTGGCCAGGTCCCACAAGTACATGCCCATGTACAGCTGGTAAGACTGGACACGGCAAGCAAGCATCGAGCCCTGGAAGCACTTTCTACCGACACCATCGAGGTTCCGGACCTCCCTGCCAGGGGGCACCGCAGAGTGCATCTTCTGACTCTTCAGGCGATGCATGGCCGATTCCACAACCATGGAATGGTGTGGTAACTGCGCTTTCTGAAAGCCAGGGCTCTCCCGGAGTCGATAAATCGAATCGACTCACTTGCTTAGAACCGGCGCCGAGGCCGGTGCCTCCCACATCCGGAAGAGGAGCCGTTCCAGCATCGGAGGAACCGGGACAGTAAAGGCCTCATTCGGAGGAGAGTCGTACTGCAGGGCCTCAAGCTCCTCGGCTCGAGGCTCTTCCTCAGGGTCCACCGGGATAGCCAACGCGGTGGCCATATCCCGGACAAACTCCGAGAACCGGGTATCCTCCAGAGGGGATCTACTCCAGGGCTCAGACTGCAGTGAGTCCGATGGGACGCACTGAGTCTTGAATGTGTCGGGGGACTCCTCATCCTCCGCCTCCCAGGAGACTTGTCCAAGGAGGAGTCAGGATCCGACCCCGCGGGGCCCTGGAGCACCCGCCCCGACACCGGAGGCACCGGCGTCGACGCCCTCGGTCCCGAACGGGAGGTCGAGGGGGACCATGACCGAGGTCGATTTCGAGCCATGATCGACTCGAGTATCAGCTCGGTCTCCGGGGTCGACTTCGACGTCGATGTCCTGGTGGTCGGTGCAGATGCGCCAGACAGGCTGGCCATCAGTGCCCACTGCTGTTCCATGAAGGCAGACAATCTGCTCTCCAAGGCTGTCATCCTGAGACTCAGCTCGGGAGACACAGCAGCCACCCACTTGGGCCCTGGTGGCGCCGGGCCAGACGTCGGCTCTCTGGGAGGAGAGTCCTCGAGGATCACAGGGCTTACGTGTCCAGCAGACTCCGGCTCCATGCGAGGGACTTTTGCAGGCTTCTCTTGTTCCACGGGCCCGGGGCGACGGTCGGGGGTCTTAGACCTGGCCCTCGAGGAGCCAGGGACCTCTTCCGACGACACCATCACGAGCCGTTTCTTCCTCTTGCGTTCCCGGTCGGGGACCCCCTGTCCGAGGAACTTCGACGGCGCTCGGGATCCGAATCCCGAGATGTCGAGGCCTCAGACGAGGTCTGGGCCCGGCCGGAGGCTGAGTCCGAGAAAAGCCTCTCTTTCTGCTACTGGCGACTTCGGAGTGCCTTGGAAGACATCTTCCCACATGGTCCACACGTCTTAGGGTCGTGATCAGGACCGAGGCACTGAAGGCAGCAGTCGTGTGTGTCGGTGAGAGACATTAACTTCTTACACCGATCACACTTCTTGAAACCGCTGGAAGCTATCGGGGAAAAAAAAAAAAAAAGAGTCCCCGCGAGGTCAAAGGACCGGCCTTCCAGGGAAAAATCAAAAAAGGGCGCAAACGCCAGCCACGAAGGTAAAAAACGAAAAAGAAGAATCGGGCTCGATACCAGTGTACCGAACCCGGCGGGAGGGGAACCGGCGTCGAACCGGGAAGAAAAAACAAGTGAAAATCGCCGAAAAATCAAACTTTTATCCGGGATGACAGGACACACGTCTGGTGGGCTTCTCGGAAAAAGAGAGACTGAGGTAAGATGGCACCTTTAGGCAGGAAGGGAACCACGCATGCGTGCCTGCATTCCCAAAGGCTTTCATAGAAAGCTGGGGAAATGCTCTGGTGGGGCTTCATCGGCGTCGATGACATCCATATGCGAGGACTGACTTCCTGCTTGGTCCTGGAGAATATACTGATTCTAGTGAATCCAAGGCGGAGCTCATGCACTGGTGCAGTTCAAACTTGATCATGCTCAGTCCTCAGTTGTTGGAGGGTGACAACTCAAATGTCCTAAACTGGACTGGAGTGATATGATATGGTAGTACAATTTTAAACAGTTGTCTCTGTGTATTCTTTGGTTTCTAGATAAAGGGGATTTGGTGTATTACTTAACACTCATTTCAGAAGTCCATTCATAGAGGCAGGGGCGGTGCTTCCATTAGGCAAACTAGGCTATCGCCTACAGTGCTGCCCTTCTCCGGGGCTTGTAACGCCAGCAACAGTTCAGAAAACATGAGGCAGCATGTACTTTAAGTCACCAGTGCTGCCTCATGGTTTCTGTTCTTGATCCTCGGCCTCCTCCACCCCCTCCGATGCATATTTCAAACTGGAAATGTGATTCAAAGAGGGGGGAGGGGCAGAAGAGGTTGAGGGTTGAGAGCAGAAACCATGAGGCAGTGCTAGTGACTTAAAGTTCTGCCTCATGCTTTCTGAGCTATTGTTGCCATTGCAAGCCCCGGAGAGGGGCGGCAATAGGGGCAGGGGGGCATGGAGGGGCCCGCTTAGGCCTCCTCTAATCCTTGCACCGGACTTGACGGAAAGGGCATAGTCACTGCACAATCATGTAACCTCTTCTATCCAATTATGCCATTTTATTTGCAAATATCCTTTAAAAACAAGTCATCTTTAGGCTTAAACTGCCTAGAATTATTTGATTATGGATGCATGCAGGAAAGTTAACAAGTGTATCCAAGTGATGAATAGGACATAAAACATTCATTCCTCCATCAAGTTTAGTGTTGTCCACATTTTGCTCCTCCATGCAAACTTTTGATAATTGTTTCATTCTAGAGCACTTTGTCATGATCCAATACTATCAGAGCTGAGCTGGATGATGCCAGAGTCACAAGAGGGAGACTGGAAATCTGCTCTTTTACATTTGTAGCTTAAATTGAACATGGGCTCCAGTCTTTTGTCCAGTCCTTTAAGAGGCTCCTTCCACAGGTTTATAAAGATTCCATTTTAAAAACAAAGTGAGAATCTTTAAACCTATCTTCGGATTCTTTATAGTAGCAATACGTCAGATTTCGTCACTAAAATAAAATAAGAAACCCATGTTACTGCCCTATTTCCATAATACTTATTTTTCAGAATCTGAAGAAATGCCCTGAATCTTTGGAAGAAGTGGTGACAAATGATATAGGATATCAACACTTTTGGTGGAGGGGTATGTACAATTGTGAAAGAACATGCCATTGGAGCTAAAGTGATGTATAGAGAAATTAGATTTACCTGCTAATTGTTATTCCTTGAGGAACTCCAGTCCAGTCCCGCACCTCCAGGGTAGTGTACCTCTTTCAGCAGCTTGGAGACTGAGCATGTCATCTTTCTGATAACACCAGTGTACTTATGCAGCTGGCACCGCCCACCAGCCCCAGTATCCACTGACAAAGCAGACTCACGGGAGCAACAAATTAGCAGTGAAACATACAAACAACACTTCTATACCTAAATCAACTAAGATGACATGCTCAGTCTCCAAGCTGCTGGAAGAGGTACACTACCCCGGAGTTGCGGGATTGGACTGGAGGAACGATAAGGAACTGCTCTTTTACAGTGTGCACTGCTGGTATTGACTTATCCTTCATCCTTGGCTTGACAGCAAGGTCCATAAGGTAACAATGATTAGAAAATGTAGGAGACCTTGGTTTGATTTCCCAAGTAAGCACTCATCATATGTTCTACATGTACTGCCACGTAGCGTAGTTACTCACCTGTATCAGGTGTTCTCCAGGGACAGCAGGAATCAGTTCTCATATATGGGTGACGTTGGCACCGATGGAGCCCTTGCAGAAACATCTCCCCAGGTTTCAAAAAAAGTCTTTGGGAGATGCCACCACACATGTGTAGTCCCCTTCATGCCCAAGGATGCAATCTTGGTCAGTCGGGTGCCATAGCTAGAGCCCAACTAAGAAGATGGCCAAAAATAAACAGCAATTCCAAGAAGAGAAGGGAGGGTTGTGAGGACTGATTCCTGCTGTCCCTGGAGAACACTTAATACAGGCGAGTAACTATGCTTTCTCCAGGAATGAGCAGGAAGTCAGTCCTCATATATGGGACTCCCTAGCTCCAGGCTACAGAGGACCAGTAGAAAAACTATGGCCCAGCCGTGAGCAGCTGCAAGCAAATCTGAGGACAGACTGAGGACCCCAGTGTCCAGGGAGAACCATGGCTCCCGGTAGCCTGAACAAGAAGGTCGGAGGGCAGGAGTTGCCTAAACCCCAAAGAAGTTATGGGGTACGGCCTGGCCAAAGGCGCTGTCCCATCGGGACTCCCTCTTCAGGCAGTCATGGGCTGCAAAAGTGTGAACAGAGGACCAGGTGGCAGCCTGGCAGATGTCTGCCATCAGCACCGACCAGAGGTTTGCAACTGAGGTTGCCAATGCCCTGACATTGTGCACCATGACACTGTGCTCCAGGGGAACTCCGGCAAAGCTATGAGCGAAGGCGATGCAATCTGCCACCCAGACGGATATGGTCTGCTTAGTGACCGCCTGTCCCATGTGGCTGGGGTTGAAGGAGATGAAAAGCTGCTAGGCTTGCAGTGGCCCTAGGTCCGTTGTAGGAGAAGTCAGGGCTCATTTGCAGTCCAAGGTATGGAGAACGGCCAATGCCACAGCAAGAAGGTAGAGAGAACCACCTCCTGACTGAGGTGGAAGTCGGGGACTACCTTCGGTAGAAACATGGGGTAAGTGTTGAGCATCACCCTGTTCCTGTAGGGAGGATCGGTCACCAGTACCTAGAGTTCACTGACCCTGCGAGCAGAGGGCGAGTGCCACAAGGAAGGCAACCTTCCAGGATAGGTGGCACAGGGAGCAGGTAGCCAAGGGTTCGAATGGTGGCTTGGTGAGCTGTGCCAGAACCACATTGAGATCCCATTCCACTGGCGGTGGCTGCAGGGGAGGTATGGAGAGCAATACCCCGCATAAACCTGGTGATGAGGGGTTTGCCCTTGATGGGGTAATGATTAACAGAGAGCACTGAGATGCACCTTGACAGAAGTCCAGACTGTGAAAGGTGAAGGATATACAAAAGGAGCGAGTGCACTGGGCAAGAGAACGGGTCGAGGAGGTACTCCGTGCACCAACACAGTGAACCTCTGCCACTTGAAGGCATAAGCCTGTCTCATGGAATCCTTGCGAAAAGCCAGGATGGATTTCTTCCACCTCCCTGGGAAGGTGCAGTGAGGCTAGGGTGACCCACTCAGCTGCCATGCTGTGAGGGATAAAGTTCCCAGGTTGGGATGGAGGATTGAGCCCTCATCTGTGTCAGGAGTCCTGGAGAGCTCCTGAGGGGATCCGGGGGCTCCAAGAGAGACTGAGCAGCAGAGGAAACCATGGTCGCCTGGGCCACTGTGGGGCTACAAGGATGATTGACACCTTGTCACACTGGACCTTGAAGAGGGTCCGAGCAATCAGAGGCATGGGGGGGGGGGGGGGAAATGCATACATGAGGTCCCCTGTCCAAAAGAGGAGGAAGGTGTTGGCCGCCACCTGGGAGGAGTGGGGTTGAGAGCTACAGAAACGGGGCAGCTGGGCATTGAACAGGCTGGTGAAGAGGTCCACGCTGGGAGTTCCTCATAGCCAGAAAAATCCGAGCTCTACCTTGGGGTCCTTCAGCCACTCATGTGGCTGAAGGACCCTGCTCAGCCTGTCGGCCAGGGCGTTGTCCTGACTCAGGAGATAGACAGCTCAGAGAAGCATCCCTTGGCTGGCCACGAAGGAGCAGAGGGCCACGACCTCCTGACAGAGGGGGTAGGAGTCTGTTCCGCCCTGCTTGTTCACGTAGAACATCGTGACCTGGTTATTCATCTGTTCGAGCACAGACTGGTGTCATAAGCGGTGTCTGAAGGCGGTGAGGAAGATGGCTCTGAGCTTGAGCAGATTGATCTGCTGCTGCTCTCCTCGAAGGACCAAGCCCCCTGTATTCGCAACTCCTCACAGTGGGCACCCCAGCCCATCAGGGAAGCATCCATCATGATGATCCTACAGGGGTTCGGGGGTTGGAAGGGCATCCCCATCCACAGGTACTGGGCGTCCTGCTACCAAATGAGGGACTCCGCAAGCTGGCAGGAGATGGTTACTTTGTCCGGAAGCCTGCCCATGGCCTGGGTCCACTGGGATCGGAGGCACCACTGAGCTGCCTGCATGTGGAGGCGTGCGTTGGGGACTACATGGACCGTGGCGACCATAAGGCCCAGGAGGCAGAAGAGCGCTCGAGCTGACATGGCACAGCACCTGTGCACATCGGCCGTGTGAGGGCCTTGAGGCGGTCTGCCCTGTTGAGGGGAAGGAAAGCCCTGACCTACATAGAGTCCAAGCAGGCCCCAATGAATTTGAGAACCTGCATTGGTATGAGGTTGGACTTTGGCTGATTTATCACAAAACCAGGTACTGTAATACTTGAATTGTGCAGTCAGTGGCTCGTCCGGCCTCCGAGGCAGTGTCCACCTTGACGAGCCAGTCGTCGAGGTAGGGGAAGACGAAGGCCTCGTGGAGGCAGAGATTGACTGGAGCCAGGCCTAGAGTCAAGCGCCGATGCCAGCAGCAGCCGCCACCCTCACACTGGACTCTAAGCTGTTGTAGGCAGCTTGAGAAAAGTATTTGGAGCACTCCAAGACAGACTTCAAGAGAGTCTGAAAACACCGGAGGTGATCTCCATTAAGGCCAGTCGCGAAGCCCCCGAGCTCCTTGGCTAGGTCCCAAAGTAACATGTCGATATAAAGTTGGTAAGTCTGAATATGGCATGTCAGCATCGAGCCCTGGTAACATTTCTGCCCAAGGGTGTCGACAGCACGGGACACTCTGCCCGGGGGCACCGAAGAGTGCGGCTTTGGGCTTTTTTGCTGGCGTATGGCCAACTCAATCATCATAGATGTGTGGGGGAGCTGCGCCTTACAGAAACCTGGGCCCCGCTGGACCCGGTACATTGTATCCAGCCGACGGCTGATGATGGGAACCTATGCTAAGGACTCCCATATCCTGAGGATTCGAGTAAGGATGGAGGGGACAGAGATTGTCAGGGTCTCCTTTGGTGGTGCCTCGTACTGGAGGATGTCACCTTCCTCTGTACAAGGTTCTTCCTCTGATCCCATCATGAGGGAGAGCGCCCGAGCCATGTCCCTGATGAACTTGAGGAAAGAGATGTCCTCGGGTGGGGATTGGTGCTTGGCAGCTGGCGGAGACGGGTCCGAGGGGAGGTTTCGGTGGGCTCGAGTCTCCAGAAATGTCTCTTTGTCAGACTCCCAGTCGGAGCACTCTGAGGAGGACTCAAAGCCTGCTGGCTGCAGGAGCAATGGCAGCTCTGGTCTTGGGTGCTTTGAGACTGGGGGCATGGCCGGAGCCAAAGGCGCTTGCTTGCATCTGGCTCTCGGCGATCGCTTCGGCGGTCTGGGGAGTTCTCGAGGTCGAGGTCCCTGCGGTGCCGGGCGATACCTGCTGGGAGGCAATGAACACAGAAACACTGCACTCCAGGCCAATATATGGGCGTCCCAGTCTGCCATTGACACCAATGCCAGGGTGACCAGGTCAGGTGTTGAGGAGGAAGGTCTTCGACAGGATGGCTCTCAGGAGACAGAGGTCCTTCGCTGGAGGTCACAACATCCATTCTGGGCACCTTTTGTGGATGCTCCTGCTCCAACTCCTTGAAATCTAACCAGGAGCTGAGGGACCGGGCACAGGACTTCCCGTGCTTGTCCACATCTCCAGAAGAGGCCCTCAAGGTCATCTTCTTATGCTCTTGCTATGGAGTACCTTGTTCGGAGTGCCTGCGGGAGCCTTGTGTGGCTCGGTGGAGCCGTTCAGGGCCTTTGAGTGTGAGGCTATCGGGGATACTGGGGTTGAGTCTGCCTTATGGAAGATGTCGTCTTGCTTTAGACGATGGCTCTGTATGGCTTTTGCGGACATTTTCTTGCACAAGGGGCATTCCTAAGTGTCCCTCCAGTCCAGTCCCTCACCTCTTGGTTGTGCTCCCCTTCCAGCAGCTTGGATACTGAGCATGTCATCTTCTTGATGACCCTAGGGTATATATAACACTGGCATCTCCCACCAGCTCCAGTTTGCTCAGTCTCCAA
The DNA here is from genome assembly GCA_033557465.1 of Ichthyophis bannanicus. Lineage (NCBI taxonomy): Eukaryota > Metazoa > Chordata > Amphibia > Gymnophiona > Ichthyophiidae > Ichthyophis > Ichthyophis bannanicus. The sequence goes on from CM066037.1 coordinate 172,228,736, forward strand.
GCAGCTGGAGGGAGCAGCAAGCCAGGGTGATAGGCTTTCTGGAGAGACACTGAAGGAGAGTGTAGGCTTTTGGCTTTGGTTTCCTTTCTTTATCTTTGTTTCTTTTGGGGCAGCAAGTTCTTCTTCGGCTGCAGCCTTCTATGACAGGGTTTGGGCAGGGGAAGGGAATCCCCCATCCTCCCTGCGTCAGGCCAGGTGCAGGAGGCGGCTTGACTAAGAAGGATATCGCACAGAGTGTTTGGCATCCAGTGGCTCCCGATCCCGTGAGCAGGTGAGGAGTTGCCGCTGTTGGGAGCAAACAGTGCTTGTGGGGCAGCCTCAGTTTGGGCCGTTTCGTCTCGCTGCCAAAGCTCTCCAAGGCAGCTGAGCGCGGGATCGGGACGGCGGTGTGTGAGCAGCGGAGTGAGGAGCCTGAAGGGGAGCCTCCCAGGATTCGCTGGAGTCGGCAGCATTGCTGGCGCTCGGCGTGGTTTAAGGAGGCCTGCTTTCGGGCAGCAAGGCAGAAGTCAGGCCGGTTCCTTTCGCACACTTCGCGCGTTTTTTTGCATTTTGCCTGCTGGTTGGCCCTGAAACAGGTTGGTTTTCCAGGGCATGTGGGGGGCTCAGCAAACTAATCTATTTGCTTTTGGGTTAGTTTTTATTTAGTTCTAGCCCTAATTGTAGGTTAAAACAAACAAAAAAAATGAACAATCCATATCTTAAAGGTCCTTCCTCCCGGTCTTCTCCTAGGTAAGGGGAGTAACAAATAGGGCCATGTGGGTCGCCATGCCAGCAAGACCACAGTGCTTGGTATGTGGCACCTGGCGAGGAACTGTTTCTGACGCAGCTGTGTGCAGGGAATGTGCGATGGAGGCTGCGTCATTGGAACAAAGTATTCAGGCAAGTATGAGCCAGGATCTCCTCTCCCTTTCCCAGAAGTCGAGGGGACTCCACTGAAGCGGAGGTTGGGGAGGAGTCCCTTCCTCAGAGACCAGAGCCACCGGCCGATCCTCAGGACCCTCCTAGGCTCTCCACGTCTCGGGGGATGGAGGAGGGGGGACGCTGGGGAGGCTTCTCCCCGGAGTTCATCTTGTTGCTCCACAAGGCCTTTTGTCTGTGGCAGTAGGGGGCGCAGGGCCCAGCGCCTGAACAGGAGTGTGGGGGGGAAGCGGGCCGCAGACCCCAGGGGCAGTGGGCTTGCGGGAGAGGTGGCCAAATGACCCAGGTTAGGGGATGAAGGACAGCAACTTTCCCCGCAGTCAGAGGCCTGGGACGAAGAGTCCCCAGACCTAGAGATGGAAGAAGTAGAGGAAGAGCTAGAAGAGGGTGAGATCCCTGAGGAGGAGCAGGCCCCGATTGTGCAGGTTTTCTGCAGAGAAGAGTTGCCAGCTTTGATCGGGGAGACCCTGAAGGCGCTTAATATCTCTGTCGGTCTTCCTGCTGAAGAGGAGACTCTGGAGGACCCATTGATTCAGGCGGTACGGAAGACTCAGGTGGTCTTCCTGGTCCACCGGGTGGTTAAGCAGATGATCCAGGATGAGTGGAACCAACCAGAGGTATGTCTACGGGGAGTACGTTCCTTCTCTCATTTGTACCCATTGCCGGAGCAAGAGAAAATTGCTCCAGTCTCTGAGGGTGGATGCGACGGTCTTGGTGGTGACTAAGACGACCACGATCCCAAGTTGAGGGCAGTGCAGCCCTCAAGGACTCCCAGGATAGGAAGCTGGATACATTGTAGAAGCAGGCTTTTGATATTAGTGCCATAGCTTTACAGACGTTGGTCTGTGGGGCTTGGGTTGCCAGGGCCTGCCTCCATTGGTCGCAGCAGATTCAGCAGCCAGGCGACCTGCCCAGTGGCTCAGCCAGGAAAGCTGCTAGGATTGAGTCGGGGCGGTCTATCTAGCAGATGCTCATTATGGTATCATCAGGGGTCTATTGAAGAGTATGGCATCTGTGGTGGCTGCTCGCCACTACATCTGGCTCTGGAATTGGGCTGCGGATGGGTCTTCCAAGATGCGGCTCAGCAGGCTTTCCTTTAGGGGGAAGCTCCTGTTTGGGGAAGACCTGGACAAGTTGGTTAAGGAGATGGGGGGGGACTCTAAGGGAGGCAGATTCCCAAAGGATAAACCAAAACAGAGTTGTCTCCCTGCGCCCACATGGACCCAATCATGGGAGTTCCCCAGGTTTCAGGCTACCCGTTTGGTGCCCTATCAGATTGGGCCTTTTCCCTCAAAAGGTCAGGGGTTTTGAGGATTTCGAGGAGCAGGCAGGGGTTTTAGTTCCTCCTCAGGACCTAGGAAAACACAATGAAACGGGGGGAGTCCAGGGCGAAGTGCTGCCAGTGGGGGGGGGGGGGAGGGGGGGGTCAGCTGAGGCAGTTTTACCCTCTTGGGCCAGGGTTATGTCCAATCAATGGGTCCTGGAGGTTGTCCAGGATGGGTATGCTCTCGAGTTGGCACGTCCAATTCCGCCTGCGTTTGTCCATTCTCCATGCAGGGCTGTGACCAAGTTCGCAGTTGTGCAAGAAACCTTGGCATGGCTACTGCTTCTCGGAATGGTGATTCCGGTACCCAAAGACCAGTGCGGCTGCAGTCGATACTCCATTTGTTTTGTGGTCCCCTAAAAAGAGGGTTCCTTCCGACCAATTCTCAACCTCAAGCGAGTGAATTGTTGCCTAAGGGTACCGCATTTTGGCATGGAGACACTCAGGTCGGTCATAGTGGTGGTTTGTAAGGGAGAGTTTTTAACGTCCCTCGATCTCACTGAAGCATACCTGCATATTCCCATCTGCCCGGCCCACCAGCAGTTTCTGCGGTTTGCAGTGCGCCTATGGGACATTTTCAGTTCCAGGCGTTGCCGTTTGACCTGGCAACAACCCCCCCATACCTTCATCAATGTCATGGTCATGGCAGCTGTGGCATTCCGCAAGAAGGGGGCAAGGTTCGACAACTGCAGTGGCAAGGTTTTCTTACCATAGTGCCGAGCACAGGAACTGTGGCGCCTGGTGCGGGGGTTCTTGGCAATGAGGGAGCCCTTGGCCTGGCATTACCTTCGGGTGCTGGGCACCATGGCGGCAAATCTCAAGCTTGTTCCCTGAGCAAGGGCACACATGAGGCCTTTGCAGCGGTCCCTTCGCCGGTGCTGGTCTCACAAGCAGCAGCCTTTGTCAAAGAGGCTCCCCTGTCTGCCAGTGACCAGAAGAGCACTCAAGTGATGGCTCCGGGCAGGGAACCTGGAGCACGGCATGCCTCTTGAGCTCCCTCAGTGGATCCAGCTGATGACAGATGCCAGCTTGGCTGGTTGGGGAGCCCACTGCGAAGGGCACTTTGCCCAGGGGTGCTGGTGCAAGCTGGCGGCTTAATGGTTGATAAACAGACTGGAGATGTGAGTGGTGGCTCTAGCCCTCAGGGCCTTTGAGCGCTGGGTTTGCCCAAAAGCGGTCTGGGTGTTCTCGGACAATGTGATCACAGTAGCATGTATCAACTGCCAGGGGTCACAGGCAGCGCTTCCTTGGAGGAAGAAGCGGAGGACTGGGCAGAAGCCCACCTGCAGGTCTTTTCTGCAGCAGATGTAGCAGGGGTCGAAAATATCACAGCGGACTTCCTGAGCAGGGTCCAGGTGAATCACAGTGAGTGGGAGCTCTGCCAGAAGTGTTCGATCAGGAGATGAGCCGCTGGGGCCCTCCTATCATGGACCTAATGGCAAGGTGGGGATCGCCAAGGTGGGCTGCTTTTACAGCAGAAGAAGAGAAAGGATGTCGGAGGGCTTGGACGCCCTGGCACAAAGGTGGCCCACGGAGGGGCTTCTGTATGTGTTTCCTCTGTGGGCTCTCATAGGCAGGGTCATTCAATGCATAGAGGCTCACCAGGGTTTGGTCATTCTGATAGCCCTGGATTGGCTAAGGCGGTCGTGGTATGCAGACCTAGTTCGGCTGCTAGCGGATCGGCCGTGGAGACATCCAGCGCGAGAAGACTTCTTGATTCAGGGGCCAGTGCGGATGCCACATGTGGATCGATTCTCGCTTACGGCTTGGCTCTTGAAAGGGCGAGGCTGTTGAAATGAGGGTATTCCAGTTCAGTCATCTCTATCTTACTGAAAGCTTTGGAAGAAGTCGACCTGTCTTTCCTATGTTAGGGTCTGGCGGGTCTTTGAAGGGTGGTGCATAGAACGGGAAAGTCGTCCGGCCGCGGCGACTGTACCAGATATCCTAGACTTCTTGCAGGCAGGTTTCAAGAAGGGCCTGGCTGCCAACTCTTTGAGGGTACAATTAGCAGCAATTTCCTGTTATCAGGGAAAAATGAAAGGGAAATCTCTGGTGAGCACCCGGATGTGGGGTGATTTTTAAGGCCACTAAGGTCAGCGGTTCCATCTTGGGACCTTAATCTGGTACTGGAGTCCCTTACAGGGGAACCATATGAGCCGATGGAGCATGCTTCTCCGAAGGACTTGACTCAAGACAGTTTTTCTGTTAGCAATTTGTTCGGCCAGACAGATTTCGGAGCTTCAGGCTCTTGCCAACCTCCTTTTCTGGCCTTCTACAAGGAGAAGGTGGTCCTGCAGACAGTGCCTTCCTTTTTGCCCAAAGTGGTTTCGGCATTTCATGGGAATCAGCCTGTTTCCCTGCCCTCCCTGATTCGAGTGGGGGAGGAAACTGTGGATGCTCGCTTGCGCTGGTTGAACGTTCATAGGATGCTGAAGCATTATCCAAGGACAACGGAGGTTTTCCGTAAATCAGACCATCTGTTCGTCTTTTTTGGGGGACAGCATAAAGGGGAGGTGGCAGTGGCGATGGCCAAAGCCTCGATCTCCAGGTGGATCAGGGAAGCTATTGCTTCGGCGTACATTCTGAAAGGCAGGCCCATTCCGGTGGGATTACAGGCACATTCTACGCAGGCCCAGGCAGCCTCGTGGGCAGAGTATAGGCTAGTGCCATCTTTGGATATCTGTAGGGCAGCGGATGTGGAATATTTTTCAAACACTGATCGTATTTTAAACCGGTGGTCATTGGGGCGAAAAGAATCCCCTGCAAGGTTGAAGACTCTCACTGTGGCCAGCAGTTGAAAAGGGTGTGAAAGCACCGAAAAGCAAAAATACGAGAAAAAGCAAAAATTCAAGGCCCAATGCTGCAGCAGCAAGACCCAAGGCGGGAAGGAGCCGGCACAAGCCGGAAAACTACAAAATGTACAAGTTAAAGAAAATTTTTTTCTGGGGAAACAAGAGGAACGTCTGTAGGGCTCCGTGGAAAAAAGGAGACGGACCAAGATGGCACCCTTGGGCGGAAAGGGGAACACGCATGTGTGGTGGCATCTCCCAAAGGCTCTCTTTGAAAGCTGGGGAGATGCTTCCGCGAGGGCTCCGTCAGCGCCGATGTCACCCATATGTGAGGGCTGACTTCTTGCTTGTTCCTGGAGAAACATTCATAAACCCTTAGCGGTAGGGACATTGAAACCATGCAAACAATGTTGTACAAGCACTAAGGTACATAGATTGTTTAATTAATCATAATTATTAATTTTTCCTCTTTGTGTATGACAAAGTCAATTCACCATCAACTTCATCTCTTGGAAGATCTTCTAACAGTCAGTATTCTACATAGAAATAGCTAGAACATAAATAATCCTAAAAATATGAGATTTACCCATTATGGTGCAGATCCCACAGGAATCACAACTACCCTCACTATTTATATATTCTTCCCACTGTTCCCCTATAGCAGACTGGTGCATTCCTAGGACCAAGAACACCTCTTCCTATGCTACTGTAACTGGGATTGCTGTAATGTCAAAACTAGAATGAACAAAGTTGCTTTTTAATTTTAGAATTTATTGATTTTTAGCCTAGTAGCCAAGGGAAAACAAGCTTTATGCTTATGTGAATGCCCCCTCACTGTATTGTCAAACACCAAATTTAAGGCATGTTGGGGGTGGAAATAAGAAATATTGAACATGGGTGGTTTTTTTTCCTGGATCCAAGAATTCCACAGAGGCGGGAATATAACTGTTGCCCCCCAGTAATAGCATTCCTATTCAGTATCTTAACACGAGAGGTTTCAGGGCATTTTAGAGAGGCTAAGAGGAGTAAGATATGAGTATTTTTCCCCTAGGTCTATACAGGTATACACAAATTCTGGAAAGGAAAATTGAATTATCTTGCTGTCCACAGAGAACCATTGTTAAAGGTAAGCCGACACAAAAGAGGGTGTCGTCATCCCTAGTGTCACCTGGTCAGACTTGCTCTCTGCATGTCTGTTGCTTCCCCCCCCTCAATCACAGAGCTGTTGGTAAAACCTAGGCAAGAGCAGTAGCTTCAACCACAAGAGGAGGTGGGAGGGATTGTATGGCTGAATTACCCTGCTGTCCACAGAGAGCCATCGTTACATGTTAGCAACCTTGCTTTCTCTGTGAACAAGCAGGATAATATTCAGCCACACAAGAGGGCTGAGGGTGCAAGGGTCAAGATGTTCGGACTAATAGAGGGCCCCTTGCACCCAGGAAACCATGCTGTGGTAGGTTAAAGCTAGTATTTGAGTAAGGGGGACCCCCCCTCAGAGGGAAATAGGTGAAATGATGGGTATGATGATGGTGACTGGCTATTAGCCGCACATGAGAGCTGGGTAAGAGAATCAAACTTGCTTTGTGAATTCACTGCAACTGCAGCTGTTGAGGAATTCCCAGAGACTGAAGATGTTCCCATTCCAGGATTTTTTTTTTGGTTTGCAAGCCATCTCCAGGGGAATTCGCCAAGGAGAGGTGGATGATTGGAGATGGATGAGAAACATTCCACTGCGTTGGGACAAAAGACCACCGAGGGGTAGCGGCTGACATTTTACCATATGTTCCAGCTAACAGAAGGGAAGAATATTTTATTGCACTTTGTTTGTAAGGAGGAGGAAGCATATGGTCCGTAGGGTTGTGCTCCTATGGTTTTAAAAAGACTAGTATGGTCCATATAGTCAGCTCAGTAGTATGGCAAAAGTAAGTGTGCACGCCGCTCAGTGCTTGTCACCCCTATTTGCTGAGGTATGAGAAATAGTTACATTTATTTCAAGTTTATTGTGTTGCTACAAAGAGATCTACAATGCCTGTCCCATGCTATTTTGAATTCAGTTGCTGTAGTTGCCATCACCACCTCTATTGGGAGGGCATTCCAAGCACCCACCACCCTTTCAGTGAAATGCAGTTTCTAACATTGCTTTAAAAGATTACCTTCTTGTGGGTGTGAGGGAAGATGAGATATCTCCACCGCTCACATGTGGGACAGAAATCGTAAAAATGTGTCACATTTCCAAGGTGGCAAGAGGTGAGGTATTGAAGGAAGTGGCCCTGAAATGTTGTGATGTGGGCAGAAGGGATTACCCTTCGCAAGTGGATGTGATGGGAATGAGACTTGTACATGCAATGGGCAGCCCAAAGAGATTACTGAGAGTTGGGTGAAGTAGAGCCCAGATTAATGTGGATGGTATATGCGATCCCCATTGATTATAGCATCACATTTGATGGAAGAAGTCCAAGTGACCAACAGGTTGCTAGGTTCCAAGGTGGCACTACTGGGCTACATGGCCCACAGGGCTGGGGTGGCTGGAGAAGTGGCCCAATTATGAGATTGGGAGAAAAAATGCACACCTCCCCTTATGGACATGCTGCTAGGCTGGAGTCCAGTGATGCATTCATACTGAGATGAGGCAGACCAAATGACTGAGCTTGAAGAGCCGGCTTGGTCATAACTGAAAGGGTTGTATGGATGCAATGAGGTCTGGAAGATGAGTGGCCTAGAAAGATAAGGCCTGAGAAGGGGTTCCTGCAAATCCGTGCGGAATGGTACAGCCTGCCCGCCCTGGAGGGAGGGCCACTGTGTGCATCCAGACAGTTTGCAGGTAGTATAGAAACCTGCCCACTGTATGTAGCTTTAAACGAATGCTGTGGCACACTAGCGCTGGAATTGAAAAAACTCGACCCCTCTTTTTGGGGGGGGGGGGGGAAGAAAACACAATGATCTCTAGGCAGCTGGGGCTCATGGTTTTGAAATCCATACTGTGTTGGCACAGTGTTGGACTTATCAAAGAAAATGCAGAACCTCTACTGCTCTTGTAAGTGCCTGCAGTGCAAGGTGTCCAATTGCGGAACTGAGCAGAGATTGACAAGTTGGGCTGAAAAATCAGTCTGGCCAGTATTCTTGAGAGCTCCCAGGTGAGAACTCTTGACTACTGTGTTAACCTGATTTACAGCCGCTGCCTGAGGAAGCTGCTGTGGATGTGAGCCCCAGTTGTAGAAAGAGGAAAGATAGCAGGGGCAATCTGAAAAGGAATACTTAGGTGGGGGGAGGGGGGTGTCTGCAAATCCTTAGGGATGATATATTAGCAGAATCATGCAGTGTGGTCCAGAGGTTTATAGACAAGTTAAAGGAGTTGGGCATTAAGTGCCCAGCGTAATATCAACCGGAAGAAAACCATGCAGTTGTCCAGTTTTGGCACAAAGTGACTTGGCAGGGAAACCTTTAGTAATAGAAGTATCATATCTTCATGGGGTGTTGAATCTAGGAAGGCTCAAGAGAGACTACTACCAACCCCTGTAGCCTCCCAGAGGTCTATGGTTACAAAAGAATGCTGAACATGTGACAGCTGGACTCCATGATTATTACATATTATAATTCTTTTTTTTGTTTTTTTTGAAAGACCTGAGAAGGCAGAAAAACTACAGGTCTATTTTCTATGTCTGAAATGGAAAACTCCAAGGGGACCCCCCCCCTGCATCACAAATTAATCTGTTTACTGGCCAGCATGAGGAGCGAGAACTGATCTTGAACCCCCTGAGGGGGGAGGGGTGTGCTCACTCTAAATGGGTAAGGGTTACGAAGATATGACAGGTGTAGGAATTATTGCATTCTATGTTTTGGGGGTTTTGGGTTTTTTTTAAGTCAAGAAGTCAGCAGGCAATGCAGGGCAGAGACAGGCTGAAGATGGAAGTGGCTGCTGTTGATTGAAACTATGCCAATGGACCTGTGTCATAGTGGGCACAGCTGAAACCCCCCTCCCCCCACTTAGCAGAGCTTGTGAGCAGCAGCCAGGAAAACGGGGAAAGAAGCACGGGGTACATCGACATATCCCCACTGAGGAGAAGCCTCCAAATAGGGGGTGTTAGACGCATCAATAAGCGTGAGAGAAGAGGCTGGTTGAGCAGTTTCGAATTCAGCTATATTAAGTATGGTTGGAACCGCCTGTTCCCATTTGTTGAGCAATAGAGTCCAAGTGATGGTATATTCTGTATCCTTTGTTGTCTTTGTCCTTTTTTTTTTTAAGCTGCTACTGGTAGGTAGTGGAGTCAGGAAGATCCATTGTATTGTGAGAGGCTATTAGCGCTGCTCACTGAGGCAAGCTGCAAGAGACATAAGGTTGTCTCCGCTGTAGGGACACGTCCGTTGAGATTTTGGGCTGGAAAGAGGCACACAGGAAATCCATCATGTGGGAGACCATAATGCTGCAGCACTGGTGCTCGCTTATTTCTAGACGATAAAGTGTAGTTACTCACCTGTAACAGGTGATCTCCGGGAACAGCAGGAATTTAGTCTTCACATATGGGTATTGTCGGCACCGACGGAGCCTGTGCGGGAACGCTCCCCAGCGTCCCATAGGAGAGCGTTTTGGGAGCATCCCACAGCGCCTGTATGCTGCCTTCCCGCCTTTCCAACTGTAACTCTCCAGTTGAGTTTACAGCTGAGAAGAGGAAGAGAAAGCGCGAGAGCGAGCGAGAGCGAGCTCCTAGGGGAGGTGGGTGGGTTGTGAAGACTAAATTCCTGCTGTTCCCAGAGATCACCTATTACAGGTGAGTAACTACACTATCTCCAGGAACAAGCAGGAATGTAGTCTTCACATATGGGGACTCCCTAGCTGCAGATGCCAGGGAGATGGCCCCCAGGAAGTTGTTAGCCCTTGTGAAAGGGCCATACTTCCCCCCATGGATCTCTGACATCGTACCAGGGACGGTGGGTAGGAGTTGATTAAGTCTGAAAAAGGTGTTGAAGAACAGCCTGGCCAAACAAGGCATCCCGGCAGGAGTCCCTGTCTAAGCAGTAGTGGGCTGTGAAGGTATGTACCGAAGCCCAAGTAGCTGCTCGACAGATGTCGTCGAAAGACACAGAGTGAAGATGAGCCATTGAGGCTGCCATGGCTCTCACATTGTGAGCTGTGACATGGCCTTCAAGAGGAAGGTTCTTACTCTCATAGGCAAAGGATATGCACTAAGCAATCCAGTTCAAGTTCTTTTGGAAACTGGAAGTCCCAAATGACTAGGATTAAAAGCAACAAAGATTTGAGAAGATTTTCTATGTTGCTGTGTCCTTTGCAAGCAAAAGGCCAAAGCTCTTTTACAGTCCAAGGTATGAAGGTTCCTTTCTGCACAGGAGGCATGAGGCCTTGGGAAGAATACAGGAAGGTAAACCGCTTGGTTGAAATGGAAATGCGAAACCACCTTTGGCATAAAGTGTGGATGAGTCCTAAGAACTACCTTATCATGGTGGAACCTTGTATAAGGAGGATCAGCCACTAACGCTTGCAATTCACTGATGCGACGTGATGTCATTGCAATAAGGAAGATAACTTTCCAGGAAAGGAATTTGAAAGATATAGTGGCTAATGGTTCAAAGGGCGGTTTCATGAGCTGCCCGAGCACCAGATTAAAATCCCATGCCACTGGTGGTGGCTTAAAGGGAGGCTTTGTTAAAAGGCCTCTCATAAATCTCGCTATGAGAGGAAATAGGTTGTCCACTTAGAGGCTTGTAAGAAGCTGCAATAGCACCAAGATGGACTCTTACTGAATTTGTCTTGAGACCCGCATTTGACAAATGAAGGAGATACTCCAGTATCGATTCCAGAGGTATTGCAAGAGGGTTAAGACCCTTCTGCGAGCACCATATGGGAAACCTTTATACTTAAAGGTATACGAGTGTCTTGTGGATGGTTTCCTAGAAGCATGAAGGATATCCTTTAACTGTTGGGAAAGGTTAAGATCCTGAAGTTCTAGGCTTTCAGCAACCAGGCCCTGAGATGCAGAGACTGGGGATTTGGATGCCAGAGCATCCTGTCCTCTTGGGAGAGAAGATCTGGAGCGGATCCCAACTCCAGAGGCGGAGCTTGAGAGAGATGTAGGAGCAGAGGGTACCAAGTTTGCCGTGGCCAACGTGGAGCTATGAGGATCATATGACCTCTGTCTCTCTGAAGCTTGAATAGAGTTTTGGGGATGAGAGGAATGGGTGGGAAGGCATATAGAAGTCCTGACCCCAGTGAAGGAGGAAGGTATCCCTTGCCTGACAACATCGAGCCTGAATTCTGGAACAGAACCAGGGAATTCTGGTATTCAGTGGACTTGCAAAGAGGTCTATGTCTGGGGTTCCCCAAATCTGAAATATTTGGGCAACCTGGTCTGCATGGAGAGACCATTCGTGTGGAAGCAGCACTCAACTGAGATTTTCTGCCCAAGAGTTTTGAATGCCTGGAAGATACACTGCAAGGAGATGAATCTGAAGCTCTCTGGCGAGGGCCCATAGTCGCAAAGCTTCGTTGCATGGCGACAGAGAGCCTGTTCCACCCTGCTTGTTCACATAGAACATGGCTACCTGATTGTCCGTTTGAACTAGGACTGTCTTGTAGCTGAGCTGGGCGTGAAATACTCAAAGAGCAAAGAAGATTGCTCTGAGCTCCAGGAGGTCGATGTGAAGACAGGCCTCCTGTGGAGTCCAGGTACCCTGGGTAGAGAGATTATGCAGGTGGGCTCCCCATCCCACCTGTGATGCATCTGTTAGGGTGGCTTGGGATAGGGGTTGCTGGAAAGGAGACCCCACCAGAAGGTTTCTGGGTGATTGCCACCATTGGAGGGATGAAATAAGATTGATTGGAGTTTGTTATTTTGTCCGACAGGCAGCCTGAGGCCTGTGTCCACTGAGTGGATAAAGTCCACTGGGCTGCGAGCATATGGAGGCGAGCATAAGGAACCACATGCACGGTGGATGCCATGTGGCCTAGTAATTGTAGCATTTCCCGAGCAGTGAGACAAGGTTTGAGCACTTCTTGGGAAGCTAGTTGTACTATGCGAAGACAGTGGGGCTGCGTAAGGAAAGCCCTTGTCTGTCTGGTATCCAGATGAGCTCCTATGAACTCTAGGGACCGAGTGGGAGCAAGATTGGATTTTGGGAGGTTTATGACCAGTCCCAAATACTGGCAAACTAAAAAAGTGTGTATTTGTATCAACACACTGACTTTTCTCCAGATATAAAGCTGGTGACTGAAGTCAGGAAAGAGGAAAAGGTTATTGATTCACTTACTGTGGCCATTGCTCCTTCCTGTCAGTTAGGGGCACATAAATTACTCCCATCAACTGTGTCTTCACGATTTGACCATCACTGGTCTTGTCATACTGCTCTAGAATTTGATTCCCACCTTCTGGCCCAACTGGTAAAATCAGCCTCCCACCTGGTTTTAATTGATCCAGCAACTGGAAAAAAAAAAGGAGGAAAAAAAAAGGAAAATCAAAGGCAATAAAATCAGGAAAAAAAAACCACACAAAAGTTAATCATATAGATTTAAAACAGTTTCTTTCCCTATCCAACTCCTCTAATTCGAAACTAAAATGTTACCGATTTGTCATCAATAATTTTGTTTTGTTTTATGTCTACATAGATCAGGCCCTCTAAATACATTACTAGCCGGAGAACTTCAACATAAACAGAGGGATATAGTGACATGAAATGAGTACTTCCATTACTATAGTCACATATAAGTCTTTTGACCCTGTACTTCAGAAACAGTCAAAGAACTGTGTACACTTACCGCCTGTGGTACTATTGCTGCTGCTGCTCCCACATGAATAACATCATAAGGGGCTTCTTCAGGGTAGCCTTGCCTGCCATCCCCAACTGTGTAAACACAAAGAGGAAGATTATTATGCAGGGAGATGCACCTCCTCTCTGTACTCACATAGGTTTTGGCATATTAGAGGGAGTCTCATAGGTACTGGGAACAGGTATAAAGACCCTTGCAAGATGAAAAGCTTTTCTTTAAAACTTGCTCTCTTACAAACCTCATGCCTGCGATAATCAACATTTTTCTTCCACAGAGCCATTCTAGTAGTCAGCCAAGCATAAAAGTTTCATATTCACGTATTATATTGTTTCATCACACAGTTTTCACTCTGGTGCCAACACCTATGTACTCTGTTAAAAACTGCTGTATGAAAGAGTCACACAGAGGAGCCTAAAGAGCTACAGGTCTTTAGGCTTTGTAAGCAATCCACATGACAAGTATTTTCTTTTTATATTTTTAATTTTTTTATTCTACTAATTGCTTATATAGTGAAATTTGTTCTTGCCTGCTAATTTCCTTTCCTTGAATCCTGATGACCAACCCAGATGAATGGGTTATATCCACAATCAGTCAATGGAGATAGAGAATAGCAAGTTTCAATGATATCATCACTTGTATAAGAAGTGGTACAGCCCTGGAATTTGCCAGTATACTATTGCCAAAGCAGACCCACGAAAAAAAATTGAACAGCAGCATTAAATACTCAAACTCAACTCTTAAAAGACGGTGAAATAATTTCACTGGAACATCTTCAGAAGCAACACTGGAGGACCCTTCTGAACACCTAGAAGAAACAGAACCACCAGAAAAGCTTTCGTCTTCCTGGGCTTGTTCTGGACTGATCTAGCAGGACTTGAGGAAAAGAAATAAGGAAGGTGAAATTTGTTCTTACCTGCTCATCATCCTGCTAGATCAGTCCAGATGAATGGGACATACCAAAGCTTTAAGGCCTTGGGAGGGAGGAAGATAAGGCCCCCATGAGAGAGATTTCCCAAGGTATCCGTCCACTCAACCTGCCAATTGTCCTGCCTGAGCAGAAGAATCCCGGGGAATACAAAAGGCATCCCACATTCATACTCATGCCTTGCCATGCTGGACTTCCTTCCAGGAAATATGTGCACCCTCATAAAGAAGGGGGAAAGGGCCGATGAACCCTTAGAACGTAAGAACATAACATACGATTTTCCATACTGGGTCAAAACAAAAAGGTCCATCAGGCCCAGTATCCTGTTTCCAACAGTGGCCAATCCAAGTCCTAAGTACCTGGCAGGATCCCAGAAGGTAGACAAAATTCCATATTGCCTATCCCAGGGATTTCCCCAGTTCACTTTTATGGAATTTCCTCCAAAAACCTGTCCAAACTTTTAAGCCCAACTACACTACCAGCTTTTACTACATCCTCTACCAATGAATTCCAGAGTGTTGAGTAAAAAATTAAATTTAAATTAAATCTAAAAAATTAAAAAAGTGTTGCATAAAAAAGTATTTTTTCCATAAGTCTTAAATATGCTACTTAGTACCTTCAATGCACGTCCCCTAGTCTTTACTTTTATTTATCTGATAGTTTTTTAATGAATAAACAGCTAAATTTCAAGCCATTACAAGTCACCATAACCAATAATGACATTTAGTTAAAAACTGGCACACCCAGAGTACACCACCAATAAGAGAAGTAATAGATAAGCTGGAATGGATTTACAGTATGGCACTGGCTTCGTTAAAAGCTAGTCCCACGTTAAAAACTTTCCAAAAACAATGCAACCATATGTAAGTTGGCAGGAACACCGGACATAGGAAGGATTAGGAGAAGGCACAATACAGATGCCACATGAGAGCCACTCGGGGTATAGTGCTACCAACATGTTAAACAAAATAAGGGAGGGAGGTGGAGGGCAGTGTATTTAGAATCAGAGTAGATCAAGACTCGTTCAGCACAGAGGGGAGGGGGTGGACAAGGGGCATAATGTTAAAATTGTGGCAGGTGCAGGCCTGTGATCCACGGTGTCTGACATAAGCAGGCAGGCCTAACTAGCTTGACCTGTAAATGAAGCCTGTGGAGAGGCTCATAGGAAATGCACATCCCCCAACATGCTGCTATTGTAGGATAGAACTCTGCAAGAGAACTAAACTAACTTAGGTAAGCAAAACTGAGAGATGGAAAAATACAGAAAAATATGTTTAAAAGTTACTGATAAGAAAAGTACATCTGCAAGGAATATAATTGGGAGTGCTGACAGATGAGTTGCAGAGCCCTGCTCCCCTGCATGCACAAATTGGCTCTATGGCCTTGAGAGTATGAAAGTAACAAGTTGATGAACTGACCATTGTAATTGGGACTAGAAGGGGGGTATGCAGGTGCCGAGCCCACTGAAGGAACATAATTGGATAATCTTATCAGTACCGGGACCAATGGAAGGGGTACGGGAGGTACGGGAGAGTACCGGGACCAATGAAATGTTTTTCTATACCTAGAATGGAACAGAAGTCTATAAAAGTTGTTGTAATGCTAGAAAACTTTGCTCAGCCATTTTGAATTTGATTCTGCTTGAGACTTGTGCACAAATAAATGATTTGGACCTTCTGAACAGACTCCTGGTATCATTGGTTTGTCTGCGCTTTGCTGCTACATATTCTTGGTGCGTTGGCCGGGAAGTTGTGGAATCAAAGTGTATATAGGGCAATATACCACGACTTTCCGCCTCTATAGGCTTGGTCCTGCCGGGATCGCGCCCTTCCGACGAGGGCTGCTCCCTGGCGCCGCCGGTCCCTTGTATTGGAGGGAGCTGGTCGGACCTCGGCGGGTGCCGGGCCCGGCTGGAGCCAACGCCTTGAACCCGAGTGAGGGGAGTCCGAGGTCCAACTCATGCGCCTGCTTGGGAAGTTTGAGGACCGGATCCGGTGAGTATAGTTTTGATTTGGTGTCTAGACAGATATAGAAAGAGCAGTACTGCCATTGGAACTTGGAATTTGGAATTTGTAATCTCGAGATATTGGAAATTGGTAAGAGAGCCTGATCACCTCTCAAGGAAGGGCCGAGTAACCCCGCATGGGTATTCGCCGGGTGAAACCCCCATCCTTTTTGTAATTGGGAAATTGGTAAGACTAGTCAGAATAGATAGAAACGAATGCATTCTGGGATACGTTGCTAGCATGACTGTGTGATTGAAGTGTGAATGAGAGGTCTGGCAGCACGGACCAAGTGAAGGCGGACCCCTGAGTAGCGCATTTCCTGACCGGGCGACCGCGTTCAGGTCGCGAAAAGGGGGAAGCGATTGTCGTCTTGTCTTGTTATTTGTACTCCTTATACGTTTCCAGGGCCGTGAGGACCCCTTACCCACGGTCCGCCCTCCTTTTCCCTTTTGTCTGTTGTTGCGCGCACACATCGAAATGGGAGGGGCGGGGTCTACTAGAAACACTCCATTAGAATGTATGATCGCACATTTTAAAGAGGGATATTCTGGAGATTATGGTATTAAAATGACAGCAGCCCGTTTGCAGATTTTGTGTACTAGGGAGTGGCCCGATCTAGACCCCACCTGGCCCCGAGAGGGAACGTTCAATGTAGAAATTATTCAGTTAGTACACCGTAGAGTGCGGATAGCGCACCCCGATCAGTACCCCTATATAGATTCCTGGTTAAGTATTTGTGAAGATCCGCCCCTCTGGGCGCAGCGCTGTTATGAGGAACAGTG
Organism: Ichthyophis bannanicus; assembly: GCA_033557465.1. Classification (NCBI taxonomy): domain Eukaryota; kingdom Metazoa; phylum Chordata; class Amphibia; order Gymnophiona; family Ichthyophiidae; genus Ichthyophis; species Ichthyophis bannanicus. The sequence goes on from CM066037.1 coordinate 172,245,257, forward strand.
CAGAATAATGTTAGCTAAAACAGATTCTAGACAGAAAACGGAACAGCCTAGAATGAAGGAGCAGGATAAGAAGTCCAGGAAGAAGCCCATCCTGGTGGATCCTGATTCCCCAGAAATAATTCCCCGACAGCCTCGAACCCCAGGTCCGATAAGAGTAGCCCGGCGTCCTGCCCCAGAGCCTCAGAGACAGCCGGTGCGGGACCCAACCCCTGACCCACCTCCCGGAGGGGAGAGAGAGGAATTAGCTGAAGAAGGTGATATTATAAAAAGCGAGTCAGATGTAGAGATAGAGGAGGAAGAAAATGAAAATGCCCCAAGCGAGGATGACAGCGTACAAGTGGTTGTCAGCACTAGCGTGCCAGCAAAATGTACGCCCAAAGTGAAACCTGTTGAAAAAGTGAAAGTGACCTCTGGAAAGACGGTTACGAAAACAACCCTTAGATCCCACAAGACAGCTACTGCCAAAATGATGCCCTTACGGCAAGTCCCGGGAGTGCCTATAAAGAACGATAATGAGGAGGTGGTAGCGGGACCCTTAACTTATGTGTATATCCCTTTCTCTACAACTGATTTGTTAAATTGGAGGTCGCATTATGCCTCCTATACTAGTAAGCCCCAGGAGCTGACAGAATTAGTAACTACTATTATGGAAACCCACCAATCCACTTGGCCAGATTGCCGCCAGCTCCTGACCACCCTATTCACGACAGAGGAACGAACACGAATTAGAAAAGCAGCTATTGAGTGGATGGCAGATAACCCTGTAGCTCCGGGGCTGGGGCTGAACAGAATAGACTATCGGGAAGCGGCCCAGAGAGAATTCCCGAATGAAGACCCCCATTGGGATCCAAATACAGAGGAAGGATCCACAGCCCTAGCCCGTTTCCGCCAAGGCTTTTTACAAGGCCTGAGAAGGGGAGGCCAAAAAGCTATGAACCTTTCCAAAGTTGCAGGAGTTATCCAAGGTGTAGATGAGAGCCCAGCAGATTTTCATGAAAGATTAATTGAAGCATACAGAATGTATACTCCCTATGATCCCGAAGCACCAGGAAGTTTATGTATGGTGAATTCTGCTTTTGTAAACCAGTCTCAACCAGACATTAGATGTAAATTACAGAAATTAGAAGGGTTTGCGGGCATGAATGCAACACAGTTACTGGAAGTCGCTCATAAAGTGTATGTGAATCGTGATAATGAAAGGCAGAGAGAATGTGATAGAAAGATGAAGAAGAAAGCTGATTTTTTTGGCTGCGGCCATAGTTGAACAGAAAAGGGGAGGTATCCCTAGTCGACGGAGCAGAGGAAGAGGGCGGGGCCAAGGCGGAGGCCAGTCCCAGAAGCTAGGCGTGAACCAATGCGCCTATTGTAGAGAAGAAGGATATTGGAGAGATACGTGCCCGCAACTCGAAGACGCCCAGCAAGATGACGACAGCAATCATCAATGGCGAGAAGAAAGACGAGGCTATCCCCGAAACCGCGGAGGAGCCAATCGAGAACAATTCCAGCGAGAGAGAGGAGGAGCCATTCAAGCATTGGCCACAGCGATCCATGATGAAAATGACGTGGATTAGGAGAGACCGGGCTCCAAGTTTGCTTTAGGTCTCCAGGAGCCTATGGTCGGAATACAAATAGGAGACCAAGTTATGGACTTTATGGTTGATACTGGAGCACAACATTCAGTAATAGACAAGAAGATAGCCCCATTTTCTACAAAAGCAGTCACCATTATAGGAGCAACTGGTGCCAAAGCTACAAAGTCTTTTCTTCAGAATCGTATATGCAGTCTAGGAGGACAGCAAATAACTCATCAATTCCTTTACATGCCCGAATGTCCAGTGCCACTACTGGGACGAGATATGTTAGCCAAACTCCAAGCACAAATATCTTTCTCCGAGAAAGGAGAAATGCAAATGACAGTAAATCCCCAAGCCAAACCAGCAGGAGTAATGCTGCTGACAGTTCCCCGAGAAGAAGAATGGAGGTATTACATTGATGATTCTATCCAAGACACTTATTTTGAACAAAATTTAAAGAACATTCATGCACCACCTGGAGTATGGGCAGAAGGCAGTCCCCCAGGCCTAGCCAAGCATATAGCTCCAGTAATTGTAACCCTCAAGCCTAGTGCTACACCAGTGCACGTCAAACAGTACCCTCTCCCAAGAGCTGCAATTGAAGGCATTCATCGTCACTTGCAAAGATTGCTCGAGTATGGCCTACTAAAAGTATGTCAATCCCCATGGAACACTCCACTTTTGCCAGTAAAGAAACCTGGAACGGATGATTACCGCCCAGTACAAGACTTAAGGAGAGTAAATGATGCAGTTGAAACTATACATCCAGTTGTACCCAATCCTTACACTCTTCTAGGACTGATACCTGCTGAAGCTACCCATTTCACTGTACTGGATTTAAAAGATGCATTCTTTTGCATAAGATTAGCCCCTGTAAGTCAAATATTGTTTGCATTCGAATGGCAGGACCCCATCTCTGGAAGAGGGGGCCAACTCACCTGGACAAGATTACCCCAAGGATTCAAGAATTCGCCTACCATCTTTAGTGCTGCACTGAATCAAGACCTTTCAAGCTATCCAGTGGCCCCGGGGAAGAGAGTGCTTCTCCAATACGTGGACGATCTGCTGATAGCTGCCATATCAGAAAGTGAATGTATACTAGCCACCAAAGATCTCTTGCAGTTACTAGATGAAGCTGGATACAAAGTTTCCAGAGCCAAAGCACAGCTATGCCAAAAAGAAGTGAAATACTTGGGTTTTCGTATAACCCAAGGAAGCCGAAGATTAGGCAGAGAAAGAAAAGAAGCAGTATGTAGAATACCAACCCCAACAACCAGAAAACAAGTCAGAGCCTTTCTGGGAGCGGCAGGATATTGCCGAATCTGGATACCCAACTTTGCCCAAATTGCCAAGCCACTGTATGAAGCCACAAAAGGTGAAGAGAAGTCGCCACTGGAGTGGGGACTTGAGCAGGAAACAGCCTTCCAGAAGTTAAAAGAAGAATTGATGTCATCACCAGCACTTGGACTACCAGATGTTCACAAGCCTTTCCACTTGTTTGTACATGAAGCACAGGGAAATGCCTTAGGCATGTTGACTCAGAAATTGGGAAATTGGGAGCGACCTGTAGCATACCTATCGAAACAATTGGACCCGGTGGCCAAAGGATGGCCACCTTGCCTGAGAGCCGTTGCAGCTACAGCACTATTAGTGAGTGAAGCAGACAAGCTCACACTAGGACAGAACATACGAGTCACTGTGCCACATGCAGTCCTTGCCCTTATGGAACAAAAAGCAAATTATTGGCTCACTAATTCCCGAATGTTGAAATACCAGAGCATGTTATGTGAAAACCCACAGATACAACTAGAAGTGAGTCATGCCTTAAATCCAGCCACCTTGATACCCATCAGTGAAGAACTCCCAGAACATGACTGTATCGAAGTCATGGAAACTGTGTTCTCCAGTCGACCTGACTTGACAGATGTGCCCATAGACAATCCTGACCAAATCTATTATGTTGATGGGAGCAGTCTCATCCTCGATGGACGACGCTGTGCCGGATATGCAGTCGTCACTCAACACGAAGTAGTTGAATCATCAGCTCTAGCCTCAGGCACATCAGCCCAGAAAGCCGAATTGATAGCACTCACCAGAGCATTATTGTTAGGAGAAAAACTTGTGCTAAATGTATATACAGATTCCAAATATGCCTTCACCACTCTGCATGCTCATGGAGCTCTCTATAAAGAACGAGGACTCATCACATCCGGAGGAAAGTCAGTCAAATATGGTCCCGAGATATTGATGTTACTTGATGCAGTTTGGGCCCCAACACGTGTAGCTGTCATGCATTGCAGAGGACATCAAGCAGGAAAAGGAGAAGTTGCCCGAGGAAATAGATTTGCAGATGCTTCAGCACGACAAGCAGCTATGACAGGACAGATTACCCCACAAGCAATGCCGATGCAAGCAGCATTGTTTCCAGTACCTCTGAATTTATGGACACCACGATATACCACCAAAGAATTAGATTACTACTGTAACAAAGAAGATGGAGTACTGAAAGATGGATGGATTGAGCTGCCACCAGCAGAGGGCAGTCAACCCCCTGGACGAATAATTTATTTTATTTATTTATTTAACTGCATTTATATCCCGCTTTTCACCGGGTCAAAGCGGTGTAACATGTAACATAGGGAGGGGTAATTTCTTTTAGGGTGGGGCCATCGCCAGGGTCAACAATTAATGATTATGGGTGAACATAGACATTTTTTACTTCTGCTGAAATCTACGTGTGGGGTCATGGTGGTGTTTCTGTTGAGAGATGTTCCCGGAATAGGATTGTCTTTAGCTGTTTCTTAAATGATGTGATGTCGTCGTTGTTCTTGATGTGGTTTGGTAGAGAGTTCCAGAGGGATGGAGCATAGAGTTCAAATGCTCTGTTGCAGGTCCGTTGTGTAGATTTGGTTCTTTTGTGGGGGACAACGATAGAGTTATTGGAGGAATGTCTGGTTGATCTGTTGTGGGATGGTCGAGGCAGTAAGGAGTGTAGTGAGGTGTTCCGTGCTTGGTGGATAGTTTTGTGGATGAGTAGGATGGCTTTGTACTTGATTCTTGCCTGCAGTGGCAGGAGGTGAAGGTCTCTTAGGATTGGGGTGATGTGCTCCCGTTTTTTTGCATTTTGAATAATCCTTGCTGTGGTGTTTAAAGCAGTACGGAGGGAGTTGGTGTGCGAGGCAGGAAGTCCATGGTAGATTATGTTGCAGAAATCCAGATGGGGGAGTGTCACAGCTTGCATCACTGTCCTAAAGTCGTGAGGTTCTAGGAGGGGCCGGAGTCGTTGGATAGTTTTAGCTTTGTGGAATATCATCCCGGCGGTTTTGTTGATTTGTTGTTTGAGGGTGAGAGCTTGATCAATGATGACGCCTAGATATCTTATTTGAGGCTGGACTTGTATTTGTGTGGTTCCCATGTTGAGGTGGGTGGGTGGTTTGAAGTCAGGTTCTTTTGTTACTATTAGGGCTTCGGTTTTCTTTATGTTGATGGATAGATTGTTCTCCTGTAGCCAGTTGGCCACGTCGTTGAAACAGGCTGATAGCTGTTCGTTTTTTGGGTTGGTGGTTGTAATAATTCCTGAACTGTTAGGACCAGCTTTTGTCAAAGCTTTCCACGAAGCTACCCACTATGGAAAAAGTGCTATGGAAAAAGCACTCAGACCACATTTTTACATCCCTCTATTGACAACCATATCAGCTTCAGTAGCACGTCAATGTCTAACCTGTGCCAAAAATAATGCCAAGCAAGGCCCTATAACGGCACCCCGAGTTCAGTCAGGAGGTGTAACCCCCATGCACAACCTCCAAATTGATTTTACCGAAATGCCAAGAGCCAATGGATACCATTACCTATTAGTATTAGTTTGCACTTTCTCCGGGTGGGTAGAAGCCTTCCCAACCAGAACTGAGAAAGCCCGAGAAGTTACCAAAGTCTTAATGAGAGAGATTGTCCCTAGGTTCGGAATTCCAGCAGTAATAGGGTCAGACAATGGACCCTCATTTGTCTCCCAGGTTACTCAACAGTTAGCAAAAGCTTTACAGATACAATGGAAACTCCACACTGCATACAGACCCCAGAGTTCAGGGAAAGTTGAGCGAATGAATCGTACCCTAAAAGCCCAAATGTCCAAGCTTTGTCAGGAGACACACTTGAAGTGGCCCCAAGTGCTCCCAATAGCTTTACTCAGAATACGCTCAGCTCCTGTAAAATCAACAGGATTTTCCCCTTTTGAAGTTTTGTATGGTAAACCCCCACCAATAGTGCAGGGAATTAAAGGAAGTTTAGCCCAAATTGGTTCAGAAGTAACCAGACAAGAACTCCTAGCTCTTAGTTTTGTTCTGCAGACTCTCCATGCGTGGATCCAAGACCAGTTGCCTATCAACTTGACGGAACCTTTGCATCCCTATCAGCCTGGTACCTTGGTGTGGATCAAAGATTGGAAGAAGACACCGTTGGAACCCCATTGGAAGGGACCGTACACCGTCATCCTGTCTACCCCAACTGCAGTAAAGGTAGCCGAGATCGACGCCTGGATCCACCACAGCAGAGTCAAGCCCGCCGCTGATCCTGAACCTGAGCAGTGGACAGCAGAGCAGCATCTTGATGCACCCTTGCGAGTTACTCTTGAGACGGCAACCAGCAACTTAGACACTTCATTACAGTGCTTTGCAGTAGCCAAGTCTTTCGAAGAGGATTGCTGTTTTCCATGCAGCAACAGTTTTGTTTCAACGAACTCAATCTGTGCGTGATTCTGCACACTACTTTGATACTACATTGACTAGCCAGACTTCACAAGCCAACTGAAATTGCTAATAAGTTGGTTAATGTGTACTGGACAACCTGAGGATCTTCAATCAACGCTCAGCACCCGTTAAATTGCTTCATTAGCAAACGGGACGAAGAAAAGAGAACGTCGTGATCAAGATCAGCAAGCTGAGGATTCAGAAGAACTCCAATCAACATCAACATGCGTCTTTACTTTTGCTTCATCCTGGTTGCCTTCTTTGGAGGTTTTGAACTGACTTATGCTTTACCTCCATGTACTGCTTGCATCACTTCTACTCGAACTGGACTGAAAGTAACTCAGACTTTGATTTACCACTCGTACTATACCTGCAAGGGAAAAGTGACTCGGTGTATTTATAACACCACTGAACTGAATGTTTGCACTTATGGCAAAATTAGAGCATGCTATAATCCGCATCAGAATCCATCCTATTACACGTTGGAAATACGATGGAAGGATGCAGATGGACCTATAATAGCTGCTACACCACCACTTAAGGACATTACTAAACCTGCTGTTTTGAATTTTGATGCATGTAATGTCATTAATAGAGATAGTTATTCCACCTGTGGTACTTGGGAGAAAGCGTATCGGAATGACCATAAGTACATGTGTCCAGAGGGTGCCACAGGATGGAGGAAGTGTACAGGTAAAAAGGAACCAGGCTATAGTACTGCCCCAGCAGCGGATTACTATTGCCCGGATTGGGAATGTGTGTTTTATGCTACCTGGAACAATGGTATCGTTGACGAAAAGATAGATAAACGAATGGCCACTTTAACCAAGCCAACTACAAATGATAAATGTCAGAAAGATGCTTGTAACCCTTTACATTTACGCATACACAATCCCTATGCATGGAAACAAGGATACAAGTTTGGTTTACGTATTGCTGGAGGGGCAATAGATCCAGGAACCATTGTGTATATTAGATTGAATACCCAAGCCCACAAGTCATCTAAATATCATATCCATAATACCTTCTATGAGGCCATGCATGTAAATAAGTTTGAGATTCCTCATCCTTCTCAGAATTTATTCTTAGAATTAGCCGGAGCAGTAGTATCTAGTCTTAAAATTTCAGATTGTTATTTCTGTGGCGGAACCCAAATGGGAGACCAGTGGCCATGGGAAGCCCAAGAATTGAATTATTCTTTGATTTACAATCAGACTGAATTACACAAGACTACTAGTGAATGGGTGTTAGCGCACTCAATCGTTGGACGTCTTTGCTATGCCAGAACTGGACCCCAGTTTACCCAGAAGGTAGGACAGCTGGTCTGTCTTAGCCAGAAGTACTATAATGCCACGACCAAAAAGACGGCATGGTGGTCAGGAATCAAACATCCTGAACCTCCTAACCCATTAGCCAGATTTCCTAAACTTGCTGCTTTATGGACTAACCTTGCCAAAGTCCATACTTGGCAAGCCCCACCTGGCCTATATTGGATCTGTGGAAACCGAGCGTATGCACAACTCCCGCCACAATGGGGAGGAGCATGTGTCTTAGGAACCATCAGACCTTCCTTCTTTCTTTTAAACACTGAACATGGAGAACAATTAGGATACCCTGTATACACTACCCACCGACACAAAAGAGCATTAAGACAGAAAAGAGAAGCCTTACAGATAGGCAAGTGGGAGAAGTGGCAGGGTGATGATTGGCCACCAGAAAGAATCATTGAGTATTATGGGCCTGCCACTTGGAATGATGATGGTATGTATGGTTATCGAACTCCAATCTATATGATTAATCGTATTATTCGCTTACAAGCAGTAGTTGAAATAATAACCAATGAAACTAGTCATGCTCTTACGCTTTTAGCTAGACAAAGTACCCAGATGCGCACTGCCATATATCAGAACCGCTTAGCACTTGATTATTTGTTAGCAGCTGAAGGAGGAGTATGTGGTAAACTGAATTTAACTAATTGCTGTTTAAAAATAGATGATAAAGGTCAAGTAGTTGAAGAAATTGCTAAAGATATGCAAAGACATGCTTATGTGCCAGTGCAAACTTGGCACTCATTGAAGTTCCCTAACTGGTTTGCTAACCTTTTCTCCTGGCTGGGAGGATTTAAGACTTTCATTGTCTTAGTACTAATCCTTGTTGTTGTTATCTTCTTATTACCATGTTTAATCCCATGTTGCATGCGTTCTATTCATAATGCTATTGACAGTACAGTAGAGCGGAAGACCGCCACTAAAATAATGGCCCTATATAGAGCCAGTCCTAGTCGTAATCCTTCAATCATGATGTGATTCTTCTAAAGGTGATTTAATTCTCACACCTTATTAAGTAATAGGGTGAGATTAATCAAAGGGGGGAATGTGGCAGGTGCAGGCCTGTGATCCACGGTGTCTGACATAAGCAGGCAGGCCTAACTAGCTTGACCTGTAAATGAAGCCTGTGGAGAGGCTCATAGGAAATGCACATCCCCCAACATGCTGCTATTGTAGGATAGAACTCTGCAAGAGAACTAAACTAACTTAGGTAAGCAAAACTGAGAGATGGAAAAATACAGAAAAATATGTTTAAAAGTTACTGATAAGAAAAGTACATCTGCAAGGAATATAATTGGGAGTGCTGACAGATGAGTTGCAGAGCCCTGCTCCCCTGCATGCACAAATTGGCTCTATGGCCTTGAGAGTATGAAAGTAACAAGTTGATGAACTGACCATTGTAATTGGGACTAGAAGGGGGGTATGCAGGTGCCGAGCCCACTGAAGGAACATAATTGGATAATCTTATCAGTACCGGGACCAATGGAAGGGGTACAGGAGGTACGGGAGAGTACCGGGACCAATGAAATGTTTTTCTATACCTAGAATGGAACAGAAGTCTATAAAAGTTGTTGTAATGCTAGAAAACTTTGCTCAGCCATTTTGAATTTGATTCTGCTTGAGACTTGTGCACAAATAAATGATTTGGACCTTCTGAACAGACTCCTGGTATCATTGGTTTGTCTGCGCTTTGCTGCTACAAAATGCTTAAAGGAGATAAAAAGCTGTAATATATATCTCATTTGTGCTGCCACAAAACACATCTTAATTGGTTCTCTACTCTTCTTATCTATTAGTGGTAGTATCTGATTCAGGACACACTCTCCCGGGTTCAATTCCACTCTGCAGCCACCTATACCCTCCACCAGTGTTTGCACCTCCCTCCAAAATTGCACCACCACTGGGCATTTCCACCAAATGTGCATAAAATCCCCTTCTTGCCCATAAGCCCACCAACACAATGCAGATGGTCACAACCCTGTTCTCCAGAGCCGAACTGGGTCCCAGTATATCCTGTAGAGCACTTTGTAGCCATGCTCCACTACAGCTGCAGATGAGGACAATGTACGTACATTTTGGAAGATCTGCTGCCATTGTCTCTCCACATCGCACTCCCAACTCAGGCAACATTTGGGCTTAACCCATCTCTTCTTCTGGAGTGCCTTGTAACAGACAGTGATATGACCCCACACATCTGCCCAGCTTTCCCAAAGGATTTCATACTTACGTGTGCCCGCTTCAGCCTGAAGCAGTGGGTTAGCCCTTACCATATATTGAGGTTGCTGGCAATAAAAAGTGTGTGTGTGTGTGGGGGGGGATTTGGTATCACTTACATAAATCAGAACACAGTATTATTCCCCCATTCTCCTCTATTAATTGCCCCCACTTGTTAAGACCCTTCCAAGCCCATTCTCTGTAAACCCCATACATCAGGCCCAGTTTGAAGCATCCGTCATTTTTCAAAGGTGTATAGTAATACCATTGCTTGTCTCCCACTAGTGTTCCCATATACGCAGCGTGGAAGCTACAGATGGAATCATTTGCTCCTCTGTCCCTTTCTAGGTTGCCACAAGAGTATACTTAGCGGGCCCGCTTCAGTTAAATTTTGTTCAATTTGTACCCATTGCAGACCCTTTGCCTCTACTCTCCATTCAAAAAGTGTTACTGATCATGGCTGCATAATAATATTCTCGAAGGGACGGTACCCCTAGCCTCCCATTTTCTCTATTGAGTGAAAGTGTAAGTGTATTTCCTGTACTCTAGAGGGACGCTTCTTCCACACATATCCAAACAATTGTCTTTGTCACCTTTTCAAAATCTCATCTGAGATGAAGATGGGGAGCACCTGAAATAGGTACAATATTCATGGTAAGCATAGTTACTCACCTGTAACAGGTGATCTCCGGGAACAGCAGGAATTTAGTCTTCACATATGGGTATGGTCGGTACTGACGGAGCCTGCGCGGGAATGCTCCCCAGCGTCCAATAGGAAAGCTTTTGGGAGCATCCCACAGCATCTGTGTGCTGCCTTCCCACCTTTCCCAACTGTCCCTCTCCAGTTGAGTTTATAGCTGAGACAAAAGAGAGAGGGAAAGAGAGAAAGAGAGAGATAGAGAGATACAACTCCTAGGGGAGGTGGGCGTGTTGTGAAGACTAAATTCCTGCTGTTCCCGGAGATCACCTGTTACAGGTGAGTAACTATGCTATCTCCAGGAACAAGCAGGAATGTAGTCTTCACATATGGGGAGTCCCTAGCTGCAAATGCCAGGGAGATTGCACCAGAAAGTTGAGTGCCCTTGTGAAAGGGCTCCACTTCACCCCCATGGATCTCTGGCATCCTACTAGGGATGGTGGGTAGGAGTTGATTAAGTCTGGAACAGGTGTTGAAGAACAGCCTGACCAAACAAGGCATCCCGGCGGGAGTCCTTGTCTAAGCAGTAATGGGCTGTGAAGGTGTGAACCGAAGCCCAAGTAGCTGCTCGACAGATGTCGTCGATAGACACAGAATGAAGATGAGCCATTGAGGCTGCCATGGCTCTCACATTGTGGGCTGTGACATGACCTTCAAGAGGAAGGTTCTTACTCTCATAGGCAAAAGATATACACTGTGCAATCTAGTTGGACAGTGTCCTTTTGGAGACTGGAAGTCCCAAATGACTAGGATCAAAAGCAACAAAGAGTTGAGAGGATTTTCTATGTTGCTGTGTCCTTTGCAAGCAAAAGGCCAAAGCTCTTTTACAGTCCAAAGTATGAAGGTTCCCTTCTGCATTTGAGGCGTGAGGCCTTGGAAAGAATACAGGAAGGTAAACTGCTTGGTTCAAATGAAAGGGCGAAACCAACTTTGGCATAAAGTGTGGATGAGTCCTAAGGACTACCTTATCATGATGGAACCTTGTATAAGGAGGATCAGCCACCAAGGCTTGCAATTCACTGATGCGACGTGCTGATGTGATTGCAATGAGAAAGATAACTTTCCAGGAAAGGAATTTCAAAGAGGTAGTGGCTAATGGTTCATAGGGCAGTTTCATGAGCTGCCCAAGTACCAGATTCAAGTCCCATGTCACCGGTGGTGGCTTAATGGGAGGTTTCGTTAAAAGAAGGCCTCATAAATCTCACTATGAGAGGATGAGAGGAAATAGGTTGTCCATTTAGAGGCTTGAAAGAAGCTGCAATAGCACGCAAATGGACTCTCACTGAATTAGTCTTAAGCCTGCATTTGATAAATGAAGGAGATACTCCAGTAATGATTCCAGAGGTATCGCAAGAGGGTTAAGACCCTTCTGCGAGCACCATATGGTAAACATTTTCCACTTAAATGCATAAGAGCATCTTGTGGAAGGTTTCCTGGAAGCATGAAGGATATCCTTTACCTGCTGGGAAAGATTAAGACCATGAAATTCTAGGCTTTCAGCAACCAGGCCCTGAAATGCAGAGACTGGGGATTGGGATGCCAAAGCATCCTGTCCTCTTGAGAAAGGAGATCTGGAGCAGATCCTAACTCCAGAGGCGGAGCTTGAGAGAGATGTAGGAGCAGAGGGTACCACATTAGCCGTGGCCAACGTGGAGCTATGAGGATCATATGACCTCTGTCTCTCTGAAGCTTGAACAGGGTTTTGGGAATTAGGGGAATGCATGGAAAGGCATACAGGAAGTCCTGACCCCAATGGAGGAGGAAAGCATCCCTGGCCTGATAAACTCGAACCAGAATTCTGGAACAGAACCGGGGAAGTTTGGCATTCAGCGGACTTGCAAAGAGCTCTATGTCCGGGGTTCCCCAAATTTGAAAACATTTGGCCACCTGGTCTGCATGGACAGACCATTCGTGTGGAAGGAGAACTCAACTGAGTCTGTCTGCCAAAGAGTCTTGAATGCCTGGAAGATACACCACAAGGAGATGAATCTGATGCTCTCTGGCGAGGGCCCATAGTCGCAAAGTTTCGTTGCAGAGCGACAAGAGCCTGTTCCACCCTGCTTGTTCACATAGAACATGGCTACTTGATTGTCCGTTTAAACTAGGACCATCTTGTAGCTGAGCTGGGTGTGAAATACTCGAAGAGCAAGGAAGATTGCTCTGAGCTCCAGGAGATTAATATGGAGATAGGCCTCCTGTGGGGCCCAGGTACCCTGGGTAGAGAGGCCTTGCAAGTGGGCTCCCCAACCCACCTGTGAAGCATCTGTCGTTAGAGTGGCTTGGGGTAGGGGTTGCTGAGAAGGAGATCCCACCAAAAGATTTTTGGGTGACTGCCACCATTGGAGAGACAAAATAAGGTGATCTGAGTTTGCTATTTTGTCTGACAGGCAACCTGACGCCTGAGTCCACTGAGTGGATAAGGTCCACTGGGCTGCCCTCATATGGAGGCGAGCATAAGGAACCACAGGCACAGTGGATGCCATGTGGCCTAGCAACTGTAACATTTCCCGAGCAGTGAGGTGAGGTTTTAGCACTGCTTGGGAAGCTAACTGCACAATGCGAAGGCAGCGGGGCTGTGGAAGGTAGGCCCTTGTTTGTCTGGTAGCCAGAAGAGCTCCTATAAACTCTAGGGATTGAGTGGGAGCAAGGTTGGACTTTCGGACGTTTATGACAAGTCCCAAATACTGAAGGATGCGCATTGTGTGAGACAGAGCAACCCTGGCCTCTGGCTCTGAAGGGGCTCGAATGAGCCAGTCGTCTAAGTAAGGGAAGACAAATATTCCCAGGGTGCAGAGAAATGCTGCTACCACAGCCATGCATTCTGTGAACACCCTTGGTGCAGAGGCCAGGCCAAAAGGAAGAACCCTGTATTGGTAGTGCTTCCCTTGAAACAGGAAGCGAAGGAACCTTCGGTGAGTTGGATGGATGAGAACATGAGTGTATGCATCCTTAAGATCTAGAGAACAAAGCCAATCCTGACTCTGAAGGTATGACAGCAGAGTTCCTAGAGAAATCATTTTGAACTTCTCTCTGAACAGGAATTTGTTCAATTCTCTGAGGTCTAGAATGGGTCTGTGTCCTCCTGTTTTCTTTAGGATAAGGAAATGGAGTAAAACCCTGTACCCCGTTGGGGAACGGGTACCTCTTCTATTGCCCCTTGAGAAAGGAGCATAGTGACTTCTTGACCTAACCGGTCATTGAGAGAGGTCTGAGAAAACTGTCTTACTATTGTAGGAGGGGGCATGCTGTGAAAATGAAGCTTGTACCTCTCTCTCACAATAAACAGAGTCCAATTTTCTGCTGTTATCTGACCCCATCTGGGGGCAAAATGACAACCTTCCTGGGATCGTGGAGGGTTTTGGGCCGTTCAGGGCCAGGAAGGCAAAGTTCTCTAGACAGGACTCAAAGCCCCTGTGAAGGCTGAGACTGCTGAGCTGGTTGAGGCTTAGCTGCTATTGGTTTCCTTTGCTGCCTAGATTGTTGGTGCTGTCCCTTTTGGGCAGACTGACCTAAACGATGTCCCTGCTGGGTATAGGAGGGGTAAAACTTTTTCTTCTTGCTGAAGAATGGTTTCTTAGAGGATCTTTTCCTCGCAGGATCAACTGTAGATTTAGACAATCTATCCAAAGTGATATTGTCAGCATCTATCTCATTAGCTTTTTCCTGCCAATTCTTGCCAAAGAGATTCTCTCCTGTGCAAGGTATATTCCCCAGTTTGTCCTGTATCCAGATTTCCAAGTCAGATGCCTGAGACAGGCAATTCTACGTGCACCTATGGCAATAGCAGAGGTTCTGCTTATGCATTCAAAACAGTCAAAGGCTGCACGATTCACAAACTTGGAAATATCCTGAGCATGTTTAACAAGAGCAAGATAATCTTGCCTTTTATCATCAAGAAGGAGAGGGCTCATAAGCTCTAAGTCTCCTGTGACCTTCTTAAGGAACATTCCCAAATACAAGATATAGGAACTGATCCTAGCAGAAAGCATGGAAGCCTGGAAGGATCGATGTACAAAAGAGTCAAGAGTACTACACTCACATCCTGGAGGATTAAATGCATGCCTTTTTGCACTCTTTATCCGTCTCATGGCTGATTCCACGACCATGGAATGGTGTGGTAATTGAGTCTTCTGAAACCCAGGACAAGGAGGAACACAATACATGGTGTCAAGTCTGAGAGTGAGGAGATGTGGTCAGAGGTGTTTCCCACATCCTTAACAAAAGATCATGCAAGATCTCATGAATAGGTAATGTAGCTGCCTCTTTGGGAGCTTTAGGGTATTGTAGGATTTCTAATTCCTTTGCCTAGGCTCTTTTTCAGGAGCCACTGTGATGGAAAGACCTCGGGCCACATCTCAGATAAAATCCTGAAAGGACATATCCTCTGGTGGAGACATCCTACGTTGAGGAGAAGAGGAATCCTCAGGAAGAAGTACTCTGGTATCGGCAGAGCTTTCAGAGTCTTCAGACTCATCCAAGGATTCAAAGTATCTCCGACTTGGGTGATCGTGCAAGGCACGGTACCGAACAAAGTCGGCATCGGCGTAGTCCGGTACCGACTTGTCGATGCCGGATAGAGACGCATGACTCGGTCCCAGTAGAATACCTGCCGATGTCGATGCAGTCGGTGCCGGTAGCAGTTGAATTGTCTGAAGCTGTTTCAGGGGCATCAAGGCCGTGAGAAGAGCCACCAGACTGTGTTCAATAGCCAAGAATCTCTGGTCTATCGACACTGCCGATGCTTGGGTATCGGTGCCAGATGAAGCGGCCGGAACCCCAGAGCATGGCATCAGTATTTCTGTCGAAGTTGAGGCCTCGAGAACATCCTGGAACCCCGTTAGTGTTTTGCAAGCCGAAGCCTCCCGCCGGGGCAATTTTGCCGGTGAATGTCCCTCAAGGGCAACGCCAGAGGCATCTCGATGCTTAGGAGATCTACTCTTTGAGGACCGGCCAGATTTATTTTTAGTTACCTGAGGATCCATGGGAGGAAGATGAAGCCCTGGAAGACGTCAATGCCACGGAGGCTGAATCGGAGGGAAAAAGGGTGCTAAGTTTAGCAGCTCGGTTTTGCCGGCCCTTTTTCAACATCATCCCGCAGGCAACACACTCAGAAATAGAGTGGTCAGGACCTAAACTATTGAGGCACCACTCATGAGTGTTGGTGACGGAGATGGTACCGTCACACTTAGAACACTTTTTAAAACTCGAAGCAGGTTTTTCCATTTTGAGGGAAAAAAATTGGGCCTAGTGCCCAAAATGGTGCATGGCACCCGAAAAGAAAATTACTGGAGAAAGACTCCAGAAAGTTTTTTTTTTTTTCTTTTTTTAGAAAAAAGAAAAGACCCACCGGCGGTACCGGTATTGCGTCGAAGGAAGGCAGATGCGACCACAAAAAAGAAGGGAAATTTTCTGCGGTGACAGGATGTGCGACCTGTTGGCTCCGTGGAAAACGAAGAACTGGAGAGGGACAGTTGGGAAAGGCGGGAAGGCAGCACGCAAACACTGTGGGATGCTCCCAAAAGCTTTCCTATTGGACGCTGGGGAGCATTCCCACGCAGGCTCTGTCGGTACCAATGATACCCATATATGTGAAGACTACATTCCTGCTTGTTCCTGGAGATATATGTTAATTTTAATTTTAGCTATCCATCCTAGCTATGACTGTTATTCTATCCCATCTTTCCAGATCCCCTTTTATAGTCAGCCACAGCTTGGCATGATTCATTTCACACAGCTCGTCCCATTTTGCTCCTACTTGTACCCAGAGGTGTCTAATGATATGTTTAGCCTATTTAAAGGGGAAAGCAGTTCTCAAACATTCCTGAAGTCCAGGTCTTAAAGAGATTTTGAAGATCTCCGTTTTTGTTTGATTCATTTTATACCTGAGAGTACACTGTATTGCTCTATTTCCCTTAGTAGATTGGGCAGAGTCACGAGTGGTTTTATTATTGTATAAATCACAGCATTGCTAATAACCCTATTTTATATTCCCCCCTGTCCACCTGTAGACCATGGATGTCCCTATTGCCCCACACCCTTGTCACCAGGGGCTCAATTACCATGGCAAATGAAAGCGAGGATAGTGGGCAGCCCTGACGTGTCCCCCTGCCAAGTTCGAAGGTACTGGAGTACACTCCATTAACCCATATGAGAGCCACTGGCTTTGTGTATAATGATTTAATCCACCCTCTAAAATGTGGTCCCAGTCCTATTCGTTCCATCACCTGGAATAAGAATTCCCTTTTTGCACTCTGTCAATTGCCTTTTCGGCATCTACAGCGTCCAGCAGTGCGTCTTCCTTTTCCCTTTTCCAAATCAGATTCAAGAGTTTTCTTATATTATCTTTGGCTTGGCGACCTGGAATAAATTCAGACTGTTCATCCTTGATCACCTGGCCTATCATCTGTTGTAGCCTATTTTGCATCAATATTAAGGAAATGGGTCTATACGAGCAACATACCGTTTTATCCTTACCAGGCTTGTGGATTACTGTTACCCCTGCTTCACTCATACTTATAGGTAAGTGATCAGCCTCTCTGGTCTCATTAAAGAGTTTCAAACGTGCCACTATCCTCCCCTCCATCCTCCTATAGAAACAACTTGTCAGATCATCTAAGCCTGGAGCTTTACCAGGTTTCATGCTCCTAATGGCCTCTACTATCTCCTTGTATGTCATAAGTGCCTTCAGCATGTGTACAGATTCCTCCACCACTGTGCCCAGGTCGCAAGAGGATAAGTAGGCTTTAATTTCTTATGTGACTTACTTACTCGGGTATAATTTCAGGTAGAACTTTCTAAACACTTCCCTAATTTGTTCCTCTTCCCGCTGTAGCTGACTTTTCTCATCACGTATTTTTAATATTTGCTGCTGCATCATTTGCATCTTAAGCTTACGGGCCAGCAGCCTTCCCACCTTATTACTCCATTCAAAATGGGTTTGCCTGACCCGCTCCATTTGAAATCGAATGTCATTATACAACATTGCATTAAGCTCCCTGACACTCAACTAGCTATGTAGCTCCCCCCGTCATATACCCTAGCATTGCTCTTCTCTCTAATGCACGGATTTGTGCCCTAAGTTGTTGTTCTCGTGCTATCTGTTGTATTTTTATAATAGGTGGCTGCAGATATCAGGACCCCCCTGAGCAGTCCATCCCATAGCTTCCCCTCAGCTAGTTCCCCCATTTCATTAATCTGTGGGGTTGTCTCCAGTTTAGTAATCATCTCCGGGCATTCCAATAGAGACTCATTAAGCTTCCAGAACCGCAGCCTGGGGTTTTTTTTTACTTACAGCCAGCAACACCCCCTATTGGTGCATGGTCAGACCATATGATGTCACCAATCTCTACTTGCCAAAGCAAGTTTGCCATTGCCCCATCCACCCAGAACATATCTGTTCTACTGTAACTACGGTGTGGAATTGAATAAAATGTGTATTTGCATGTTCGTTCCTCTTTTTCCCTCTAACAAATCAATCAGACCCAGCGATTCCATTAATATTTGCATTTTACATCTATGAAAACCCCCTCCCATGCTATCACCCTTTGAATTATCTAGCCTAGGGTCTTTATTTATATTAAAGTTCCCACCCATTATTATGGGGGCTGCAACAAGTGGTAGTAGAATGTTCTGCAGCTCGTCAAAGAATTGCCCTTGTTTTTCATTTGGGGCATAGACATTAACACCATAGCCTTTCCAACCAGTTTCAGCTCCAGCACTACATACTTCCCCTGCTTATCATTTATTTGCTGCTATACTTCCACATTTTGTTGGGTTCCCAGCAGTTTTACCACCCTCCCTCTTCTGTGCGCCCCCAAATTGGGAGCCAAACATACATGGGAATAATCCTGATTTTTCAGTAAATGTGTCTGGCCACGCCTCAGGTGTCTCTCTTGAATAAACATCACCCCCACCTTCAGGCCTTCAATAATAGGCTACGCTTCTGCCAGCTATCCCATCCTTTGGCATTTATGAAGTGGAGGAGTGGCCTAGTGGTTGGGGCAAGGTACTTCAGGCCGGAAGGTCGGGGGTTCAAATTCCACTAGAGGACAGCAACCTTGGGCCGGAAGGACTGGGGTTTCTAGTCCCACAGGTGCTCCTTGTGGTCTTGGGCAAGCCACTTAACCCTCCATAGCCCATGTTCCCTGTAAAATAGTTATCTCCAAGTTATAATGCCCTGTTCAATGTAATTTCAGTTTGTTCAATGTAAACCGCACTGATGCAGAATAGCACGGTATATAAGAGAATGTAAATAAAATAAAAATAAATAAATAAAAAATGAAGATCAATTGGCACTGCCGCTCCATCCCATGACCGCCCATTTTTGTTCAGTGCTATTTTAGTTTCCCAAGATTTGTTCACCCAACTCCCCCCAAGTTCACTGTTCCACATACTCCGATACATTCATACCCTTCCCCACCCCCACTTTACTGTTCCCTTTGCTCTCTCCCCCCCCCACCCTTCCCCATCCTACTCCTCCATTCATTTCCTCGATGTAGTGACCTGCCCTCTGGAGTAACCCACTACAAACATAATACCCTTGTTCTTTCATATTCTTACATAATTCACTCTTCTCAAATCACCCTGTATTTATACAAGCCCGTCTTTTACACTTTTTGCTCATCCCATGTCCAGGCCTGGGTGTCATTTGCTATATACATACAAAGTCATTTGTCACTCTTTCCCCATTAAGGTCCACCGCATTTTCCCTCCTGTCTTAAGCACAGCTACTGTTCTTATCTCGATTCAAGCTGGTTTCTCCTGCTCAGCTTTCTTTTGTGTGCACCATACCCACTTCCCCGGCACCTTCTGCCAATGTGCTAGTTTACTCACAGGGCATTCTGCCCCATCCACTTTATCTGGCGATTGTATGTCAGTAAGTTCCATCTCTCGAAGGCTTATCAACGCCTCATGTGGGGTCTTCCCATGCTTGATCACTCCATTGATGGTGAAGGCTATGCCTGCGGGGTATAGCCATTGATATTGGTGATTCCCTTCTTGTAACGTTTGCATAATGGGGCGAAAGTCTCTATGCCGCACCATCGTGGTGGCTGACAAATCTTGTAGTATTAAAATTTCCAAGTCCTTTAATACTAGTTTCCCTCACAGTCTCATCTTTAACATTATCTACTTAATGTCATATTCATGTAGACAAATTATAATCTCTCTGGGGCCTCTGGTTTTGGGATGGACCCATTGCCCAATGCACTTGTTCAATTTTTATCACACTCGTATTCCCCTCTGCATATTCCTCATTCAGAACCATCAAGCAAATTGCACTAGCGACTTGCTTAGCATCGGCATATTTGTCCATTTCCGGAATGCCTCTTATTCTTAAATCTGTGCCTGGTTCTCCATATCTTCAAATTTTAAGGCTCATTTCCTCCTTCTCATGTGACAGCTCTTGTACCATGCATTGGAGTCAGTCGACTTCATCTTGTACACTCTCCATGCATCTCTCTGTCATCTACTCGTAGTCCCAGTTCCACAATCTCATTTCAGAGTTCTCTGACCAGGCCACCAATCTCATTACGTGCCTGTTGCAAATCCTGTTTAATTTCCAGGAACCAACTCTGTAGTTCAGATCTGGAGGGTCCCACATCCCCCTTCTCCATCTAGTTCTTTGTCACTTACGTCACTTTCAAGCCCGCTGTATGGTTTTTTAGGCGCCATTTTGATAGTCTCCTGCTGGGGTGCTTTGCTGGTTTGGAACACAGTTGCGTAGATCGGAGGTTCTCTTACAGGTAAGCCATACCAATTTTTACCTCAGGTCTTTCCCCATCTGCATCCAGTTCTGGTAGGAGTTCAAATGTCCAATTTTAAGGTTATGAAACCACTTGAGGGGTTTTGGTGGAGCTCAGCTCTTAGACGACCATCCAGACGGCTGATGCCACTTCCTCCCTCGTCTACTTTTTGGAGGCATAAACAATTGATTTAAGTTTACTCATTTCACTCCACTTATTACTTTATAGGCCTCTATCCTATACCAGGTTCCATCTCTAGTTATATTTAAATCCAGGCTAAAAACCCACCTCGTTGAGGCTGCATTTTGATCCTGACCCCCTTATTCTCCTATTCACCACCTATGTGTTTTTAACTCGACCCCTTTTTGTTCTGTCTTGGATAGGATTGTGTGCTCTTAATCAGGGACTCTATTTTATATTTATATTTATATATATATATATATATGTGTGTGTGTGTGTGTGTGTGTGTGTGTGTACAGTGCTGCATATGCCTTGTAGTGCTATAGAAATGATTAGTTGTCGTCGTCGTCTCTTCCTTCAGCTGTTTTTCTCCATGCTGAAGAGCCCTATGTTTTTAAGCCTTTTCTCATAAGGGTATCTTTCCATCCCCTTTATCATTTTGGTCACCCTTCTCTAACTTCTTTTAATTCTGCTATATCACTTTTTAGATGTGGCAACCATAAAAAACCATAGGAGTGGAGGAGTGGCCTAGTGTTTGGGGCAAGGTACTTCAGGCCGGAAGGTCGGGGGTTCAAATCCCACTAGAGGACAGCAACCTTGGGCCGGAAGGACTGGGGTTTCTAGTCCCACAGGTGCTCCTTGTGGTCTTGGGCAAGCCACTTAACCCTCCATAGCCCATGTTCCCTGTAAAATAGTTATCTCCAAGTTATAATGCCCTGTTCAATGTAATTTCAGTTTGTTCAATGTAAACCGCACTGATGCAGAATAGCAAGGTATATAAGAGAATGTAAATAAATAAAATAAATAAATAACTGCATGCAATACAGGAAAGTTCATACCTATAATCCATGGAATGATACAGACATTATGATATCCTTTGTTTTATTCTCCATTCCTTTCAATTCCAAGCATTCTATTATTTTTCTTGGATGCCGCTGCACAGTGAACAGAGGATTTCAATTATCCACAGACACCTGGATCCTTTTCCTCGGTGGCGACTCTTAACGTGAAACCTTGCATCACGTAGCTATATAGTTTGGGTTGTTCTTCCCTAAGTGCATAACTTTGAGCTTGTCCAAATTAAATTTTATAAGCCATCTGAATGCCCAGACACCCAATTTCTCAAGGCCCTCTTGCAATATTTCATAATCCTCTTGTGATGTAACAACTTTAAACAATTTTGAGCCATCTGTGATCTTCTCACTTGTTCCATTTCCAGATCATTTATAAATATGTTAAAAAGCAGTAGGCCCAATAGAGATCCCTGGGTTCCTCTTCCTTTCTCCATTGAGAAAATTGACTATTAAGCCCTACTCCGTTTTCTTATAACCAATTTTCAATCCACAACAGAACTCTACTTCCTATCCCATGATTTTTTACATTTCCTCAAAAAGGTTCTCATGAGGCTTGTCAAAAGCTTTCTGAAAATCCAGATTCACTATAATCAGCTGGCTCACCTTTATCTACATTTATTCACACTTTCAAACAAAACGTAACACTTTGGGGTAAAGCAAGACTTCCCTTGGCTAAATCAATATTGGCTGTCTCAGACTATGACTGACTGACTGTGCTATATGTTCAATAGTTTTATTCTTTATAATGGTTTATCATCTTGACTGGCATGGATGTCAGGCTCACTGGTCTGTAGTTTCCCAGATTACCCCTAGAACCCTTTTTAAAAACTAGCATTACGCTGACTACCCTCCAATTTTCAGATGCTACAGATGGTTTTAATGATAGTAAGTCTGTAATTTCATTTTTGAATTGAATTATTTTAGCAACCTGGGATGACATTCTTCTATCCCGTGCTGATTCTTATGCCCCGGATCTCACTTCCATTAGTAAGTGCCTTGACACAGTCTTTGTGGCTTCAAATGAACCATTTCAAGTTAAATTCAGATAAGACGTCAGCCTTCTAGTTTACTGGTAGCCCTCTTCCCCATTTTTGGCTCCCTTTAATGAAAGTTCTCCTGTCAGGCTCACCACCTTGCTTAAGTATCTGGGAGTAGTGCTGGATTTTGACCTTTCCTTTTCATCCCAAGTCAGTTCTGTTATGAAAAGTTCTCTCTTTGAACTCTGTAAATGTCATGCCATCAGCCCTTTTTCTTGATACCCCTTTGTTAACTTCATTATTTTTAATGTTGTCATTTCCCATCTAGACTACTGTAATGCCATCTATGCTGGGTTTTTTTTACCTCCGAGATGACGCATCTTCAGCCACTATTCATATTCTCTCGCATGCTCGGAAGTTCAGCCATACTGCATCATCACTGGTTGTCCACTGAATTTCAAATTCAGTTCAAACTTACACTTGCTCATACAGTCTGCCTCCTTATCTCTCCTCCTCTTACTTTTCATACTTTACTCTGGGCACATTGTTCATTGCATGATAAAAGACTTCACTTACTGCCCCCCTTCTAGGGCTGGTCTGTCCATTAGGTAGTCACCTAGGATGGCACAACAGTCCTTTCTTTGATGCAGTGGCTGATTCATCACTTCAGCGTCACAGTGGGCCTTAAAGCACCACTGTGTGCGCAGTCATGGCTTGCCACTCCTGTTCCTTCCAAAAGGAAGTTACATTGGAGGGGGCAGGGGCGACAGGCCACAAAGGTCCACATGCATGCGGGTACTTTTAAGGCCTGCCGCTTTGAGGAAGTGATCACCCTGAAGCCCACCTCTCCCAGGTGAGAGGCTGGCTGCCAGGGATGGTTTGGGCAGATGGCAGCACAGTGGGCCTGCCTAGGGTGGCAGAAACCCTTGGGTCGGCCCTGCCCCCTTCTAAAGCCAAATTGGAGTCAACCCGTCATTCTGTCTTTTTTTTAGGTTCTAATTCTTTGGGACTCCTTGCTCCATCTCAGATTGGATCCATAAATCATTTAAACCTCACTTAAAGTCCCATCTGTTTTAGCAGGCTTTTGAAGGCCTATGCTCACCGGGGGCTGGGGAAACCACGCCTCTATCGATTTTAATGGTGGTCCTTTCTTAATTATAAATTATTTTTATTGTAAACTACCTTGCCTATTGTAGAAAGTATGGTTTATTAGGACTGCTGTCCATCTGGTCCAGGTGATTTGGTACGCAAATTGTCCTACAGCATCTTCCAGGTTCACTGGAGATTTATTTTGATGCCTCTGATTAGTCACCTTTAAATATCATTTCTGGCATGGGTATCTCAGTTACATCATCTTCATTAAAGACCAAAGCAAATAATTTAGTCTCTTCACTATAGCCTTGTCTTCCCTTACTATCCCTTTAACCCTTCTATCAACTAATGGTCCAATAGACTCCTTCACAGGCTTTTACTTCAAATGTATCTGAAAACACCGAGTTTTTGCTTCCATGGCAAGCTTTTTCAAATTCTGTCTTTTGACTGCTTTATCAGTGCTTTGCATTTAACTTGTCAGTGCTTATGCTGTTTCTTGTTTTCATCATTCAGATCCCTTTTCCACTTTTTGTAAGATGCTTTTTTAGCTAACTGCTTCCTCCTCCCTTCACCTTTAAACCATGCCAGCAGTCATCTGGCCGTCTTCCACTATTTTAAAGCATGGAATACTTCTGATCTGGGCTTCCAAGATGGTATGTTTAAACAATATCCAGACTGATGTAAACTTTTAATCTTTGCAGCTGTTCCTTTAAGTTTCTTCGTATCCATTTTCTTAATTTTATCATAATCCCCTTTTTGAAAGTTAAATGATAGTGCACTAGATATCCTTACTGTCCCAAAAGGCATTGAGCCAGAAGCCCAGCCTGGAGTGTACCACCATGCCATTCCAGAGCATGGCATGAAGTACTCTAAAACATGCCAATTCCAGGACAATACCTGTAATGCCCAAAACCTACTACTCCAGAAAGCATAGTTACTCACCTGTAACAGGTGATCTCCGGGAACAGCAGGAATTTAGTCCTCACATATGGGTATCGTCGGTACTGACGGAGCCTGCGTGGGAACGCTCCCCAGCGTCCAATCAGAAAGCTTTTGGGAGCATCCCACAGCACCTGCATGCTGCCTTCCCACCTTTCCCAACTACCTCTCTCCAGTTGAGTTTTAAAGCTGAGACAAAGAGAGAGAGGGGGAAAGGAAAGAGAGAGAGAGAGAGATACACAACTCCTAGGGGAGGTGGGTGGGTTGTGAGGACTAAATTCCTGCTGTTCCCGGAGATCACCTGTTACAGGTGAGTAACTATGCTATCTCCAGGAACAAGCAGGAATCTAGTCATCACATATGGGGACTCTCTAGCTTTGGGTGCCAGGGAGAGACCCCAGAAGTTGTGTGTCCCTGAGAAGGGCTCCACTTCCCCCCATGGATCTCTGGCATCCTATCAGGGATGGTGGGTAGGAGTTGACTAAGTATGGAACAGGTGTTTGAGAACAGCCTGACCAAACAAGGCATCCCGGCGGGAGTCCTTGTCCAAGCAGCAATGGGCTGTGAAGGCATGAACCGAGGCCCAAGTGGCTGCTCGACAGATGTCGTCAAGAGACAGAGTTCAGATGAGCCATTGAGGCTGCCATGGCTCTCACATTATGAGCTGTGACATCGCCCTCCAGAGAAAGATTCTTACTCTGATAGGCGAAAAATACACTGAGCAATCCAGTTGGATAGTGTTCTCTTGGAGACTGGCAGTCCCAAATGAGAAGGGTCAAAAGCAACAAAGAGCTGAGAAGACTTTCTATGTTGCTGTGTCCTCTGTAAATAAAAAGCCAGAGCTCTTTTACAGTCCAGGGTATGAAGATTCCTCTCTGCACTTGATGCATGAGGTCCTGGAAAAAAGACAGGTAGGTAGATCTCCTGGTTGAGGTGAAAAGGCGAGACCACCTTAGGCATAAAGTGTGGATGAGTCCTAAGGACTACCTTGTCATGATGAAACCTTGTATAAGGTGGATTAGCTACTAGTGCTTGCAATTCACTAATGCGGCGTGCTGATGCAATTGCAATGAGAAAGATAACCTTCCAAGAAAAATTTCAAGGAGGTGGTAGCTAAGGGTTCGAAAGGTGGCTTCATGAGCTGCCCAAGAACCAGATTCAAGTCCCATGCCACCGGAGGTGGTCTAATGGGAGGCTTAGTTAGAAGGAGGCCTCTCATGAATCTTGCTATAAAAGGATGAGAGGAAATAGGTTGTCCATTTAGAGGTTTAAGAGAAGCTGCAATAGCACTCAAATGGACTCTTACTGAATTTGTCTTAAGGCCTGCATTAGACAAATGGAGGAGATAATCCAGTAAAGATTCTAGTGGTATAGCAAGGGGGTTAAGACTCTTTTCTGAACACCAAACAGTGAACCTTTTCCACTTGAAAGCATAAAAACGTCTAGTGGAAGATTTCCTAGAAGCATAAAGAACATCTTTCACTTGCTGAGAAAGATGAAGATCTTGGAGATCTAGGCCTTCAGCAACCAAGCCCTGAGATGCAGGGACTGGGGATTGGGATGCCATAACATTCTGTTCTCCTGAGATAGGAGATCTGGAGCAGACCCTAACTCCAGGAAGGGAGCTTGAGAGAGATGTAGAAGCAGAGGGTACCACACTCGCCGTGGCCAATGAGGTGCTATGAGAATATGTGGCCTCTGTCTCTCTGAAGCTTGAAGAGGGTTTTAGGAATTAGGGGAATGGGTGGAAAGGCATACAGGAAGTCTTGACCCCAGTGAATGAGGAAAGCATCCTTGGCCTGAGCTCCCTGAGCCGGAGTTCTGGAACAGAACCGGGGAAGTTTGGCATTCTACGGACTTGCAAAGAGGTCTATGTCCGAGGTTCCCCAAAGTTGAAAAATCCTGGCCACCTGGTCTGCATGGAGAGACCACTCGTGTGGAAGGAGAACTCGACTGAGTCTGTCTGCCCAAGAGTTTTGAACGCCTGGAAGATACACTGCCAGAAGATGGATGCGATGTTCTCTGGCGAGGGCCCACAGTCGCACAGCTTCGTTGCAAAGCGACAGAGAGCCTGTTCCCCCCTGCTTGTTCACATAGAACATGGCTACTTGATTGTCCGTATGGATAAGGACTGTCTTGTAGCTGAGCAGGGTGTGGAACACTTGCAGAGCAAGGAAAATTACTCTGAGCTCCAAGAGATTGATATGTAGACAACTCTCTTGTGGAGTCCAAGTGCCCTGGGTGGAGAGGTCTTGCAGATGAGCTCCCCAACCCATTGGAGAAGCATCTGTTGTAAGAGTTGCTTGTGGCAGAGATTGCTGAAAGGTGGACCCCAGCAACAGATTTTGAGTGGACTTCCACCAATGGAGAGACAAAATGAGACGACTTGTGTTTGCTATTCTGTCTGACAGGCAACCTGATGCCTGGGTCCATTGGGTGGATAAAGTCCACTGAGCTGCCCTCATGTGAAGGCGAGCATATGGTACCACATGCACGGTGGATGCCATGTGGCCTAGCAACTGCAACATTTCTTGAGCAGTTAAGAAGGGCTTTAGGGCTACTTGAGAAGCTAACTGCACCAAGTGAAGGCAACGTGCTTGGGGAAGGTAGGCCCTTGTCTTTGTGGTATCCAGCAGGGCTCCTATGAACTCTAGAGATTGAGTAGGAGTTAGCCTGGATTTTGGGATGTTTATGACCAGCCCTAAATACTGAAGGATACACATTGTGCAGGATAGAGAAGTTCTGGCCTCTGACTGTGTTGGAGCTTGAATGAGCCAGTCGTCCAAGTAAGGGAAGACGAAGATTCCTAGAGTGCGTAGAAATGCTGCTACCACAGCCATGCATTTCGTGAACACCCTTGGTGCAGCAGCCAGACCAAAAGGAAGCACCCTGTATTGGTAGTGCTTTCCTTGAAACAGGAACCGAAGGAACCTTCTGTGGGTTGGATGGATGAGAACATGGGTGTACGCATCCTTGAGATCTAGAGAACAAAGCCAATCCTGACTCTGAAGGTATGGAAGCAGAGCTCCGAGAGAAATCATTTTGAATTTCTCCTTGACCAGGAATTTGTTCAATTTTCTGAGATCTAAGATAGGTCTGTATCCCCCTGTTTTCTTTGGGATAAGAAAATAAGGGGAATAGAACCCTGTGCCCTGTTGAAGAAGAGGCACTTCTATTGCCTTTTGGGCAAGAAGGATGGTAATCTCCTGACCTAACAGGTTGATGAGAGAGGTCAGAGAATTGAACTGCTTCACTATTGTGGGAGGGGGCATGCTTGAAAAATGAAGTTTGTACCCCTCTCTTATGATGGAGAGTGTCCAACGCTCTGCTGTTATTTGCCCCCATCTGGGAGCAAAATGGCATAACCTTCCTGGAATGGTGGACGGTTTTGGTCCTTCCAGAGCCAGAAAGGCTAAGTTCTCTAGCAGAAAGTCAAAGGCCCCGAGGAGGCTGAGGAGGCTGAGGCTGCTGAGCCGGTTGAGGCCTAGCAGCCTTTGCTTTCTTCTGTTTGGGTGGTTGCTGACGTTTGGTTGAAAGCTGACCTGCAGAAGATGCCTGCTGACCATAAGCAGGATAAAATCTCTTCTTAGAAAAAGGGTGTTTTCTTGAACAACCTTTTCCTAACAGGATCAGCAGTAGACTTGGATAGTCTATCCAAAGTGGAATTTTCAGCATCCATCTCATTGGCTTTTTCTTGCCAATCTTTACCAAACAGGTTCTCACCAGTACAAGGGATATTTCCCAATTTATCTTGTACCCAGAGCTCTAAATCAGATGCTTGGAGCCAAGCAATTCTACGTGCACCTATGGCAATAGCCGAGGTTCTGCTTATACATTCAAAGCAGTCGAAGACTGCACGGTTGGAGAATTTAGAGACATCTTGGGCATGTTTGAGCCAAGTGAGAAACTCCTGCCTTTTATCCTCAGAGATGAAAAGACTTAAAGTCTATAGATGATCAGTAACTTCCTTTAGGAACATTCCCATGTAGAGACTATAGGAACTGATTCTTGCAGCAAGCATGGAAGCTTGAAAGACTCTACGTCCAAAAGCATCCAGAGTTCTGCATTCACGTCCTGGTGGATTAGAGGCATGTCTTTTTGCACTTCTAATCCTTCTCATAGCAGATTCCACCACAATGGAGTGGTGGGGAAGCTGAGTTTTATGGAAACCAGGATAAGGAGGGACACGATACATGGTATCTAACCTATGAAAATGAGGAGAAGTGGTAAGTGGTGTTTCCCACAATCTCAACATGAGATCATATAGAATCTCATGAATGGGTAGGGTAGCTGCCTCCTTAGGAGTTTTGGGATATTGTAAAATATCCATCTCCTTGGCCCTTGGCTCTGTTTCAGGGGTCACAGTGATGGACAGGCCCCGAGCCACCTCTCGGATGAAGTCTTGGAAAGATATGTCCTCTGGAGGAGATATCCTGCATTTAGGGGAGGACGACTCCTGTGGAAGCATCATCGCTGCATCGACAGAACTTTCAGAATCCTCAGATTCTTCAAAGGAATCGAAGTATCGCCTGTCTGGATGCTCTTGCAGAGCCCGATACCCGTACCGAGCAAAATCGGTATCGGGAATACCCGGTACCAGGGAATTGGTACCGGCGGGCATCGAAGGACAGGGTACCGGCATAGCAGGCATTGACGTCGATGTCGATGCTATCGGTACCGGTTGTGATACCGATGCCGGTA
Organism: Ichthyophis bannanicus; assembly: GCA_033557465.1. Classification (NCBI taxonomy): domain Eukaryota; kingdom Metazoa; phylum Chordata; class Amphibia; order Gymnophiona; family Ichthyophiidae; genus Ichthyophis; species Ichthyophis bannanicus. Next base: position 172,274,298 of record CM066037.1, read on the forward strand.
CCGGTGGAGTTGTCTGTTGCAGTACCAAGGGCGTCGATGCCACAAGGAAAGCCGCTAGACTGCATTCTATGGACAGAATTCTCTGGTCCATAGACGCTGCCAATGCCTGGAAATCGGTACCGGTGGAAACTGCCGGTACCCCAGAGCATGGCACCAGGAGATCTGTAGAGGCCGAGCCATCGAGAACATCCTGGAACCCCGATGATGGTGCTTTGGAAGCCAAAGCCTCACGCCGGGGTAATTTTGCCGGTGCAGAATCCTCGAGGGCAACGCCAGAGGCATCTCGATGCTTAGAAGGAGATCTACCCTTTGAGGACCGGCTAGACTTATGTTTAGTTAGCTGAGATCCACGGGAAGCAGCAGCCCTGGAAGACGTCGATGCCACCGAAGCTGCATCAGAGGGAAACGGGGTACTGAGCTTAGCAGCTCGGTTCTGTCGACCCCTTTTAGACATCATAGCACAGGACACACAATCTGTGATGGAGTGGTCAGGACCTAAACATTTTAAACACCATTCATGGGTGTCAGTGACGGAAATGGTACCGCCACATTTTGTGCACTTTTTAAAACCTGAAGCAGGTTTTTCCATATTAAAGGAATTTCTGGGCCCTAAGGCCCAAAAAGACAGGTGCACCTGAAGAAAGTAAGAGAGTGGTAAAAATAATAATTTTTTTTTTAAAGAAAAGAAATACCGGCAGTACCGGTAGAGCGTCAGGGAAAGCAGACGCGACCACAAAAAGAAATAAGAAATAAAGTAATAAGGAAATTCTTCTGCGGTGACAGGAACACGACCTGCTGGCTCCGCAGAAAAAGAAGAACTGGAGAGAGGCAGTTGGAAAAGGTGGGAAGGCAGCACGCAGGCGCTGTGGGATGCTCCCAAAAGCTTTCTGCTTGGACGCTGGGGAGCGTTCCCGCGCAGGCTCCGTTGGTACCGATGATACCCATATGTGATGACTAGATTCCTGCTTGTTCCTGGAGATCAGCTTATTAAGTGCTCACTGGGCAGACTAGATGGACCATACTGGTCTTTATCTGCCGTCATTTACTATGTTACCAAGGCACCACTCAGAGTGACTCAAAACACACCAAATCCAGAGCAATAAAACAGTCTTCAAGCCATGCCAATTCCAGGGCACTACTTGGAAAGCCACCAAGGACTCTTTCCAGGGCTAATTCCCAAAACATGCTAACTCCAGGGCACTACTTACAGCACCCATACCTATAAAGATGTGCAGGTATGCATCTGTGTCAGGAGTACCATGGATTGAATTCACGACCTTGAAGACTAGAGGCCCCTGTTGTAGAGCTGAAGCCATGCAGGATATAAATATATGGGACACACAGAGCGTGCCAACCATAAAGTGTCCCACCAGAAGTGTGGCATGTATGCACACTCCCAAGTGTTCCCAGCAGCCCACACAGAATTAGATGGCATGCTCTGCATGGCATGCTCTGCATGGCATGCTCTTATGCTCTGCATGGAGTGCACAAACTTACCACCTCCAGAGACTTACATAGAGAGCACCGACCAGGTTGACTCCAGAGTCTTAACCAAAGTTCCTATGAGATTCCCTTAATGTCCTAACCTCCAGGCATATCTAGATCCAATCCCACACCTAGCAAACCCAAGGCATAAATGTAGAGTACAGACCCCTAAGAAAAGATGACATGCACCATGCTTAAAGGCTTCTTGAGGACTACCTGGAGTGACAAAGAACGCAGCCCTTAAGCTTGAGATCACTGCAAAGTTGCTCCAGAGTAACCCAGGAGCACTCAAGTTGAGCAAATCCAGTGCAAGACAGGTGGCACACAAATATGTAAAACTCCCAGCAATAGCTGGAATGCATTATTCATGGAGTCCACTCATGGAATGCACTGTGTGGGTTATTCCAGAATAACTCATGATGCCTCGCGTGCTGACCTGAGGACCCTACCTAAATAGTGCTGGTCCACTGCTGCACATAAGCAGCTATGTGCCTTTATAAAGTAGACTTCTGTAATCATCAATGGTACACAGCTGCTTTCACACAAAAATGCCTGCTCTGAAGGTGAAAGTGTGTGCATGTACTCTATGTACGCATATATTTTATAAAATACAACAAACTCTATCCCTTAACTACCCTACCAAACGAACCCCCCCCCAAAACATCTGTGTGTGATGCATATATTTGACCATGTAATTTTATGAGAGCCATTTCCACATGAAAATCATGCTTCATTAGGTGGAAAATGCTTTCTAAAAAAAAAAAAAAGTTACCCCATAGTAAGAGGGAGATCTTGCTTTGTTCAATGGGTGATGAGAGAACCGTAGGATACCAATTTGTTATATTTCGCATGCATATTGGCAGAGAGAAAAGAGGTACTATCTAGCAGAAAGCCTCTGCCCCAGATAATATTTAATCCCTAAAAATTCTTAGGGGAAACGAAAGTATGAGAGGAAAGAGTACTTACCCAATAGTTTTAAACGATCGGTAGTGAGCAGAGTTGGATCATCCTGTTGGACATTTCGAACCGAGTCTCTCACAAGCTTTTCTATATGCTCAATACCCACTACCTTCCCTGTAGGGCCTACCTGGAAACAAAGGTAACACAGAGCTTTTTAACTCCAAGCTGCAACAGCATAGGCCACATAGAGCAGTCTCTGGCAAGGTGTATGAATTTATTTTTTTGACATACAGGGTAAATGTCTTTGAATTTTGCTATGTGGCAGTAGGGCAGAGGCTGTTTTTTCCACAAAGGGCTCAATTCTATTTAGCCACATCCCATCATTTACCCTGCTGTGGAAAGACTGTCAGTTTTCCAGTAATTTGAGAACTCGCTTGCACACCAGTTACTATTTGTATTATCTCCTGAAATCAGCTTATTCTTGCACTGTTGATCTGGCAATCTTTTTCAATGTAGCCACAGCAAAATGTATCACACCACGCAGAAAAGTTGGGAATTGGATTTAGCTCATGTCTAATCTGGAATTCAAGGTCAGTTTCCTATCTCCAGAGGGCCTGAAATCTGATTTTCTAACTAAGGCAATGGAAGGTTAAGCAACTTGCCCAAGATCAAAAGCAGCAGCAGTGGTATTCAAACCCCTGCTTCCCTGGTTCTAGCACCCTGCTCTAACCATTAGACGGCTACTCTACTCCAAAATTGAGAAATTAGGTTAATAAATCGAAAAATAAAAAACACCTCTTCAAAACAAGTTTATTCAAAACATGTACAAATCATTTTTCCGAAAATTTTAAATCATCCACTTATCCATCTTTAGGGTAAAAATGGAAAATGTAATTATAACAATTAAAAATAGTTTCTGTAAAGGACTGAAGCAAGGAAAAATGTGAAAACAGCACACTCAAAAACAGAAGCAACCATATCCAGTCACAGCTGGGCCCAGACTGACTCAAACTGTGGAGGGGAGTATCAACTGGCAGCATTATGTGAAATGAGTTAGAGGGAGAAACAGAATGAGTGAGTAATCACGTGATAATTACCCTCTCTCTCATTGGTTGATTCACACTGTCAAGAAAAAGGTTTGCTACATTTTTCTTTTAGAGCCAAAATATGGCAAACTCAAATTTGCTACACTCTAGAAATGGCTAATTTTGCCATTAATGACTGATGATACACAGTTGCCCACCCTGGGAAGAAATAGAAGGTTAGAGCTCTTCAGCTTCAAAAAGACAGCTGAAGGGAGATATGAAAAAAGGTCTAAAAATGAGTGGAGTGGAATGGGTAAACAGATTAGTTCTTCACTCCTTCAAAAAGTAGAAAATCTAGGGGACACAAAGCTGCCTCTGTATTGTTCCATGTGTGACTGCATCTTAAATACTATGTGCATTCTGGTCGTCATCTTAAAAAGGATATAGCCGAATTAGAAAAGGTACAGAGAAGAGCAATAAAAATGGTAAAGGGGATGGAAGGATACCCCTACGAGGAATGGCTAAGGATTGATAATATATAGAGGAGCCTGGTGGTTAGAGCAACTGTCTAGTACCCATAAGATCAAGGGTTCGATCCCCACTGGTTTTCCTTGTGAACTTAGGCAAGTCACTTTCTCCTAGGACAAACAGGATTCGTCAGCCACACCTGGTGACGTCCTCCGATGGCCGTATATGGAAGTGCTCTCTAGAGCTCAGAATCTTTCTGAGCATGAGCCAGAGGCCCAACCCACGAGCCCGCCCCTAGCCAGCCAGTCTTTTTTCTTCCGCCGTGCCTACCACATGCGGATTCCTGCTCTCTCTACAAGCCAGAGATAAGAACAAATAATTCATATTCACAGCAAGAAGATGCCTTCAGTGAAACCGGGATTTAAGAAATGCATCCATTGTTCCCAAAAGATGAGCTGCACGGACACCCATGATCGCTGTATAAGGTGCTTGGGGGCTGATCACCAGGACTCTGATTGCCAGCACTGCTCCTGGATGTCTCACAGGGCCAGAAAGTCCAGAGGTCACGCTCTAAAAGACTCTCTCGCTACTGCCCAGCCGCCGGAAGCTCCACCTGTGGCACCCCACCTCCTCACCAACCTGGGATGTGCCTCTAGGGGCCTCCATCCCCGGCTGCTCGACTGCAGGAGCACACACCACCGGCAATCCAGTCCCTAAGACCCTGCTGTGGCAAAAAGCGCTGGAAGAGCACTCCCCAGGCAGCGTAGCTCTTCCGGCGCGTCTCGGGACTCCCGCAGTGCCTCACACACCACCAGCCTGCCGGACCAGAATATGGTGAAAAGAACTAAAAAATATCCCTCCGGCACCTCCAAGGACCCCCGCCGAGCTAAAACGCTCCATGCTGACCATGCTGCTCCTGGAGGCCGCCATCATGACGACATCTCGCTTGTAGGCTCCACCCACTCTCCACCCATTGGTGATTTCCACAAGGCAGCAAGCTCCGCCCTGCCAACATCCATTGGCCAGCATCATGGGCCTTCTCCGCCCCCTCCCTCCGGCGCCGAGACAGCAAAAACAGTGGAAAAGCAGCATCGGAGCCATGAGCAATACGAGGCAGCAACACCCTCCAACCAGGGCAATGTCTCCCCATTGGGTCCGGTGCAAAAGCAGCATTGGAGCCATGCGCACGACAGGGATCAGAGCTGGAAACGGAGCCGCGAACAGTCAGCACCGGCACAGAAAACACCACTGTTCCCGCAGCCCTGAGGCAGCCAAGAGGGACCGCAGATCCCACCACTGCCAAAATCATGCCTCCAGCAGCCCTAGCCCAGAGATCAGACCAGATAAAAGCATCAAAGCTGCCTAGAAGCTCCAGTCCGCCCCCCTCTACTGTCAGAACAGTTCAACTGAAGGACACTGCTGCAGTCAGAGCGCTCCCCAACCAAGGGGCTATTTTACAGCTGCTGTCCAACCTCTCCAGCCTCCTTACGGAAGCCACCATCAACCCAGATGACCAGCTCTCAAACACAGAGACATCGCGACTCATCCTACAATGACACGCAACACCTCGAGTGCGCTTCGGACAGCTCTGAGCCCCATCCTTCCTCAGCATAGGAGAGGAAGAAGGAGAGGCAGCCCCGCTGGGCTCTACGTCCTCGGAGAAGGAACCCAAGGGGCCACAACCACTGGTTCAGTAGAGGGATCCATTGCGACCTCGGACGGCTCAGGCCCATCCTCATCCGCTCCGCCACTGGAAGACCTCACGTACCTCAAGTTCCTGCGCAAGGTGGCATCTACCCTAAGCCTCACGCAGCCAGAAACCCCGGATCAAGATGGACCAGAGGTCCTCAAGTACCTTAATGCACCGAAAGCACCGGTCACTTTACCTATCCACCAGCGCCTTTTGGATGCGCACTCCAAGCTCTGGCAGAATTCGGCCTCTTCACTGCCTTGCCCCTGGAAACTGGACGCAAAATACCAGGTCCAACAAGCTCCGGGATTTGTGAAAAGCCAGCTACCCCACCACTCCATCGTCATGTCCTCAGCCCTGAAGCGCATAAAGTCATCGCACAACCAGGCCAACTCCCCTCCAGGGAGAGACCCTAAACTCCTGGACGATGTCGGAAAGAAAGTCTTCCAAGGGGCCATGCTGAACGCCAGGATTGCTGTGCACCAGTTCCAGCACGTACTCTTCCAAGACACGCTGCTGGCGAGTCTCAAGGACACTATTGCAGCCCTCCCACCTGAGGCTAAAGCAAAAGCCACATCCACGATTGGAGACCTCATGGAATGCGGAAAACACATGATCAGCACAGTGTACGACGCCTTTGAGGCAGCCACAGGTACCGCCGGTACTGCCATCTCCACCAGAAGACTAGTGTGGCTACGGGCTTCGGGCCTGCGCGAGGACACCCACAAGCACATTGCCGATGCTCCCTGCAATGGCAAGTCCCTCTTCGGAGAGTAAGTCAAGGACACAGTCAACAACATGAAGGACCACTGCACTACTCTCCACACTCTCGCAGAGGATGGTCTGGAGCGCGGATCCAACACCAAAGGAAACTATGGCCGCAAGTCCTACCACACACACAAAAAATACAACTCCTACCGCAAATGGCAGCCCCCGCGTTACAAGCAGGCAGCATATCAGTCCTGGTACAGGTTATCGCACCAACAGAAACACCAAAGGGACAGAAAACAAAAGAAGCAGCCTCCCCCATCCGGGAAAAGTGGCCCTTCTTTTGACAATCAAAGGGTGGAAGAGCAGACAACGCTCCCGGTGGGAGGATGATTGACTGCCTTCTGGGAATCCTGGCGACTTATCTCTACGGACGCATGGGTCCTCCAGATCATCCGAGAAGGCTATCGCCTACGCTTCCTGTCTCCTCCTACCCAGTGCTCAACCCCAGCCCAAGTCGTCCACGACTTAAGGGCACTACCGATGCACCAAGAAGTGCTACATCTTCTGACGTCTCAAGCAATCGAGCCGGTTCCTCCCAATCAAACCAAACCAATCAAGGCTTCTATGCCAGATTTTTTCTCGTGCCCAAGAAATCGGAAGGGGTAAGACCCATCCTCGATCTCAGGAACCTGAACAAATTTATCCACAAGGAGAGGTTCCTTATGTACTCACTGGGCTCAATCCTCCCTCTCCTCCAACCCAGAGACTGGATGGCATCCTTGGATCTACAGGACGCCTACACTCACATCCCGATACACCCAGAGGACAGACAATACCTGTGCTTCCAAACCCTGGAGGGCCACTACCAATACAAGGCCCTTCCCTTCAGTCTCCCTCCAGCACCACGGGTATTCACAAAATGTGTAGCCGTCGCAGCGGTGCACCTCTGGAAACAGGGCACTTGCGTCTTCCCATACCTGGACGACTGGCTTCTATCACCATCGGAAACAAAAATGGCAGTCAAACGGATGATCCGACTCCTCACTTCCCTCGGATTCCTGATAAACCATCAGAAGTCATGGCTTGCCCCCACACAACGCCTGGAATTCATCAAGGCAGCCATAGATACCGTGGAAGCAAAGGCTTTCCTCCTGGAGCAGTGCGCAGAGAAGCTGTCCGCCCTAGCTCTGGAAGTCCCCCTTCTGACTGTCTCAATGGCTCAGACTCTCTTGCGACTCCTTGGCCATATGGCCGCCACCACCCAAGTACTGCCTCTAGCGCGGCTGCACATGCGCACTCTCCAGTGGCACCTATGGTCATGTTGGAACCAGCACACCCAACCTCTATCCACGCACATCACTCTCGACGTACGTACCCGGAGGAGCCTCAGGTGGTGGACTATCATACAGAACCTCACAGTGGGAAAGGACCTCCAAAAGCCCCGCCACCAGGTCACCATCACTATGAATGCATCCAAGGCGGGTTGGGGAGCGCACATCTACCACCTACGCACGCAAGGAGCCTGGACAGCAACAGAAGCGTGCCAGCACATCAACCTCCTGGAGCTCAGTGCCATTAAACATGTCCTACAAGCCTTTCAACCACACATCAGGAACAAATCGATCCTCATCCAGACGGACAACCAGGTAGCCATGTTTTATAACAACAAACAAGGGGGAACAGGCTCTCATCCCTTGTGCAAGGAAGCGCTTGCCATCTGGGCACTAGCCATAGAGAATCACTGCTGGCTACAGGCATCCTACCTCCCGGGAAAGCAGAACTCCCTGGCGGACAGGCTAAGCCAACAGCTGAGTCCCCACGAGTGGACCCTGAACCCCGAGATCACCCAGAAAATCTTCCAGTGCTGGGGCCCACCCCAGATTGATCTCTTCGCAACAGAGTCAAACAGGAAGTGCAAACTGTTCTGCTCCAAACGCCCATCAGCCCAAAGCATAGCCTCGGATGCCTTTGATGTGTGCTGGGGGGAGTGGTCTCTCGTGTACACCTTCCCACCCACCCCCCTGATCTCCAAAACATTACAGAAGGTGATCCAGGACAAAGCCCACATCATCCTGGTGGCTCCACACTGGCCCCGGCAAATGTGGTTCCCAACTCTCCTCTGTCTTGCGCAGGACAAACCCGTCCACCTTCCCCTCCAGCCATCCCTACTCATCCAGGACAGGCTCACCCTGCACCCCAACCTGAGATCCCTTGCGCTAACGGCTTGGAGGTTGAGCGGGTGAATCTCTCCTCGCCAATGTTCCCTCTAATTTTCTGTAGGCTGTGTGCGCATAAAATATCAGCTGTGTGCAGCTTTTGAAGGAAGGTTAAATTTTTGTGCACCACATAACGACACTCGGAGTTATATACTTTAAAATTTGACTACACATCTGAATACAGTATGTACACCACATTGATTTTAATCAAATTAAATGAAAATAGATGATTACTAAATGAAGCGGGAAATTTCTAGTAATTACAATCATAACTTTTAAATTTTAAGACGTCTGTGTTGTTTTCTATCAGAATCAGAGCCGTAATTTTTGTGCGCTCTGTTGTAAAGTATGTGCGCTCGCTCGGCGAGGTGTGCACGCGTGCACACGCGCACAGCTTAGAAGGAACAGTGCTCCTCGCTCAACATCCCGGAGGAAGTTCAACACATTATCCTTGCAGCCAGACGGCCTTCCACCATGAAATCTTACGGGCTCAAGTGGAAGCATTTCAGCTTATGGTGCACTTCAAAAGGACTCAACCCATCAACCTGCCCAGTCCCGACTGTCCTACAGTATATCACTTCTCTCTCCGAGCAAGGACTCAAGACAAACTCCATCCAGGTCCACCTATTTGCCATTGCGGCCTTCCATGACCACACAGATAACGCACCCATCTCATCCTTGCCCCTGGTGGCAAGCTTCATGAAAGGCCTCAACAACCTGTGGCCTCCTATACGAGTCCCTGCCCCAGCCTGGGACCTGAACATTGTACTACAACAGCTCACTCAACCTCCCTTCAAGCCTATGCTTTCAGACTCAATGAGACACCTAACCTGGAAAACGCTCTTCTTAATAGCTATCACGTCCGCTCGCAGAATTAGCGAGCTACAGGCCCTCGTGATGTACCATCCGTACACGCAGCTCCTCCCAGAGACTCCCTGCATACCCACCCCAAATTCCTTCCCAAGATATCCTCGGAATGCCACATCAACCAAACCATCGAACTGCCTTCTTTCTACCCAGAGCCCCACTCCTCCCCCGAAGAGCAGAGGCTCCACGCTCTGGACTGCACCAGAGCCCTCAGGGCCTGTATCCTAAAAACAGGCTCACTCAGGAAGGTCTCCCAACTGTTCGTCTCCTACGACCCCAACAGACCGGGACGCCATGTCACAAAACAGACTATGGCCCAATGGATACTGGCTTACATCATTTTCTGTCACGAACAAGCAGGGGCACAGAATGCACCACACGTGGGGCCACACCAATTCAGAGCACTGGCAACCACCATCACAAACCTATGCTCTATCCCTCTGATGGACATCTGCAAAGCTGCCACTTGGTCCTCGGTCCACACTTTCCAGAGACATCATTGCTTGGACCTGGACAATCAGGTACGATGCGCATTTGGACAGGCTATCCTTGCCACGGCCACCAGTGGGTCCGGCAGAGGACAGTGACAAAACAGTCTCACAGCAGTGCTCCTACTGCCCAAACCACTTCAACTTAACACTCTACGATATCCTGCTGTCAATATGGTATCCTGCTGTCAATATGATACCCTTGACGCGGCCATGTTGGCCTGACTGTTCGGACATGTTGGCCAATCGTGAAAGTGTTGCATACCAATCGTGAAAGTGCATAGTGTTGAATTATTGAAAGCGTTGATTATTATTATTGGTATCCCTGATACGGCCATGTTGGCCAGACTGTTCGGCCATGTTGGCCAATTGTTAAAGTTAACATACACTGCAAAGTGCCAAATAAAACAAGTTTTTTTACCTCACCTGGTCTCAACCTCCCTCTCCACAGCACATAACGCGCTATTGCGCAGCTAGGGAGGCACCAGGTATGGCTGACGAATCCTGCTTGTCCTAGGAGAAAACGGAGTTACTTACCTATAACAGGCGTTCTCTGTGGACAGCAGAATAAGTCAGCCACATTATCCCACCCAGCTCCCCAGGCCGAGGTCAGCCTCGCCCGCCTCCTAGCCACCGGCCCACCGGGCACAGCTAGGGACACACTGGCTAGCTAGGGGCGGGCTCTTGGGTTGGGCCTCTGGCTCATGCTCAGAAAGATTCTGAGCTCTAGAGAGCACTTCCATATACGGCGCCGGATGAGGACGTCACCAGGTATGGCTGACTTATCCTGCTGTCCACAGAGAACTCCTGTTACAGGTAAGTAACTCAGTTTTACCCTCCATTGCCTCGGAGGAAAACACCTGGCAAACTACTTCTGGTGATACATTTGCCAAGAAAACCCAGAAGCAGCTGGGTTGCCAGGAATCAGCACTGATTTGATGGCACTTAAAAATAAAATAATGGAGTAGAATGGATAAACATAGACGACAGGTTGTTTATGCCTTCATAAAGTAGAAAGACTAGGGGACATGCAATGAAGCTAAATGCAGAAAATATTTTGTCACTCAACACATAACCAAACTTTGGAATTAGTTACTAAAAAATGTAATAAAAGCTGTTAGTGTAGCCGAGTTTAAAAACGGTTTGGAAAAGTTCCTGGAGGAAAAGTACATAAACCATTACTAAAGAGGACCAGGAAAATCCACTGCTTAGCCCAGGATAAACGACGTGGAATCTGTGTACCTTTTTGGAAACCTGACAGGTACTTGTTTGTTTATTTATTTAACGTTTCTTCTATACCGCGCTATTATAATCAGCGCCGTGTACATCGAACAAAAACATACTACAATGTATACAAGCAACACTGAGTTTACAATGAACAGGAAATTAAACATGGGATAAACTGGGGGAACTATGTACAAGTTAATTCGATACTATATACAATATACTATATACTTGTGACCTGGATTAGCTGCTGTTAGAAACAGGATACTGGGCTCAATATAAGTTTTGGTCTGACCAAGTGTGGCATAGACCCAAGTTTGTGGTTTGAATGTATTTAATTGAGAAGTTCAGTTTGTCTCACACTATAACACACTTCATGGCATTTTGTGAATTAAATAGATGTTAATAAAAAGAAAATTTGTCACTGATCTCGCAAAAAAGCAAACCATGTTGCCCTGACACAGCATACAAGTTTTCTGTCACCCCTAAAGGGAAGTAGCCCCAGTGAAGCTCAAGATGTATGTTTTTGTGGAAGAAGGGTTTTTCTATGGGAATAAGTCAAAAGGGATCAGAAACAAATCCAATGTGTTGCTTACCATTCTAGCAAAGCAAGCTGTTAGATATCCACTTCCTGATCCCACATCCAGGGCTTTTGCTCCTTCACTCAGCTGATTTTTCAGTAGCTCCAGGGCATGTGCATGCTGTAGAGATATCACCAATTACCCTACCAGATAACTCTTACAAATCAATGAAAGCTATCATGTTACAATTGCACCCTTATAACACCACCAACTGTGGGAGTGAGGGGGATGTTTGGGTGTGCTTTACACCCATAACCCAAGATAAATGGCAGGGGTTGTTCAAGCACAACCACATCACTTGGATGCATTTGGACCCAGTACCTGGGCATCTGTTGCAGTGATGCCCTGAGGAGATAAAAGAAAAAGATGGGGATCCCAGGAGGAGAACAAGAAAAATAACTAATGGACATAGGCACTGGTGCTCTGGGCAATGCTCTGGATGATGGTGGAGTTAATTAATGCATCCTATGCACAAGGAGTGTACCTTGACTTACTGAAGGAAGCCATAGTAACTCCAATACCTAAGAAGGGGGGTGATATGGCTTGTGAGAATCTTAGACCCATCTCATTTCTTGCTACATTTGCAAGAGTCATGGAATGGGAGATGGTAGAACAATTGGATGTTCTTGGAAAAGGTGGGAGGGCATCTGGAACAGAATCTCGACTAGTAGCAGCAACAAATATATCTAGCAAGCACAGGATAGAGGTGAGGTGGTTTTGCTAATAGCACTAGATTGTCCACAGTGTATTTGGTGGAGTGGGATTTATTAGTGCAAAGGTGCGGTCAATTGGGCATACCTGGGGCTGTTTTAGCATGGATCAACTCCTTTCCGAGGGCAGAGATTTAGAGTGCGGAGGAGGGAGCAATATCATTGTTACAACATTTGTCCTGAGAGGTGCTGCAGGGGTCTATATTCTTGCTGTTATTTAATACTGTTATTATCCAGTTTTAGGTTTTGGGGCTTCTTATATGAGGATGATATTCAAATTGTGGTTCCATTAGGGTGTGACAAGAGGAAGGCCATTAAGAAGGTGAATGATTGTTTGGAGAGGGTGATAGAATTGTTAGAAGAAAAGGAGAGGTGTATGGTACTGAATATGCCCAGCAGTCCAAGATTTTGATTTGCAGAGACTTGGACTCATAGCTGTAGACAGATTGGTTGGTTATTCAGGATGAGAGGTTGGGCTGGAAAAAAGGAGATGCGGAATATGGGAGTACTGCTGAATTGTCCATACAAGCTCAAATTACTAAAGTGATGGGTACGGCTTATGGACAGCTGAGACTGGTATACCAACTTCACCCGTTTTTGGACAAGGAGACGATATGCATGGTAACGTAGGCACTGGTAATTTCAGTTTTGGACTAAGGCAATCTCCTTTATGTGGGACTGCCTGATAATGTGTTTAGGAGGTTGCAGTTGGTCCAAAACACAGCCACACAGATGTTATTTCATCAGGATCACAGAATCTATTGCAGATATACTGAGGCAATTACACTGGCTCCCAATTTAAGAGTGCTGTCTGTTTAAAATGGCAATGTTGACCGTTAAAATCTTTAGAGTGTGGGGCGTGGCAGAGTCAAGATGACAGCACTTCAGGAAGCTCTGGTCTGAGCTGTTGCGATTGATTTACCTGTTTTTCTATTTCCTATGGCTCCTAAGTGCCGGAGGAAGGGCCAGACCAAATCAGCCAAGGTTGCTACTCCTGCCGCAGGACAGCATAAGATAAAGGGCTTACCTCCTGAAAGCTTCTGAAAATGTGAAAGCAATGAAGGAATGCTCAGCTCTGCAGGCTTCTGATGGGGAGATGCCTGCATTTGCACAAGTGCTATCTTTGTTGTCGCAGCTGCACCAAGTAGTTCCACACTGGGCTCTGATTGGTCTGACCTGAGTCACATTTCTGCCAGCTCGATGTCTGGTTCCAATGGAGAAGGAACAGGCACAATTGTGGGGAACCGCACCTCTTGTTCTATACTGCTGCATTCTGTACTCAAAGGAGCTACAGGGAATATCTTGGAGTCCTTGAGGCAGATTTTGCTGTGGGACTTTATGATCTGCCACAATTCTGGAGGGAAAAGGCAAGTTAGAAGTCCTTCCTGCTCTTGTCATGAAGAAGTTTCATCTGAGGTATCTTTGTATTCAGTTTGGGCAATGTTGGTAAAACTGGATGGGACTGTAGCTAACTGCTCTCAAGACGTTTCTGCCTTGGTTCAAACAGTAGGGCAGGTTTCCTCCCAGCAGGATATACTGGCTAAGGAGACTCGGGAGAAATTATTCTTGTTGGAGAAAGAAGTTGAAGACTTAAGGATGTGATTGACCATTTGGTGAAGGATAAGGCACTAATACACCAGAAGTTAAAACAATTTGAAAACAAGTTGCGTTGTTTAAATTTGAAGCTCTTAAAAACTTTCCCAAAGTTGTAAATATGACACCATTAGAAACGTTTAGAAATATCTGCAGAGGTTTTACAGATACCAGAAAGTGCCTTTCGATCTGTAAATAAAATATATTTATCGCCACTGGGAAAATTGCAACAAACTACGCCTAAGGAATCTATTGATCTTCAGGACTGGAATAAATTTTTGGAAACATCGGTAAGTGAAATTAAGGAGAGTGTGACATTATTGATAAACTTAGTATTCTGGACAAATATGACTCTAAGACAATTTCTTCATTTTAAGAAGATGGATATACTGTTTTTGGGTCAAACAATTAGGATCTATCTGGATGTTAGCTGTCCCCACCCATGAGAAGGGGATACTATTGGGAGCAACTTTTCGCTTGCAATATCCTTGCAAATATTTAGTTTCCTATTTAAATGCTAAGTATGTTTTTTCTCTCTAGAGCAACTTCATCTTTTTCTGGATCTCAAGAAGATGTCTTTCAGTGATCTTGGGACTTGTTGGTGGGTGGTGTTTGGGGTGGCAGATGCATAGATAGTTATATTGTCCAGAGCATTAGTGCCCAAGTCCATTAGTTACTTATTTTCTTGTTTTTTTCTTTGGATCCCCTTTTTTTTTTTTTTTATTCTCCATCACCATAATTTCTATTGCTCTGAGAGGCTGCCGGTTGTATTTCTATACTTTTTGGCTTTTGTTACTGATGAGATAATTGTATTTTGCTCCCTTGTTACTATGGCCAAGTGGATACTTGAGAAATAGGTTTCTATTATTATTAATCATTTGTATAGTGCTACAAGGCGTATGCAGTACTGTACATATAGAAGACAGACACAGTCCCTGCTCATCAGAGCTTACAATCTAATCAAGACAAAATACCTAGCAAAACTGGGGACTAGAGTATGATAAGATACACAAGTAGTAGACAAGAGCGAAAAGCATCAGGATCCAAAAGCACCTTCTAAGAGGTGGGTTTTTAGTCTGGGCTAAAGAAAAACCCGACGCATAGACTCAGGTAGTTGTTCCAGGCATATGGAGCAGCAAGATGGAATGAACAAAGTCTGGATTCGGCAGTGGCAGAGAAGGGCACAGATAAAATGGATTTGCCAGAGGAGCAGAGTTCCCGAGGAGGGGTGTAAAGTGAGATAAGAGGAAAGATAGTGAGGAGCAACAGAATAAATGCACTTGTAGGTCAGTAGGAGAAGTCTGAATTGGATGCAGAAACAGAGCCAATAAGGTGACTTGAGAAGAGGGGTTACATGAGCAGAATGACCCTGGTGGAAGACAAGCCAAGCCGTGCAGCTGAGTTTTGAATAGATTAAATGGGAGAGAGAAGATTCAGAGGGAGACTGGTGAGGAATAGGTTAAAATAGTCAAGGTGGGAGGTGACCTGTGAGTAGATGAACATCTTCCAAATTGTGGTCAACATTACTGGCACCCTTGCACTTTAGGTATGTTTTGTACAATATCTTGAGAAATAATTGGAAATATTCAAAAGTGAGGGTCTTAGACTTTAGGAAAACAAACTCTGCCAAGATGGGCCAATGCCTCAGGGAGTCATTAGCGGGATGGGAACGGCTGTGGGATGTAGAAAAACAATGGGCAAAACTGAAAGGGGATATTTTAAAGGCAACCAACCTTTTTGTTAAAATGGTAAATAAAAGGTAAAAGGAAGAGACAACTGCTATGGCTTTTGAAAGAAGTAGCTGAAAAGGTGAAGAAAAAGAGGGAGGCCTTCATGAAATACAAGAAATCACAGAGAGAGGAAGAAAGGCATCTATATTTGGAAAAAACTTAGAGAAGCTAGCAAAGTAGTCAGGAAAGCAAAGATTAAAAAAGAGGAGGAAATAGCCAATGCAATAAAATGGGGGATAAGACATTTTTCAGATATCTTAGTGAGAAGAGGAAGGGCAAAAGTGGTATTGTCAGACTCAATGGTGAAGGGGAGGAATATGTAGAAGTTGATGAGGATAAAGGGGAATTGCTTAACAAATATTTCTGTTCTGTGTTCACAGATGAAGAACCAGGAACAGGACCTCAGAAAACACCCACAAACGGGAACAGAAGCGAGGGGCATCTTGAACAATTTTCAGAAGACTGTTCGTGAGAAACTAGCTCAACTTAAAGTAGACAAAGCGATGGGACTGGATGGGATACACCCTAGAATACTGAGGGAACTTGGGGACGTTCTAGCAGCTCCACCGACTGACCTTTTCAATGCCTCTTTGGAGTCAGGAGTGGAGCCAGGAGTGGCACCAAAGGACTGGAGAAAGCCTCATGTGGTGCCTTTACACAAAAGCCGAAGGATGTGGTTGAAAACTACAGGCCAGTTAGTTTAACTTCGGTGGTGAGTAAATTATTGGAAACGCAGCTGAAAGAGAAAATAGTGAGGTTTCTGGAGTCCAGCAGATTACAGGATACGAGGCAGCATGGATTCACCAGAGGCAGGTCTTGTCAGATAAATCTGATTGATTTCTTTGACTGGGTGACCAGGGAATTGGACCGAGGGAGAGCCCTAGATGTGGTATATTTAGATTTCAGTAAAGCCTTTGACACCGTTCCTCACAGGCGACTTATAAACAAACTGAGCACCCCAGGGGCCCTCAAGTTACTGCTTGGGTTAGAAACTGGTTGAGTGGGAGGCGACAGAGTACAGGTAAATGGAGCTCACTTTGAGAAGAAGGAAATTATGAGTGGTGTGCCCCAGGGATCTGTCCTTGGTCCGATTCCTTTTAACATCTTTGCTAGTAATAGCTAGCGGAAGGGCTGTCAGGTAAGGTTTGCCTCTTTGCGGATGATACCAAAATCTGCAATAGACACCCAGGAAGGTGTAGATAACATGAGGAGGGATCTAGCTAAGCTTGAAGAATGGTCTAGAATTTGGCAGCTGGGATTTAATATTAAAAAATGTAAGGTCATGCATTTGGGCTACAGCAATCCAAGAGAGCAATATAGTATAGGGGTGAAATACATTTGTCCACTAAAGAAGAGCGGGACCTAGGTGTGGTTGTGTCTGATGATTTTAAAGTAGCTAAACAGGTAGAAAAGGCGACAGCAAAAGCTAGAAGGATGCTTGGGTGCATACAGAGAGAAATGGCTAGCAGAAAAAGGAGGTGATAGTGCCTCTGTATAAGTCTTTGGTGCGACCTCATTTGGAGTATAGTGTGCAATTCTGGAGATATAAACAGGATGAAGTCAGTACAGAGGGTGGCTACCAAAATGGTTAGTGGTCTTCATTATAAAGCATATGAGAACAGACTTAAGGATCTTAATATGTACACCTTAGAGGAAAGGCGGGTTTAGAGGTGATAAGATTGAGATGTTTAAATACCTCCATGGCATAAATGCACAGGGGGAGAGCCTCTTTCGATTGAAAGCAAGTTCTGCTACGAGGGGACATGGGATGAGGGTGAAAGAGGATAGATTCAGGAGTGATATGCAGAAATATTTCTTTACGTAAAGAGTGGTGGATCCGTGGAATAGTCTTCCAGTGAGGTGGTAGAAATGAGGACAATATCTGAATTCAAAAAAGCATGGGACAAACACAGAGGATCTCTAAAAGAAAAAAGGGGACTGTTGTAGTTGATATGGAAGGACAGACTAGATAGGCCATGTGGTCTTTTTTTCTGTCATCATTTTTCTATGTAATGCATTCCAGGCCTTCAGTTCCTGAGGCTGCAAAACAGCCCCACAGCATTATGGAACCTCCACCATATTTAACTGTAGGAAGGGTGTTTTTTTTTCCTTAGAAGCTTTATTTCTTCACCTGTAAATGCATCACTGGTCTGCCTTACCAAAGAGACGAAGTTTGGTTTCATCTGTCCACCGAACATTTTCCCAGAAGAATTGTGGTTTCTCACAGTGGGTTTGACACAGATCAGACATACAGTTTTATGTATGTCTGAGCAATGGGATCCTCTTTCGCCTTCGCCCATGAAGTCCTCCCTTTGTTTAGTGTGCAGAGTATGTGTGCCGGTTGAAACCACTACTCCAGATTGCTCTAGGTCAGCCTTAAGCTCTTTGGATGTTGTATGTGGTGTTTTTACAACAGTTTGCACTAACCTTCAAAGACTTCTTGGATTAATTTACCTCTTTCCACCATATCCTGGGAGACTGACAGTTCCATGAGCAGAAAAACACTTAACATTGTGAACTATAGACACATGAATCCCAATGTCTTTGGATATGGCCTTGTACCCCTTTGAAGTTTGGTGATAATGACTTTTCTGACAATCTGAGGCAGCTGTCTTGTCATTGTGAAAATGGAACAGGGAGTGAATATGGGCATTTTAAACATTAGAACCATCATTCATTGGTTGATTCAAGTCGTGTGAGTACTGACAACTGATCACAGATACGTATAATTTTACTGCAATGGGAATGTGGTCCTTTTTTAATTTGTCTTGTTTTGATTCTTTTGTGTGTCAAATATGTGTGCATATATAGTCCAAAGACATGTCACTGACCACTTTTTTTTGAGGAGATATTGGACATTAAGGCATTGAACTGCAAGAGTGCCAATAATGTTTACCACAACTATAGTAGCGTGAGTAATAGAGAAGGGAGGAAGGGGGTTTAGGGGAAAAGATAAGGAGCTCAGTTTTAGCCATGTTCAATTTCAGATAGCAGTGAGACATCCAGGTAGCAATGTTGGATAAACAGAGATCTGGGACTGGATTTCTGGGGAGATTTCAGGCACAGAAAGGCAGATCTGAGAGTTGTCAGCATAAAGATGGTACTGAAAACCATGGGAGGAAATAAGTGCACCAAGGGACTGAGTGTAGACAGAGAAAAGTAGAGGTCTCAAGACAGAGCCCTGAGGTACACCAACTGAAAACAAGATGGCAGTAGAGAGGGATCCACCAGAACATACACTAAAAGTGCGATGGGAGAGATAAGAAAACCAGGACAGAACAGAGCCCCTAAATCCAAGTGAGGACAGAGTATTGAGGAGAAGGTGATGATCAGTGTCAATGGCTGCAGAAAGGTCAAGAAGGATGAGGATCGAGCAGGGTCAGCCCTAGGATTGGTTCAAAGTATTGGTGCCCTAGGTGAACCTCAAGTTTTACACCCCATCTTGCTATCAAAATCTATTATTTAGCTTTGAATACCTTGCTTTTGCTGCCTTCTGGAAGTTGCTGTCTTAGGCGACCGGCCGCCTAGTTTGCCTAGTTGCTGGGCCGGCCCTGGGATCAAGTAAAGGTCCTTGGCGAGGAACAAGTCACTGGAGACTTTGGCAAGAGACGTTTCTGAAAGCCAGACTGCAGTAAATCCAGAAGGGCTCGAGAGAAAGAAAGTCAAGACAGCGGCAGTGAACTGCTCTCATTCAAGTAGTTTTGAAGCAAAGAGGTGGAGATAGGCTGATAGCTGGAAGAACAGGTAGAGTCCAGTGAGGGCTTTTGAGGAGAGGTGTGACCAGAGCATGTTTGAAGGCCGCAGGAACAGTTGCAGTGGAAAGTGATAGGTTAAGGATATGACAGATGGAAGGGATGATGGCAGAAGAGACGGAACTTAGTAGATGGGTGGGATGAGATCAGAGGAGCATGTAGTCAATTTGAAGGAGAAGAGATTTGCAGTTTCCTCCTCAGTGATTTCAGAAAAGGAAGAAAGGGAGAAGGTGAAGGAAGGATTTGGGATTGAAATGGGGGAGGGGGGGTTTGAATTTCATAAACAAACAAAAATTTAAAAAGAGAGAAGGGGAGGGGCAGCTATTTGCTGGGAGTTAGAGTGGTACCAGCCTGGCTGTGTCTTAAGATCCAGCCAGGGGAGTTTGCTGGTGGATCCCAATAGTCAAGCAGTGCGGCAACAGAAGCAGAGGGGGCATGCCTTTAGGGAGGCTGCGCCAGTATGGTGAAATAAGCATACCATTGCAGTGCGGCAGGAGTTAGACAAGGGCTACTTTCAGAAATGGTTGAAGAACTTCTTGTACTCTAGTTAGGTTGTAGCAGAGGGAGGGGGCAAGTGGATGGGCGAAGACCACAGTTTGTTTTGTTATTTTGTATTTTCCCTGTATTATGTTTTATTTGGCATGCTCTCATTGTAAACCACTTAAAATGTACATGGTAGTGGTATATAAATGTTAGTAAATATAACTAAGTAAATAAATATTGTATGCAGTTTATATGGAGTATTTTAAAACAGAGGATTTAAAGAGATATTTCTTTATTTATAGAAGTTTAGATCATTTTTCTTACTTAAGTCAATCAAAAGGGTGTACAGACCCATAAATAAAATAAAGTACAAAAAAAATAATACACAGTAAAACAAAACGTAAGTCAATCACTTTATAATTCCAAAGCTTCTTTGGCATTAAGAATACTCAAGTGATCGTATGTTACCTTTATAGTTCATTAAACATTTTTGCACTCCAAAAATTGTAATGTTTTTCAGTAAACATTATAACAAAAACAGACTAATGAATGACTTATGCAAACTCAGACCTCATTTAGGATAACAAGAAATTTTGCCCATACCATATGGGGTGCACTGATGGTAGCTCTGTACCCTGAATGGAAAAAAGAACACAAGTCAGTCACTGCAAAGATTAAGGGAAAACCCACCACCTCTGTAAGTAGTACAGTTGCTGCCAGAAACTGAGCTGTGTGGGTGCCTTTTCCACTACCTTCAATTCCACTCATATTTCATTATTTTCCCACCTTTCTCATTACAAAATACATAAGATAAATAGTGACCATTGAGATCCACTAGGTCCATCCCAGAGGTTTTCCCAGTGAACATAGCATTTTACTATCTGGACTAAATCATTTTAACCTCACTTATTTCTTACAAACGTAATCCAGCTTCATCAGCTCATAAAATAATCTCAAAAGTGTCAGCACAAGTATGGATAAGGCTCCCTTACTCAAGTCATATCAGACCTTCAGAATTAAGATTACCGCATTTCCAGAACTGAAAATTGAGATAAGTGAGCACCACTGGGGCACAAGAGCATGTATATGTGCTCGTGAGGAGGAAGGACCAGCTGGTTTAGTAACAGACACCAGGGGACTAATTTAGACCTAGTCATCAGTGGAACACAGGATCTAGTGCAGGAGTTAATTGTTTTGGGGCTTCTTAGCAATAGCGATAACAACATGATCACATTTGACTTAATAAAGGGAGGGTGGATAACAAGGAAATTGACTGCGGTAGCATTTAAGTTAAAAAAGGAGGACTATAATAAAATGAGGAGAATGGTTAAAACAAAAACAAAACACACAAAAACAACTAAAAAGAAGCAACTGCAAAGGTTAAGAGTTTACATCAGGCCTGGGTGTTATTTAAAACTATCATCTTCGAAGCCCAGACTGGATGTATTCCATGCTTTAAAAAAGGTGGAAGGCAGGCCAAATGACAGCCAGCATGGCTTACAGGTGAAGTCAGAGGCCGTTATAGCTAAAAAATCTTTCAGAAAATGGAAAAAAGTCAAAATGACGAAACAGGAAACAGCATACAGTAAGGGGTATGTTTACCAAATGGCGGTAAGGGAGCATGCATTACCGAGCGTTAATGGCAGCGAAAAGGGGTTTATCATGTGAAAAAGACTCTGGGCATGTAAGAGGCATTCTGGCATTAAGGGCTATTTAACATATGGTAACGGGACATTGGGTGTTAAGGTGTCAAGCAGGCACCTTAACGTCTGAAAATGGCTATAACCCTAATGCTAGATAAAGGAGCAGCAAGGGAAGACAATCTGAAGGTGATAGATGGAAGGACAGGTGGGAGATGATGGATCTGCCAGATCAGTGGGCACCCTATGTGGCAGCCAATAAAGCGGATGAGCATGTGGGAGGCTGGTGTATGAATGCACCGGCGGTGTCAATGTAACATGGCACAATGTCAGTGTGTGGCATAGGATGTGGAACATGTGTCCCCCAGTGGAGTCAGAAGTGGCAGGATGTGTGCAGCGACAGGACTGAGTAGGAGCTGCGACGTGAAGATCAGGCACAGGAGATGTGTGTGCGCGGAGCCAAATTGTGGGAAAAAGTACCAGTGTAGGCCATGGTGTAGCAGCCTGTACGAGAAAACATGATGCACCCAGCCGACAGAGGTGGATGCATGGGCTGAAGGACGGATGGCAGTGGAGGAGAGGATGATATGGGCTGGTAGCACTAATGTGCTATAGGTGCCATCCCCAATGTATCTGTACTGTGCATGAAAATGTGTGGCACTGCCACTTGGAAGGCCCGATACCAGACATGTTGGACTCACACCTGTCCTAGCCACACAGCCACCATACAACACCTCAGACAAATGTGCTAATAACTGCACAGGTGTTATCCATACTGGGCAAATGGGGTACGTATGGACATGAGCAGAGACCTGCATATATCTGAGGGGTAGGATGTGTCCACATGTACTGCATAGATGGAAGGGAACCAAAGCTGTACAGTAACAGACATGACGACACACATGACTCATGTTTTCCAAGTAGGTTACAGATGTATGCATATAACTGCCTGTTAGTATACTGCTGAAGCAATGCAGTCACGTCGGGGTACATCTTAACATCAATTACTAATGTCTGATGAAAACCACAGACTGTACGGGATCTGTAGTCAGCTGAGCCATTGATGGGTTAAGTGACATGCCCAAGGTCACAAGGAGGTGGTGTCATTCCATGAAGCTGTGGCTGACATAAAATGTGACAATCACTCATTCTGAAATGTCACATAAGGAGTTAATAGGCTTCAAACCGTGGTATCTTGGCCCCCAAGCCATTGCCATTACCATCATGCCACGCCTCCAAGCAGGGTCCTGACATATGTAGGTGAACATGTCAGACCCTCTGCAATGGTCTGTATCAGAGGCAATAAAGCCATGCTTGCAGAAGGCCATGATGTGGAATAGCATGTTCGCTGACCCAAAGTGTGGCCAGAAAGCATAACAAAGTAGAAGGATGAGTGTCTGCAAGACACAGTAGAACCAGGACAGTTAAAGACAGGGAAATAGCCTGAGTAGCACACAGGCCCAAAATGACCAAGTGAGAATCGAACCCCTGTCCCTGAATATAAAGACATTGCACTAATCAGTAGGCTACACCTCCACACATTCCTACACAGCAATGTCGGGATTCAAAGAACTTGTAGGTCACTACCTAGACTGCCTGCTGTGTGTGCTGGTATAGGCTAGCCCCTCCAGTACCCATGAGGCACTGCACAGGCAGAACAGCAGTCTGCAGCTGATCACCCAAATGGAGAATGCACTGATCCATCACATCCGTTCAGTAAGAGGCATTGACAGTGGGTGCGACATGCACATAACAGCTACAAACCGTGCTACTGAGCAGTTTTAGCAATCACCCTGAGAGTGAGGATGGGTGCCCAGCAACTGGTCCTCAGAACTTGCACTGCTAAGATGGCCTCTGCTGGAGATGCTGCAGGTCCATATCACTGCCAGTGTGTGGCAGGTATTGTCTGCAGTGTGTTATGCTAGTCACCTTGTTTCCTGTACAATTACAGCATGCTGTAAGTACCAATCACAGCTTGGCCCTGTGTCCGGCCCTTTTGGACAGGGACCCTTCTAGAATAGTGCATGTTAGTCACCAGTGTGAAAAAGCGGATGCCATGGATGTCAAATGCAGTGGGGGCTTCTAAGCTGGTGTGGGGCTGCTGCTTCTGTCCTGCTGGTCCTGCCATAACCACAGTGAGTAGGCCAGGAACAACTGCTGTCCCAACCATTGAGGACTAACAATCCACCACAGCAAGCTCAGTCAAACTGCACCTGCTGCTCACCACTGGGCTGTTTCAGCCATGTGCTGATAAATATACAATGCATGTGCACAGAGTGACCATGTGCACTCTGGCTTCGGATAAACGGCATGGATACCCAGCATGTGGCTCAGTGAGTGGGCTCCCCAGACAGAGATTGCACACACATCACTGGAGCCAGACAGTATATAGCACTATGTGGATACATAGCTGTGCCATGGTCACTGCTCGGTCAGAGTGAGAGTGCCCTCTCAGCATGACACGCTATGGCCATCCAGGTCATGCATTTGGCAGATGGGCACAACAAAACCTCAGCCATTGACCCTACTGCCAAGGCAGACACATCCAGGCCAATCTGCTCTGTTCCAGGCCATACCCATAATCCTCTGGCTCCTCGTCATGCACATTTGCACACTAATGCTGGGAATAGCTTAGGTAATGCAAGGCACAGTGAGGTGCAGAAAGCCACATAACAATGGACAGACATACATATACACACACATAGGTCCACAGTTTTGGTAAGTTGTCATTGTGACATGACTCTGTGTGCTCCAAAAATGTTCATCAGTTGGCCACCCCTGCCCTGTCTGCAGGCGTTAACGTGCTCTGTATATTACGGGCACTATCACCAGCTGATGATATTAGCTTGCTCTTCCAGCCAGTCAATCATTGTGCAGTTCATGTGCTTGACATCCTGATGTGTGGAACAATAATGGACATAATGTGGCGGGTGGCACCTGCAGGTCCTTTGCCTGAAAGGCCTGATAAAGTAAACCACCTTTGCATACTATTATGGATCCACAGGCTGGCCTTGAACCCGTGACCCCTCAGTTGCACACACAAGTATCTTATATTTGAAGTCACAGGGCAGTGATGTGGTATCTGTGGCGCAGGGGTATTATGGGGGGGGGGGGGATGTTGTCCAGTTGCATAGGGGCAGGACGTGGCATTTGCCAATGTGCATTTAATTGTCAGTAGGCTCTGTGACATCCTTGTGCATTGGGGTTTCGGGGGGTGGGGTTCTGTGTGTTGCACTGCCCTGCTATGCTGCCCCTACGTGGGACAGGCATTTCTTACTGATGCGATATATCCAGTCACAGTGGCAGGCCATAGCACGTGGGTGTCTGATCATACTGCACTCTGTATCCATTGGATGATGAGCGCTTATGAGTGGTACGTGACTCATTCACATGTTCCCATGCGCAATGGGTACTCTTGATTCACATGTGTATGGGATGCTTGTGTCCGGCTGCATACTAAGTTACGAAGGTGGCCCCAGCACACTCAACATTGAGAGACCTCATTTAGCATGTGAAGAAGCAAGGGGCATGTTTTAGAACCATATGGCCAGCCCTTGGATTACATTGTATTGTTGGCTACGTGACCTGTTTACACACCAAGGCCACATATCTATTCTATTTGCACATGTCTGACCATCCTAATCCGAGGCACAGGCCATCACCTTGGCACACAAGCCATGTGCCAGGCCCCAACACTGGTGGTAGGTAGCAGGGTGGCAACTCCAGCAATCCATGCAGGCATGTACCCACTGATACCACAGTGCTGCCTGTTGATATTTTGGTGAGTCACAACATGGCACTCCTGCCCCCCTCCTCCAGGGGCTGTAGCCAGATGCCACCACCTTACATCTCAGGTAGTGGGAAGTGGATGCCTCCAGTATCCATGCTGCTGCCACCACCATGCTGGTCATCCCACTAACAGTGGCAACTGTTGCACTGCACGTCTCCAAGACCAAGTGAACACATCACCCCAGTTGTAGGATGCACCCAAAGCACCGCAACACACACTCATACAGCAGTGCCATGGCAGCAGGGTGACATTGGGGGTATCTGAACTCTGTTCTGACAGTGGGGGGCATGTACGTGTGCTGCCACTGTCAATGCAGCATCATATCATGCATCATATATATTCCTTGAGTGTGACAAGGCAGCTGCCTAAGGGGATCTTAGAGGCACACAGCACCCACTCAACACCTCCTTTGTCACATTGGCACCTTCAGCATAGTGGCCCAACAGGACACTATACCATTGCTGCTAGTGTACCACTACTATCACTGTCTTGGGCTCCCCTGTCTGTGCATCACATTGCAGACGTTAAATAGGTTCTCTCTGCTCATCAGACACTCTTTCTGCAACGTTTCACATGGCGGGTAAGGTTACAGGCATTAAGGGGCTCTAGGGGGAAAGAGTCAAACCTGCTCACCTGGCATAGATGCCAACAAACTTCAGGAGATCCAAGATCAAGCCTCCAATTTCTGCTCCTGCACAGCTTCTCTCCCTCCCCTCTGTATTTAGACAACTGTCTTTTTTAACTCCTTCTCTTCCCTTTTTTTTTTCACCCACCCGGACTTACAATAAGAAAGGTGGTATAATTCTTGCAGCTGGGAAACTACATATGAACCTTTAGCCTTTGGGAGGGATTCGTGACTGGATTGGAGTCACTCAAGGAACATCAATTAGCAAGTAAGGCCTAATTTCTTTATCCATTTCGTCCTCCAGTCCAGTCCAGTCCAGTCCCAGCACCTTTGGGATGTACTAAAGCAGTACTAAAGACGAGAGGGACCCGCTAACCCGGCCTTGCAGTACCGCCGAGCCAAAACGAACCTCCTCTGAATCTTGTACATCCAACTGTTAATGCTTCACGAAGACGACCAAAAGGCCCAGGTAGCCACTCTAACAATATCAATCGGCGGCACTAGACCAAACTCTGCTCACGACACCGCCTGGGTCTATGTAGAGTACGCCTTCAAACCGATGGGTACCAGCTTACACCTCAGCAGGTACGCTGAAGTGTTGGCCTCCCTCAGCCATCTGGAAATGGATGCTGTGGACACCGCCTCACCCTTACGCGGCCCTCCAAACAATACAGACTTACAAAAGGAGCTGGTGTGCTTCAGGTACCTTTTTAACACCTTACACACATCAAGGGATCGCAAAAGGGGATCTGAAGCCACCCTCCCCATCGCTGCTGCAAAGGTCGGCAGGGAAACCGATTGGTTCAGGTGGAAGGCTGAGCTGACCTTCGGCACAAATAAGGGCCCGCCCTTGTCATCACAAGATACGATTCTTGGCAGGACAACACTTAGAGCTCAGAAATTCTTCTGGCTGAACAAATGGCTACTAAAAAGACTGTACAGTAAAGGACTTGACCTTGAAGACAATCTATTAATGGCTTGAAGGGCCATTCCGCTAGCACGGATAAAACTAAATTCAGATCCCACAGAGGGACGACCGACAGTACTGGCAGTTGTATCCGTTTCATTGCATGAAGAAACAAAATGTTTTTATTTACTTACATATTTATCTGTTGCCCCTTTTATTGCCACCTTTAGTTTAGCCCATTGCAATTTCACTTCCCTTATCCCCTCCCACCCTGCCAACTCCTCCAAGTACTTGGCCATTTTACTGAAGTCTGTTTTTGAAGTTTAGGAATTTGAGCTTGCTATGATTGGACTGCACCTTGGCTTTTATCTCAAACCACATCATGTGATGATCGCTGCTGCTCACAGGGGCAGACACCCGGATATTCGACATGCTATTACCGTTGGTGAGCACTAAATCCAGCATTGAGTTTTCCCTGGTTGGTTCCATTACCATTTGTCTAAGTAACGCTTCTTGGAAAGCATCCACAATTTTTTTGCTTCTTTCCAGATTCAAAGGAGTAATCCAATCCACAATCAGATAGAATAAAGTCACCCAGTATGATCACTTCCCCCTTTTTGGCTATCTATAATCAATTCGCTATCTATTTCTTCGATTTGAGTCGGAGGTCTGTAGACTACAGCAGTATGGATGACAGTGCCATCTCCTCTTTTCAACACAATCCAGAGCACTTCTTTTCCCCATGCCCCCCCTGCATTTCAGTAGCTGTAATATTGCTTTTGACATACAAGGCTACTCCTCCTCATTTTCCAC
The DNA here is from genome assembly GCA_033557465.1 of Ichthyophis bannanicus. Taxonomy (NCBI): domain Eukaryota; kingdom Metazoa; phylum Chordata; class Amphibia; order Gymnophiona; family Ichthyophiidae; genus Ichthyophis; species Ichthyophis bannanicus. The sequence continues at coordinate 172,301,996 of CM066037.1, forward strand.
TTTGTCTCTTCTGAATAGATTATAGCAGCTATGGCTATATCCCATTCATGCGATTCATTAAACCATGTTTTTGTAATGGCTACAATGTCCAAATCCATTTCCACCATTAGGGCTTCCAGGTCTGGAACTTTGTTGGCTAAGCTTTGAGTATTTGTGCTCATTGCTTTCCAGCATTTAACTGGCTTGTATGTATTTTGCATTGATTTTGTTCTGCCCACTTCTTCCCATTTGTCGATGTGTGGTTTAAAAGTGTGGCTGTTTCTGATGTTATTCTGCTTTAGCCGGGAGTGACGTCCTGAACTTGTCCTTCCCCATCCGTCACCCCCTTTTTCTAGTTTAAATGCATATCCACATACTGCCTGAATTTTTCACTTAGGATTCTTTTCCCTGTGACAGAGAGATGTAGTCCATCACCACAGTATAGTTTCTTGCTGGTCTGTTTCCCCAGTCACCTATAAATCTGAATCCTTCTTGTTTGCACCAGGTCTGGAGCCATGTATTTTTTTTAACTTATATTTTTATTGAGCATATTCATAAGAATAACAAAATTCTACATCATTCTCCATGAAGTAGAAACAGAAAACAACATAGTCCATATCCAGGGGAGCGAGACCCAATAACAAGAGAAAATTATACAAATACTATATAAAAAAGAAAACCGAGGAGTTAAGCCCGAAATCTTAGATAAAAGCTCTAATTTCTATACTTACAGAATACAAAATAAAATAACACACATTAATGTTTTGAGGGAGCCTGATGAATAATAAATGATTCTAAAGAAGAAGTCTCGGAAAAAACACACTTAGTGCCATCATGTACGACTACACATTTACAGGGAAATTTGAGGAAAAAAGAAGCACCAAGAGCTAAGACGCGAGGCTTCAAATTCAAAAAAGCCCTGCGTCTAAGTTGTGTTTGTCTCGAGACATCAGGAAAAATGTTTCTTACCCCCACAGAACATAGCATTTTTATTAGCAAAAAAACACCTCATTACTGAGTTCTTAACATCCTCAGACATAAATGATACTAGCAAGGTAGTCCGGGTAAAAATTAAATCCTGCGATGACTCAATAAAATCAGACACAAGTATCAGAAACAGCTTTAGGAGCACCCTCTGGAGGAACATTACCAGGAGGCGCCCCTCCTACCGGCAAATAGTAAAGCTTGCTAATAGAAGGCTTGGTACTATTATCATAACCCAAAACTTCAACAAGATATTTATCAAATAATATCTGAGGAGAAAGAAAACGGGTAAAAGGAAAAAACTTAAACATCAAATATTCACTGCCCTTAGTGTATTCTCCAACAGTTCCTGTTGCATATGTAAAGTAATACTATCCTTCATAAAAGACAAAGAGGATTTTTGCAAAGAAACAATTAGATTCTAATTTTTGACATTTAGCATCTAAAACTGCAATTTGAGAATCATGTTGAGCCATTTTAGCAACAGAATCTTTTGAAAAGGCAGAAAAATGAGAGGCCACTGATGCCAATGAAGTAATAGAAGCTTCTATACGAGAAAGAGCAGATAAAACATCAACTAAAGAAACATTTTGAGAATCAGGTATATTAACGGCGCCCTCGGGGCAAACCACCATACAGTCCGGTGGCAAGGGAACCACCAAAGGCTGTCCATTACTCTCCGATAGGGCAGACGGAGAAATCAAAACTCCATCTTGCAGTTGACCATTTACTATCGGAGAAGACGCCACCGGATCTATAGAGTCCAAATCCATAAGCAGGGCAGAGCTTGAAAAACCCCATGAGGAAACATCCGAAAGAGAAGGGCCCTGGGCGGCAGCATTAGTATTCGCCACATCCACAGTCATTGAAACAACATGCTTATCCATAGGTCCAACAGTCTTGATGATCTTGGACGGATTAACAGTACTTACATTCAAATGGCGCTTCCTACGCTTCCCATACCAGGAGCACCATCACTGGAACACCTCGAGCGCCGAAGGAGCGCATAAGGAGCAGAATATGCCCCTTTAAATGTGCCCCTTCAAACGCGACCGCGTCCGCGAAACCACGGAGCAGAACTGTTCTTATGCCCCAGAAATGACGTCAGGGCAGGCACCGCGTGTCAACAGGCCCTACAAGTGCCTAGGAGGACCACACGGCATACAGAGCACAATCGGGCAACTCCGTCCACTCACTCCCGAGTTGTAGCTGGAAACGCTCCTTCTCATATGCCCCAGAAATGACGTCGGGGCAGGCGCCACGTGTCAGCAGGCCCTACAGGTGCCTAGGAGGACCACACAGCACACAGAGCACAATCGGGCAACTCTGTCCACTCACTCCCTGGAGCCATGTATTAAAGCTGTTTATGCGATGCAGCCTTTCTGCCCCCTTACCAAGAACAGGTAGAACTTCTAAGAATGATACAGTGTTAACAATGGGCTTGAGTTTCTCTCCCAGAGTTTGGAAGTCCCTTTGAACTGCAGAGGCACTGTTTCTAGCCAGGTCATTTGTACCCAAGTGGATGACATCAGTTTTGGAGTACTCACTTTCTGCGATAAGTACATCAACAATTTGGAGAGCCAGGGAGGCATTTGACTATCTTCTCTCCTTTGAACTGTGTTCCCAAGTTGGTGCCTCTGATGATGGACTCTCCAAGTAGTAGTAGCAGTTTTCTGTTTGAGTTTTTCTTCATATTTGGTGCTTTATCAGGAGACTGGGCATTGACTGCCTCATTTAAGGGCCGTTCAGTTTCCATGGATTGGGCATCCTCAGAGAAGGCATTATGCAGGGATATCTCTTGATGTATAGGGTGCCTCTACATTACAGGTCACAATCTACCCGAGCCCACTGTGATCCATTTGTTCCTGGGACGTTTGATTCATTGTGGGAGTGGTGGACACTGTTTGGTTTGTATCCTAGAAGAGGTGTGTTTCATTGCAGCTAGTTCTTCCCTTAGTAGAGTCAATTCTTTATACATGGCAGCTAACTTGGATTGACTGTTCATGTTCTATGTAAATTGCACTGATATTAAATACCATGGAGGCACCAAAACCCATCTTTGCCCAGGAGGCCGTCTGCGCCCTAGTCAAATGCACATGCAGACTCAATGGAACCGCCTTCCCGCAAAACACATAAGGCAAAGCAATCACTTCCGTCAACCACCAAGCAATGGTGGCCTTGGAGGCCGCTCCCTATGATGCCCTCCACCAAACAGGATGAACAGGTAATCTGAACGTCGGAAGGGCTCAGTCTTCAAGTAATGTCGCAGGACCCATCTAGTGTCCAGTAAATGCAAGCGTGTACTGCTAGGTGAGGTTCCTTTATAGTGAATTACTGGTAGCACCACCAACTGATTAAAGTGGAAAGGACACACTACCTTGGGCAGTAACGAAGGGATTATCCGCAGCACGACCTCCTCTGGATGGCAGCTCAAAAACTGTTCCCTGCAAGAGAGCGCCTGCAGCTCAGAGATCCTCCTTGCCGAACACACAGCTACCAAGAATACCGCCTTAAGGGCAAGATCCTTTAGTGAGGTTGCCCGCAATGGCTCAAAAGGGGTCCCTCAAAAGGAGGGACACCCTCGAGACGAGAAACAGCCCCTCTGAAAAGGCACAAAACATGCTGCCCGAAATCTCCTGAAATCCCTAGGCTGACCCCTGGTAGCCGCAGAAGACTTAGCTCCCCTTGATCTATCCTCTGGAAGCCAGGACCCCTTGGTGTCCCCCGGGTCCTTGACCAGTTTATCCAAGGCTTCCCCGAATAGGAGTTTGCACCAAAACGCTAAGTGCGAGAGGTGGACCTTTGAAGATACGTCTGCTGACCAATTTCGCACCCATAGCAAATGACACGCTGCCACGGTCGAAGCCATTGCCTTCGAGTACAAACTTGATCATAGCGGGTATCCACCAGGTAGGCTGCTCCCGACTCCAGCATAGCCACCTCTGCTTCTGCCCCTTCCACAAAAGCCCCTCAGATGGAGGTCTGCAGGGACATGGCATTGGCCTGCTTCAGCATAGTTTCCAACCTGTGGTTCTGAGGGTCCCTGTCCTGCCCTCTACCAGAATGGTGGTCTTTTTGGTGACTAAAAAAGTTGAATATTTAGAAAGTGGTCTTTCTTTATTTTTTTCGCTGTATGGGAAAAGACTTGGGCTGGTTTAAGGGATATGAAGCTCTTTTCCATAGCAACTCATGCTGCTTGTCCATATTTTGTTCACTTCAGATTGTGCAGAGTTTATAACAGGACACCTATGTGAAGTCCAAAAATGCCATTTTATAAAAGTAACAAATACCTAGGTGCTTTTACAATTGATACCTGCTCCAAAGAAGGTATAAATATGGGAGAGTACTCTACACATGTATTTCATGGGATACACAAATGCAGAAAATAGTAGCAAAGGCCATATGGCCTATCCAGTTTTCCCATCTGAACCAATAAGCCCTACAATCCCTTCCTCTCCTTCAAAGATCCTCTGTACTGGTCTCATGCTTTATTGAATTCAGATACATTCCTTATCTCTACTACCTTCAGTTGGAGTCTGTTCCACTTACCCAGCACCCTTCCAGAAGACATGATAACGCACAGGTCTAACCCCTTCAACACTTCTCCTATGATTCCCTCTTTCCAAAGTTTCCTTTCAGTTGAAAGAAGTGTATGGAGGCACAAACAGTTGGGGTCAACATTTTTGGCATCCTTGCATTTTAGGTACGTTGTGTACAATATCTTGAGAAATAACTGAAAATATTCCAACTGTATATACAAAAAAAGATGTTTGTGCAACTTAGATGTAGTAATTTCTGAGAAAAAAAAACACAAAATATGACCTGGATAGGATTAATGGCACCCTTCACTAATATTTGGTTGCACAACCCTAGGCAGTGATGACAGCCTCCAAACATTTCTTTTAGCCTTCTATAAGTTTCATACATCTGTCTGCTGGTAGTTTCTCCCACTCTTCAACTGCGATTTGTTCCAACTCACGAATGTTTCCAGGATTCCTTTTACCAACAGCAGATTTCAGCTCTTTCCAAATGTTCAATTGGATCAAGATCAGGACTCATTGCTGGTCAGTTTAAAAACAGTCAGTTTGTTCCTTTTTAACCATTCTTTTGTACTTTTTGGATGTGTTTTGGGTTATTGTCCTGCTAGAGGACCAATGACCTTCGACCCAGACCTAGCTCTGACACTAGGTAACATTTTGCTCCATAATTCCTTGGTAGTCCTCAAACTTCATGATCCCTTTAATATGTTCCAAGCCTCCAGTTCCTGAGACAGCAAAACAGCCTGACAACATTATGGAACCTCCACCATATTTAACTATAGGGTGTTTTTAACTTATAAAAGTCTAATTTCTTTACCTGTAAATGCATCACTAGCTGTATTGCCAAAGAGGTCAAGTTTGGTTTCTTCTCTCCACAGAAAATTTTTCCAAAAGGATTGTGGTTTCTCAATGTGGGTTTGGGCATTTTTACATCTGCCTTTGAGCAGTGAGGTCCCTCCTTGGTCTTTGCCCATGAAGTCATTCTTTGTTTAGTGAGCAGTGTATGGTGCAGGTTGAAACCAGCACTCCAGATTTTCTCCAGGTCAGCTTTAAACTCTTTGGATGTCGTACGTGGTGTTTTTCCAACAGTTCAGACTAATCTTTGAAGACTTATTGGATTAATTTTCCTTTTCCCACCATGTCCTGGGAGGTTCTTGACAGTTCCATGAGTAGAAAACCTCTTAAGATTGTGAGCTGTAGACACAAGAATCCTAAGGTCTTTCGAGATGGCCTTGTACCCCTTTGCAGGTTGATGTTTGGTGATAATAGCCTTTCTGATTGTCTCAGACAGCTTTCTTGTTGTCACCATTATCAAAATGAAACAGAGAATGAATGTGGCCTTTTTAAATATTAGAGCCATTGTTCACTGGTTGACTCATGTGAGTACTGATCACAGTTGCGTCTAGTTTTACTAGAATGGGAATGTGGTACTTCTGTTCAAACTGATTTGAATTGTTTATAAGGGTGCCAATAATCATTTCCTAAATCACCAAAAACTATGGACCAACAAAGGGTCAAAATATTCCCATAAAGTGACACTTAGAAAAAGACCCTAGGATACCTGCTGCAGACAATTTTTTGTTGGACTACATTACGAGGTAGCTATATTCAGTATCTTTCCCATAAGTTCATTTTAATTTATTTAAAAGTGATCATGTATAATTTTTAAACTGCCAGAAAAAGTAAACCAATGGGTTTCGAACCACAAAATTATTGGTTCTGCTTCAGGTTAAAGAAATGGCAGTACTTATCTGAATGGAAGCATTCCATCATCCAAAATGTGGCCCTGGCTTAAATAAAAATGTCCGCAGCATCCTTTTAAATACAGGAAGAACCCCTCCCCTAATTCTCCTTAAAGGGACCAAAATCACACCAATATATGCCAGTCAATTTGACGATTAAGTCCATGAGGCTGAACAGTGTTGAGAGAAAAAAATCCAGAATTGTTCACGATAATTCCAAATAGCATCATGATTTCCCTCATGCCACACTCTAGGAACATGTTGAAGAACACACCAGTGCAATTCATCAAAAGAACGCTGAAAAAGCAAGCCATGTTCAACAAAAGGGGTGGACTTAGTAGCTATATTTATTTTTGACTTATGTTCTCGCAAGCGTGCTACTAGTGTCCGTCTGGTACGCCTCACATATAATTGTTTGCATGGGCAGAGCAAAACATACACAGTGACCTAATTGGCAAGTAGTGTAAGAATGAGAAGCCAAAGTACGCTGGGGTGCCAGGAACACTCCAAGACCGACCTTAAAATGGTACTCACAAAATTCACTTGCTCCGCATTTAAAATGACCACATTGAGGAGCAGAATCCAAAAAAGACCACATCACAGAAGGACTAACATTATTAGCTATATTTCTTTCACCCTTGAATGCCAAATAGGACACTCCTGAAAAACAGCATGAAGCTGTAAAACGCGCCAATGTTCGTAAACTATTGATGTAACCCGAGGAGCCCTTTTAGAAAATGGCAAAATGCACACCAAAGGATCCTCTGATGAAGTGGAATCTTTTCCCATAGGAGACATGAGCAGCTCCCGCTGAGCATGTAAATCCCGCATATATGCTTGCTTAATAATTCGAATAGGGTACCCTTGTTCCAAATAACTCCTAAGATTTTTTTTTAGAAATGGCAATATAATCGGATTTAGCAGAACATATACATCAAGATGTAGAAATTGTGAAACAGGTAATCCATTCTTCAGATGTATCAGATAATAACTAGCATAGTGGAGCAAATGGTTTCTGCTACATGAAACAATATCCTGGCAATGTCCCAGTTTTTATATTTCCTTTTTCAATTGGTCTTTTTTTATTCTTTTGTGTGTCAAATATGTGAGCATATACTGTATATCCAAAATCATTTCGCTAGCCAATTTTTTTTTAAGGACATATTGGACATTAAGGAGTTGAACTGCAAGGGCGCCAATAATGTTGACAACTATAAATGCCTCTCATATCTCTCCTCACTTACCTTATTTAAAGATTTAAATATGCATATATTGGAAGATAATCCCATATGCTTTATGATAAAGAAAGATCATTTTACAGGGATAGTTACTAAGCTGCATAAAACAGCACATTGTTGCTCTTTTACTGTACAAAAATTTACGGCATTTACGTTGCTGTAGCTGGGAATATTGCATGTTCCTGGCTGTAAGGCAGACCCCACCATCTTTAAAAAGCACCAGCTGTTGCTATCAAAAAGTACTCCCTAATTCTTTGTGGGGGGGGGGGGGTGGGGGGAGGAGGGGTGCGTAAGACTGAAGATTCGCTTAGTGTGCCTTATATCCATCCTTGAACCGGCCCTGATTCAGAGCCCTACAGATTTACAAATCAAAGAGATGGAGACCTTGACTTTATCAGGTTTTGGGGATTTTTCCATTTCTATAGAGCTCTCTCCCTCCACTCACAAAATCTCAGTCTTGTAAATTAGACTTACCTACTAATTGTTGTTCCTTGAACTCCAGTCCAGAACCACATCTCTGGGTAGTGTACCTCTTCCAGTAGCTTGGAGACTGAGCATGTCATCTTTTGATGACACCCCTTTATACAGCTGGCACCACCCACCAGCTCCAGTAATCTATTGACAAAGCAGACTCACAGGAGCAACAAATAAGTAGTTAAACAACCAAATTAGATTTAAGACTGCTATACTGCCCCCACCCTCCTGGGAAGGAATCCCTCGTCCCCCCTCAGACGGGAAGGCTTACTTGTGAAACTCCTGGGCAACGCCCTTCAGCACAGAGCCAAAGACCAACAGCTCTCCCGGCCACGGCCCCAACGCCCTTCAACGTATAATCCTGATTCCCTCCGAACTCTGCTATCCCCCAATGGATCAGCTAAAGAGCCGAAGGCAAATGTCTTCACATCAACTCCTTACGGGCAGGATCCAGGACAGGAGTTCAAGGAACAACAATTAGCAGGTAAGTTGAATTACTTTTTCCTTATTGACCCCTCCAGTCCAGTCCCGCACCTCTGGAATGTAACAGAGCAGTTAAATTAATGGGAGGGACCTGCATCAGCAGCGTGAAGCACTGCTGACCCAAACAGGCATCTCCTGCTGCCTGGACATCCAGGCGACAATGCTTAACAAAAGTATGAAGGGTAGACCAAGTTACCCCCTTACAAATCTCTGCTGGGGGGACTAAACTGTACTCCACCCAAGAGGCCACTTGTGCCCTCATGGAGCGTGCACGTAATCCCATCAGCACCACTCTACCCTTCAAGATATATTCTATTCTGACCCAATGGCTTCTCTAATCCACCTGGAAATGGAAGCCTTGGCTACCACCTCTCCTTTGTGCTGTTCAGTGGACTGCGCAAACAAACGATCCGACCTCCTAAAGGACTTAGTCCTGCGTAAGTAAATGCTGCAGGGTTCTTCCAACATACAAAAGTCACAAATGCGGATCAGCGAAACCCCCAGCCACATCAGATAGGACCGATAACAAAACAGATTGATTCACATGGAAGGCCGACACCACCTTAGGCAAGAATGAGAGCACCGGTCGCAGAACCACCTTTTCCCTAAAGAACAAAAGGAAGGGCTCCTGACAGGACAAGGCCTGGAGCTCTGAAATTCTGTGTATTGAACAAATCTCTACGAAGAAAACCATCTTCAGGGTCAAATCTTTCAGTGACGCTAGATTTGGTGGCCCAAAGGGCTCCCTAATCAGCCCTGTAAGAACCAAGTTTAGGTTCCAGGGTGGCATCACTGCTCGGCAGCTGGAAGCACGTTACTGCTCTGAGGAAGCGTAGCACATCTGGATGTGCACCCACCACCATTCCACAAATCTTTCCGTGATAACAGGAAATCGCCGCCAGCTGCACTCTCAAAGAACTAGGCCCTTCTCAAAACCATCCTGCAAGAAAGCTAAACACATCTGGCACAGAAGTCGAGAATGGAACAGACTGCCTGTCTCCACACCATACCTCAAAAATGTGCCAGACCCTGATGTATGCTAAGCAGGTAGCCCTTTTACGAGCTATCGGCAAGGTTGCTATCACTGGCCTGGAATAATCTCTTTTTTGCAGCTTTGCCCTTTCAAGAGCCATGCCGTAAGCAAGAACCGATCCAGCTGAGGCATGCAGAGAGGCCCCTGCATTTAGAGGCCCACTGGAACTGCGAGCTGCCACAGCCAGTCCGCCAGGATCCTCACCAGATCTGCATACCACAGCCGTTGGCCAATCCAGGGCAATCAGAATGAGGTACCCTTCGTGAGCCTCTATCCGCTGAACCACACGGCCTATGAGCACCAACGGGGGAGAACACAGAGGAGTTTCCCCGCAGGCCATGGCTGTACCAGGGTATCCAGGCCCTCTGACATCCATTCTTTCCTCCTGCTGAAGAATCGGCACGCCTTGGCCGACCGGAAAGTCTCCATTAGGTTCATGACCGGGGTGCCCCACCAGCACACCACCTGTCGAAGACCTCCTGGTTGAGCGACCACTTGCCCGGGTCCATGTGCACCCGACTGAGGAAGCTGGCCGTTACATTGTTGACCCCCCCCCTCCCCGATGTGCGCCACCGATAAGGGCTGGAGGTGATCTTCTGCCCACTTGAACAGCCTTTCGGCCTCTTCCTCCAAGGCTACACTGCCCATGCCTCCCTGGTGGTTGATGCAGGCTACTGTAGTCACGTTGTCCGAGAATACCTGGACTACCTTCCCCTGCAATCTGGCCTCGAAGCTCTGGAATGCCAGGAATACCACATGCATTTCCAACCTGTTGATCGCCCATTGGGCTTCTAGCAAGTCCCACTGACCCTGGGCAAAACGCCCTTTGCAATGAGCTCCCCAGGCGGAGAGATTGGCATCCTTCATCAGTGGAGTCACAACGGCAACTCAAGGGCCATGCCCCTCTCCAGTATCCCTGGACGTAACCACCACTGAAGCTTACTCCTGGTTCGCTGCAGGCATGGCAGAGGCATAGACAGGGAATGACTCTGGTGAGACCAACGACGAAGCAGAGTTCTTTGCAATGGCCGCATGTGCACTCTTGCCCATGGAACCAAGTCGAGCATAGCTGCCATAGTCCCTAGAACCTGCAGATAATGCCAGGCCAACAGATGTGACATCTGCAGAAATTGCCGCACCAGCTGCCGGAGTCCCTGCGCCCGCTGCTCTGGCAGAAAGACTTTTCCCACTTGGGTGTCGAAGCGTGCTCCCAAGTATTCCAGTTCTTGGGATGGGACTAAATGACTCTTGGCCACATTGCCAAGCCATCTGAGATTCTGTAGAAACTGCACCACATGCTTTGTTGCTCTTTCACTTTTGCCCCTAGACTTTGCCTGAATCAGTCAATCGTCAAGATATGGGTTTAGGAGACTACCTTCCTTGCGGAGCACCGCTGCAACCACCACCATGATCTTGGTGAAGGTTCGTAGAGCTGTTGCTAGGCTGAAAGACAATGCCCAGAACTGGAAATGTCCCACTGGCACCATGAAACAGAGAAAATGTTGGTGGTCTGGCCGGATGGGAATGCGAAGGTAAGCTTCCGTAAGATCTAGGGAAGTCAAGAACTCCCAACACCTTACTTCTACGATAACCGACCGTAGGGTTTCCATTCGAAAATGTGGCACCCGTAGATAGTGGTTGACGCCCTTGAGGTAGAGAATCGGAAGAAAAGTCCCTTCCTTCTTGGGTACCATGAAATAAATGGAGTACCAACCACACCCGTATTGGTCCCTTGGGCACCGTTTCTATGGCCTTTAGCTGCAACAGTCTCGTCAAGTTTTCTCTTACTGCCCCGTCTTTGTCCCATGCCTTGCAGGGAAACTGAACGAATGAGTGGGCCACCAGTTGCGCCCATTCTAGGGCATAGCCTTCCTGGATGACCTCCAGGTCCCACTGGCCAGAGGTGATTTGAACACAGGCACAGTAGAAATCCCGTAGTCTGCCCCCCATGGGTTGTACCTCTATCTGGGTCCGCCTTGCATCATTGTGATTGTCTGGCTCCCGAGGGAGAGACGGCACTAAATTCCCATCCTGTGCCTTGGAAACCCCTGCCCTCTGGAGGGGAATCTGCCTCTCTGGTAGGACCAAACCGGGAAGGATGAAAACGCCTGAAATCTCACGGCTGTCCTTTTGACGTAGCCGGAGGATGACTCTGCTTCTGTTTATCTTCTGGCAAATGTCCACCCTTGAACTCTCCCAGGTCCTTGACCAACTTGACCAGGTCCTCTCAAAACAGGAGGAGTTTCCCCTTAAAGGGAAGCTTGCTGAGGTGGGACTTCAACGAACTGTCCGCCGCCCAAGGTCTGTAACCACAAATAGCGGTAAGTTTCCACCAATGAGGTCATACTAGTCGAAAGAACCCTAATGAGATCATAGTGGGTGTCTGCCAGATAGGCCACCCCCGATTCCAGCTTGGCCGCTTCCTCCGACAGGTCTGATGTCGGCTCTCCCAGCTCATGCACCCCATGCGACCAGCAGAGGCAAGCTCTCGCTACCCAGGCCCCACAAATGACAGCCTGTAGAGAGAGCATTGGTGTCAAAGGTCTGCTTCAAAGGGGTGTCTCACTTTCTATCCTGGCCATCCTTGAGGGCCACGCTGCCTTCCACCAGGATCGTCGTCTTCTTGGTGACTGCCGACACTGCCACATCCACCTTAGGGGGCTTGAAGGGATCTCGCTCTTGCTTCGGTAACTGGTACAGACGAGACATAGCTCGTAACCCCGAGGCCTGCTTCTGGCAGATTTCATTCCTCCTGAATCATCTGCCTGACCACTTGATGCAAGGGAAACACCTTTTGTGTCTTCCGCATCGCCTGAAGAACCTCCAGTGCCTTCTCACCCACCAGGACACTAGCCGGCATATTAAGGGCCTTTATGAACTTCTCCCAGCAGAAAACCCAAACCACCCGGGATTGGTCCTCCTGCTTCGGGATCTCTTTCCTCCAATTCTTCACCTTGGAACTAGAGGTCAAAGTCCAAGTCTTCAACATCTGGCCCCTCCGAAAAAGGAGGCGGCCCATGTCCCTCCTCCAAGGGACTAGTCCTCTTGGGAGCTGTTGTCTCCTTGCCACTTTCACTCCTATCCACCGTTTGCTTTCCGCCACAGCCTGACACTGAAGGACTTGTCACTGCCCTTTGTTGATGCAGACAAAAGGCCTTGTGCAGCAGCAATACAAACTCTGGAGAGAAGTTCCCCAGAAGCCCTCCAATCCCCTGGTCCTGAAACATAGAGGGCCCAGGAAGGGCTAAAGGGCAGGAAGCTGACTCCCCTGCTGACATCAGAGGTCCCTCTGCCTCCTGGATCTCCCGAGGCCGAGAGGGAGACCTGGCCTGCTGGGACTTAACCTGCAGATATTTTTCCAGAAAAGTGGCCTCCTGTGTGCATCCCAAACAGATGCCTGCATCAGAGACTGCCCCCCCCCCCCCCGCGAGTCCCACAGACTAGGCACTGGGGCCTGGCAGGCATTGCAACAACCTGTGAACTGCCCCGAAGGGAATCTGGGCCAGAAGACTTCTAGAAACAACAAGAATGAAAGAACTGACAAAAGGGAGCTGCTTAAGGTAAATTACTCCTCCAGAGAATTTAAACTACATGGACTAAACTAATTAATTTCATTTAATTAATGTAGTTTAGTTTAAAGTAAATAAACAGCTCAAACCCATAAAACCTCTTCGGATGAATGAGGGTAAACTCCCCACACACTCCTTCCCTTCACCAGAGAGGAGAGCGGTAAGGGGGAGAGAAACGCTGTGCAGGCCCCGAGGGTGGAAACTCCTCCTTTACTTACCACGCCTCTGCACTGCCTAGAAACAAACAGCACGTCAAATTCCCACGCTGCTGTCGACTGCCAGCCATGAGGTTTGCGCTGCTGAAGGGGCCTGCCCTATGAAAGGCAACACACTCTCCTGCTGTCCGGGCCACCCTGTTCTCTTCCGGCACGGCAGGGTAGGCCCGACTTAACTCCCCTGCGCTCAGCTGCTTTCCTCCGGCGTTGGCACTGGGGGGAGTGGGGGGGAAGACTGAGGCTGCTGGTCTTTTGCCCAGTGCTTTAATGGTGGCTCCTCACCCGATGACAGGTTTGGGAGTCTCCCTCAGGCCCAGAGACTAAAAGGTTGTCCACAAGCCTCACCCCCAGCCGCTGGGGGGAGCAGGGATCTCCTTCTTCAGATCGTAGTAATTGCCTCCCAGGAGCTTTGCCTCTTTTTTTTTTTTTTTTCTTGTTTTTGCTTTTCCTTCACAATGAGGTTAGAATCTTACACCTATCTTCCTTAGTTGTCCCTCAGTGAGTCCAGAACCCTGGCTCACTACCTCCTCCAGCTGCTTGGAGACAGCATTCTGGAGCTGGAGGGCAGTGCCAGCTGTATAAGTAGAGGGGTGTCATCAAAAGACGACATGCTCAGTCTGCAAGCTGCTGGAAGAGGTACACTACCCAGAGGTGCGGGATTGCACTGGAGGGATGGATAAGGAACTTACCTGATGCCTTTTTGAAAGCATAGGGAGGGATGCATTTATGTGGTCTGCAGACCTGCAAACCACGTAAATGCCACTCACCGGGATATTCAGCAGCAGTAACCCAGTTACTGCTGCTGAATATCCATGGTTTGGGCCATTGAATGCCCCAACCCTAAATGCTTAAATGTTGGGGTGTTCTGGGGATGGCACCGTGGGTTAACTGGGAAGTGGTGATATTCAGTCGCTGCCTGGTTAATCCTAGCCAGCTAAAATTAGGACAGATGAATGGCTGTCCTAACTTAAGCTGGTGTGGCAATCCAGCCAGAAGCTGAATATCTCTGCTGACCGGATTGCAAGTGTCACAATTTAGGCAACCTGGATATTCAGTGCTGGGATATGGCCCCAGCATTGAATATCCAGGCCGATTTTAAATGGCGACAGCCAACTGCTTTAAGTGTGCCGACTGCCACTGCTGAAACCCCCTTCCCCCTACACAGTTTATTGCAAGTTGTGCCTACTGCTCCATGCAGATTATTCTGTGCCTCATTACCACTGTCTTGCTACCACCAATCCTCCATGTATCTCCCATGCTTTTTTCCAACTAGACCAATATCAACTTATCACCTAGTTTTGTTTTAGATAACGCCTAAGGTGTAATTAGGTCTTACCTGCTAATTGCTTTCCTTAAATCCCTACAGTCTAGGCCGGATGCATGGGTTGTGTCCCCCAACCAGCAGGTGGAGACTGAGCAACTCAAAGCTTGTTGATGCCCTTATATAAGGAGCTGTGCATCACCAGAGTCCACGGGTGCACCACTAAAACTCTTAAAAACGTACTCTAATTCCCACTATGGGATCAGGTTCCCCACAGGCACTACATAGTAGCACCATAGCTCTTTAGTACTTTTACTTCTCCTTTTTCTTTTCATTTTTTTTTGTTTCCCTGGTGTGACCAAACCAGTCCCAGATTCCTGCCGGAACCGAAAAAAAGGTGAGTACTAGAGACTGAGCCCACACAGAATAAACGCTGTCAGCAGAAAACTTACAATAACAGACGAGCTTGACCGAGTGAGTTCTGGCCTGGACCATAGGGAGTCAAGAAAAGGCAATTAGCATGTAAGGTCTAATTACACCTTCCACATCATCCCCACAGTCCAGGCCAGATGCATGGGATGTAACATAGCAGTACCTCCTAATGGGCGGGATCAGCGAGGCCAGCCTGTAGCACCCTGGCCCCAAAACATGCATCTTCCCATGCCTGGAGGTCCAACCGATAATGCCTCGTGAAGGCATACAAGAAGGCCCTTGTGGCTGCCCTACAAATGTCTCCCAGAGGCACCAGGCTCACCTGCGCCGTTGTCAAATGTGCATGCAGCCCTGCGGGAACAGCCTTCCCATGCAATAGAAGTTGAAGCAATCCCTTCTTTCAGCCAACGAGCGATGTTGGCTGGAGGTCGCCTCCCCCTGATGCCCTCCGCCGAAAAGTACAAACTGGTGATTCGAACGCCGGAAGGACTCCGCTCTTTAAGCAATGCCGAAGGACACATGGGCACCGCTAGGCGAGCCGATTCCTTATGAATCACCAGCAAGACCACTGGCTGATTAATGTGGAAGAGCGACACCACCTTGGGCAAAAAGGAAGGCATTGTCCGCAGCACCACCTTCTCCAGATGGAAACTCAAAAACTGTTCCCTACAGGAGAGCACCTGCAGCTCCAAGATCCTCCTTGCTGAACACATACAATAACACCTTCAGAGAGAGATCTTTCAATGAGGCTGCCCTTAAGAGCTCAAAGGGAGCCCTCACAAGCTCCTCCAAGACCATGTTCAGATCCCACGAGGGGGGGGGGGGAAACCTTGCCTGCGAGGCAGCTGGACCTATTGTATGGCCTGCAGGAAGCACGCTATATCAGGATGGGACCCAATCGAGAGGCCTCTTATCCACCCCCGATAGCACGTCAGGGCTGCAATCTGCACTTGTAGGGAACCAAGCGCCAGCCCCTTATCCAGCCCATCCTGCAGGAAGGCCAGGAGGCAGCTAGTGCCGATATCCCCTTGCCCTCGCACCAGTCCTCAAACACTCTCCAAACCTGCACATAGGAAAGAAGTTGACCTTTTGGGAGCCCTAAGCAGAGTAAAAATCACCTCGGGCGAGTAGCTCCTCTTAGTCAGGCATGCCCACTCAAGGGCCATACCATGAGCAAGGCTCCACCTGAGCCTTGCAGAGGGGTCCCTGCCACAACAACCCAGGCTTCATAGGGAGTCGCCACAGATCGCCCCTCAGGAGACGAAGTCAGTCCTGATACCACAGCCTTCAAGACCAATCCAGCGCAATGAGAATCACAGTCCCCCGGTGTTCCTCTATCCTGTGAAGCACCTGACCTATGAGAGGTCAAGGAGGAAAGACATACAGGAGACCCTCCCATGGCCATGGCCGGGATAGAGCGTCGAGTCCCTCGGACATGCGCTCCCTTCACCAGCTGAAGTAGTGGACAGCTTTGGCATTGTCCATCAGTGCCATCAGGTCCATTACTGGCTGTCCCCAGCATCTTACTATGCCCTGGAACACCCCTTCGTCCAGAGCCCATTTCACTGGGTCCCCCAAGCACAGACTCAGGAAGTTTGACTGGACATTGTCCTTCCCAGCTACATGTGCTATTGACAGAGCTAACAAGTGTTCCTCTGCCCACTGAAGGAGCTGCACCGCCTCCTCCATCGGGGATGGACTGGCCGTCCCTCCCTAGCGGTTGATGTAAGCGACTGTTGTGGCATTGTCTGAGAAGATCCCAACCGCCCAATGTTCCAGGCACAGTGCAAAGTGGTGGAGCGCTCGTGATACTGCCCCCTCAGATCTAGCCCACTGATCAACCACTGTGCCTCCTCCGGCATCCAAGGACCCTAGGCAAACTGTCCTGGCAATTTATTTATTTATTTGAAAGGCTTTTATATACCGCCACTTCCCAAGATCAGGGGTGGTTTACAAAGAACAAAGGTGAAAATACATGGAATGTTAGGCAACATTTCAACTATGTACATAAAACAGTATAAACATTAGTAACTATTTACAATTTATATTAGACTTTGGAATATATACAATATGTGACATCGAACTCTGTGTAGAATTGGACAAAGTTAAATTGAATGTGAGTAGTTATGTAGTGTTGCTAGATTGTGTTATGGGGGGTGGGAGTCCAGAGCCGAGTAATGGCAGTAATGCTGAGTGAATAGGAATGTTTTTAGTTCTTTACGGAACGTTTGGAGATCTTTTATCTCCCTTAAATGGTCAGGGAGATTATTCCATTGCGTGGGTGCTACATATGAAAAAGCACTGTTACTTGTTATTTGCTTTGTCTTCCTTATTGAGTCTGGTACTTGAATGGTAATGTTCCTTCTTCTTCTAACTCTATTTTCAGGTGGGCTGTGGATCAATGTAGATAGATATGACGGGGCAATCTTGTTAACTAATTTAAAGGTAGTCAGTATGATTTTATATTGGATCCTGCTGGCAATGGGAAGCCAATGCAGAGAGTATAAAATGGGTGAAATGTGGTCAGATAACTTAGCCTTGGAGATTATTCGTGCAGCAACATTCTGAGCCATTTGTAGTATGTTTTGATTCTTCTTTGTTATACCTTTGAGGATTCCAATGCAATAATCGAGGTGGGGTGTTATTAGGATTTGGGTAATGGTTCTGAAATCGTCTTTTTCTAAGAGTGGTCTAAGTTGCTGGATAGTCCTAAGCTTGAAATAGATTGTTCTGGCTATTTTCTTTATGTGTGAGGTGAAGCTAAGAGTCCTGTCAAGAGTGACTCCCAAATATTTTATCTCCTGCTTCACTGGGAGGGAGAAGTTTTGGAGCTTAATGTCTGAAGGGGATGTGAAATTAGGATTTCTTGAAGTAAATAGTACTTCAGTCTTTTTGAAATTAACGTGCATGTTCTTTGATTTGAGCCATAGTTCGGCTTCCGAGAGGCAGACTGCTAGGTTGTGGTAGTTGGGGGTCTGCTATGTTAATCGGGGTGAACAGCATAATATCGTCCGCATAAATGTGGTAGTTTACATTATGTCTTTTGAATATGTTGCATATCGGTTGCAGGTATAGGTTAAATAGAAGAGCAGAAAGTGCAGAGCCCTGCGGAATTCCCTGTTCCTGAGGAAATGGTGGTGATGCAACTTGATTGATTTGCACAAACTGTGAGCGGTCAGATATATATCTGATTTAAACCATTTAAGTGCTACTTCCTTTATACCTAAGTGGCTGAGTCTTGAGATGAGTATATCATGGTTTACACTGTCAAATGCAGCAGATATGTCAAGGAATACCAATATGAAGGCTTGTTTGATGTTGTCCAATCCTTTGATAAGAGAGTCAAGGAGAAGAGTTTCTACGCCATGGTAAGGGCGAAACCCATATTGATGTTCAATGCCCTCCCCACCCACTGAGACTGGCATCGGTTGTAAAGTTATCCAAGCTGGAGTCTTGAGTGGAAGGCCTGCCATCAGTGCCCACAAGTCCCACCAAGCCACACTGTTCCTCATCTTCTCCAGGCAAGGGAGGACCTGCATCAGAGGATCCGACTGCGGGGTCCACTGAGACAGAAGTGCATGTTGTAGAGGTCACGTGGGCCCGCGCCCACAGTACCAACTCTACTGTAGCTGCCATGGAGCTCAAGACCTGCAGATAGTGCCAGGTTGTCGGCCAACTGAACTGGAGGAACTGGCGGACCTCATCCTGTAGCTTGACGACCCTTTCCAGTGGCAGGAAACCCAATTCCCATTCCATGTTGAAACTCGCTCCCAGGCAGGTCAGCTGTCGAGTGGGAATGAGGTGACTTCTCGAAGCTGACCCACCCAGCCCAAGCTCTCCTTGTGGCCTTTTCGCTCTCTTTGGCTATCAGAGCAAAGTTGGCCCATCATCCAGGTATGGGTGTACCAGCATGCCTTCCCGATGCAAAGCAGCTGCCGCCACCATCACTACCACCACTGAACACAAGGCTTGGAACTGAAAGTACCCCACGGAGTCTGCAAAGCACAAGTGTTGGTGTTCTGACCGGATTGGGATATGCAGATATACCTCGGAAAGGTCCAGAAAAGTCAGGAACTTGCTCGGCTGCACAGCTACTATCACCAATCTCAGCGTTTCCATGTGGAAGTGCAGCATGCATAGCACCCTGTTCACATGCTCGAGATCTAAAATGGGCAGGAAGGCGCCCTCCTTTGTGGGGACCGGGAAGTATATTGAGTATCGACCGGATCCTTGTTGGTCTGGGGGTACCGGACATATCGCCTTCATACAGGGGAGTTTGTCTAGAGTCCCTTGCGCTGCCATCCTCTTCCCCCATGACTTGCATGGATACACTACAAAGGCCTCGGGAATAGGGTGTACCAGTTCTAAGGCATATCCTTTCCGGATGACCTCAAGGACCCACTGGTCCTGTGTTATGTGGGTCCAGGCAGTGGCAAAAGACCGGAGCCTTCCTCCGATCTCTATCACCTCCTGGACCCGCCTCGCTTCATTGTGATTTCCTAGATGAGCCTGAGGAGGTGGGCAAGAAGCATCTACCCAAACCTTGGCTCCGAAAGGAGGGACCCCTTTGGGAGGAGAGCTGGCCCCTCTGGAAGGGTGCAAAGCATGCTGCCCGGAATCTCTGAAAATCCCGAGACTGGCCCCTTGGGCCCAAGGACTTGGCTCCCCTTGGTCTATCCTCTGGTAGTTATGACCTCTTGAAGTCCCCCAGGTCCTTGACCAGCTTCTCCAAAGAACTTGCCTCAAAAGGGTAGGCGTGAGAGGTGGACCTTCGAAGTGACATCTACTGACCAATTTCATAGCCATAGCAAGCGGCACACTGCCATGGTCGAAGCAATCACCTTGGAGGTCATACAAACCCGATTGTAGCAGGCATTTGCCAGGTAGGTTGCTCCCGACTCCAGCATGGCTGCCTCCGCCTCTGCTCCTTCCATCGGAGGGGCTTGTGCCCATTGCAAGCAGGCTCTAGCCACATACGCTACACAGATGGAGGTCTGCAGGGGCATGGCATTGACCTCAAAGGCCTGCTTTAGCATCATCTCTAACCTCTGATCCTGCGGATCTTTAAGAGCTGCTCTGCCTTCTACTGGCATGGTGGTCTTTTTGGTGACTGCTGAGACTAGGGTGTCCACCTTAGGGAGCCTTAACAAGACCTTTTCCTCTGGAGCCAGGGGGTAGAGACAGGACAATGTCTTGTCGACCCTCAAGTTAGATTCGAAATGGGAGGTTCTGAGGCTATCATTTGCTTGATGGCCTTAACAGGGAAAAAATCCTGTGGCGTTCTGATCCCCTGCAGAAAGGGGTCCTTCCAATGCTATCTCCTCCAAGGGCACTCCTGCCTTCAAGTTCAAGGTGCCCAGGAAGCGAGCAATGAGCACTGGGAGTTCCTCCCTGTGGAACAATTTAATCAGCACAAGCTCCTCAGGCACAGGATGGTTCTCAGACTCCTCCTTGGGCCCCAGGATGTCCCAGGACTCTGGCACCTCCTCAGCCACCTCGGAGGGCACAGACGCAGGAGAAACAGGCTGGTCCACAGAATCCCCCAAAGGACACGGTCTCTATGCCTGGAAGGCCCACCCCTGAAGTAGGAAGTTCCAAGGCTCCAGGCCCCATAGTGCTCTCTGGCAAGAAGGGCCCCCCCAGCGTTCTGCTTCAAGCAGAATGCTTGATGCAGTAGCAACAGAGTCCGGAGAGAAGGGATGGCTTGTAATCCCCGATGCCTGCCCTGCGCTTCTCTGTCTTCTTTGCTGCCAGTGCCAAGGAGAGCTAAGCTCCTCGAGATGTTCTCGCCTCCCCATCAACCAATCCAGCCCCCGCAGATGCTGTGGAGGCTCGCGGCGAGGCAGACACCTGAGAAGTGGAGGCCTCCGGCAACGTGTCTCCTCCTGCTGTCTGCTCTCCTCCGAGCACAGCCTGCACAGACCCACCTTAGAAACTGAGCTTCTGCGTGCGCCACAGGCAGTGCACACAGGCTTGCTTGTCGATATGCTGTTATACCCAGGAACGGTTGAAAACAAGAAACCATCTTCCTCGCCTATCAAAGCCTTTCTCGCTGCAACAACAAGCCATGCTTAAGGGCTCCTCTCACCCCTGCAGGGCAGGAAATGGATTCTCCATGGCGGGAGGCCCTCATGGACCATGAGTTTGCACCCCACTGCTCCCAAGGTCCTCACTGATCTGGAATGGTTAGCGGCACTCGGGGCACATGGGGAGATAGGGCAGAGTCCCTTTTTAAAAAAATTTTTCTTCCAAGTGTTTTTTTTTTTTTGTTTTTTTTTTTAAACTTACAGGTTTAACCAGACCTTTTTCCTTGCCCTCAGCCAAGGCAGTGCCCAAGAACTTCGCCCAGCTGACCTAGACCCCGGATCCTCCTAGGCACCCCAGGGCCTCTGCCATTGTCAGCCAAGAACTATTGCTGAGAGCACAGATGCACAGCTGTGTCTCCCACCTGCTGAAGACCAAGCAAATACTGGTCAGCCTGGGGATGCACAGCTTTTCATAAAAGGGCATCAGCAAGCTTTGAGGTGCTCAGTCTCTACTTGCTGGTTGGGGGGCACAACCCATGCATCTGGCCTGGACTGTAGGGATGATATAGAAGTGTATTTAGTCACTTTTATAACACTGTTCCTCTGCGTTTACTATGCTTTAGGTGTCTTACCTATAGTCTGAGGAGAGTCCATATATGGGAAATACTGGATGTAATGTGCCCTGTCAGTAGCCATCATCACATCAAAGACACGTTCTGACTTGATCACTCCATTTTCTACAAACCAAAACAGAGGGGGGGGGGGGGAAAAGGATTACCACCACATTTTTCTTCAAATTATACTCCCAAGTGCATTAGTGCTAGCTGTTGAATATTAGCTCACACCTGCAGCAACACCGTAAACAGCTCAACCTACTGTTATGTAGTTTTGTAATTACCGTTATTTGTTATATTGTTGCAGTTCCTTGTAAAACAGCATGCCTTCTGGATCTGTTAAATTGTTGTTTCACTGTAAATTGCTTTGAAAAGTAGTAAGTCAGTATAAAAATAAGGTTAAATAAATAAGTGTTTCTCTTTTTCTTTCTTTAATAGTATTTAGCTTACACCTTTCCAGTAGTAATTCAAGGCAAGCTACAATCAGATACAGTAGTTCACGCTGTGAGGGAGTGCACATAACATCTTGTAAAAGTCTTCACATACTCCTACATTTATTACATTCTGCTGCTAAAAAAAATAAAAAAATAAAATGCATTAAAAAAGTAGTTTACTTCACTGATGTACACAACATACATTACATGATCAACATGAAAAAACAATTATAGGAATATTCAAAAACTAATTAAGCAATCAAGATGTTTTGGTTTTTTATTCTTAAGTCTTCACATCACTTGACTCAGTACTTAATGGTTATTGCTAGAAAATGGGCTTCCACTATGTCATTTAGGATAAGTGCTTACCAGCTTTGTACAGAGAGATCGTGCAGTTTTTGTCCATTCTTCTAGGCAGAATAGTTCAAGCCCTTTTGAGACAGCAGGGGATGGTTTGTAGCCTGCAGGCTTCAAAGGTCTTGCCACAGATTTTCTACTGGAATCTGGTTTGGACTTTGACTGGGTCACCTGATGGCATTCACTTCCTTCGTGCTGATCAGTTACTGATTTTATCTTGTCCTCAGGATCACTGTCCTCCTAAACGGTTAACTTCAGCATCCCATCAGCAGAACAAATCACCCAGACCATAACTGAGCTGAATACAACCACAGCACCATCTGATCCCTGTCCAGTGGCATGGATCAAATCTACCAAGGATGACCCAAGCAAATTCATACATAAGATAATAAGTACCTCACTTACCCCCAAGGATACATGCCCCTGGCACTAAAGCAGGCCACTATCCACCCTATTCCAAAGGATACTCCATAGCTCAACAACGATCCATTAAACTACCGCCTAATATCCAGCCTCCCATTCCTCTCTAAGATAATTGAGAATATTGTTCAAATACAGTTCCAGGACCACATTGACTTACACGCCCTTCTAGATCCTTACTAGCACGGATTTCGCCCAGATCACAGCGTGGAGACATTACTCATCCATCTATTTGATAACCTGTTCAAAAGGTATTGACAACATAAGAGGCTTCCTATTAATCTTCGTCGACATATCTGCCTTTGACACCGTCTCCCATGACATCCTCCTGGAGCGACTAGAATCTATCAGGATCCAGAACAAATCCCTCAAATGGTTTCAGTCATACCTAGGAGGCAGGCAACAGATAGTCAAATCCGGCCCACTCCAACAATTTTCCACACAGACCAAGGAGTTCCTCAAGGATCTTCGCTCTCTGCCCTCCTATTCAACATTTATATACAACCAGTTTGCAGCATATTCAGGAAGCACAATATACAATATGCCATATATGCAGACGATAATATGGCCTACACCCCTATACAGTTAGACTCTCTGGACTTCATTACACTATCAACATGCCTCAAAGAAATGATAACCTGGCTTACCAAAAACAACCTCAACATCAAGAAAAAACTGAAGCAATAATCGTAACAAGGAACACTGATTTCAACACCCCAGCCTCAATCAAAATTTCCAACTCTCAAATCCCAATAAAGGATGAAGTCCGATACCTGGGAATCATTGACATGCATCTCAACCTACAAGCCCATATCAACAGAACTGCCAAGTCTGCCCTTCCACAAGTTAGCAATAATCAGGAGATTAAAACCTCTCTTCAATCAAGACCACTTTCGAACGGTATGTCAGTCCATCATAACGCCATCCCTGGACTACTGCAATGCTCTCTTCCAAGATCTACCCAAACAATCTACCAGACCCCTGCAGATAGTACAAAACACCACTGCGCGAACCATCATGGGATCATCTTGGCGAAAGCACATAACTCCCCTATACAAAACTACCCTGACCATCTTCAAGATCAAAAACAACCATCCAGAAGTCTGCAGGATCTCATGTGCACCAAACCCAACAGACCAGCAAGAAGTAGCAACATCAATAACATACCAAACACCAAACCTGTTCACAAAAGCCAAACAAGCAACATCCAAGAGGGCCCTCTCGCTCGCCGCACCATCTGGAACACTCTCCCGGAGAAAATGAGAACCACCACAGACATTAAAGAATTCAGGAAACAGCTCAAGACCTTCTTATTCATCGAGCACTTCAATGAAACATGATGCCCCCCATATGAACTCCTACATACACATCACCTTGTATATAAGTTGTAATCTATCATTCCCAGTTCTCCCACCTCCCTTTGTTTGCTAAAGAAGTTTATATGTATTGGAACAAGGTGTTAATTGTTATTTTTAAACGTTTTCTGTAAATTGAAGTTCTTTGTAAACCGCCTTGATTTTAAGATAAGGCGGTATAGAAAAACATTGTTAAATAAACAAACATCCTCTCTAGTGCCAGGTCTATGGCAGGTCAGCATAGAGTTTGCTTTAGGATCTGCTTGTACTATCCATCTTTCCCTCAATCTTCACAGGCCTCCTTGTCCCTGCAGCCACAAAGCATTTACAGAACATAAGGATGCTATCACCATGCTTTACTGGGTGGTGTGCTGTGTTTGTTTTATGTTCTGTTGGTCTGTATGCCTACTGCAGGGACTTTCTCAAATGTACATGGACAGCGCTGCATATGACTAATAGCACTACAGAAATGATAAGTAACAGAAGTTGTAGTAGTAGAATGCCATGTATATTGCTTAGCATTGAGACCAAAACCCCCTCTCAAATGCATACAATGTCTGTTT